>OVBN01000020.1:3105833-3811666 GCA_900406565.1 Turritis glabra | reverse complement strand
TTGTGGTACTCAGTGACAGCAAAGTTGCAGTGTAAGTTGTCTCTTGTTAAGTAAGTCTTCTTCTCCATTAAATTGCATCAAAACTCATCTCAAAAGCTTCTCTCTCTCATCTCTGAAAAAATGCCGAGCAACTGCGAAATTCTCTGCGAGATCATCATCGCAATCCTTCTTCCGCCTCTCGGAGTTTGCCTCAGGAAGGGCTGCTGCACTGTAAGTTCTCTATCTCTCTTTCGGATCCCTCGATCGTGGAACTTCTCTGTGACTTTCATTTAGGTTTGATTGTTCTGATGCTTAGGGTGTAATTTATGCTGTCGAATTGGATCAATTTGTGCCCCGTCTCCCAAGAATCTCGGAGAATTAGATTCACTTGTTCAAAAAAATAAAATAAAAATTTTAATTTTATCTCGGATTTATTGCAGGTGGAGTTCTTGATTTGCCTGGTGCTGACTATATTAGGCTACGTCCCGGGGATAATATATGCCATTTACGTGATTGTGTTTCAGAACCGTGAAGAGTACTTTGATGAATACAGACGCCCTCTCTACTCCGCTTGATGTTTCTCTTTTATCTGTTTGTTTCTTGAAACTGTTTGCTTTTGAGTTGTACCAATAAGTTGCTTTGTTGTTGTTTACTTATGTGTTGAGAAACATTTTGTATTAATACAATTGGTTATCCTTTTGGTGGAATGTATGGTTGAAGCTGACATTATATAATTGTTGGCTTCTGTTATCAGGTTACGAACCCTGCTACTATCTGTTTATGCATCAGGTTGTTTGCCACTATTGTATCGCCCGAGGTCTTACTTTGGAAACCCGGTAAGCAAAATGTTGGTAGGCCATGCCGGGTTTTGCGCTGTTTATTCTTAGGTTGAATGCTAATAGTTGTGTTGATACATCATTGAAGCAACGGAATCCCTCTCGGCTTCTCTAGTCTTACTCCAAGTGACTTTTGTATATAGATCACCATATTATGGTACTTTGGTTTTTGTTAGAAACATAGATTTGGGTTACTTGAGAGATTCAAAGATCTCCTAAAACGATCCTACGAAGAAAACACTACATATCCTTCTACCTTATGAAACATCCAAAACTTGCTTTGTACCATGAGGTTGATGTATGTGGAGGAGATCAAGATGCCATAGTTTATTCTCCCTTGTGTTATCTTTCCTTTAGCAGGACAGGGTTTAATGAATTGATCGATTTCAGATAGCGGAATTCATAATCGAGTTAACGACTGATTTAGCAAGAAGGAAATTTACTAGGTACTGTTCTTTTTCAGTGAGCTGTTTCTAATTCCTCTCTAATCATGTTCTGTTCTTACTATCCACCTTTGATTACTTAGGAACTGTATGGAACAGTTCAAAGTTGTCTTTAAATTCCAATCTTTGCATCAAAACCATTTTGCACATTAAAATTGAAACACTTATATTTGATAAGACTATAAGATGTTACATATTAGTACAAGAAAAGATGGACCAGAGTTGCAATTACTACATGAAATAGTGGAAGTAAAGTAGATTTGGTCATGGAGGCCATGGATCTGTTCTTCTTTCCTTTAGGTCTGATCATATCACCTCCATAAACACCTCTTGCCCTGCTCGTCTGCGAAATTCCATGATTTCTCTTGGTATCAGTTACTCTGACGACTGGTCTCTCTGCAACAGAAAAAAAAAGAGTTAATATGTATGGTATAGCTTTTGACGTTCTTTAGCAAACATTGAAGCAACTAATTGCCTTTTTGGACCGCATAGACTGTTTTGTCTGAACAGCATTGAAGTTCTTCAGCAAAAGCAAAGGCGATGAAGCAGATGCTAATAATGAGCAACAAATCTCGATAGTATTTCCTCATAGCAGATGATTATGAAAGCTTCTGCAGAAGAAGATTGATTTCTTTCGAAATTGTATGGAGATGATCAGTAAGTTAACCACTGAGTATCAGAATATATACAGGACTGTCTCTCTCAGAAAGAGCATTTTTTGGTGGTATTGCACAAAGACACGAGAGATAGAACCTTAAGGTGGAAGATAACAATTCAGAAACAGAAGAAAGATTGGAGAATCTGATGAAAGAAGCAAAAGCAGCCATTGTCGGGTAAAATTTGATAACAATAACAAAAAGTTTCTTTTATTCCTCTTCCACTCCAACAAAAAAAAATGAGAATTGATTCTGTTTTGGTTTTGTATGGGGAGGAACATGTCCATTGAGCAATGAACAATCTAATTTGTTCTGGCAAACTCATTCACTTGTGTTCGTCTCTTGAAAAGTTGAAATTATAATAGAATTTCAAAGAAAAATTCGTCTATGTATTTTGTTTAGAAATGGTTATCTAACCTCAAACTATTGTAGGTTGAAAGTTTTATCGTATTATTGTTCTTTCTTCTCGTGGAATATAATAAATATATCAGAATTAATTATGTCTTATACAAGAAGAGAAAGGAGAGTAAATATCGTAAGGAAAAATGTTGTAAAATTAGATCTTGTAATGAGGGAAAAATTAAAAATGTATAAGTTTTCGGTTTTCCTTATCCATACATGGAAAATAACAATTGTAAATAGTTATGGGGCCCAACAAAAAAAAAACCCAATCTATTATATATATATATATATATATAATAATAGAAATAGAATTTATATAAACAAAGTTTTCTTCAAGAAAAAGAAATAGATAGATACGGCCATTAATTCCTATTCCATATAGAAATATGTTTTAGGTCATTTTTTATTATATAAAGCGGCAAAATCTCTCAATAGGAAACGAAACTATGATGATCACAAGAATGATGGAGAAAACTAACAAGGTTCGATGGAGGACGATGAGAAGCTTGATTTCTTGCTTCCAGCGAAGCAAGTGATCGGGCCTGACAAGAATGGCATAAAGACGGTGGTCGATTACAAGTTTAACGACGAGGGGAAAACGGTTAAAGTCACGACCACAACACGTGTCCACAAGGTCATGGTCAAGACATGTGTGCGCATGGGGGCTAGCTAGATCTAAATGGGTTGCGGAGCGGCGTAACTGGGCTAAATTCCGCGACGCCGTTCATGATGATGATGCCGGTTGTAGCCACGTTAACATTTAACCACTTTCAAACTCACCGCTTGTCCTATGAGAATATAATATAAGATCGTATACGTATTACGTAGGTTGAAAATTTAATTTTAAAATATTGTTTGTTTCTTCCCGTGGCATATAATTTATGTATAGATATTACCGAAAAAGATATACTAAAAATTAATAATTAGTTTACAAGCTGTTTCCAACTACATACTTAAAGATTACAATGTCAAGATGTGATGGAAAAAAGGTTTTCTTAAATTATCATTCTATTAACAATTTATTGGAGAAATTTCAAATGATTCTTTAGCTTTCAATTACAATCACAATTCTACACTATTCACACCAATTTTTTATTTAATAAATATTCTGATCTAAATCATGTCATGACTAGAACACGACTAGAACCAACAACAATAGAATCAAATAGCATCAAATAATACACAAAAAGAAAAACAAGTTCGCAAGATTCAAACTACTAAATTAAAGGAAAAAAAAAAAAGAGGTTTAATTAGTAAGAGAAGAATATCAAGAGAATTGAGCTCGCGACCACGGAACCGAAACGGAATGCGATCGAAAGAGAAGGTCGAGTAGTAGCCGGCGATCCACCGGCACCACCACCACTATAGGGACACGATGGCGACTACGACGACCTACACCAAGACGAACTTTCCTCATGAAAACTCGAAGAGAGTCACGACGATCCGATGGATTGGAGTCACCTTGTTGTGTAAGTCCTCGTCCCCAAGAGGTCAATATTTGAGATATGCTTTCTTGATTTTCAGATGAAACTGGCAAAGGCTGAGAGAGTAATAATATGAATATAATCAATGAACAGTAGCCAGTGAAGTCCTCATTTGTGTGTTTATCAAATAATATGATATATGTATTTGATCCAAACAAATTGGAGAAAAATAAGATGTGTGTTTTATTTTACAATGAACGATCGGATGTACAGAGTGTATTGTGTGCAAAGAATTAGTATTTTAGGTAATGAGACGACTAGCTATGGCTTCTACTTATTTAGCAAAGAAAGTTTCCAAGAGGCAAAATATATATAATAAAAAAATGAAATATTAAGGCTTCGATCACAAGCCTAATAACAGACCCAAATATAAGGCCCTCATGAAATAAAACTAACTAATTATGACGCCTAAAGTGACAAAAATGGATCGGTATTGACAAAAGAAAGACAGAAGAAAACAAGGTCCAATGAAAACAAAACAAAACATATATAGAACCAGAGGAACTATAAACACATGAGTGGAAACCCTAGAAACTACAAACAAAGAAACTGAAAAGAATTCGAACTTTCAGCACTACGATTTTCATGGCAGATAATATCACTTATTTGAAATGTCAATTGTGAATATTGTGAATTTCCAACATAAGGCAAAAAGTGGTCGACGGAATGGTACTTTAGTTTTTCCATGTTGTATCTGAATCTGATAGAATTCATGTAGTGGATGTTTCAAAAAGGTATTTTTAATGGTAGACTAGAACAAAAAAAGAAACCAAAAAATAGTCGCATGTAGTTGTGTGCCAATGATTAATTGTCTTACATTATCATCGTGACAATTAATTAGAGTAATCTCACAAGGTTTATTTAGCTTTCGATTACAATAAAATTTTCATATATGTCGCACGTTTTTCTGATAATAATCATCTCACGCATATTAGAACATCTACATTTAATCTAAGTAAAACACGCCTAGTTTATAAATTTCCACAATTGTTCAAGGTCACAAAATTTTGAGATTATAAGGCGAACTCGCGGGGTGGAATCAAAACGGAATGTAATTTGACGAAACTAGTACTAGATAATTAATTTTGGCGCCATAATATATATATATATATATACTTTATTTTTGAACAAAAAGAGCCATAGTAATTATATATATAAATTATATCTAAATTTCTTATGACGAAATTTTTTTTAAAAAATGACATGACATATTTGTTTTAGTTTAATATGCATTTAAAATTATAATTTTAATGAAAGTTGTCTTTCTCCTCCTTGTATATATTTACTTCTAATCACAATTCTGACAAATAATCGGTTATTATTCATTATGAAAACAAACAAAAAACACAACTGGAACCACAAGTTTTAGACAACCAGAGGAAACAACTTTCAAACATTCGAGGGTTACAAACTTCAATCTTTGCGGGAAAAATTAAAGAAATCGTAAAACTCAATCGCAAATACAAACTCAAACAAGCAGGCAAATTGAAGCCATTTGACGACAAAGAAAAATACAAGTCGCAACCTTACTATCTTGGAAATAGATTAGAATGCGGCGAGCACTAAAACAAAGGAACTTACAACAGTAGATAAATAAGTAAATGGGTTAGAGAGAAGAGTTCGAGTAGCCGATGATTTGTCCTTCTTCTTCTTCTTGCTTTTGCTTTTCCTCACGAAAACTCGAAGATGGTCATGGTGATGCCCGTGAGACCCATCCGCGTTCTCTTCATGTTCAACTAGTTCCCGACCCAAAGGAATTTTCTTGGTTTCATAATTTTCACAAGATATTATGAGGGACTGAGAGAGTAACAAGAGGGAGATGATCAAGAACCAACCAAGAAGAGAAGAAGATCTCATCTTTTTCTTCTTTTTCTTCAATTAAAATTCAGTTGAAAAAAATATTTATCTTGTTTTTGAACTTATGCGTGTGTGTATTTATAATCATGGGAAAGGATGTTTAACTCTCTACTTCGTGCACACAACCAAAAAAAAGAGATTCTCCTCAACGACTAGGCATTGAACAGCTCATGACAGCTCATGAGTGGTTTCTTTTTTTTTGGAAAATCTCTTACTGTCACAAGTGACATTTTGTCACGACCCATGGTCATAACTCCGTCAATGCATTACAAACTCACATTTTCTTCGTATTAAAATGAGAAATAATCCTAAAATATTATTTTTAGGTATAAATTAGTGCGATTATGTTTTAATAATTCATACACTTAAAATGACATTACGAAATCAAACAAATCTACTTTGAAATGCATTTTCCCAATAAAGTAAACCACATATTCTTCAACATAAACTAAAGAAAAGGAATATTTGTTTCAACAACTACTTGATCATTAAATTAAACTTTTCATTCCAAACTATCTTATAAATGAGTACAATTTAACATATTCCCTTCTTTTTACTCATCTTGAACTATTCCAAATCAAAAATGAACTAGGGCACCAATATAAAAACACAAATCAAGAAAAACAAAAAAAAGAGTAACAAGATAGAATCTAATCTCGATTACAAGTATGATATACTTAACATTTTTCAATAAATGATTTCAATAAAGATCTCACCTGTTTTTTTCCAGCGAGCGTGGGACTTAAACTGATCAAAACATGTGTTGAGATGAAAGAAACCACACAAACTACACCAAACTACGGCAAGCCTCAACCTCGGCTGCTTGCGTAGCCAGCAGAGACTCACTAACACTCCTTATCACAGCTTCCAAGACAGCTTTCTTGAACCACTCGTCTTCCATTTTCATTAGAATCGCTTTCACCAACTCAAAATCCGATGCTTTGGACATAACCAAACTACCAAGGATCTCCCCAAAGTTGTTTGGCGCTTTTGGCAGATCGATCCCAATGTCATCGAGCATACACCCGTAAATCAGACAACCATTCCCTATGTCTTTAGGAGTTAGAACGTTCTTAGAGACCAAATGTTCCAAGAGTTTCGTCACTGGTTCAATACACGGCGGGTTCTTCTCCAAGCCGAGGGAGATAGCTTCCTTGACGAGCTCAGGATGATAAGACGGGGTTTTCAGTTCCTCTACGCATTGTAGTGCCTCATCCAATAGACGGACATTGAAATATTCCTCCAAAAGCGAGTTGGTTTTTCTACTGAGCTCTCCTGTGTCCAAGCTAGTAGCCGTAGGAGGAGCCGCCTCCTGTGGCTGTGGCTGTGGCTTCTCCACAGTTGGTCTGGTCGGGGAAGGAACAGGTTTAGCCGATTCAGTACCATTACCTTGCAAAAGCGCACTTGCTCTACCGTTCATAAGACCTCCACTGCCCTGAGGTAGCAGCCTTGAATTAAATGACAGTGACTTGTCAATGATAACCGGAGACTGAACACGCCCAGCGGAATGTGGATTCTGCCTATTGCCTCTGGGCATGGAGCGGGACCGTGCCATCTCCCAACCATCATCATCTGTTACAGGCATCCCTGGCATCTTCCTAGCACCTGGCATTCCGGGCATCATTCCTCCAGTACCCGAACGTCCAAGGAAGTTTCCAGAACCAAGAATTTCAGCACCGGCATCAGCACCACCACGATTGTTATTATTTCTCATATTCGCCATGGCACCAGGGCGCAACCCAAGATTCTTTTCCGCCTCGGAGTGAATCTCAGTGATTTTCTTGGCTTTCATCTGCCATTGTACACAGCAAGAACAAAACGTAAGCACAGATAGATAACTCTGTAAGTGATTACAGATAAGAACAGCTACTATTAATTCCTACCTCCTCACGCCTTGGTACCCATTTGTTAGCTCGTAGATCAATAGCATTACGGACCATAAATTTCATGCGTGGCGCAAGCATTGGGTGCATTGCTAGTTCCTTCAAACGATGAAAGTACATGTCGTTTATACCCCGTGATCTTGGGCTCTCATCTAGTTGTTTCCCGATGGTGATGAAAAATTGACAGAGAGCCTCTACATCTTCCTCTCCTGGGCAACCTTTATTGTCCTGTCCTAAAAGCTCCTGTAACCAGACACAAACTTACCATGAGCTCTACAGAAAAGTATTACGTGCAATAGAAATTTAATGGTACCAAAGCAAAGCACGAGTCATAATACTTGAACGATGTGATGAACTATCTTCTCGGGTACCATCTTCTGCTTCAGAAGTTCACCAATTAAACGGATATTTCCTAATGTTCGAAGCTTTGCCATTCTTTCCTTATCCCTTCGTTCCATTTCTTGCTCTGGATCAGACATCAGTCTGACTTCTTCCTTCAATTTGTCAGCGCCTTCAAATGCTTCTTGGCAATTATTCAAAAGCACTCTTTTGAATGTTATTTCTTTCCCTCCGGCTTCCTCTGATGGAAACGAAGGGAGCTTTCCATTGATATCAAAACACAAAAGAGCGTACATCTGACAAAATGTGGGCTCTAGTACAGCCTTCTCAAAAATCAGCTGTATCACTCCCTGAGTTTAGAGATAAGAAAAAATCAGGCCATGAAGAGAGAACTACAAACAAGCCAAAGCACATGGAGCTGGGAATACCTTTAGAATATCTGCAGAAGTGATCCCGGAGTCAATTAATTGACCTTTGAGGAGATCGTACTTCTCAGGAGTCAGCTTGTTTAGAATACTAGAGAAGTAGAATTATACGAATCAGTCAACTATATAAAGCAAATAACTCCAAACAAAAAGACAAAAACTCATTATAGCATGAAGAATACAATACCCTTTCACGGTCTTGAGGACTTGGTCCTTCTCTGAAAGTGTTCCTCTTCTAGCTGACCATGGGATCTCTGCTTTCACCAGGGCAGGAGGAGGGCCAGACTGTTTCAGTAAGTTATCATGTTAGTTACAAGCCGTAACAACACAACAGCGAACTAAGGTATTGTCGCAATAAAGTGCCAAAATAGTCAACACTCACTCCTTGGATTGATCCAGTATGTGCATCTCTAGGTTCACGTTGGTCATCCCTTGACCTTTCTTTACTTGGGGAAGTAATTGGTGCACGACTGTGCCAATCGCGGGTGTCAGGCTCTGAGAAACGATTCTGGAGTGGGTTTGCAGGCTAAAAACAACAAACAAGAAGGGGGGTATAAAAATCTGATGCTAGTAGCATAATAAACTAGTCAAGTCTCCTTGGTTTTTCGACAAAGGTAGACAATTAAAAGGAAAACAGAGGGAACAGGGCGAAGATGAAACCACTCACCTTACTTTCTGAACGGCCCCAGCTCTGCTCTTCGCCAAAAAGATCAGATGAAATTTCCTGATTGAGCTTCAGGATTTCTTCAGAGACTTGGATCGCCTGCACAAGAAAAATGGTGAGTCACTAAGTTCAAGGGTATAAACCTATCGACCTACAACGGGAATCATCTCGGACCTCAAGGATGCTAACCATTATGAGACATTTAATCCAGAGCATACCACTTAATTATTACCTCTCTGAACAAAACAAAGAAACCAAAGCAAAGTGAAAAGTCTAAGCATAAAAAGTAACTAATTACCTCTCTAAGCTGAAGCAGCTGTTCTCGGGTGAACCTCAAAAGCTCACGGCCCTCAAATCGCGAGTCTCCTCTCTACAAAACACATACAAGAAATTAAACTTCAACCTCAGAATTCAAAGGGACAGAATGGTTAGATTTTAATATGCATGAGGTCAAATCAATAAAATGTATCAGTTATATATGTAGGTCCTTTATGAGCATCAAAAACTGATAGAGTGCCCACCTAAAAGCCTACAAGTATTAATCTTTGTCCATATTTACAGCAAGGTCACATTGCTTAAGCGCCCCACCAAGAATTAGGACATTGCATAATGTTCAACAAAGAAAATCTACACTCAGAGTCGTAAGAATCAGCAAAAGATCCAAACTTTATCCATAATCCAATTCAATACCACAAGAACGAATCAGACCCTCCAAATTTACAGCTCATCTACCTCACAATAACGTGATAAACAGAAAAACAAGACAAAAGCAGACAAACACACACACACACACACACACACAAAAACAGAGAATTTGGATACCTTAACGGCAAAAGAAGGAGCGTCTCCGCCATTGGTAAGATCAGAGGAAGAAGATAAAGTGGAGCGTGGGGCAAAGAGTCTGTTTCCTCCACGACCACCTCCAGGCCTCAAACTCAACACTGAGTCACCTTGCTGCATCACTCGAATCTTTTATTCGCGGTAAAAGGAAGGACAGAAGCAGGGTTCGGTTCTGAGAATGCACAAGACACACTAAATTAGGGGTTTCTGCGTCACAGTAATCAAATCAAGGCAACAAGTAGATACAGATTGAATCAGAAGTAATCTAGATGGAAAAGTTTCGATAAAGACGCAGCCAATTAGGTTTATGATTCAAGACAAAGCCTAGGAAAAGGAAGAACAATGCCGTCTAGAAGCAAATCTAAGAGGAAAATCGAAGAAGCTTACCTGAGAGTTTGAGAGAAAGAGAGAAAGAAAGAAAAAGAGAGAACGCGGCGCAGAGCGTTGCAGCTGTTTTATTGTCTGTTTTAGCTTAGCCTCTTCCCGAAGCATTTTTAGGGTTTGGGCCAAAAGATTAACCATTTAGGAAAACATGATTAAAAAACATTAAACTTTATATCATTTAGTACTAATATATAAATATACTGTTGTAATACTAGTACTTGTATTAGTTTAGTGAATCTTAATTTGATACATTTTGAATATAATTCGTATCACTTTCCTTCCTTTGTAAACATAAAAATGATCAAAATAGTTATTAGTGATAGTGTAGTTAAAGTATATAGCACATCATCATCATTCACAAAAACGTTGAGCCATCTCAAAAAACAAGATATAAAATGAACTTTCATGCTTACGCGAAGCAGAACAAGTACATTATGTCACTATCAATAAGCTAAGCTAACTTCACAAATTCTTTGTTTTCCTCTGCTTTGTTATCTAATAAATCATTTCATGAAAATAGATTATCTTTCCATTTATTGTAACTCTCTTACTCAAACAAATAGTATTTGGGTTCGCCATTTTTGAACTATTGACTTAATCCTTTTTGTTTATCGATTTATAATTTTTTTTGTCGACTTGTTTATCTATATTAGACTTACTTCATTATACGTTGACTTATTAATAAGGTCGATTTTTTGAACTAGTGACTTATATTTCATTTCCGTTGACTAAATTTTCTTTCTATAGATTTATTTTAAAACAGTCGACTTATTTTTGGTTGATTGATTTTTTACATAGTCAACTTTTTAAAATTGTTGACTTATTTTTTTTATTTGTTGATTTTGTAATTTTTTTCCGCTGATTTGTTTATTCTTGATAGATCTCTTTCATTTTACGTTGATTTATTAAAAAAATTAATTTTTTGAACGGTCGACTTATATTTTATTTTAATGAACTTAATTTTCTTCTCTATCAACTTGTATTTTTGGTTAATTGATTTTTTACATTGTCGATTTTTTAGAACTGTTGTTTTTAAAAAAAAATCATGATAATTATTTTGGTTATAATATTTAAAATAATTTAATTTAAAACAATGAAATTTAAATTAAAGAATTATATTCGTAATTAGTATAAAAACAAAGCTGGTGTATTTAAATATATATTTTTCAAAATTGTTGACTAAATTAATAAAAATACGGATTGCGACCATTTTTTCAAAACTCTTCGGACTTGTAGACTTTTAGAAATATTTTTAGAAAAGAAGGTTTATCGTTAGACTATAGCCTTTTTCTATATATAAAAAAAAAGATCATTCTTTGAGTTAGTTATGGGAATATGCAAATACTAACCACAACGTCATTAAGTAGTATCTTCATATTCAATTTTTTTTTTTTTTTTTTTGCATTTTTATAGATTAGAGTTTGTATGAAACCCAATCAAATCAAGATGAATGCAAAACTTTAAAAAGAAAGATTAATACGACGAATTTCTCTTCTAAATCCATAATTTCAACTTTTATAAAGTATATATATTTTTAAATTGAGCCATTTAGTTTTAAAAATACGGATTGCGACCATTTTGTTTTAGTATCTGTTAACTTATATTTCCATATAGAATGAGAGATTTATAATTATTCTTCATGTCCTTGAAAATTACAAAAGAGAAAATGAACAAAAACTTCTGTAATTTAATTTTCCTGAAAAATTGTTTAACGCTGATAAAAATGAAACAAAAAAATAAAATTTGTTTGAATAAGTTTTGCGAAAACAAACTTAAAGTACACGCGGCAGAAAAGCTTGGTTCTCTCAGAAGATATAAAAGATGATTGTGTAAAACAAAACAAAACAAAAAAAATTCTTTACATGAAAAAAAAAAAAAAAAATTTAATTGTTGGGAGAATTGCATAGAGGTCAGGTAGATGAGAAGATGAGAAGATGAGTCATTTGGAGAATTGCGCCAGCGTCGTTTTTTTTAGTATAACTCTGTTTGGTTTGGTTGGTCACAAAGTTTTCCATTTTCTCGTCTGTAGTAGTTGAAAATGCTGTAGGATTTTTGTTGAATTTTGGAAGTTAGACTGAGAGATTGTCCAGGAGGTTTTACACATGGAGTGTTAAAACCAGAAAAGTAAAAATAAAACATTTCATCACAAGGCAATAACGTTCATAAGCAGACAGAGGTTGGGTGATTGGGTTATAAGAGAAGTAATGGCAACTGTTATATGTAGAAACTGCTTGGAACTAGTGAAGAGGATGATGATGATGATGAAGAAATGGATATGGATGTGAAGGAAGAAGATGATGATGATGATGACCAACAAAATAGAGGAACACACGCAGCTTCAGGTGACGAGTTCATGTTTCAGCAGTCAATGCAAGATCAAGTAGGCTCTCCTGGGGGAGGAGGAAGGAAGTCGCAGAAGTCGACCGGAGTGAGCTAAGTTGATCGAAGGGCTATAACTGCAAGGATACTAGGCCGGTTGCAAGGCATGGGAATTACAGTCTGGGAGTTAGAGCTGATATTAACAATGTTATAGCGGCTTTGCTTTGGCAAGGGAAGCTGGGGTTGTTCTTCCTGATGGAACTACTTTTCCATCCAAATCTCAGGTACTTATTTACCCTCTCCCTCTGCTATGTATTGTGTTGTATGCTTTAGCTGAGGTTTTTCTCTAGTCTAGTAATTATTATATATAAGCCAGCAAAATTCGCTTCTACTCCTAGTTGTCAGAAATTATTAGCGTTAACCATGATCCTTGGTTGGGGAAAAACTTTGGGTCCCTACTCCCTAAAAATTTCATCATACCTTTCCAGCCTTTAGAATGTCGATAGAGGCTTTTCTTTAATTCAGATTTGGTCCAGCTTTTTTCACTAGGGTATGTATCCTGACGTATCCATTTCCAGCAAATGCTTAATTGTCTTCTTGATCTGCTTAACCTTTTAGGGTACAAAGCCTACTGGTGGTTCTTCTGCGGTTGCCGCAGTTTCATCAGCTCCTCACCAGTTGAAACTCAGAAGTAATGGCAACAAATATGGAGAAACCCAGTGGAACTTAGCTCTTGCCATAGGAAAGGTGTTTTCACACCCCATATGATATACCCCCCAACTCAATCTCCAGAACTGGTTGGCAGTGTAAATAAGGCTGAGGGGCTTGTTGGTTGTTCAGTCGATGTTATCAACTCTAAACAGGTAGCTACAATGCACTAGTTCATAGAAAATAAATCTTGTAACATCAGTCCTTTGCGTTTACATCGCTTATTTGAAATAATGAAGTTGATAGTTATAATGAACTAATGAAGTTAATTGGAATGGTTATAGGCAGCTTTTTCAGATGGTCCGATCTTAATCTTAAAATACAGGTCTGTCTTTGCCTGCATGATTCGTTAAGATACAGTTTTATTAATTAGGTTGCGTTAGAATGATTTGTTTCCAAGCTTCATATGTATCTCACTTTCTCTCTTTCTTGCTAGGTTCTAATGTCCTTTCATGAATGTAGAGGCAATGTTGGTGATGATATTTGCATCCCAGTTCCTCATTGGATAGCAGAAACCCAGAATAGAGAGGGAAGACGAAACCCAAAATGCCTCTCTTGGGGTATTGACAAGGAACATGTTTCAAGAGGCAGGACTGCACTTGAGGTATGCATACTCATGACTGCAAGCTATCTTCTATATATCTCTCTACCGATCAATGGATTCTTTAGTAACATAGTGAGTAGTGACTTTCTGCACGCTTGTGTCTTTTGCATATAGTTTCCTATGTAAAAATAAATAGTAAGTCACAATTAGATAGGTAAACTCCGATCTAAGCTTAAGTGAAATGTAATACTTGGTGAAAAAGAGAAAATCTAGTTAGCTAATTTTTCAATTCGAAGATCTTTCTCTCACTACTGTGGCCATGCTGTGTCTTTTCTTTACCCATGAATATTTGCTTCTTGTTATCACAGATATTTGAAATAACCAACTCATGAAACACTTTATGCCTTTATGGTTTTGGTGGATTTAATTTAGGTCTACTTTGATTACATGAGAAGTTTTGGGGTAGAACTTGCGGAGTTTCTAGAGGATGGTGTAATATCTATGGTTGAAATTGGACTAGGCCCCTGGGGAGAGTTACGGTATCCTTCTTGTCCAGGTGTTGGAGAGTTTCACGTATATTTCCTTTCAATAGTCTAAACTCTTGAGATAGCCAAGCTTCGCCAGCTAGCTTACTTTGGCTTCCACTTAATGACCATTCCGTTGAACGTACTGGTACAGTGTTATGACAAGTATCTCTGTGGATACCAACTTGTCAGTCTGCTGACATTATCTGTCCTTGAAGCTGAGAAATCGAAAAAAGAAGCAAGTTTGGAAGCTTTAAAGCATCAGGAAGCTAAAAAGGAGAAAAATGAAGCAATCAAAAGGGCAACATGTTCTTGGGAATGTCCTGCTAGCTACTACAAATTCTATTGCCATTGGCAATGTTGTTTTTGCCTGATGATTACAAAGTTTTCTGACCAAATGTAGGCTAAGAATGGGGAAAGTGCCTATTTCGGGGAGTTGACACATAGGAAAGAAACAGAGATGGAGCTGAAGAAAGTGCGGGAAACAGTCGATAAAAATGAGGTATGTATCTGAGAACCGAATAACCGAGTCTTATAAAAGCTGCAAGATTGGCAACGAAAGTGTTGAAAAAAGCCAAGGAAGAACGAGATGAATTGATAAAAGGACGCGACATAGCAAATTATAGAAGTAGAGGAGCTGAAGAGAATCCATGAGAAGGTCTCTCGATCTGATTCTTCATCTGTCCCATTTCTCTGGTAAAACAAAAAGTCAATCGAGAGAGAAACCGATGATTGTATAGAATCAATTCATAAACTTCTTTTTTCTTTTTCTTATCAATGTTGCAGGAAGTGATGGAGGATCCACAGATAGCAGCAGATGGATTTTCGTATGAAGCAGAAGCCATAAGTTTACTGTTGAGAGAGGACATTAGAGTTCACCAATGGCGAACACGAAGCTTCTTCATACTCTCCGATATTCAGCATTTTCTCCAACGAACTCGTCTGGTTGTAATGTATATTAAAAAGCAATGTAATTTGAAAGGTCTTTTGATAAGATCAATCAAGTGAAGTCTAAGGCTAAACAGAGTGAGTCAAAGGAATTAGTTGACTCGAGTGGAAGAGAAGACTCAGATTCACAATGCAATTGCAAATTCCATAACATAGTCCGTAAGCAATGGAAACCATATAATAATGTAAACGACGAAAATAATATAAATATATAGAATTCTTGAATGCAATCTAAAGAAAACAGTTTCTGCAAACAAAGATCTAATTGACTTTTTCTCCAAGGATTAGAATCTTATCTTCCCAAATTTTGTCTCCCGAGTTGTCAGGCTATGGAGGAAACAGTCAGTTAAGGGATACTCGAAGATAAAATCTATGTCGCAGTTGGGAGAAATGTATGAAAGAAGACATCATATGCATCAGCCATCTCCAATGATTCCTGCCAGTAAGTGTTGTCTACCCTCTTTTGGCTTTTTAAGAGTCTCCAATGATCACACAGGCTTTAAAGATATTGACTTTTTATGCAAAGTGGGTACGAAATTCGAAGCTAGTGAGAGCATATAGAGGCAAAGAAACGGTGAATACACACAATATTCTACGAGAGTAGCTGCTTAGTATTTGCCTGAAAAAAGGGGCATGAATGTCAACTCTGTTTTCACCATTTCTAAAGGAGGTTGGTTCCTGTAGGTTCAGGCAGAAAAACTGTGTTTTGAAATGGAGAAAGGGATGGTGGAAATGATATACCAGCATAGGATCAGGAAGTTTGTTATGGGAGCAGCTGCTGATAAATATTAGCTCATTGAGATTAGACATGAACATCTTTTTGGATCTCCAGTTTGCTCGTCTTGTTAACTTTTTTCAGGAAAACGGAGGATCTTAAGTTCAAGTAAGCAAACTTCGTATGCGAACATTTCCTTTTTCACAGAGAGATGCAGAATGTCTTGATCAATGTAGGGAAGCTACAATGGATGAAGTTCGATCGAGCTCTCTCTGTTTTCTTGTCTGAGTTTCAGCGGGTTGTATTGCCAAACAAGCACTGATCCGCTTCAAGAGGTAGTAAGTTTGAATGGACAAAACGAGAGGGGATCCTCTTTGGATACCAGCTCTTGTCATACATACATTATCACACCCTGAAAGATCACTAAGCCTAACTCAAGAGGAACCAAATGACTCATCTTCTCACGTTTTCCCGGTATGTGTAGAAAATACAAAGGCCCTGCAGATTCTACATTTGCTTTTCATCGGGTTGATGGAGTTGCGTCTACTGTGCTTGTTTCATCAGTGCAGCGGAATGATGAACTTCCTGATCAACTCCACCAAGCTATGGCAGAAGCTCACAATCCAAAACCATGATCATTGTAACTAGTCTTACACTCGAATGATAAATTTAAATAGTCTTACACTCCAATGATAACTAGAACAGAGAGCATAGTAATCAGGGAGACATTAATTAGTCTTACAATCTTGGCACAACTAGTGAAGTTTGAGAGAGCATATGTAGTAATAACTAGCTAGAGAGACATTGGAGGGATCCAGAGAGGGAAGACTGGTGTTTTGGAGAAGGCTGAGGGAGACTTGGGACGGAAGGAACGTGGTTTTCTAGTGGCGATATCGTAAACACCAAAGCCGTCGCCTGCAAAATATATGGAGTTTGGGTTTAGGCCAGGGAATGAGCTTGCCTTGACACAGAAGGGCTCACTAACGCCAAGGAATATGCAGAGATCTCCAATGTCCTCTGTGTAACACATGTTCATATCTTCCTCCTCTCTAAACACCATGAAACGCTTTGTTCCGCGACACAAGAATGTCATTATCTCGCCCGGTTGGTAGTTCTGAGCGTACCACTTGATTAGGAAACGCTGTCCTGAGGGAGACTCCACAAGGTGTGCAGTCGGCGGGGAACATGAGTCCAAGAGCTCCCACTCAGACTGGGTCAACTCAGGAAGGTTGCAAAACCGCAACTCATGCATCTTGGAGCTGGTCAAAATCTCCTCGAAGCAAGAGTCCCAGAAAACCAAAAAGTGGCCACCAACACTAGGAGTGTAGAACTTTTCATCTCTCTTTGAATACATAACCTTTGATTGATCAAAATAGTGGGACTGGGTTTTAAAGCCACCCGAACCAGAGTACTCGGGTTTGCCACAAGGCCTAAAGAAATTGATCTCAAGTCCTAAACAATTGGCAGCCACTGCAAAATCTTTACTTTGATCAGGTGAACAAGTCATTGCGGCGTTAGTGATGATGCGCTTTTGGGTGATATTAGGTTGATCCATGGGATGCAAAGGAATGACTTTGGGATTTGATTTGGAGCCACAAGGATTGCAGTAGTCGCTAACATAAAGGGCTTTATGTTCATCACTCTCCACATTGAAAACTCCCCATCCATGGGACATTCCAACCAGACTCGTTGTACGCAACTCCATGGGAAATGCCTTGCCTCGGACAATAACTTCATCTTCCTTGACCGGGTCAAAATAGTGGATATTGCTTGTTACATCAATATCATCAAAAGAACCTCCATAATGTGTGATACGATACATCAAGTACGGGTTGGTGGTGGTGGAGGAGGAGAACATCCGAAGAGTGTGACATCTCTGGGGGAAGAGTATGACATCAGAAAAAGAGAGAAGAAAACAGAAACTAGAGAGAGAAAGAGAGAGAGAGAGAGAGAGAGAGAGAGAGAGAGAGATTTACCAGAGCAAGTTTGCGGAGAGAGGGCCTAGAAGAGAGGCTGAGAGGCAGAGACGCCATAGCTTTGCTTGCTTGCTCTGTATCTTTCTCTAAAGGGTTTTCGAGTAAGTCATAATCTAAGACCAAAGTGCTTGCCACAAGAAAAGGAAGGGTTTTCAATAATTAGATGTCTCTTTCTCTCTTTATTTTTAGAGGTTGATATTGTACTATTTGTACTATTGTTTAACAATATTAACCTCTAAAAAATAAAGAGAGAAAGAGACAATAATTGAAAACCCTTCTTTTCTTGTGGCAAGCAGTCAAGCACTTTGGTCTTAGATTATGACTAACTCGAAAACCCTTTAGAGAGAGATACACAGCAAGCAAGCAAAGCTATGGCGTCTCTGCCTCTCAGCCTCTCTTCCAGGCCCTCTCTCCGCAAACTTGCTCTGGTAAATATATTCTCTCTCTCTCTCTCTCTCTCTCTAGTTTCTGTTTTCTTCTCTCTTTTTCTGATGTCATACTCTTCCCCCAGAGATGCTACACTCTTCGGATGTTCTCCTCCTCCACCACCACCAATCCGTACTTGATGTATAGTGTCACCTATTGTGGTGAAGCCCCAGTGGCCGGTGCAATGACAAAGCTCCGCATGTTTGATCCGGCTAAGGAAGAGTATTTCACCGTCGGTGATAAGCCACTTTCCAAAGAGTTGGCTAAGTCGAGGCTGGTGGGAAGTTCCCATGGATGGGGAGTTTTTATTAGCTCCTTGGATTCCATACTAATCAGCGACTACTGCAATCCCTCGAGCTCCAAATCAAACCCCAAAATGATCCCTCTGCCTCCTCGGCATCATGTAGATTCTTGTCAAACTGAATTGGTAAGTGGCGTGGCAATGTCCTCTTCTCCTGAAGAAGAAGACTTTGTTGCGGCTGTAAAGTTCATGGGACCTCTGGTGGGTATATATACGCCCGGTCAAGCCGATGAGGGGCACCTCCGCTATCTGCCTACTCTTGCATTCGGTTATTTGGAACAAGCCAAGTTGATGTATTCCAAGAGAGATCAAAGGTTCTACATGCCATGTTCTGGAGGCCATCACTTGTGGTCTTGGAGTGGTATAATATCCATCGACCCTCAGTACCATGACTTGCGCTTTCACAACCTTCCTCAGTTTTCACTTTCAGAGTTGCAGCTTTTGAGTTCTTGTCACAGGACACAACAACTTGTGGAGTCTCCCTCGGGACAACGTTTCCTAGTCAAATGGTAGGAGGTTCTTTCTTCTAGTTGTTTGTTTGCTTTAACGGTTTCGTGTTATAATTATTATAATTAAGAACAAGTTGTGTCTCTTTCTTTTTTGCCTTTGGCTTGGCAGGTATGTTCAAAGCCTTGGCAGGTATGTTAAAAGCCTTGTGCATAGGTCGGTAAAATTCAATTTTGGGGGCACAAAACGGTTCATGGTGTTTAGAGAGGAGGAAGATATGAACATGTGTTACACAGAAGACATTGGTGATCTCTGCATATTCCTCGGCAATAACGAGCCTTTTTGTGTCAAGGCCAGCTCATTCCCGGGCCTAAACCCTAATTCCATCTATTTCCTCGGTGAAGGCTATGGTGAAGGCTATGGCGTTTACGATATCGCCACTAGAACCCCACGTTCCTTCAATCCCAAGTCTTTTTCAGCTTTCTCTGATTTAGCTGATTTACCTGATGGCAAGGTTTACGTGCTTCCTGATTGGGTTCCTCACTGGATTCCTCCATCGATCTCCTCTCTAGAATTGTAATGTTATTTGTTTTCAAAGCTTAATTCAAATCAAGTACTTGATCACCCACTCATGACTTAACTCACCGTATTTTTAGAGGACATTTTATTTTAGCAAAACAAAAAACAATTCATTAAGATATTTCACTCGTCAAATAGCCAATGTTTTCCTTCAAAAATGAATTATTTGTTTTCAAAGCTTAATACATGTAAATTAACAAGGATCGAACACATGCTCATCTGTAGTACAAAAACGGGTGGAGGGTTCAACTTAATTACGAAAAAAATAGCTGACAACTTAACTAAGCTTATATGATGACTATTTGATCCATAGACTTGGTTCATCTGTGCAAAATCTTTTTACTAGAGGAAGAGTTTTGCACTTCCTCTCCTCCAAGCACCACGGAGTGGTTCGTGGCAATCCACCGGTAGAGTTCTGGCTCCTTTTGGAGTGATCGTTCTTAGATTCTGGTTCAGGCTCTGAGTTAGAACTCCTAAGATCTAGTACTGCAGCCATTGATTTCTCTCCTAGACGTGCTCTGAGAAACTTCGAAGTTTTCTTACGTTGCTTGTCTGTGTTACGTAATCCCACTCCGGCAGATGAAGAATTCATTCACCAACGTCGTCACTTTGTTTTGCCTTTATCTGAACGGTATGCATCCTTGTCTTTGTATTCATCCTGAGATTTTTCAGAGAATTGTAACTTCCTCATTGTATCCACAAATCTATCTCCCTTGGAGTCACTGCTACTTTCAACCTTCGCAGCTTTCCCTTTATTTCCTCCTCTCAAGCAGGCATTGTGTGTATTAATGAGTTCCTTCTGCCTTTGAGGGTCAGGGCAGAGTCTAGCCATATCTAGAACGTTTTTTTTTTGACGAAGGCCATATCTAGAACTAAGTGAGACAAACCATAACCTTACACATATTCCAAGTAAGTTCTTGCATCGATGGGACCATGACGATACTTTCCTGATGTATCCTTGAAGGCCATGAATAACTCTTCATCGTGTCCAGCGCTGGCACGTAATTTTCAACCAAACTTTTATTGTCAGACTGTACATCAGAAACACCTTGTGCTACTAGGGTGTTCGCTGCATTTGCACTGGTGGATGATGACCCGCGATTTTGCACGGCAGAAATTGGAGAATCAGAATGACAAGGCTGCTCCAGTGATCTTGTATCAGACATTTTAGGGGTTGAAGACGAGTGATGATTATTCTTCTCTGCATTGTCGGAACTCAGCGAAGAACCAGATGAGCATCCACTAACTGTGGTATGTTAATTACGAGCATCCTGTGGAATTGCAGAAGCAAGAGTTCTAGTAATTTCAACTCTGCCATGGTGCCTAGATTGAGATTGAGCAGAAGCACCAGAAGATTGTACACTGCTTTTAATTGATGCTTGTGTCGGACCTCGGTTAAAGCTGGCCAAGCTCGAGAACAACCAGAAAGTTGCACTTCTATTTGTTTGATGTCTTAGACGAGTAGTCATGGTGTTACTAAGTAAAGTTCTGTCCAAATCTTGATTGGACTCGGTTTGTTTGCAAAGAGAGTGGAGGAAAAGAAGATTCTCGAAGACGTGAACCTCCAGAGCCCCGCATGTTGAAGAAGAGTATCACCATCGTTAATGGCATAGGATGCTTGAGATTCCAGAACCGCAAGATTAGGCTCGCGATGAGATGATCGGCATCTTCCACGGCGATTGTTCTGATGTTGGGAACTGGCTTGTATCTGAAACAGACCGAATATTAAACATAATCAAACAAACCAAAAGATAGAAAAGAGAATCAACTGGCAAGTGCTGTACTCTGAAATGGTGAGGGGTTGGATGTTCTTTACAGGTCTCACGGTGAAAATCTCGTTTGCCTTATGAATCATCACAACAGTATTGTATAGAACCATGACCACTACAAGTGGTTCAAGGAGAAAAAGGCATATGGTAAGTTTCCGAATTGTTAGAAGTGGAGTTCATTTTAACTGTTGTCTCAATTGACGGGTAAGGATGCTTTAGGGCTGATCATCGATGTTTTTATTTGATTATGATATTAGTTTTGTTCAACTCTACATATGTTTTGGTTTTGTTCGGTTTGGTTTCTAAACTTCGGTTAACCAAACCCCTTACCAAATCATGAATTTCCCAATCATTAATTTCATTCTAGAAATCGTTTCCCATAATAGACAGGTCAGATCCCACGACAGTAGAAAAACAATATAATAATCTGCAAAGATAAAGTATCTTTAATAAATAATTAAACATATATCAAACATTCACAAAACGGATATGATAAACCATTTTTAAATACACATACACCACTATTTGAATTGAATAAATAACTAATCTAAAACTTGTTTTGGAATGAAAAGAATAATAATACCATGTTATATAATGCAAGTTTACCAGAGTTCCGTTGGTCAATATAAAACTGTCATGTATTATGGGAATTGTCTGAAATAGACAAATTATATTCCATGACAGTAGATGAAGAAAATATAATGACCTCGACAAACGAAGATAAGAGTTTAATGAGAATTTAGTATGTGTCAAATATCTTAGAATGAATATGATAAACCATCTTCAAATACATATATGACACTATTTGCATAATTAAACTGAATTAACAACTAACCTCAAACCGGTTTCGGAAACTTTCAGTTTACTTTGGAATTTGAGCATATATGCTTACAATTATATAAACAATATGCTATAAATATTCCAAAAAATCTATACTGACTAAACATGTTGCATTTCTCAAAAATTCATACCAATCTACAAAATTTTGTGAATTTTTATGCAAAAGGTTTATTAACAGCCTGAATAATTTTGATAATATATCAAAGTCTATTCCTTCTTGATTAAAGGAATTCATATGGCTCCAATAAACAAAGTAAATAAAAGCAATACAAGCATAGAAAATAGAATAGTATTGTCTGATTCATGGGAATAATAGAAAATTCTTGTATTAAGTCTAAAATCTTCAATAGTAATAAAAATTTGATTTCTTACATTATTACTAATTTTATATGTTTTATTGCATAAAATAAGCTTTTGAGTATTATTCATTGTTAATAACGGTACTAACTCAAAATTTATAATAAGTTTTGTTTTCTTTATTTTTTATTTTTTTTGCTTTTAGTAAGGTGAATGAAGATTTACAGTTTTCTGATTAGCTTGAAAATGTCTCAAATTTTTGTGGTAGAATAAGATATAGGGGATGTATTCAATCAAACATTTCAAGTGATTTGTGACAAAGTAACAACTTTTATACTATTCCATAATGGATTTAAAAAGTTTAATGAACTCTAATGTTATTGAACTAATGATTTGAAAAATATACTTTAACATCCTCTCTTATTGAAAACATTTTAAGCATTGGATTTTTAATGACTTTAAGAGATTTTAGTGGATTTTAGTAGTTAGTTAAAAATACAGAATTTTAAATCTCATGATTTTAGGTGGAATTTGGGAGGATTTTACAATAAAAATACAGCTTTATATTTTATTTTAGTGGACCTAATTTTCTCCTCTATCGAATTATATTCTGATTAATTGATTTTTTACATTGTTGACTTTTTGATTTATTGATTTTTTAAATCAAGAAAATTATTTTTAGTTATATAATTATTTTTGGTTAAAACAATGATATTTAAAATATATAATTATATCCATATTTAGTATAAAAAATATAGTGTATTTAAATATATATTTTCGAAATTATTGACTAAATTAATAAAAATAAATAAGAAAGATTTTTGAATTATATATAGTTTAAATCCGTAAAAAATATAAAATCAATCATTATCTAAAATATTTACTAAATCCACCCAAAATTTAGATAAGTTTTTACTATATAATTAAAATTCATAAGAATATTATTTGTTAAAACTAATTAATCCAATTATTTTATCTTAATTTTTTGATTTTTTATTTATTAATTTTATTATATAAATCTTGGTTTCAAAGTTAGTCATTAATATGATCGCAATATATGTCAAGTCTATTGATTAGATGTTGACACGTGATAATAAAAATTAATTTTTTTTCCTTAACAAAGTAGAAAAATTAATTTCAAAAAACATATTTAAATATAATTTACATGTCTATACCTATAAAAATTTAACTTTTCTTTCCCTAAATTGAAAAGGAAACTAACAAAAAAAAATATATATATATATATTTTTTTTTTGATGAAATTTGAAATTTATTAAAAACTTTAAACGTTTACAATGCATTTAGATAAAACCGAAATAAATCGACACACAAACTAATTTATGAGAAATAGAGAAGGTGATATATTTAAAGTCGATTTCTTGTTTTGAACCAAAGTTGGAGCAGGCCTCCTAGTTTCTTGCTTTCATAGTAACACAGAGAGATGATTCAAGCTTGAATTATTTTGTCAATCTTAGTAGTTAGTTGCACCAGTGTGTTATATGTGGTGTTGTGCTTTCTCCCATTCCGTTCTCTACATACAAAATATATTGTTATCTGGAAAGCTAACCGTATTAGGATATAGTTGATACCTCCATAGGGACGCGTTGCCAGATTGTGTATAGTTGTATTCCAGTCCGGGTCAGGGTTCCCTTGCAACAGTCCTCCAATTACATCCAACCAGACAGTGAAAGAATAAGGGCAAGCGAAGAATAAATGGTCACGTGTCTCAAAACAAATACATATATTTGCATATGCTAATTTTATATGTGTTGTCAATTAGATTTTGACATGTATAAAAAAACTTAATTCATTTATCATGAATATTAACCAATAAACAATGAATAATAAAATTCAAAATAACAATATAAGTTATTTGACATTAAATTTAATTAGAGAAAAAATGTTTTTATCGTTGTAATATAGTATTTTTTAATCCATAAGTAAAAACACAAAAAATTGAAATAATAATAAACTTATAAGAATGAATTTTTGAATATTTAGAGAATATTAGTATAGTTTTACTACATGTGTTTTATTTTATAGATTTTGATGCATGTGGACCACACACAAAAAAATGGTAACTTGATGAGAATGAGTGAAACACACACACCAAAAAATAGTTTATGAGAATGAGTTTTCGATTACTTGATGAGAATGTTAGTATATTTTTATTTATGTTTTATTTTATAAATTGTAACTCATTTAAAATTAGTCTGATATGAGGTAAAATTATTACTTAAGAGATTATGCCATATAGAAAAACAATATTTAGGAAAATGTTAAATTTCCAAAACAATTTGTGGATTTTTAATTATTTTTTACTAATTTTTTTTTGATAAATTTTTAACTATTTTTTACTAATTATGTTTTGTTAAATTTTTAACTAACTAACTAAAATATATATATTTGTTATAATGCACATATTATTTTTGATATAATTTTTTAACTCTTATCTATTAAGAACGAGTGCATATAATTAAAATTTGGTTTTTATGATAAAATAAACGGTCAAATTGTATTGCAAAATTAAATGTTTAAGGTTGAAATCCAGTTTAAATTAAAAATTACATGATTTTGATATGTATCATTTTTTTTATTTAGTGTAGATTTTAACCAATATACAATGAATGTTGAAATTCAAAATAACAATATAAGTTATATAACATTAATTTAATTGGATAAAATTGTATTTATCGTTGAAATATAATGTATTTTGTTCATAAGTAAAAACATACAAAATTTGAAAATAATGAGTTTATAGGAATAAATTTTTGATAACTTGATAAAATTATTAGTATATTTATATTAAAGATTAAGTTTATTAAT
This sequence comes from Turritis glabra, assembly GCA_900406565.1. Lineage (NCBI taxonomy): Eukaryota > Viridiplantae > Streptophyta > Magnoliopsida > Brassicales > Brassicaceae > Turritis > Turritis glabra. Next base: position 3,786,255 of record OVBN01000020.1, on the reverse strand, counting down.
TTTAATACATGCAGTATTTTTAGTACATACGTGAAAGCATAAAAAACTTAAGAAAAAAAATACTCAGTTTATAATAATGAATCTTCGATTATTTTATGAAAGTGGTTGTATATCTTTATTTATTTTTTATTTTATAATTATTTAATCATTTAAAATTAGTTTGACAAGAGATAAAATTATTACTTATGAGATTAGAACATATAGAAACAATATTTTAAACAATGTTGGTTTTTCAATTTTTTTGTGATTTTTCATATTTTTGCTAATTATGTTTTGTTAAAATTTTAGTTATTTTTAATTTTAACTAATATATATATATATATATATATATATATATATCTTTGTTATGATGCATATTTCGTGTTTGATATAATTTTTCCTCTAATCCATTAAGACATTAAGATGAAGTGACCAAAATTTAAAATATGTTTTATTACGATGGTATAGATCGTTTGATTGTATTGAAAAATGGAATATGTAAAGTTCAAATCCGGTTTTAAAAACTACCTAATAAAATCTAAAAACAAAAATATAGATTATCACTTATATTTCAAATATTATTGATTAAAGTTTACATTTATTTTTTAACCCACATAATTATGTGGGCTTTATCTATTTAAAAATAAAAATATTATTTTAAAAAAATATAAATTATATCTCAAATACTTTAAAATGATGGTGTAGATTTCCAATTTTTTAATAAAATATAACGTATACAATCAAATTAATTCGATTTTTAATTCGATGTATATTTTCAGTATAAGATGATATTTTTTGTTCGGTTCTTTTGGTTTTAATCGGATCATTCCAATTGGTGGAGAGAGACTCTGGACTCTGAAGCGCCATGGCTGGGATCACCAGCACCGTCGGATTCAACGCCATTCTCGCCGGAGCCACCAAAACGGTGTCGCATCCGTCATTCTCTGTTAAATCTAAGCTCTTTGGTCTTCGACTCTATCTGGCCGAATTGTCGATTGTTTCTCTCTCCCCTTATCATCGCCGTCGCCCCACCATCACCTGCCGTTACGGAGGCGGTGGTGGCGGAGGCTCTAGATTTCCCGGCGATAGAAGAGGTAGGCAAAAAGAATCTGAGGATGATGATTCGCTTGATATCTCAGCTATTAGGTAATTGTGGAAACTTTAATTGATTGAATTTGAAATTTCTCTAGCTGAAGTTATGATTGATTTTGATGTATGTCAATGGAGTAGGTCAGCCACTGTTAGGCTTATTGATGATCAGCAGAACATGGTAAAATGAAGTGCCTTTTAGTGTTGAACTTTTCATTTCAGCAAAAATTGGAACCCATGAAAATTTCCAGTTTCTTTGTTCTTTAGATTGGTTTAGTTTCCAAAGACGAAGCGGTTCAAAGAGCTGAAGAAGCTGAGCTTGATCTGGTTTGTGTTTCTTTGGATAATTCAAAACTTGTAAGTACCTTTCTTGAATAGCATTATCACTGAGTATCTCGTTTGCCGGAATTTGGTTTTCAGGTGATTCTTTCGCCGGATGCAGATCCTCCGGTTGTCAGAATGATGGATTACAGGTATATTATCTAAAGAATGATCATTTGTATCATATGGATTGTGTATAGGAAAGTTTCAAGGAGAATGATTCTTTTCCTTTTTGCTTCATTATCAGTAAATACAGATATGAACAGCAAAAGAGGAAAAAGGAACAGCAGAAGAAAAGTATTTGATCATTCTTCTCTGCTTAACTGGAGATAATGTTAATACTATAAGCTCACATACTGTGTAGTATTTACATGAATGGATTGTGTAACCGAAGCTTTGTTCTTATGTCAGCTACTCGCATGGACTTGAAGGAGCTTAAAATGGGGTAATTTGAGCCATTTCACTCTCTCTTTTATATGTGCCGTTGCGATGCTTTTGTTTAGAACTGCTTCTTCTCAAAAGGGTTCTGCTTTTTGTTTCCCGGGTAGTTATAACATCGATCAGCATGATTATTCTGTACGCATGAGAGCAGCCCGGAAGTTCTTGCAAGACGGTGACAAGGTTGTCCCATTTACCTTCTTTTTTTCTGTTACTACCGGAGCATTGTGCGCGGGCAAGTTCTGTCCCTTCTGATTACATTTTGCTGCTGGTGTGATTCGTAATACACTCAGGTTAAAGTTATTGTGAACATGAAAGGCCGGGAAAACGAGTTCAGAAATATTGCTATTGAGCTTCTCAGACGTTTTCAGACTGAAATAGGAGAGGTCTGTATTGTTCTCTATGCTCTTTCCTAATAGAAGTTTGGTATTGGATTGGCATGTGAATTGCACAATGGATTGTGTTTGTTGAGTCACTGAAACTCATCAACATCTGCAGCTTGCGACTGAGGAGAGCAAAAACTTTCGGGACAGAAATTTGTTTATTGTCTTGGTGCCAAACAAGGAAGTTATTCGGAAAGTGCAAGAACCACCCCCAAAAAAGAAGAAAAAGCCAGCGGATGATGAAGTTTCAGCGGCAGGTATAACTGCAACACAAGATATATGATGCGGAATTGTCTGATATCAATTGTCTGAAGATATATTATCTGGTAAATGTTCAGGGGGTTTGATAAATGCCTGTATAGATCCTTTTCTACTATGCTGCTTGCCTTTCCATGTATCTGTAACCATAGAAATAGATTATTTGAATGAAGATCTTCCTCAACTTTTTGTATACCATAAGTTTTCAACTTTTAAGCGTAGTCAACTAGTCATATAGATTGTAACAAGTAATCAAAACTTATCGAGTCAGAAAAGAATTAGCAATTATGAGTGATGTAATGTTACAGGCTGAGTACAGTATGACTTGTGTTGAGGCCAAAAACAAGTCACTACCAATAATCTCCGCATGAACAGACACCGTCTTTAAAGTGATGGAAGCGGTTGGCATCTCTTACAACAATCACTCTCTCTGTGATCTTTGAGATGAGTTTGGTTACTGTGTGACAGTCTAAACAGACCCGAAGATTCTTTATGATTCGGATTTCAGTTCCTGGCTCAGTGGCTATGAGTCCAAAGGCAATGGCTAGCCTCTCGCTGTGAACCTTCACCATCAGCTCCCTTTCTTCCTCCTCCACATCGTGCAGGGCCAACTCAGTCTCAGGTTGATACCCAGATTCCCTCATCTTCCCTTCGAGCTTCTCCAGCTTCTCATAGATTGCTTTTACTTGTGAATGTGACTGATCACCTGAGGTAAATACATGAGGCGTCTCACCTATTTCTATTAAGGTATATCCAGGAGCTTTGGCTAGTTTCCTCTTCTTTGCGGTTTGTCTAACCGTAGCAGCCTGTGGATAGTTTCTATCAGCTGAGTGAATATTCGACAGCAAAACATGGTATCCTACATTGTCTGGATCTAGCTCAAACAGCTTCTCTGAGACTGTTCGGGCGAGGTTTGTGTCTTTGTGAATCCTACAAGCTCCTAACAGTGTTTCCCACACAGAAGGACCAGGCTCAATCGGCATTGCCTCTATAAACTGCCATGCTCTCTGTAAGTGTCCTGCTCGGCCAAGAATATCAACCACACAGGCGTAATGCTTGACTGATGGTTCAAAACCATACCGGTGGATCATGGAATTGAATATCTCATCACCTTCTTTGACCAGGCCAGCATGACTACAAGCGTAAAGAACGCAGAGGAAAGTGACTGGTGTTGGTGCAATGCCGGAATTCAACATCTCAGAGAAGATATTCAGAGCTTCTTGTCCATGTCCATGAAGTCCATAGCCAGAAATCATTGTGTTCCATGTAACTTCATTCTTCCTCGGCATCAAGTCAAACAACCGGCGTGCTTCTGCAATGCTTCCGCACTTCGCATACATACCAATCAAAGCTGTCGACACATATATGCTAGACTCAAAATCTGTGCTCCTAACTAAATCATGTACCCATTTTCCCAAACTCAACACTCCTAGCTGCGCACAAGCCGACAGAATACAAGTTATAGTGATCGGGTTTGGACTGAGTTCAGACTTCTGCATTTCTCTGAAGAGAGATATCGCATCCTCCGTCAACCCGTTTTGGGTGTAACCCGAGATCATTGCATTCCAAGATGGCAAGCTTTTGTCCGGAGACTCATCAAAAAGCTTCCGGGCTGATTCTATCTCATTCAATTTACTGTAAACCGTAGTTAACGCGGTTGAGACAGATGTATGAGACAGGAAATTCGATTTCAAGCTGTAACCATGAATGGCATATATAAGCATAAGATGACCAGAGGCAGGGATCAGACTCATCAGCGTGCTTGAGTTCAACCTTTTTCCTGATAAAACCAGCTCTTTAAACAGGCTTAAGGAGAGCTCGGTCTCTCCATTGGATGTGTACCCATGGATCATTGCGTTGTAAGCTACTACATCTGGTCTACGAAACTCTCGAAACAGAGTACTTGCCATTTCAATCTTTCCACACTTTGAGTATAGTGAGATGAAACCAGTAAGAACATAATCGTGGAAGTAGCACCCAGTTTTTGTCGCAAGACTATGGATTTGCATGCCGAGTCTCAGCTCCTGCAACTCTGCAACAGCGGGAAGAATATCAAGCAGAGTTGTTGTGTCCAAACGCGTACAGCTCTCATTGATCAAATCCCTGAAAACCTGAATAGATTCCACATACATTTCATTCTTTCGGTACCCAGAGATCATCGTGTTCCACAAAACTGTGTCTTTCTCAGGCATTCTGTCGAACACCTTCCTAGCATCTTCGACTCGCCAAAACTTGAAGTACATCTTAACAATGTTCGATCCAAGCAGCAATTCTGAGTCACACCCATCAACAACCGCTTGACCATGGATAACACAGCCAGCTCTTTCGTCAGGAAACCCAGAAGCAGCCGAGATAGCGAAGGCGTAGGTTGAGCTGTTGGGCTTGAGATCAGTAAATTTCCTCAAATGAGCGAACACAGAGAGCGAAGAGTGAGGTGATTCGTTCAGGGAGAAGCCACGCATGAGGACGTTGAAGAGGAAAACGTCAGGTCTTTGGACGGAAAGGAAAATGTCGCGTGCGTAGTAAATGGCGCCGAGGTCGGAGAGTCTCTGGGTAAGCTTGGTGAGCAATGAGATGTCGTTTCGGAAGCCATGGAGAATGATCTGAGCATGGGTTTGGGCAAGGTGAGAGATAGAAGTTGATCTTTTGAAGAGATCGAGAAAATTGTTCTTGTGTATCACTGCTGCGGTTGTCTCGGCGGTGGCGGCCGATACGGTCCGTAGTAGCATTTGGCTTTTTGCCTTTCATTTTTGCGTTTTTTCATTATCATTTAAACATTGTTTTCTTTAGTTTCAAATTATTAACATTTTCTTACTTAACAATTTTGGTCGTGTCATATATATGCAAAGCAAACGTTGATTTATATGGTATTCAGTTTTGAAAAATGAATTTAAACTTCATTTTATTAGGTGACGAGGGACACATACGATTTTGTTTTGTTAGTGAACAAATTTTCAAAAAAATTAATAAAAAGCCAAAAACAATCCTAAATAAAATTAATTTTTGTTATGATTTCTAAACTAAATAAAACCCCACATCAGAGCTTACATGTGAACAATTAAATTTCCTTTTTTTTATCCTAAAGACTTTCGAACTCGTGATCTTTCACTTCCTTTTTTTCCTAAGCTAATGTTTTTATACCAAAAAAGAAAAGAAGAAAACTTCAACAAGCAAAGATCATAAACGGATCTCGACTAGAGAAATGTGGGCATCAAAGAGCAATTTACAGGTGATCAGTGTTGAGCATGTGGTAACTGTAAGCTTTGTTATTTATGGCCATGGAAACTTGCTTAATGGCAACAATGGAGGATTCTCCTCTGTATCTTCTCCTTCTTCTCGCCTAGTTTGTATCAGATGAGTCCTGAGGCTACACTCTTTTATCTGTTCCATCCGACCAAATCTCGGTTTTAATTCACTTTGATCTATCATTCTTCACTAGATTATTTAATTGTTTTTGTTACCTGCAAGACCGCGGTTGAGGCCAGAAGATCTTCGCATTTTTCTTGCATAGAACTCTCTTTTGTAACTACAGCAGCGAGTTCCGTGACCATTTTGTTCATCTCCTCCACCTGCGAATACAAATCATAAAAAGCAGTGCACCCGCTTGAGAAATATGTCAAACAGGATATATTTAAAAAACAGATTTCTTATAAAGGTCTCACCTTTGAGAGTAAAGACCAAATGGACGATCCCATAGCCTGCATTACATCGAGGGCCGAGGACATAGCTGCTTTCAAAGATTCAACATCCGCCTGTAGTAAAGAGAAGTTCTAAATGATAACTATATCCTTGATCTTCTGAAATTTAATTTCCATGAATATTCGCAGAAGTAACAATATATACCTTTGTTCCTCCAGTTGCTGGAAGGCGGAGTGTATTTGCTTCTAAATCTGCTATGGCTCCAACTAAAGAACTAACATGGTCTCTTTCAAGTGTGGCCCAATCTTCAAGGCTCACCATCTGTGCACATATTTATGCATAAGCATGGCATAGTCTTATAAATGGAAAAGCCAGTATACAACAGAGAGTGAACCTACTTGATCGTTTAATAGTGAGTTGAGTTTGATCTCTAGATTTAGCTGTTGTAAGCCAATCCTTTGCCTGGTCACATGATCCTGTAATTCTGATATCGCATGCCACACATTGAATAGGGTTTCCTGATAGTCAAAACTTTAATTGTCAGACGTCTTTGGATCAATCAGTTGAAGCAACAGTCATGTTATAGAGGACGGAAGTGTTATATACCTCGGAAGTTAATCTTTGAATATACATTACAGATTCAGCTCGTGCAATTGCAAACCGCCACTGTAAATATCTATTGTGGAGCAGGCGCAGTTGATGAACATCTTCGATGTAGCTTGCTTTTTTGCCTTTCTTGACATCCGTGATGAAGCTGAGAACTGAAGTTGTGGTACTGGATTGTGTGGAAGTGCTGGTTTGTCTTATCCGTGAAGGACTTATCCCTCTTGAAGGTGGAGTTGATGGTCTAGCAAAACAGGAGGTATTTGTGCCACGCGAAGGACTTAACCCTCTTGAAGGACTTAAACCTCTTGTAGGACTCAAACCTCTTGAAGGGCTTAGTCCTCTTGATGGACTCACTCCTCTTGAAGTACTCATGCCTCGGGAGATAGACGATGAAGACGAAAACGATGTTCTACTTGGTGAAGCAGGGCGAGACCCAGGAGCAGACAATGGATGCAACCTAGCTACAGCCGTTGCTAAGGTTGCTCTATCTAACGAACCAGCAGACAAAAGTCTTTGAGGCCCAGAAGTTCGAGCTATGTTATTATCTTCCGACTTTGTTGGAGACACTAATCCACCATTATTAGATGTGTTACTAGAAGTTTTATGCAAAGGTCTCGAACTGCTGGACAAAGGTAGTGACATTCTCCTAAGAGACGGCCCCATTCCAGGCCCTGAACTTGGTAGACCCCGTGAAGCCTTATCGCTAAGATCCAAGCTTCTGTTTAAAGAATGCGAAGTGATCTTTCCACCAATTCTACTAGGCCACCGATGTTGTTCTATTAACCGACTATGAGGACCATCTACAGGTTTTGAATTCTCTGAAAGATCAGACACATTAATCTTCCCTTTCAATGGACTTCTTTTCCTCTCTGGCGTAGGTTTCCTTGATATAGAGGTCGTTTCAGCCTTCTGCTTTTGAGCTATATTCGAGGAAGGTCTCAATGTTCGATCAACAGAAGAACTACTTACCGGTTTCTCCTTCTTACTAACAGGGACTGAGACTGAATCCGACTGAAAAGAAACGCTGAGGCTTCTCATAGTGGAAGGCCATAAGCTTTCAGGCAAACGACCTGTAGATAGCCTCCTACATGAAGCTGGTAAGTCTATAGACAAGTCACGTATCGGCGTGGAGGGACTAGTAGGAGATGGCGGTGTTGAAGGACGCTTCCTCTCTGCTGAAACTGCTCTTTTCGCAGCCACGGATTGAGAGCTTGAAGACACTGTTGGCCTTGTGATGCTTGGCGAAGGGCATCGCCCGGTTTTGGTTGGCGTCGGTGATCTGTATCTTGAACTGACCTCCGTTGTTCGAGGACGGCGAGTGACAGCAACTGCATTGTTCTTATCGGATGGAACAAGACGCCGCCTTGCAGTATCTGTTGCTACATCCATTCAAGCTAACGAAACAAACTTGCATTGATTGGATTCAGCAGTTCACGCTTCTTGTTTCATTCTGCATTAGAGCTAGACAATAAAAACAGCTCCAGTTGCTGTAAATGAAGTCCCTTTATTCTGCAAGAAACCCAGAACCCAGGAGAAAAAGTAAGATACCTCACAGATAGGCCATGCGAAGAAAAAAGCAAAGAATATTGAACAGCCCAGATAAAGAAAAGTAAAAAAGATTCTACCTTTACAACAGAAACCCAAATCAAGACTCCCCCATGGATTATCCAATTCAAAAAAAGGGGAACAAACTAATGAAGATTTCATCATATCTTCTATCTATGAAGAAACAAAACAGAACCAAATCCAAACTACAAAAATCAAGAAAGAGCTGAAAACTAGCAGTGGAAGGGATAAGAAAACTGTGTAAAAACAGTGGTCAAACAAAAAGGTGGGTTGAGTTCAAACTAGTTAGTTGCTGCAGTTTCACAGTATCAGGAATAAAAAAAATTTTGAAAACAAGATTTTCAGAGAAAGAATCTTTTTACAGTGTCTTTGTCACACGGAAGTGCCATGGTCAGATCTGCTGGAAAATTAATTGGAGATTTCATTTCAATATTACATACAAATCTTCTTCTTCTTCTTCTTTCCATCAACATCACAACACCTCAAAAGATAACAAAAGAAACTCCCTTTACCACCTCGCCCAGAGTAAACTTACTAAATTAGCAGCTCGAGATTTTAATAAGTAGTGGACATTTGACAGATTTTGGTGTTTTCTCCAAATATGGGACCACGTGAATTGAAGAATTGGTGCCGAGTGTTCCAGAGAAAATCACAGTGATGGTTGATTCTTGGTGTTCAAATGTTGTGATTATTTGAGAAAAAGCACTTGAAATATTTCTCGAGAAAGTGAAGGATGAAAGGAGAGAATCAATGGAAACAACAAAATTTCAGATTGAAAAAACACAAACTTTTTTTTTCTGTTTCTAAGTGAATTGTGATGGTTCTGACGAAGAATCCAAAAAGGAAAATTTGTCAGTTACTGACACGACTTGTGTCTCTCAATGACACAGACAGACTCGTTTTTAATCGATCAAAATTTAGTAATTTTTATATGAAAATCGAACACAGACAATGAGATTCGTAATTTTCTAACAATGATCAAAACAAAACCCAGTTAATGAATCTCAGATCGCAGTTATAAAAATCCAATACCCAGAAACTCTTAGGGTTCTTTTGAAAAGAATCAAAATTGGGATTGATACAACCAAATGTAGAAGCTAAACCTTAGAGATCCGATGAATCTGAGGTAAGAAAATTGAAAATCTTACCAGGAAAAAGAACCCTATGGATCCCAAAAGCAAGCAAAGTCCCGTGATTCTCCACGCGAAAAGGCTTCTCTGCCCTGCCCCCCTTGGAGATCGAAATTGGGAACACAAACGCGATCGGAGTTGATTCACCAATCTGGAAACCGTAAAAAATGGGTCGCCGGCGATGAAGAATGCTCGAGGGGACGCCGGAGATAGAAATGATCGGGCGATTTAAGGGATCGGGTTCGAGATCAAAGAGAGAGAAAGAGAGAGAGAGAGGGCGTTATTTTCGCGCCACCTAATTTTGATATTAAAGAGTCTCTTTATTTTTCTTTTTCTATAGCCTTTTTTTTTTGCTCGTAGAGGTCAATTACTACTACAAAACCAACCAAAGTCAATTATATAAATTGAAATGTTTTTGAGTTGATTTTAGTTTTCGAGTAAACTGAACGTTATTATTCCGGTTTAACCATTTTTAGACAAACAATACCGGTTTTGTTTTCTATATGAGATTGTAGTTTTTATTTGCCTTACTTTAAGTACCAATCGAAATTGTTGATGGGGGTTAAATTATAAAAGGAAATAAACTATTTGCAATGGATCGAGACAAAACGTGACAAGTTTATGGAACTGATGATTGCTTCCAGTAATTTTAGTTTAATTTTAACACTTTTTTTTCTCAATACAAAATTGGCATTTTACGCCGAAAGCTTTATTTTACATACGGTTGCTTTTCCCACCCAACCTCACCTAAATTCATAAGAGTTATGAGGAAGAAGCTCTCAGACAAGACATAAATTATTGAATATAAAAAATAAATATTGGGAGAAATGGAAATTATGATGGTTACCCATGATATGTGTTTAGTCATTCTCTTCTTCCTTTTTTTTATTTTGTCTTTTCTTCTACTTGAGAAAATAATATTTACCAAACACTTACGATGGCTAATCCCCAACTAAGTTTCTTTTCTCATAATTTTCTTATATATTTATTTTATTAAATCTCTTGAATCTTATTAATTATTATAAATATGTCTTTCATATTAAATAAAGAAGAGAATCTGAAATCACATGGTTTATATGTAAATGCTTCACTTAAATATTAAGATTGTAGTAGCTAATTTTATTATCTACTCTCTTAATTAAACGGGAATGTATGTTGATAAATATTGAATACGGGGTTTTTCTCTTAATTTTTATCTGAAAAAACAATAACTATGTATCTTTTATTTGCTAATCAATCGATTTCACTATTTTGATCGAGTGTAGTCATTAACAAGAACTCTAAGAACACCTCCATCCAACAAATTTATTGGGTGTCTTTACAATTTTAAAATAATTAAAAAAATAAAAAACAAAAATGAGAGTGTCTTAAACTGTGATAAAATATCTCTAGAGAGACACTTTACCTCTCCTAAATGAGAATGTCTTTACATTTTAATATTATTTTATGTTAAAGACACCCAACAAAAATTGTTGAATGTAGATGGTCTAAACACCATAAATAGTATGAAGTTTAGTACATAAAATCGAATAAATTAATCCATTTTAAAAATAGAAACAAAGAACAAACCCATTTTTTTAATTTAAAGAAAAGTTTGCTCCCACATGAGATGATTTGGACATATCATATGATCTTAAGCTTTCTATAGACCTTTGTCTCTCTTTCTTTTGTGTGTCCCTTACGTTGTGGAGTCTTGCTCCAACTCTACCTCCACTTGGAGTTCTATCAATTTAATATCAATATTACAAATTCATCTTTCCTTCTCACTTTTTTATTGTTTGAGATATTTTGTTTTATGTTCTTTTATATTGGCTACACATGTACGTACTGCCAATTTTTTAGAATCATTGAACCTAGCATACATTTATGTGTATATATGATGACAGATATCTACTTGTCTAGTCTCCCGTGGTCCGTTCAAGGATTCAATTTGGCTAGAAATCTTAAAGATTAACGTTTAATTCTTCTATTGAATTATATGATCATATGTTATTGGATCTTTTTCCAATGCATTTATAGTTAATAGACGGTATAATGTAAAACAACGACAAACGTGTTTATATTGTTATCAAACTAAACAGTTCTCTATATTTGCGCTGCTATGTCCACCGAAGTTGTTACCTTCTTCAAAAGGGTAAAAAGAAGATCAATCTATAGATGATGTCTACGTTATGGAGATTAAACTTGTTAATAGGAGGATTAAGTTTCCCGACAAAATAACTATTGACTAGCAATAGAAACAAAAGTAATTGAATCTAACGTGTTCAATTATTTTGTTTACCGACATTTTCTTTTTGTGTGTGTTTCAGAACGATATTAATATATGTAGAAATGTAATATGCTAGTTAGATAAATATCTACCAAATTCTTTTGTACAAGTGTACTCGAGATAGAAAGAAAACAAAGGAAGTCAATTACACCTTTTTGCATAAGTGTACTAAATAAATTATATTTTTATGATTATTATTGTTATAAAGCTACAATTATAATCCGCGTATTATTAAGTATGAAGAAATGGAAGATAAATCTTTGCGTCTTGGTGTGATTTAATTATAATAAGCAAGAGCTAAATGATGGGTATTCACGTGCTTAGCACAATTATATTGACCACACTAGAAACTAGAGTTATTTATATATGTCATGTCTTCGCAATGTTTTTTCGCTTGTCTAAAGCTTGTCGTTTTCTTGTTTTCTCCTCTTTATCTATTAGGCGGTGTAGTTTCCTCGACAAATTGTCTTTTTTTACCATCTGTGAGAAACATGTGCTTCTTAATAAACAAGAGTCACTGCCTTTGATAATGTCTATCTAAATGTAATTTGGAACTTCTTAGATTGGATGATTATGGTTGTCTGAGTAAAAACAGAAAAAGATATCAGTTTCTGCTATGAAATTATAATAGTACTGATCTAAACAGAAAAAGGAAGGAACATGACTTGACCTAGAAGCCATTTATAATTCCACTAAACAACGATGAAGTAAAAATATCATAATAGTACTGATCAAAAGAATAAAAAAATAGTCACTGAAAATTACACTAGTTTACTTTCTTAACTACCAATGTTTGGGTTACTTACATAACTATTAACTAAAGGCAAAATTCTCTTCTGGCTGCTGATGATTCCCGCTTATAATTTGAGCATTTTTTTTATCGTAGAAGTTCTTTTGCTTTGGTACAACAAAACCGGATTCTGGAGGAAGAAGCAGTCTCCATTGATGTTCTTTTACCTCGACAAGGGCAGAAAAAAACAGAGAGGTGGAGGAAAGTTTTGACTGTCTTCTTCATCATCAGATCATCCTCAGTACTTTACAAGTCCAGCACCTTGAGCCTTTCCAATAACTGACTCTATGGTTCCATCAAAGAGATCAAAGCTTTTCGCAACAGCAAAACCCGAAAACATACCATCCACTGCAGCACTTACAATGCCACCAGCATAACCAGCTCCTTCACCAACTGGGTATAGACCTTTTAAGCTCGTGCTCTCGTAGGTCTCATTGCTTCGAGGTATCCGAACAGGGGAGCTTGTTCTTGTCTGGTTAAACAAAGTTGAAACATCGTTGTTATCTCTGGTCTGAAGAGTAGACTGATTCAGGACAAGGAATATATATAATATACCTCTACGCCATGGAGGAGTGCTTCCTCTGAGATGAATCCCGGTAACTGAAAGTTCAAAAGTTTAGAGACAAACAGAAGCTACGGGTTTTTTACCATATGCGGTGATGAGGAAATATCTAACCAACCTCTTTTTCAAACATAGAGATAGACTGTCGCAGAGCCTCTGTGATATGAGCAGGAAACAGTTCATGCAAATTTGCAGACTTCACTCCTAATCTATAGCTTGATGGAGGTAAAGGTGTTTCTGTTTTACAGCACAAGAACATCCAAAATCATCAAAAACGAACAGCTAGAACAAAAAGATACGAATTGAGTATCAAACAAATGTTATGTATCTACCAGATAACTTGTTTTGCAGAAAATCAGTAACCCTTTGTACAGGAACTGTGAAATCACCCCCACCCATTATAGCCGCTCTTCTTTCAAACTCTCTCTAGAGAAAGAAACAAAATAAAATGAGATATATCAAATATGACTCAAGAGTAGTAATAGTAAGCCACTTTCAGATTGATACCTGAAACTCAATTCCAGCTAAGGGTCCACTAAGATTGAGAAGACCAAAGTCTTTTGCTGAGACTGTGACGACGAGAGCAGCATTGGCCCATTTGGATGAACGGCGAGAAAATGACATGCCATTGATGCAGAGTTCGGTTGGGTTTGTGCTGGTGAGAACAACCTGAATCACATGGAAACAGGCTTATTCATGATAAATCGAAAAGAAGAAACAAACAGCACGACACTCTTTAAAGACAATGTACCTGACCACCAGGACACATGCAGAAGGAGTAGCAACTACGTTTTGATGAAGACTCTGAGAGATCCTCAGCCTTATCATTCACATACTGAACAACCTTGTAATCTGCCACTGGTACTTTACCTCGTCCTTTAAGAACTTCACCAGCCAAATCCGAGTACTGGAAAGAAAGACCATCACAAGAACATAGGTGTTTTATGTACAAGTCAAGACTTGAATAACGATAAGGTACAACAAACTCATGGGATTTTATTTACTGAAGATATATGGTGCTAAGGTAATCGAACCGACCTGTATATGGTTAATTAGCTCCTGAGGATGCTCAATGCGCAAACCAACCTGGTCCACACAAACCGATAGAAATCAAATGATAATACCAAACCAGGGAAGATAAAGTATCCAGATATATTTATTCAAAATGGACATTTTAAAAAACAACACACTCAACAGCATATATACAAGGAACTTACAGCAAAATCTTTTGGGGTCAATTCAACATTACGAGAATGAAGCATCTCATATGTGTCACGTGCTGAGTGACCGACTGCAAGAACAACTGCATCAAACTTTAAATTCTGGGAGGTACTCTGCAATTGGTCTGTTGAATCCGAAACCCTGACTCCAACAACACGAGAATCCTCTACCAGAAGATCATCTACCCGAGTTCCAAACTTGATCGTCACCTAATTAAGCATATGGAATTGAAGAGGATGCTCAGAGGACAAAAGCATCAAAAAGTCATAGAGAGACTTAGATCAATCTCTCATTTTAAACTTACTCCCGCACTTTGAAGATAATGTCTGAAATTACGGAGTAACGGAATTAGCTTATCTGTTCCTAGATGAGGCTTTCCATTGACCAATATATTATCAGGAGCCCCAAAGCGAACCAACGTTTTCAACACCTGTAACAATTGAAGTAATGGCCACAATATCTTCATTTGTACTCAAACATGAAGTGTTTTTATTTAACATTTGGTACTCTCAAAAGTCAAAGCTAACCGCTAAAACGGTGGCACTGTTCTTTCCTATTCGAGTAACAAGCTTTCCATCACTCCAAGTACCTGCACCACCCTGCGATGCATAAGTGCTAAATATGACTTTGACAATAACATACACAAACAGAAAACTAGCGAAAGACTAAAGGTACTTATGATAAGTTAGTTAAAGAGAAGGCTTTTAAACCTCGCCAAAGCAGAAATTACTCTCCATATCCAAAATCTTACGAACTACCAAAGCGCCTATATCACGTCCCCTTTCTTCTACTGCTTGCCCTCTTTCAATCAATGTCACATCTGCACCGAACTCCGCAAGAACAAGAGCTGCAAACAAACCTGATGGACCACCACCAACAACTGCAATTTTTGGTTTGCCTCTTCCTCCTCCTCCATTTTGGTGTGGATCTCCAGAACCATTGAGAATCCGAGGTTCATATTCCCCGGATGATGCCTCACTGTTGCTCTTTTTACAGTCATTCACCACACTGATTAAGTCCCCTGAAACACTCTTCTCGGTAGACACATGTTCAATAAGCCCAATCTTAGGCTCTAACCGGAAAATGAAATCATGAGCACGAGGCTCTAACTCAAGAAGCGTCTTCACATCCAAATCCACAGTATACACAAACTTGGCTTCTTTCAGAATCTAAACAAAAGATGAAAAATTCACTCACTGGAAACTATAATACATAATAATAACATACAAAATCAAAATTGAAACCTACCTTCCTAGCGTCAAAAGATTTCCTAATAACTGAAAATGCTTCTTCTGGTAGCATTGAAGCAACCTGAAAAAAACCCAAATTATCAAGATCACAGATATCATCAACCCACTTCCACAAACTCCAATTTCATCATACCCATAAGATAAAGTTTCGAACTTTTTTCCCTGGAAAACTCACCGGAAACTCAATAACTTTAGCGATGGCTTGAAGCAAACCTTCTGAAATTCCGAGAAAATCTTTTCCAGGGTCATCTCCAACAGGAACTCCGAGCTTAGAGAGACGCCAAACTCCTTCGAGCTTGTTCTTAACCTTAGCCACAGCTTCCTTCTGCTCTGTCCTCAGCTTCTTCCTCTCAGAAGGGTATCTCCGCTTCCCGGTTCGCTTCGCAGCACAGAGAATCCGGTGTGTTTGGAGACGGGGATAAGGGAGTACCGGTCTAGAATAAGGAATTCGCAGTTCATGGCTCGATGAGAGAAATGACGAACTGATGAAATTCGTTTGCCAGAGAGACATAGTGAGCTCAAAACTAAAAAGCTCGTCTCTCTGCCCAAAAGAGTTATCCTATCATTTCAAATTGAATCGACTCGAGCCCGGTTATACCATTGATGTGTCCAATCCGGTTCGGTTCGATTAAAATTTGGTCTAGGTTTTGAGTTTCTTATGTATAATGAGAATCGAAATTTTCATTTTATTCTGATAGTAGTATGCAACTTAAATCTTGATATCGTTTTGATTTTATAATAAAGTATATCCTAACTGAAAAATAAATCAAAGACATTATTACAACCTAGTTATCTTTTTCACGTTTAACCGGATGTCCTAAACCGTTTTTCTGTACCGGATATTAAATAGTCAAACGTTACGGTTATCACTTTTTTAATTAGGAGTTTAGGACTACAAAATGAAAACCCCATAAGATCATCTCCTCTATATTTCTCTCTTTCTCGATTGGCTCATTTCAATTTTGATTATAGAAAAAAAGGCCATTATATATAAGAGTATACCAAATTTTCAAGTTTAGCACCATTACTATTTATTACATCACTGTTAAGGAGGAAAAGAAATTGAACGTATGGAAAAGTGCATATTTATTTGTTGACATGCCTCATCGAATTATGTGTATATGCGTGCTTAGTTGTAAATAAATACCAAGAGGTTTCATCAAGAAAGATGTGTTAACACCAAGAGCTATCTCGTTAATCAAATCTGTCTCTGCAAAGCACAAGAGGCTTCGCATAGGACTAGGAGTTGAAATAGGGCAGTAACTTACTAAGTTAATTACCAGAATAATCTGTCTCAAGGGAAGCACAGAGAAATAAAATGACAGTATCTGATAAATCTTCCCCTAGGTCGAGGCGTTGTCAACAAAATGAATACGTCCAAGTGGTCCATGTAAGACGTCGACCATCCTTTCTTATAACACTCAGATGAGCATCCGAATACACACATGAACGACGTAATTTGAAACAGCCATCGAAAAAGTTACCTTAAGAAAATTGAAAAAAGTAAATTCATATATTGTTTCCTATTTTTAAGGACTTATTTTGAAGTTAATATTAAGTCCTTAAATGAATTTTCCGGTTTAGCACCATTAGTGTTTCTTTTATTACTGTTACCTTTTATTAGGTGAAAAGATGAGCACAAGGAAATAGCATGAGGAATATTGCGACTGTCGAGAATGATTAGTTTTCATCAACAAAGATATGTTAACACAGCGAGAGGAGAGGGATATCTCGAAGGAAATAAAGAGATAAAGGCCCCGTTCGTTTCTCCATTCAGATGATCCATCCGGATGGAAATGAAAAATGATGTTCGTTTTTGACAATTTAACAGAACATTTGGATGAATCAGTTGGATGGATCATTTGAATGAGTTTTTAAATTTAAGCAAATTTGTCAAACTCATCTGAATGAACATGATTGGAGCATTTGGATGGAGATGGTTTAGTCAAAAATAACAAATAACAGATATACCCTCATTTCTATAGATTTCTCATTTTATATTTTCAAAATCACCTATTTGCACCCAAAATTTTTTCTAAAAATTGTGAAATCACGGATTATTATTTTCCGTCAAAATCATAAAATCGCGGAATTTTTTTTTTTTCCCGCCAAAAAAATAAAATCACGATTTTTGATAGAAAATTGTCGAATTGCGCTTTTCCGCAAAATCATGTTTTCCCGCCAAAACTACAAAATCATATTTTCTCGCCAAATCATATTTTCCCGCCAAAACCGCCAAATCATATTTTTCCGTCAAAACCGCAAAATCATATTTTCCCGCCAAAACTGCAAAATCATATTTTCTGTCAAATTATGTTTTTCCGCCAAAACCGTGAAATCATGTTTTCCCGCCAAATCAATTTTTCTTCCAAAACCGCAAAAACATATTTTCCGCCAAATCATGTTTTCCTTCAAAACCGTAAAATCATGTTTTTCCGCAAAAACCGCAAAATCATGTTTTCTCGGAAAAATCATATTTTCCCGCCAAAACAGCAAAATCATGTTTTCTCGGAAAAAACATATTTTCTCGCCAAAACCGCAAAATCATATTAATCTCTCAAAACCGCAAAATCATGTTTTCCGCCAAAACCGCAAAATCATATTATCTTGCCAAAACCGTCAAATCATGTTTTCCCGCCAAAACCATAAAATCATGTTTTTCCGCCAAAAATGTAAAATTAATTTGTATATGTTAAAATAATAATTTTAAAATTATTTAGTTGTAAAGATATTTTAGAACAATAATTAAATTAATATAGCTACAATTAAGATTAAAAATAGGGAAATGGTTAGATCAAAGTAAGGATATTTAAGTCATTTTCTTCTTAAACTCATCTAGATGGAGATGAAAATTTATAAAAAATTAAGCAAACAAAAAAAAATTTATTCAGATGCTCCATCCAAATGAACATAAAAAAATTGAAACGAACAACATTCAGATGGAGCATTTGGATGAAACATTTAGATGGACCATCTGGATGGAAATGTCAAATGATCAAACGAACATGCCCAAAGTCCTTCTCGCTAATTACTTAAGAAATTACTTAATCTACACAAGAGATTACTTAATCTCTCTATACAAGAGACTTATTTATAAGTCCGAAACACGGAAGCTCGCTTAGGGCTAGCTAGGAGTTGAAATCAAAAACAACAAACGGAAAGGGCAAAAACATGCAACAAAAGAGATAGTATATGTTGTCTGTTCACTTATCATGCCCATTCCCGAAGGATATGTCTAGATAGTCCAAAGTCTCGATAGTTAGCTCTCGGTCAACTGGTCAAGGGAAGCACGGAGAAATCAAATCAAACTAACTGATCAATCTTCCCAGGGGCTTATAAGACCATCCTTTAATTTGTCACAATATGCAGACAATTGTCCTGTATGCGCAGGCCGATATACTCACCAGATGAACCACAAGTAACATGACGTATCCATCGAAAAGTTTGCTGAAGAAGATCGAATGATACTAAATGTATTTTACCATCATCACAGGGTTGCGTTAACCAATAAAGTGACCTTTCCACATATATTGGACTTACAACAGTCCTATAACTTGGAATGTACGCCAAGTACCTCCAAGTGTCAGCCCTAAATTCGAAGACCTCTCGCACACAGCAGAATTATATGACAAGGCTAATTTGTAATCGTGTGGAGTGACTCTTTTTTCATTGTCGATAAATAGTTGAAGCCTCGCCGGAGAAAAGATTTGTTGAATCCACCGCTTGTCCTGTTTAACCGCGCAGATAGATGCTATCCGGTTTCGGAATCGTTTCAAGCAGTATCTCTCCCAAAAACAGCGAGGCTTGATCGTCCATCTCCACAATTTCGAGACGGTGGTGAATCGTAAGACTCGCGAGTATCTCCTCTACGAGCTCGTGGGGTAGATGTACTAGATTCTGCTTTCTCTTCGTCATTTGTTGAAGTAGTGGATTAGAAAAAGTTTAGTTAGGATTTTAGAGCTCTTCTTTTTTGGATCTTGCGTGCATGCATCTGTTTTTATAGCTAAGCGGAAACTCTGATTTCTATGTGCAATTAAAATAGAATATCATTTAAGAAAAGGAAAACAGAATCCAATTTTTATAAAGATAGGAAACAAAAATACTTTTCTTTTTCTTTTTCATATTTTTTTCTCAGAATTGGAGTTTGAAACTCGTGCACTTCTTTCCAATCTCCTAAAGTTTGAATTTATGTTTGCTTATGACCATTTATCTTTTCTTGATTAATGTTAGCCAAGAATTAACAAGAATTGAAAATATAATAAATTCTACATGGCTCATTGAGTGACTAAATTAAAGAAGAATCTATAATAAAGAGATAGCTCTTAAAAATTTTGAATAATTTTTTACATTGGATATTGCTGAAAACTTAATTGTAAGATTTTGTTTCCGGATTATCCTTATTACCAATAGCATATCGTCACTATTGGATGGCTCGAAACTGTTATTTATTTATGTCAGTTAACATATGCCTGACAAACAAATCTTCTCCCGGCCTATAACCCATGACTTATACACATTGTCTGAATTCAAACTCCAGATTTCTTGGATCAATGTTCTTTTTTCCAAACATATTTTCAAAATTATGCATGTGTTATTCTAGAGTATTTCTCTATAAACAATTATCCAAATTATGCATGTGGATACTCTCCAAACACAGATTAAAAAAGGAGCTTTTGTATCACCTTCACCGCATTGCTGCGTGAACAAGTGAAGTGACCCATTTGCAGATGCCAGCATTTCGAACTCAACAATCCAATAAATAAATTGGCTTGTTTGTCAAGTTAAGGAACCTCCAAGTGTTAGCCCTAAATTTGAAGGCTTCACAGCAGAAAAATATTACCAAACTAGTTATAGATATATACAAAATTACATAAATTTTCATGAATCTTAGATGTTGATCTACCCTATAAAATCCGCATTACTCAAGTACCACGCCAAAAACATCTCAAACTATACCCCTTTGTAACAAACATTCTCTCTTGATTTTAAAACATAAACTGAAAACCATGTCAACCTTTTGGTGGTTTGGGTTTGAGGAAAATCTTTAGTAGTGGTAAAAGGTGTAAACTTCTTTTTTGTTGAATCTACAAATCTATCTGTATAAGATACAAAATAAAAACAGCAAAATTTCCCATGTTTTCAAGAGGCTAAGAATCTGATTAGCATCTCCGTCCTGATGCTATCTATGGCAAGATTATATGATCATGAGCCCATAGAAATGGCTAGTGGCATCTCACTTTCATGCGAGCCGATAGTAGAGTTGCTGGAGGTTGACATTCGCTTTTTTGATTGATTCCCTTCAATCGACACTAGAACTTGGCCTTGTGGATGAGCTATTGTCTCTGGCTCATCATCAGGAGACTCTAAAGATTGCTCAGGAGGGTCAAGATCGCGCGGCATGGATTCTCCATTCGGGTTGTTATTATTACCACCAGATCCAATGACCATCCTAAATCCAAAAGTGCGCGAAATAATGCGGTATGCAAAGGTTAGGAGCCAAAAGAACCAAGGGAGACAAACAAAGACAATGCCGAGGTAGGAGAGCCAAATTGGAGGGTAAGGAAGGACTGTGTATGCAATTAGACAACCGCCTCCAACAGCTATTGATAGGAAAAGAAATAAGGTAATGAGACAGATGAACGCCTGCCCCGCCCGTGGATCTGGCACAGGCATT
This sequence comes from Turritis glabra, assembly GCA_900406565.1. Taxonomy (NCBI): domain Eukaryota; kingdom Viridiplantae; phylum Streptophyta; class Magnoliopsida; order Brassicales; family Brassicaceae; genus Turritis; species Turritis glabra. The sequence goes on along the minus strand of OVBN01000020.1, from coordinate 3,765,080 downwards.
ATAATTCTGAGGAAGGATCGATCTCAAAGATGAAGAAGGATCTCACGGAACGCTTAAGGGTACTATATCATCCTCCATTTACAGATTGCTCTTTCTTCTTCTCCCTCCAATTCTTTTTTTTTTTTGTTATAATGATGTTGATAGGTTGAGGATCAGGTTGAAACAAGAATAAACAGAATAAATCCCACACACACAAAAAAAAAAAGAGCGATGAGGAAAAAGAAAACACAAGATGGTATTTCTGTTTTGTTTCAATCTGTTTTGTTTGTGTGTGACTTATAATTTGACAAGAATAGCCAACAGTCATTTTTTTCCTCCATTTGCCATTCCATAGGAGAGGGACGTCCGTAGATACAGGACCTACAACATTGAATATCGTTAGATCAAAATCATTTGTAATCTTAATTAGATAGTTGATATATGTGCACGGTTATTAACGTATACCGAAATAATATTTGAAAAACGTATATTTTTGTTTTAAATAATTATCGTCAAAGAAGTTGTACCAATATAGAATTATATATGATTGCGCTTAGATATAAACTGTGAAGATATAGGCAACTATTTATATAATTGGAACCAATTTGATGGTATAGTCGTATAGACGTCATCATTTTTCCGTACTCTAATGAAGGCGTGTATGCCAAGTTACTCGCAAAAGAAAAAAATTAAACATGCATAGTTGGAAGTATTTCAAATGTAAATAGGAACACAAATCTTTTTTCTATAAAAACTTGAAATTGGCAAGAAAGAATGGTTCGGGTAGCTCTTTAGATGTCGGTAAACCAAAATTCGGGACATAAAAGTACGAAGACTAAAACAAAAACTTTAGCTCCATATTTTTCATAATAAAACACGCCTAATACGAGAATTCTTGAGAAGAAATCATGCATTTATATGTTCTGAATGCAAACACGAAAATGAAAAAAAGAAGAAAAAATAGATTTAATTTTGAAGATTTGTTTTCGATAATTAATCACTAAGTATTAAATATAGGACGTGGCAAAGACTATAAATCTTGCAATTAAAATCATTGTAAATATGTTTCAAATTCAGAGAAAACACATGTTCCAAGTTTACAGATTCGTAATATTATGATTTTAAATTTATCATTGACTTACTTTTATAGTAGTAATAAGTTTCATTAACTTTTAAAACAGAAATTCATAGAATCTCATTTCATTTCTGTTTGTTTGTAAAGGAAACTTGAATACTTGTTAGTTGTTCTACGCTCAACCACAACTATTAATATGAGAATTCAAAATCTCAACGAAGACTATTGTATCCAACAGTGTTTTTTTTAATAATATTAATTATGTAAGCATATATGTTTCCCCTTTATATCTTATTAAACTTTTCGACAAATATAGTTTACAAAAAAGGTAGATTTCATTTGTGGTAGGATTAAGATAAGGTTGAATGTATATAAATTTACGTTTGGTTACCATAAGTGGATTAAGAAAACATTAGTTGACCAGTGACTACACAAAAGTTAATTAATTAAGGCAAAAGAAGACGAGTAACACGTGGCAACTACTCTATCTATAGCCGTCATTAAGCAAATATCAAGAACTACTTGGCTGTTCGCCAGCGAATTAACTAAATTATTTAATGAAAGGGTCAAATGACGATATCACCCTTCTTCAACAGGCATAACGTGGTGGCTAATCTGGTAATTTCAAAAGCACTCGGAGTCAAAATAACGATGGCGCGTGTCGGAACAATCGCGGGATATGCGCGTCGATAGCCGCCAGGAGAATCCTTTTTTTACACAATCAAATTTTATATAGAGAGAGAGAGAGAGAGAGAGAGATCCCGTAAATGTTTTATACTCTGATTTCTAGGGTTTGCTTTTGATTCTCTTTCGCGTTCGAGATAAAAATCAAAATAATTCAGACTTTTTCTTTTCAAATTTCGTGATTTCGTTGGTGGGTTATCCTAATTTTGTCTGAATTTGGGGTTATTCGAGGAGGAAAGGTTTCGGGTTTTTTTTGGGATGGTGGAAATGAGGAAATCTGGAGGTTTAAGAACGGAGTCTGAATTGGCGGCGAAGTGCCGGGATGAGCTACCGGTGAAATTGGAGTTAGCCGAGGATGATTTAGAAGAAGAGCATGGTCCTCTCAACAAACGATCTAAGGTTTTGTTTCTTTCTCTTATTTTCAGATTATTCTGATCTGTTTTGTTTCTGCGATCATTTAATAGCAATTCGTAGTTTTCAAGCTGCTTGATACATTTTTTTTCATAAATGAATTGGCTTTTAGCGATTTTAATGGTGACAATTTTATATTTATGACGATTTTACGATGCTCTTGTGCTTTTCTGGTTGTGTTTTTTTTTGGTGATGTATTGTTTTTAATTTCTTTTTAATTCTTGCATTGAATTAGTTATGGAGCTCTGGGGCAAGCTCATCGCCAATGGCACCAGCTAAGTATAACCCGCTTGATGAGCCGAGTCCTCTTGGATTGAGTCTTAGGAAGAGTCCATCTTTGTTGGAGTTGATTCAGATGAGGCTAACGCATAGTGGTGACCCAAAAGCTGAAACGATGCGAGCTGGTGCAGTTGGTTCTGCTGGTGTTAAGAAAGAGAGTAAAGGTATTGCTGCTGCATCAGTTGGAGCGACTTTGGCCCCAGGAAGTATTGAGAAGCTGAAAGCTTCCAACTTTCCTGCTTTGCTTTTGAAGATCGGGCAGTGGGAGGTGAGTCCTGGGAAATGTTTCGTTTTGATATATGTTTCATGGTGCTTTCAAAATCCGACTTGACATGGGTTTTTTTTTTTTTTTTTTTGGTAGTATAAATCGAGGTATGAAGGTGATTTGGTGGCAAAGTGTTACTTTGCAAAACACAAACTTGTTTGGGAAGTGTTGGAACAAGGTCTTAAGAGTAAAATCGAGATCCAATGGTCAGATATTATGGCTTTAAAGGCAAACTGTCCTGAAGATGGACCTGGAACATTGACTCTCGTGGTATAAGATTCACTCATGTTCTTTTCTTTTGCCCAACCTATTGCTCTTGTTCAACTTTAATCACTGGTCTCTTTATGTTTCAGCTTGCTAGACAGCCCTTATTTTTCCGGGAAACAAACCCACAGCCTAGAAAACATACTTTGTGGCAGGCGACATCAGATTTTACCGATGGCCAAGCCAGCATGAACAGGTACAGGCATTTCTTGTGTCCTCTGCTCTTAGGAGGAAAGGATTTCATGTAGTATTTTTCTGAATAAATTGTTTATGTCCTAGCTTCAGCTAATGATAGTCTCATGTGATCTGTTAGGCAGCATTTTCTGCAATGTGCTCAAGGGATAATGAACAAACATTTCGAAAAGCTCGTTCAATGTGATCATCGTCTGTTCCATCTAAGCCGACAGCCAGAGATAACTATGGACTCTCCCTACTTTGATGCACGGCAATCTATTTTTGAGGATCCAAGTGAATCAAAAGGTCATCCTTTTGGGAATTTGAATCTTAGCACAGGTCCTTCGATCTCTGGGACTCAGAATTTAGCATCTCCTGTTGGGGCTCAGTCATCATCTGAGCATATGTATCTGTCTCATGAAGCACCTTCACCCAGCTCAGGTATTGTGATAATTGCTCATTCTGGTTGCTTTCATAGCTCCTTATTTGAATATATTTTTTCATTTTACTTTTGTTGAACCAGATTAAGATTGTTGATTTCTTTTTCTGTTTGTTGCCTTCATTCATCTTTAGTGATAGATGCTCGTGCAAATGAAGGAATTGGGGGTTCTGAAGCAGTAAATTCAAGAAACAGAACGGATTGTGGTCAGATCGAAGCACCTGGACTACACCAATCTATGTCACTGAGTGATTTCCTTGCAGTTCTCTGTGAGTCAAAAAACACAACGGATTCGAGTCTGGCTGAAGATGTAGCTGGACTACACCAATCTATGTCAGTTAGTGATTTCGTTGCATTTTTATCTGATTCAAGAAACATAACTGATTCAGATCAGATAAAAGTACCTGGACTACACCAATCTATGTCAGTGAGCGATTTCGTTGGACTTCTCTCTGATTCTGCTGGTGGAAGTCATCCGGAACATTTGGAGAAATTTGAGATCATGAAACAGCAGTTGCTAAGTGATAATATCCAGTTCGAGGCACCCGATGAGAAGTCTCTCATGCCAAGGGTTAACTCTTTATTCAACCTCTTGTACAAGGACCCCATTGTCGCTGCAAACTCACAGCTCAATACCGAAATGTCGGTTGGATTGAAGTCTGAATCCAGTGATCTGAAGGGAATTGTTTCTGACAACAACAACAACAACAACAACAACAGAGTTCTTGATCCAGCTTCAAGCAGCAAACCACAGGGTATGTTAAGGAAAGACTCATTTAGCGATTTGCTATTACACCTCCCCCGGATCACATCCTTGCCAAAGTTCTTGTCCAACATTTCAGAAGAAGATGGTGATGCATATAATAGATAATTTATAGATTCCGCTTTTCTTTTCTGGATCTGGCAAGTATAGGAACCTGGACTAGTAGCTTTTCTGTTTTTTCTTGTAAATCAAAATATTCTCTTGGTAACTACAACCCCTACAGGGATTTGAAGAAACATGTTTTGATAAATTAATTTCTGTAGATTATTCCCAATATAAAACAAAGTTGGCAGAGGCGTAAGATTCCATTATATATCCTGAACTTTTTTACCTTTTCTCTTAATATATATATTTTGTTCTTTATTACAGCATTTAAATTAAAGCAGAGTATGTACAAGGATAAAAGATTAAACTAAGATCAGTAATCATCAGCTGTACATAAAGAAGAAAGATATGAAATAAAAGAAAATTAAAGAAGGGGCAAATGAAACCCAACACCCGCACATATAAGGGGCTGTCTGGTTTTAGATTGTGTTATTTGAGTTCAAAGTATTTACATTTTTTGTTCCTTTTTGGGGGGAGGGGTTTCTTCCATCACGTCTATCTGCCTTAGGAACAAGCAAAAGGATCAGGAAGCTTGTTGATGAATAGCAGTGTCAGGAAGCATTGCTATTGTCACTATAAAGTATTCACATCCTGAAGAGAGACCATAAGGGTTTGATGTTGTTGTTGCTGAAGTTGATGTTGAGATTGAACTTGATGCCAGAGTTCTCGAGCCCTGGTCTGAGCCGAGATAATGTGTCTTACCCGCCTCGGGAGATGCAGAAGCTGACAGTGCTGATGGCAGTTTCACTATTTGGCGCTCGATGTGGACAATCTGTCCAACAATGTATGTAGGTCGGTTTGGGAGATGATCTGTGAACAATGCCTCGGATTCAGAGGACAAGTAGTAATTTGGGCAGTTCCTGTTGATTGCCTCGTAATGCCCTGCTTGGTTTAGCACAAATGCTGCTATCTCATGGACTTCAAGACGACCAAATGATATCTTTTCCTTATTTGCCTGTCACCACAAGAAGTTCACCAATTTTCTCATTCTATACTGAGGACACCCCATATTATAAATGTGTAGCAAAAAGAGAAAGCAAGTTTTGCTGCAAGAAAGATGACTGTTACTAGAGATAACAGGAGTCTACCTGCTTCCCAAGTTGGTGCTTAGTATACAATGTTTTCACCAGCTCTTTCTTTTCCTCCAAGTCCTTTCTTGTCTGTTCACTTGTAGCTTCAAGATTTTGGCACTTTTCCAGTAATTCCTCCCGGTGTTTGGAGAGGAAGCTAACTTTGTCTGCCAGGACTCGGATGCATTTCCGGAACTCAGCAGTACCATCATCTTCATTTTCATTAACAGAGCTGTGAAATTCCCAAGTAGGAGAAATGCAAATCCAGAGAAACATTTCAGAACAAGAGCTTGAAAGTGGATAAGTACTGCCATATACACTAGAGAGAAAGGACTATGGTTATCTTTTTGGGAAGCAGTACAGACGGGAACTTACTTAGCTAAAGCTTGAGCCAAAGTTCGCAAGGAGTCAGCAAAATCAGCAATCCCACTACCAGCACAGACAGAGCTCCGGAATCTTTCAAAAAGACCTCGCATCTTCACAGCTGATGCACGAAGTGCATTATACTGTGAAGCTCTATGATCAGCAGCACAAAGATGGGTCTGGGCTTCTTCTCTGGCTTCATGTAAGCAGTTCTCCAAATGCGCACAATTCATCTACAACCAAAATAGTAATATATTCATCTACAACCAAGATAGTAATATATATTATACCACATTAAAGGTAAAAATTTAGGGGCAAGATTCCTATAATGTGCACGGTACACAAGCTATCTGGTGACGCAGAAATAGCAGAACCATGCTTATTGTATCTCTAGATTTTTCTAAGTGAAATGTCTGCCAAATCACAAACATAAAACTGTTCAGAGCCCTCTCGTTAGAGTGTACTAGTAACTAACTGAGAGAAACGAAGAACTCCCACAATTTGAATGATTGGTCAACCAGGTGTAAACCAAGATCTCATGAAAGCCTCGATCTATCGCTCCTGGAATTGGTTGGCTTCAACTGGTTTAGGCATTACGCAAAAGTAAATTGAACCTTCCTAGTCCAGATGATTGACATCACTACCAGTAAAAAATAATCACAGAAAATAGGCCTGATACTAGCACCTTAGATACCAGAAATTAACGTCTAGGACAAAGCTAATACCAGCAACCAAAAGAGTGACAGAAAATGGTGTAAAGATAGATAACATACCAAAAAGTAAGACTAGCTCCTAGACTAACAATGCAATGAATAGATTTCAGAGTTGGAAAGATTAGAGAAACAAAAAAAAAAAATGAAATCTGCCGAACCTGGGATTCTTCGAGAAGCTTCTGATTCGTTTCCAATTCTCTGCTTAAATTGGATACCTCTTCCATAGCAACATTTAACTTAGACTCTATTTCACTCAGTTTATTGGACTTTTCCATCAGCTCATTTCTAAGTTCCAAGATAATATCATCACTGTGTTTGACATCTAAACCTCTGTCAGTTGCCACATTATCATCCAAAGATTTTGGTGGGCTCTCGGCTGTCGAACTGTTACTTAGAAACACACCCATTTCCCCAACCGCACTATCCTTTCCACCTTTCTCATTGTTTTGCTGGCTTTCCAGCATCGATGAGTCAAGCGGATGACTGAGCACCTGAGAGGAATCCACCATATTCTCATCCATACCTTCCCGAGCTTTACATGGCTGCTTGCTAGTAATATTTGAAACACAAGAGACCTCATCCATGGGTTCTGAACCAGATACATGATTTTTGTTGCCTTCCACGTCACCTGAAGCTACTGCTTTGTATTCACTAACTTTTGCGTGCATAGAGTTTAAGCCAGATGCATCCTTATTACTATGTCTCTGTCCCTGTAGATACTCATCAGAGAGACGTTGTTCCAGTTCACGGATGCGCTTCTCATATGAATCACAGTGCATTTGTTTTTCCTTAAGCATAAGTAGAAGATGTTTCTCATACTCATCTTTGGCCTGCAATGCCTCTGCTGTCTTCTCTGCAGCATTTTTCAACGAACTTTCTACTTCACTTTCATCCAGTACCTCATATTCAAATTGTGGGCCTAATGAACAGATCCGAGAGATTGCAGAAGCAAGGTCAGCTTTTAGTTTTGCATTCTCAACTTCCATCTTGCTGGTTCCAGCTATCTCTAGTAATTCAGAGGCTGCTAGGATATCATCAAAATTGTCTTTGTCGAAAGTGTCTATACCTATCTCCTCAGGCTCAGCGGAAAGCGAGCTATCACTAGACATGGTCAGTGAACTCCTTGAGGATGCAACCTTTGAATGTAACCCAACTAGAAACTCAGGAGCATATCGATCAACGTCTGTGATTTCAATATTAAGCAAACTAGTATCATAAGGAGCAACATTGACGTCACACTGAGTGGGAATATCATATAAACCCATTGAAGCCAACACGTCACGAGGTACGAAGGGACCATGTGTTTTAAGAAACTCCTCACGTTTCCTGACCTCTGTTTCCCTCTTCATAGCAAGTTTCTCAGCCAATTGCCCAGCCATGCCCATGCAAAGCTTCATAGAGGCTTTTCTTCTCACCACCTCTGCAAGACAGGCCCTATAAGCAGGGCCAACACCACGGACTAACTTCAAGTCTGCAAATAAGTCATCCTGGCGCACCATTGCCTCTCTAAAAACAGGAAACTGTAACTTAGCATCTTTGATGATATATGTGACGTATGTTATCTTTTGCATGTAACTGTGTACAAAGTTGTTCATCTCATTCTTCTTGTTCTTGCAGAAATCCAGCAATTCTGAAATCGAATTATAGCAAGCTTGCATTCTGGGAAGGTGATTCTTGTCATGCACTTCGTACATAGGACCCAGGGCTGAGACAGCATCGTGGGGACGGAGAGATGAGGACAATTGGCTAGACATGCAATCATCCACAAGTTTCTTAACCGTATTGACATCTTTGCTGTTTCAAGATTTAAAAACACCGTCAGATAACAGAAATTTTCATTGTGTAAAAAGGGAAAAATTTCATCAATTGAATTGAGCAAACCTGAGAGATTGCATTATGCTCTTTTCCTCTTCAATGAACCGTTCGTGATCCTTAACAGTCACTTCTAAGTTCTTCATTGATAAGGAAGCCCTGCAAGCAAACAACTCTTCTACCTTGCGCTTGACCTCGACAAACATCTGCTGGAACTGTGAAATCTTATTCTCAAATTGCCTGTGAGAGCTTGCACAATTCTCCACAGCCTTTTTGAGGTTATCTTCCTTGACAAAGTCCAATAAGCATTTCCTTGAATCAGTTTGAAGATAAGGGTGAATCTTGGCTGACCTCAATTTCTCAATATCCCTTCCATAATTCATCAGCAAATCAGAGTGGAAGCGGTGTTGATGCTTATAACGCTTCATAAATTCAATAAAGTTCTGATAGATCACCCTGTAATACTGTTCCAGATTCCGCGTAGCAACTTCAACGGCCCGCTGTTGCACCTTTTGCTCTCTGGTTAACCTCTCGCAGTTCTCATGCTTCACAACCGTACAATTGTAGATGGTGCGGCCTTTATGGAAATGGTACCGGAATTGCCTTTCATACAAAGGTAAAGCCTTTAAAGCTGGATCTGATGCATCATCCAAGGGATGATGTTCATGTAATGAAGCCGGTGGTAAAGCGTCAGCAACATCTTGTAAATCTACATCTTCCGGTGATGGCGGATGAGAGTTACTTTGCAGCATAGCCTTGTTGAAGATAAACACTTCCCTGTCACTAGCAGGAAGTCCAAAAGCAGAAAGCAGCTTTTGTGGCTCAAGCTTCATGTCCAGAGAGAGAAGAAGCTGATCAGAGAAGCCAATCCCAGAAACAGATTCAACGAAACGCATCACAGATTCAACTGAAGTAGTCTGGCTGCATTCAAATTCAAACGAGTGGCCATTCTCAGCCACACAAAGAAGAAGCTTGCCATCATCGGCGAAACTCTCAGTGAAGCTTCCGCTCATCGTACCCACCAAAGGACCCAAAATCCTCAACCGCACAATCCCCTCTAGCACACAGCCAAATTAAGAAAGGTGACTCACCTAATCAAATTAGAAACAGAAAATAGGCAAAGCTGCCAAATCAAAACCCCTCCAACACAAAATCCCAACCACGAATCTGTAAAAGAACAGGGCTTTTCTATATCTTCGATCCTTGACCAAAATCCAGATTCATCCAAAACCCTTACCAAATCTCCGAGCTTTTGATATATTTCACAAAAGACCTTTAAAACCCACGAGCATCAAGAGCTGATTACGACCAGGAGACACACAAAATCAGAATCCAACGTCAGCTCAGAATCGATAATATTTTCCACAAGTACCCACCACGAAAAATCCTCAAATTCTCGAAATTTAAGCCAAATTCACCAAATCAAATATTCAACCAAATCAATATCCCCCTTCTTTCGCCTTCCTTCGTACCCAGAAGAATTTTTTTTTTGTCTATATAAAAGGAACAAAAAAAACAAGATAACCCTAGAAGACGCAAAAGCAGACGTGATACGAGAAACGAACGCGATTGCGTGAAGAGACGAGTGTCAAAGTCGAAGAATTATCCAAAAACAAAACCAAAAGGATCAAACTTTTCTTCACGAAAACACCTTTCACCACTAAACTTAAACTATTAATATTCTCAATTCTCTTCTTCTTCTTCTTCCTCCTCTACCACTTCGCTTCTACAACGAATTTTCTTATTATTTTTTTCCAGTAAATTTTTCACCTTTTTTATTAATGGAAAGTTACGCAGAAGCTTCTGATGTAAGTTTACTCTCTCACGCAACACCAGAGTCGAAGAACCCTTTCGCCCTCCTCCCTCTGTAGAAGAGAGACAAGATAAAGCCTATATTTTTATAAAGGTTATTATTTTAATTTTTAATAATATTTTCATAGGGGCACGGTAACTTTATAAGTGTTTCGGTTTCACCCCAATAGTTTTGTAAATTAATATATAAGCCTGCTAGGCTGCTACATCATCAAGCATATTGGACCTACAGGCATTATTATCCCTACCAGATATACAAATCTAGTAGATCTCCTTACATTGGGTTCGGTTTATTTAGTTTATCTAAGTTCAATTTGGGTTTCATAAATTATAGCAAACTAAACCCGAATCGATTTAATTTGGTTTGATTTAATATTAGTTACAAATGCAAACAAAAATGTGCAGTATAATATGGTGTTGAGTTGAAAGTATCAACATGAAAGACGCAATCTCGGATATTAAGCACAAAATCACTTTGGAAATTGATGTAATAAACCAAAAATTATATCAATAAGCAATTAACAAAAACAGTTGACAAAAAAAAAAAAAAAAAAGCAATTAACAAAAACAAGTTTCGAAGAACACAAAAAAAAAAAGACAAATTTATGAACCATTGTGGCCATGACTGAAATCTGAATTCATTGTGTATGTAACATATGATATGTTAATATTATATATGTACAAATTGGTGGAAACATATATGTATATTTTGGCATTTCCTATCATATGATAAGCTTGATTGGCATGTGATGTGAATTGGACCACACACACACACACAAAATGCCTATATCGGCCATAGGCGGTCCATCATTATTGGAAAGCAAAATGATTATATTAAGTATGCAAACAACTTGACATTGAAAATGATCTTCTGAAAGTGATATTTCAATGTTTATACACAAAAAAAAAATTTGGTAAAATTATACACAAAATTTGGCCGTAACTGGTTGCACTTGAGAGAAAATATATTAGAGAACAAAAAATGAGTTGCACTTAATTGTTACTTAACTATTTTTATTCAGTCTATTATTCTCAGTGCTACCATATGGATCTTTTGTATTTGTTAACTGCAGTTTGCTTAGTTTAATATTTTCGAGATTCAGAATCATCTGTTGCACTCTATAGATGTGTTAAATGACCACCCTTTTTTATTTGTAATTATATATATGATATGATTATCTGTGGACAAAAAGGTAAACACTTCACATAATTCCAATGGCTACGTAACATCAGATTGGTTGAGCTTCCACATGGGAATTCTGCAAATCTGTAGTCTTCTGTACATGCCAAATATGTAATTCTTAGATACAGAAAAAATGGTCACCTATTCGGGCTATAATACTTGTAAATGGTCCTCACTCAAAACCCACATCTCCTAAGCAATGTTTGATTACGTTCCTTCATGTTTTTTTCTAAGAAAATTATGTTGAAGATTTATATACAATAGATTTGATTGCATGCATATAAAAATAAAAGTACAACCCAAAGATCTATCCCCCAAATTTCTGAATCGTTAGTCTTATGGCTAAAGTTCTAAACAATCGGAAACAAGATGTGCTGCCACCTGAAATAAACATAAAATATGATCAAGTTGACATGACTTAAAGAGAATCTTGTGAGATTCGTTTATGACAACTTAGCTTTGGATTCGGAATCAAACAGAGCCCTCGTAAGTCGTAACCCCACACAAATGATAATAGGATAACATGGATTCCACAAACTCATCAATTTTTTTACATATATGTTTGTGCTTTTAATTAATATGTGCCTAAATATATGAATGATATTAAATATTTTATCCGTTTCAAAATAAAATATAAGATATTGAAGGTAAAAACATACATATTTAAATTATTTATTTTTTTATATATTTAAATTATTTATTTTTTACTAAAAAATTATCATTTATATATAATTAAAAAAATCAATCAATCATAAATAAGACTGCAGAATATAATGATCACAAGTTATTAAATATATATATATATATTAAAATTTGCATAAAAACTTGTAAAATATTTTATATTATGAAACAAAATAAAATTTCTAAAACATCTTATATTTTGAAACGGAAGAAGTCTTTGATTCGTGTAGAACACGGATATAATATATATATATATATATATAAGAGTTTGTACATGAAAATTGATTCAAGTATATATTTTTAGTGGAATTTGTAAAGGTGATATAAGGCTTTAAGTTTTTTTATGGAATATTTAATCATTTATTAGCCAGCATAAATAAATTATTTTTAATGTTCATTTGTAATGTAATTGGAAGCTCGAAAATTAAAAATGATTATAATCTTTTTGCCAAATATATCTTTGTTCACTATTATCTTGCATGAATACTAGTTTAACGGAAGGAACATATAAATTCAGCTCACCAACCAAGTTCGTTCATTCAAGAGACAAAAGAAACATAAATCATGTGCCACTAATAAGATATACGGATAACATTAACGTTGATTATTAGCTGTAGGTTCGCATGGACGAAATACGCAACTAAGCGATAGATGCAAAGGAAAACCATATTTATCTGTGCTAGCTAATTAACCTCTAGACAACCCGAGGAGGACATATGATTAACTTTTGACTTGGTATCCGACTTTAAGTTTAGAGTTCAGACCATATAGTTCCTATAAAACTCATTGTTACACACGATAAATGGATGAATAATTCTTGCTAAAATTTGAGTATTTACTTTGTTTGCGGGAACTGATCTTGTAATCTCAATTTCATTGAAATACTGTAAAGAAAACGTCAGATTACACTGTAGATTGGATTACTTTGTTTCATCTCAGTTGATAATGAAATCCGTTTTTCTCTGTATTTTGATTATTAATGGTTATCGGAAATCATGTCTCTTTTCACGTTATCTAACTTTGAGAGTAGTGTCCTTGTGTTTGCGAATAAGTGGTTGAATTTGGTAAAGTATAAAAGCTCCCATCATGTTGGACCTACTAGCTTGGCTATAAAATGTCCTGTCAGCACACAAGGTACCAATTTTTGAATTCGTTATACGTGCCCATCAATAATTTGAGTTTAATAATATTTTACAATTAAGTTTAAGTGCCTTAATTGTCTAAATTGATAAAGCTAGACACTAAATGCCAAATCATTTTTTAGAGGGAATATATAATTTAATTAGAAAACCAGTCAAATTAAATCAAAGCATTTCGGTGCTAAGTAATGATGATTCGCATTCATAGATATACATACCGTCCTTATCCGACGACTAATGATACAATGAGAGCTGAGCAAGTTACCCGAACATATGGACGCAAAATGGAATTAAACTTCGATCTAAATACCGAAACGAATGATATGTGCAGTGATTGGTTTCTCTAGCTACATACCTTGTTATCCGCATCCAATGGTTTGTTTTTTCTTGTCATGGTTACATAGTGCTTCTATTAAGGTTGATAGAGTTTCAAAGCTAGCTATTTTGAAGTCAAGACAAGCCAATGTCTTTTTTTCTGGTCACGCACAGACAAATATATATACATTGAAGGATTTCAATGGCCAGCTATATGGCCATCCAGTTCGGTTTGAAACCAAAATGGTATACTTTATCATTTGTTCAGTTTTCAGATCGGGTTTCCTAATACTGTTTCGATTTGATTTGGATGGGTTGAACCAGATTGCGCACACCTCTAGTCCCAATGTTAATTTGCTTTATAGGATAAAGATCAAATCAATTTTATATTCATATTTTTAGTAAAGAGCTCAAATCCACATTAAACACCAATATTTAGTTTAATTACTTTTTAATATTTGAAGTCTAGGTTAATCCATGTAAGCCCAAAACAAGTCTAGTAGTAGTATTTGGTTACAGCCCATATATTAGAAAATGTTAACGAGGACCGTGACGCGTGGTTAGGGCTTTTGGTTATGGTTTCTCTGCACATCAACCAACAATGGCGGAGCAGGTTTCGATCTGCATACAGTGTCTTTAGTATCTGTTATAATCAGTGGGGATTGCTAATTATCCTTGTTAGATTCTCGTTTTCTGGTGTCCTTTGAGCTCGGCTTTTAATGTTGGATTGGTGTGTTGCAGACGGAGAAGGCGTTTCTTAAGCAACCAAAAGTTTTCTTAAGGTAATGTCACACAACTCACAGATTCAGTTGCTGTGTATTTGGGTATGGTCTCTTATAATTATGATCAAATTGTTTTCTCAGCTCGAAGAAATCTGGTAAGGGAAAGGGACCTGGTAAAGGTGGTAACCGCTTCTGGAAGAACATTGGTCTTGGTTTCAAGACCCCCAGAGAGGCTATTGAAGGTACATCTCATGATGATGTTATGATATGTTTAATAAAGTTGGATTCTTCAGACAACTTAATTGTTTCAGAAGCTCAGAGTGTTTTTTGTTTAGTGTCCTTAATTGGTTCTTGAGACATTTTTCTGAATAATCTTATCTTCGAGTAATGCCGCTTTGTTAGCATTTGCCAAATTTTATGGGCTTTTTTTTGGGAAATTGTTTGACATAACTATGTCTTTCTTGATTGTACTTGCAGGAGCATATATTGACAAGAAATGTCCTTTTACTGGTACGGTTTCAATCAGGGGACGCATCTTGGCAGGAACTTGTCACAGTGCAAAGATGCAGAGGACAATTATTGTTCGTAGGAACTACCTTCACTTTGTGAAGAAGTATCAGAGGTGAGAAGATCAATTTGTTACTGTGTTCAAATTCCCTCAGCTAATCGTGTTTTGAAAGCTCCCATTGATTGCTTAATCTTACCACTGGACTTATCTCCAGATATGAGAAAAGGCACTCAAACATTCCTGCTCATGTTTCCCCGTGCTTCCGTGTCAAAGAAGGAGATCATGTTATCATTGGGCAATGCAGGTTAGAGGCAGTAATATCGATACTTGGTTTTGTTCAACTTCATATGGAATTCATGCTATTGTATAAATAATGCCTGAACTTTGATGCCATCCTTATTTATCGCTCAACTTTCTAAACTTATCGAGTTAATGATTCAGGCCACTGTCAAAGACGGTGAGGTTCAATGTCCTCAAGGTCATTCCAGCTGGAAGCTCTGCTATTGGGAAGAAAGCATTCACTGGAATATAAAGATGCTGAAAAGGTGCGACCTATTCATAAAGAGTAGTCATTTTCTAAGTAGAGTTTGACTTCGCTTATTGGATCCGTCTCCTATGTTCTATCATCAAGAGAAGCCAATTTTTCTCTGTTTCATTTGTTTAGCTGCAAGGGTGTCTCAAAGCCTCATTTCTTTCTATCTTAGGACAAAACTTTAGGATGGAATCTTTGTCTAGGGACAAGTCATGTAAACCCTTCGCTATATAAAGACTTTTTAAACTAACATTAAAGATAAGTAATATTTAAGTTTTTACTTACGAATATATTATATTGGTGGATCAGGTTTGTTCAAAGACTTGCTGAATTTTAATTCGATTTAATTAGTGTTTGTCTTCTTGTTGTTATCCCCAAAAAAAAACAGAGCTGAACTGAAGAAACAAACAAGAACGAAATCTTAATTTTTTTATTGAAATTGTTTGGAGTAGAATTGGTTTCAACCAAGTTTATATACTTTCTAAATCGAGAGTTTTGAAAACCAAAAGTGTGATTAGGTTCTTGCTAACTTGATTTTCATCTTTGTCTAATCCATATTTCTTACTCCGATCTTCCCATATCTTACTTCTTATAATGATTAAAAAAAAAAAAAAAAAAAACACAGAAATTGCAGAACTAGGATGGCGAATGCTACGAACGTGCACCCTCAGTTTACGCGATACTTTAACATATAAGCTCCGATCATGTTGGACCCCTCATGCATTATCAAGTCATCGTCACAATTAGAGAGGTGCTTAAATAATGGCAAAAGATTAGTCAAATTAAAATGACACACAAGATTCTTCATTTATACTATATAAAACAAAACATGACCCCGTATTCCAAACGTTAAGTAATAAATAAAAGTATAGTTTTTTTGTATGAAAAAATAATATCATCGTTGAGAAATGTGATGTTGCTTGGTAACAACTCAAATCTAGAAAACACGTGAAACCTGGCACTTGCTTCTATTGCACATTTGCATACATACAGTTTCTGCCACTCACACGCAACCACATCTCCAAACGCAGAGCCGCCTTTATCCGCGTTTGCGTTACCAAAGACAGCGATTGACAAACAAACAAACACACACTTCAATAACAAAGTTTTAGATAAGGTCTTCGTAATCATTCAGAACCTGTGTTTGGATTTTGTACAATGCATCAAACAGAAATCGAACCAAACACGCCCTTAAGTTGTTTCGCGGTTCGACCAACCGCATTGAACGCCAAATTATTCGAGAAGAGGCAAGGAGGGTTAGGTTGTTTGTTAGTTGAGGTTTGAGGACCACACACTATGAGTGAAATGAAAAAAGTCCGAATCTTTTGGGTTCGTTGATTAGCTCATGACGTCATCACCCCACATGCTAATTCTAGCCTTCGGTCTTTAAATGCTAAATACTGTGAAGTTCAGTTCTTGGGGTCAACTACATACCAACAATGGCTAAAACTAGAGGGTCTTGTCTCGTCAACGCTCTCGTCGCTATCGCTTTTTTAGCGACAGCCCATTTGTGTGAAGCTGGCCTGTCTCAGAAAGAACAGGACAAGGTCTCGAAATTGCCTGGTCAGAATTTCAATGTTAGCTTTGCTCACTACTCTGGGTTCGTTACTACTAATGAGAAATTGGGAAGAGCTCTCTTTTACTGGTTCTTTGAAGCCGTCGAAGATGCTAAGTCTAAGCCTCTTGTTCTCTGGCTCAATGGAGGTTTGTTGCAGATAAAACCCCCCTAAAATTTCGATTTTTATTGGCTTAATCAATAGTGCCTGAATGGATTCATCTCATTAACACTGTTTGGATCACTTATGTGCTGCTGTTATATGATAGGATCTTGATTTTTAGTTTTGGGGTTTGGATTTGAAATTACTTATTGCTTATTTCTAATTTTGTTATTGTTTTAAGCATGATAAACGTGATTTCCCTTTTGGGGTTCATGTAGATTGTTATGGCACTATTTTGTTTGATTCCTTAAATGATATATTTTCTAGGATTTATACAATCCTCTGATCTGGAAAAGCTTTGACTTTCTTGTTCTTTAAAGAATGAGTGGATCTTCACAGCAATCTTGTCTCCATTAGTCCGAGTCTAAGATGGAGTTTTTTACTTCCTCTCTGTAGGACCAGGATGTTCATCTGTTGCATTTGGTGAAGCAGAAGAGATAGGACCGTTTCACATTAAGCCAGATGGGAAGACTCTTTACCTTAATCAATATTCTTGGAACCAAGGTAATGAACGGAGATGTGCTCAGTATGTTGGTGAGAGAGCTATGTTTCAAAAAAGCTTAAAACTTTCGTTTTACCTTTTTCTTTTTGCAGCTGCAAATATTTTGTTTCTTGATGCACCTATTGGAGTTGGTTATTCATATTCAAACACCTCGTCTGATTTGCAGACCAATGGTGATCAGAGAACTGGTAATGATTTAGCTCCTTAAGCTATCTGTCTTTTAGATCCTCTTGTTGGTGGGTGGGTTGACAGTTGCAGTATTATGATTTTCACAGCTCAAGACTCACTGAAATTTCTGCTGAAATGGGTTGAGCGTTTTCCGGAGTACAAAGGAAAGGACTTTTATATAGTTGGGGAGAGCTATGCAGGTAAAAAGTGCAAAGCTCATTTTTAATCCATTCATTTGACCATAAATGCTCATTTTTTCTTCTCTGGTTTATTTTAGGACATTACATTCCTCAGCTGAGTGAAGCCATTGTAAGGCATAACCAAGGTTCTGACAAAAACAGTATTAATCTGAAGGGTTACATGGTGAGCCTGACCTCTTATCTATCCCCGTGTGATTCATTAAGAGGTTATAACAATCTATAACAATTTCAATGAATGTGTGGTTGCAGGTTGGAAATGGACTGATGGACGATTTCCATGATAGGCTTGGTCTTTTCCAATATATTTGGTCGTTGGGTTTTATCTCCGACCAAACATACAGCTTACTGAAACTTCAATGTGGTTTCGAATCGTTTATCCACTCATCCAAAGCGTGTAATAAGATTCAGGAGATAGCGGACAAAGAAATCGGTAACATAGACCAATACAGTGTCTTCACCCCAGCCTGTGTTGCGAATGCTTCCCAGTCAAACATGTTGCTAAAGAAAAGACCAGTAAGTGATCTTAAAAACTCTCAATTTGACCGAGATGATAGCGGGTTTCAAAGTAATGTCATCTTTTGTTTTGCTTAGATGACTAGCCGTGTCAGCGAACAGTATGATCCTTGCACAGAGAAACACACTAAAGTGTATTTCAATCTTCCAGAGGTTCAAAAAGCCCTCCATGTCCCATCAGGACTTGCACCATCCAAATGGGATACTTGCAGGTACATATCACCTTACGATATCTTAAAACTCGGTTTTGGAGGAGATGAGCCTGATAAAGCTTAAGGTTCTGTAACAATTCTGATCCGGGCAGCTTTGGTTTTGCAGTGATGTCGTGAATGAACACTGGAAAGACTCTTCATCCTCGGTTCTAAACATTTACCATGAGCTTATAGCTGCCGGGCTTCGTATCTGGGTTTTCAGGTCTTCTTTCTCTATATATATATTCACCCGAACACTTAGCGATATCTTTTCTTCGAGTGTTTTTGGCGTTTTGGTGGTAAAAATGTTTTTGTTTTTTGGTAACAGTGGGGATGCAGATGCTGTTGTACCAGTCACATCAACACGGTACAGTATCGATGCACTAAACCTTCGTCCTTTGAGTGCCTATGGTCCTTGGTACTTAGACGGACAGGTAAAACAAACTCAACTGAGAAAGTGAGAATTTTGGTCTTCTTATTTTATAATATAACATTGTTTTAATGGTCATGATTTGAAACAGGTGGGAGGCTGGAGTCAGCAGTATGCTGGTCTGAACTTTGTGACTGTAAGAGGTGCAGGCCATGAAGTTCCTTTGCACAGACCGAAGCAGGCTCTTGCGCTCTTCAAGGCTTTTATATCTGGAACTCCATTGTCGACAGCTGAAATCAGCATCAGCCACGACATGTCTGAACTCGTTAGTGACTCATAATGAATTCTGATTTGAAGAAATGTGTAATTTGGAATCTCAATCAGAAATTTTCCAGAGGTCATTGGTACAAGAAGAGAGGGAGGAGATTAAATCAGAGTTTTAAGTGAATCGCTCGTTGCTTCTTCTTCTTCTTCTGGTTGTTTGTTTATTTGGAAAACTTGATGTTTGGAATCCAATATAATAAGTTTCTACCATTTATCAGCCATAGTATCCTTTATTCCACAACAACACATGAGAAAGTGAAATCTGTGATGTGTAGGAGGTATCAGCCTGATAAGTGATAAGTGATAACAATATAATATTGGGGTAGGAAATTATAATTAAGACTAATATTGGGATCTAAACGAAATTATATAGAACCGTTAGGCTTACCTTGACCTAGGGCTGTCAATTGGGCGAGATATCCATGGGCTTGGCCTAGTCCGTAATGTTAGGGGTGGGCACAAGGCAAGTACTTGCTAATTTTCAAGTACTTGTGACCCGCCTTGACTCGTTCAAGCATCTGAATTTTCGCCTTGATACTTGACTCGTCCGAGACAAGTACTTGCTAAAGCAAGTACCCGTCCAAAATCTGATGACTTGCAAGTAATTTGACCCGCCTTGATACTTGCAAAAATATGATACTTGTTTTAGAAAATCATATTGTAGCTACTACTTGAACTTGAATATGAAAACAATCTCATACAAATTACAAAACATTCAAAGTTTCAAACATCCTAAAATCACTTGACATTCAAAGTTCCAAAAGATAAACATTTTTAAAACAACTTTTTGGTTCCATGCTCTAAATCGTACTTGTCATCTTCTTGATTCTTTTTTATGCCTATAAACCAAACATAACAAATGTAAGTATAACGCTTTGAAACCAGACATGAAAATCATGATTTCTATACTTTCAGCAGCCAACATAACAAATATAAAAAATGTGGGAGTGGACATTTCTATACTTTCAGCAAATGAATCGAATGATCTATATTTACATGTTAAAAAAACGAGTAACAAGCCATACAAGCCGGGTCAAAAAAAATTTTTAAAGACTTGATACTTGTCTTGCACTTGCAAGTAATTGAATTTTGTGGCTTGATACTTGACTTGTCGACGGCAAGTACTTGGTTTTTCAAGGCGGGTACGAGACGAGTAACGGGTATGGGACGAGTAACGGGTACTTGTGCCCAAATACAAAACGGTCCAAATGGGCAATGGTTGAGAGCGGGCTAGACCGTACGGTCATTGGACAGCCTGGACAGCCCAAATACTAAAATTTTTTAGGGTTTTCGAAAATTGAATTGGGGAAAATTTGATTTCTTCAACCTAAAATCAAAACCTCCCTAAGATAAAAAAATCAAACTACGGCTCCGACCAATGCTTCACAACTTACGCCACCGGAACAACCGGAGGCTCCGGCGAATTCACGAATTACAACACAAACGCAAACCCCAAAATCAGATTCTTCTTCATCTTCCTTTGCTTTCCGAAGCCATTTGATATTTTCGCTAAACCCAAAATCAGAATCTGTAATTGATCTCTCGATCCAGTCTTCGTGTGTGACTTCGAAAGACGATTCACACTTCCCCTGAGCTTCTCCTTCTGCTACTTCGTAAGTTCTTCACTTTCTTCTCTTCTCCAAATCCACACTCATTCTTCATTCGTTCTCTGCAATATAGACGAGAACACTTGAATTTTGATTTGGTTGATGATACAACTCTTAACTTGACGGCCAAGTCTTGACCCATGAGCCCTGAGCCCAGATTTAAACGAATAGGGGTTCTTAAATTTTCCAGTGCTTCGTCTCTTCTTGTCCCTTTCTTCCTTTGTCTTTTCAAATTGAAGACACCAATTTCTTACGTCACAAATTGTCTGAGTTCCACATTAAACGTCATGTTTGCTATTTCTGAATCATTTTATGAATTGGTCGAAATCCGCAATTTTTGAGGTAAAGTTTTCATTTTTAACCTCGATTTTTTTATTTTTTTTTGCTTACGATGAGATCTATGACGTTTTTGATTGAGGATTCGGACTTTTGGGTCGTTCAGGTTTGGTTCTAAGTTGGGATTTCGTGGTGTCTTCTCTCGTCCCTCTTCATCTTCTTATTGCTGCCGGTGAGTCACAATTTTTTTTCTCTCTAGTCTGTAGCATTCTATTGGATATTTGAATTAAGGGCTAAGCTTTTGGTTATATTACGCGTATAGCTTCGATGGATAGGATTTCACTTTCCTCAGATTGTATTGTAGGCCTAGTTGCAGCTTTTGATTCTCGCTTGCATAACATTGTGCTTATGTGTCCTGTTCTCTGAGCATCGAATTCATATCGTACACATCAATCTGGATAAACAATTTAGGCTAAACAAAATAGCATTTTCTGCTTTATGTTTGCTTCTTAGTTCATCAGAAATCCTTGCCTCTGCACTGTTTCTTCTCTGTTGCAAATCCACAGATTGTCTTCTTCAATATCTGGAGTTATTTCCTTCGTAGGTTGCTTCACTATTTGATGATTTTTTGGTGGTATTAAGAAATTTATGATCAGTTTTCTTTAGCCACTGATTTCGTGAAAAGTAAATTGGCTTTCCAGAGCCCTCTTGTGTCTCTTTGTTCCTGTGTTTTTCCCTATTGGGATAAATGGTTTTCCATCTCTAAAGATTTGATAGGCGAAAGAAACAAAAAGACTTAGCATGTAAACTTGCTGGCAGCTTAATTTGTCAAGACCGGCTTTAATATATGAGACTGCATGATGAAAATGGTATTTGAAACTTTCGGTTCTGTTTAGATTTTCTGAACTCAGTCTATATAAACCTTGTAGGTAGAGGACAGGACAAGAAGCCCAGGCAGCAGCAATTATGGTGATGGTGTCTAATTCTACCCATCACAACAAGGAAATACATGTCAGAAGGAGAATCTCTGAGATGTATTCTACCGATCTTTTTCTCTCGTTGCATATCATGCTTGGCTGTGCAAATGGTGTGATATAAAACCCCTTGGTGAATCTACTGCGCAAGCATGTTTAGTGCTAAATTTCTCATTCGATCATATTATTTAGAAATTTAATGAAGTAATTCACCGGTCTATGGCACAAGTGACAGGCTTGATGGATATGTATCTGGATTGTTTCCCACTATTTCTTAGCGTAAAATGGAGATCTTTAGTCACATGAATGAACAGATGAGAAATAGATTTATCATATAGTATTATCTTAGTAATTCTGTAGAAACATAGTATGTTAAGCCTCTTGAGTGTCATATATTTTCCTGGTGATGCAGATACAATAGACGGGAAGAAGATTTTCCATCACTTAAAGACTACAATGACTACTTGGAAGAAGTGGAGTGCATGGGTTAGTTACAGTTGTGCTCCTTCCTTGTTTTCTGTATTCATGCGAGACAAGACCAATGCATATATATCTTCTATTCCACCAGTATTCGACTTGATAGATGGAATAAATGTTGAGACGATTGAGGAGAAAATAAAGAGATACTCTCAGGAGAATGCTGAACAGATAATGATTAATCGAGCTCGCAAGGTAATGCCTACAATAGCCTTACTATTTCTTATCTTGGTTAGATGAATGGGTGGAGGAAAAGAAATTAAGATTAGAAAGCATGTCTGGTTATATTTCACTATCATCCTGATTAGTGATTACCAGATTTAAGCTTTTGTCATTATAAACTTATCAGACCTCAAGAAAAGCTTTAAAATAGTCTTGATTCATTCTCTAGTCTGCAATCTCAGCTTAACTCTGTAATTTGTTTCTTGGTGTATTCTTAATTTGCTCCAACAGGCTGAAGAATTGACTACAGCATTGGCAGCTTGCAAGGCGCAACCCCCACAAACCGATGCTGATACGGTAAATAGGGTTCTAATTTTCATATCGACAAGAAGCCGAAGATTTCTTACAAAGCTAAAAAGCTTTTTTGCTTGTTTATGCTTTTGTAGTCGTCGAACCATGGGGTTACGGCTGGAACTACATACGGTCAGGCTCCACGACCAACAGGAATGGGCCCACAACCTGTACCTATAGGAGGAGGAGCAGAGCATCAACGTTACTCTATGGATGACGAAGGGATGATGAGGCTCAAAGCAGAGAGAGCTCCACGGGCTGGAGGATTTTCTTTAGAGATAAGCAAGAAGAGGGCTTTGGAAGAAGCATTTGCAAGCATTTGGGTTTGATTCCTCGATAGAATTTTAGTTTTATCCTTTAAGACAGTGACGAGGAGGTCTGAATTGTTGTCTCAAATTCATTGTCTGTTACTCTTGTATTTAGTTTTTGACTTTTGTCTATGTGTATAGTTTACAAGTTTCGCCAACATCAATTCTTCATAGAGAATCAGAGATTACATTGGATGATTGCAATTTTTATATTTCAAAGGATTAAATTGTCTTTTTTTTGTTTTCATTTTATCCCTGTTTTTATTGTCTCTGACGACTCTCAATGTACATATAAGCTGGTCCGACCAAATTTAAACCGTTGTTCAACAATGAATAGGATTTGATCTCCGGTTTAGTAAAAATGCAAAGCAAGAAGCTATCTTGCTGCAGCCAGCAAGCTCTTCTTCTATCCTCTCATTATCTCTCTCATGAAATAGAATCGTTCCACTTAATCGTCAAGTTTGAATCTTCACCAGTGTCCAAAGAAACTGGAACCTTTTGATTCAGATTTCATCCGGTGTATGCAGATGTTTTGGTAGCTAGTGCTGATGGGTTCCTTAAGATTGTCCATTCCATTGGATCCATTCGACACAAAAAGGTTTCATTTTTCTGCGAACCCTTTGCAGTTTCCTGATTTTTCAGTTACCAGTAGTGTTCCCGCCTCTAGAACTTTCACAATCGGTTCTCTGGTTAGTGCTAAGAAAATTCGAGTATCTCGTCTCGATATTGAAGCAAACGACACCGAGAATGCCATTGATTCTTTTAGCGAAATTGATCCTGTGAGTGGAAGTAATGTGCAGAGAAGCTTGAGTTCTAAATCGAAAGATAGAAATTGGGTCACAAGTGGTAATAAGAGAGGGACAAAGAAAGATGTGGCTCGAAAGTTTAGTTTCCGAAGAGAAAGCAATGAGCTTGAGCTTGAGGATTTGTTTGTAAACAATGGGGAAATGGATGTTAACTATTCCGCTATTAAACCCGGTTTGAGTTTAGAGCAATACAATGGTATATTGAAACGGCTTGAGAGTTGCAGTGACACTAATGCCGTCAAGTTCTTTGATTGGATGAGATGTCAAGGAAAATTGGAAGGTAACTTTAGTGCTTACAGTTTGATTCTCAGAGTTTTAGGAAGGAGAGAAGAATGGGACCGAGCCGAGGATCTTATCAAAGAGTTGTGTGGATTTCAGGGATTCCAAAAGAGTTTTCAGGTCTTCAACACGGTTATATACGCGTGTGCTAAAAAGGGGAATGCGAAGTTAACTGCAAAATGGTTTCAGATGATGTTGGAGTTTGGTGTTCGACCAAATGTGGCTACAATAGGTATGCTCATGGGTCTCTATCAGAAGAATTGGAATGTTGATGAAGCGGAATTCGCATTTTCTCATATGAGAAAATTCGGGATTATGTGTGAATCTGCTTACTCCGCGATGATAACGATTTACACGCGTTTGAGATTATATGGTAAAGCAGAGGAAGTTATGCACTTGATGAAACAAGATAAAGTGAGGCTGAATTTAGAGAATTGGTTAGTGATGCTTAATGCTTATAGTCAGCAAGGCAAGATGGAGCAAGCTGAATCTGTATTGATCTCAATGGAAGCAGCGGGTTTTGCTCCGAATATTATTGCATACAACACTCTAATCACTGGTTATGGTAAGGTTTCTAAAATGGAGGCTGCTCAGAGTTTATTTAACCGCCTCTGTGATATTGGGCTGGAACCAGATGAAACAAGTTACAGATCAATGATTGAAGGTTGGGGCCGCGCTGACAATTACGAAGAGGCCAAACGTTACTATCACGAGCTGAAGCAGTTGGGATATAAACCCAATTCATCCAATCTTTTTACTTTAATCAATTTGCAGGCTAAATATGGAGACAGAGATGGTGCTATTAAGACTATCGAAGATATGGTTAATATCGGATGCCAATACTCCTCGGTCCTTGGCATCATTCTGCAGGCTTATGAGAAGGTTGGAAAGATTGATGTAGTGCCTTCTGTTCTCAAAGGTTCTTTTCATAACCATATCCGTTTAAACCAGACTTCTTTCTCGATTGTAGTGATGGCTTATATCAAACATGGTATGGTTGATGATTGCTTGGCGTTGTTGCGAGAAAAAAAGTGGAGAGACTCAGCATTTGAGTCCCACTTGTATCATCTGTTGATTTGCTCTTGCAAAGAATCTGGTCAACTTACTGATGCTGTGAAATTGTACAACCATACAATGGAATCTGATGAAGAGATAAATCTGCACATTACATCCACAATGATTGACATTTACACTGTGATGGGCGAATTTGGTGAAGCGGAGAAGCTTTATTTAAAGTTGAAATCTTCTGGAGTTGTGTTGGACAGGATTGGATTCAGCATCGTGGTGCGGATGTATGTGAAAGCCGGATCCTTGGAAGAAGCCTGTTCTGTCCTAGAAATTATGGATGAGCAGAAAGACATTGTTCCGGATGTGTATTTGTTTCGTGATATGCTTCGAATATATCAGAAGTGTGATCTTCAGGATAAACTCCAGCATTTGTACTACAGGATTCGAAAGAGCGGGATACATTGGGATCAGGAGATGTACAATTGTGTTATAAACTGTTGTGCACGTGCTCTTCCGCTTGATGAACTCTCAAGAACTTTTGAGGAGATGATGCGATATGGATTTACTCCTAATACAATCACATACAATGTCCTCCTTAATGTTTATGGTAAAGCCAAGCTCTTCAAAAAGGTTAACGAGCTTTTCTTGTTGGCGAAACGACATGGAGTTGTGGATGTAATTTCCTACAACACCATTATAGCTGCCTATGGTCAGAACAAGGACTTTACAAACATGTCATCAGCGATTAGGAATATGCAATTTGACGGGTTTTCTGTGTCACTTGAAGCTTATAACTCTTTGCTGGATGCATATGGGAAAGATAAACAGATGGAGAAATTCAGAAGCATCTTGAAGAGAATGAAGAAGTCTACTTGTGGACCGGATCATTATACATATAACATCATGATCAATATTTATGGAGAGCAAGGATGGATCGATGAAGTCGCTGATGTTCTGAGAGAATTGAAAGAATCTGGACTTGGTCCTGACTTGTGTAGCTATAACACGCTGATAAAGGCGTATGGTATAGGTGGAATGGTTGAAGAAGCTGTTGGGTTGGTGAAGGAGATGAGGGGAAAGAACATAACACCTGATAAAGCAACTTACACCAATTTGGTCACAGCTTTGCGCAGGAACGACGAATTTCTTGAGGCTATTAAATGGTCTTTGTGGATGAAGCAAATGGGTATATAAAACAGCTGATTGGTTTTCTGTGTGTTTTTATCTATAAAGGCTACTTCTTTTGGTAAAAACCCAAATAGGGCATGCGTTGTACATTCTGATCAGTGATGAAAACGTTATGTATAAATCTCAATCTTTCAGAGAGGATTTGCTGGAAAGTTACCTGTAAAATTTTGCGAGTTTAAGTCTGTCTTGCAGAAACTCTTTTTGGTTCTTCAAAGAAAGGTTATTTTCCAGGCTTACTGTAATAAAATTGACATATTAAGGTGATTCTCGATGCTTCACTAAGTGAAGATTAGAATTTTTTTGTAAAACATTAAATATTGTTGTGGTTTTAAGATGTAATATGTTCTTAGGTTTCTATTAGGAATAAAAGGTGACTGGAGTTCCTCCCCAACGCAAGAATTGGTTACTTTGCATTCCTAATCAACCTCTAGTTCTCGTCTTGATAACTTGTGGACCAAGAAAACAGTCTGATCAAACTCTGAGTCTTTTGCAATTCTCCTTCATAGATATTTACACACCAAAAAAAAAGGAATCCACAAGATGGTGTTTTTGCTAAGTGTCACTCAAAAGACAATGTACAGAGAGAAGTTGTAAGCTTTATACAAGACTTACAGAATTCGTCTTTAGGCAAACAAAAACAGTACACAATGATATACACTCAAACCAAAACAAAAATCTTTTTGTAACTTTCTTTTCTTTGTCTCATAGCCAGAAGTAAAGCATTGCCTGTTTCAATAAACATGCCAAATATTTTTGTTAGTTCTAGTGAAACACTGACTAAACTTTACCAGTCAAAATTTTGTATGCATATACCTCTTGAACAGAAATAATGGCTGGGTCGATCCAAGGTTGTAAGTTCTCCATTGTATTCAAGCTCTTCTTTACTTCAGATGATTGCACAGTACTTTGCTCCTCCTTCACTTCAGATGATTGCATAGTACTTTGCTCCTCCTTCACTTCCTTCAATAGACTTATCTCTTCTTGCTTAATCAGTCCACTGGTTTCAGGCTCTGTGTTTGTTTTTCCTCGCTCAAGCCGCTCAACTCTCTGTCTCAACCGCTGTAACTCAGCTTGATACTCGGCACGGTTTCTTTTACCGCTTCTATCTCTTGTCGGTTTAGATGATTTCTTTTCCATCTTTTTCTGCTTTGAGACCTTTATCACCATTGTGTCATCAGTTTTACACAAACCCTTTGCTTCCTCTTTTCTTTCTTGTGTATCTTCTTGAAAGTTTGATGAGCTTGCAAAATCTTCTTCTCCCTTGTTTAAACCAGATTCAGACACTGAAGCCTTGTGCTGATCTCGTATCGAATCTCTAAAACCTGTAAGCTCTTTCACTTGCTCATTCAGTTTCTTGATCTGCTCCCAATAAACATCTAGGGAACTCTTCTGTGAATCCAAGCTCTGCTGGATAACTTCCTTCTCCTCGGGAATCGAAAGATCTGTAACCAATTCTGGAGAGGGTGTTTGAGATCTATCACTGAATGACAAATCATTCATCTTCAACATATTCTCATCTTGATCATCATTCTCTTGAAGCTTAACATCTAAGCTATTCACATCAGTAAACCCCAAGCTCAAAAGCTGGCTTCTATAAACTTCCACTTGATAAGCAAGAGCAGTGACTTCAATCTCTTTCTGGTAAATCACATCTTCCAAAAGCGCAAACGACATTTCAGCGTGAGACATTTGCTCTTCGACCATTCTCTTGTACTGACCAGCTTCCATCGCTAGCTCAGCTTTCTCTCCTTGCAGCCTAAGAATCATTGACATGGCCTCGCTTGCTGACGTTGCAGATGCTTCTCTCTCTGCATTCAACTCATCTTGGAGCCTCTCTACTACTTCTTTGCGCTCATAAAGAGCGATTTTTAGATCAGTTGTCTCAGCTCCAGGTATTCTAAAGCTGCGGCTTCGTTCAACCATGTTTCTGCAAACACGCATAGAGAAAATATTTATAGATACACAATGTTCTGTACTTCATATAAAACAAGAAACAAATCGCAAACAATAAAGTTTTCTCCATTAAAAGATGAAGCAGAATCTTAATAAGAAAAGAAAGAATCTCATTGTACCAGGAAAGTTGCAGAAGAATGAGGAATTTGATTGATGAACTTGTAGATTTTGGGATGAGAGTGATGATCACTAAATCAATCTCTTAAGCAATAGGAAACGCTTCAGATAGAAGAGATGAACACTACTGGTGAATTACAGAGAAATAATTAGATAAATCAAAGAGGGAACTATCTAAAAAGGGAATATAATCAATCACGAAAGGCACGCCTGACCAAAATAATTATGATTCTGTACCAATATCAAAGTAGACAAAAGTCACAAAACATCTCAAGATCATAAACAGGACAAAGTTCTACAACTTTTCTCAGCATAAAAAGAATAAATTTCGCAGTTCGAATGAGAAATTCTCATTAACAAAACTCATACAGCAAAGAAAAAAAGAAAAGGTCTGTGTAAAAATACAGTAGAAAAATCATGTAAAATAATGATGATATTCTGGAATATCTTAAGAAAAGAGCTGGAACGTATTGGTGAAATAATCTTTGAATGATTAAAGCTTAATGAGACCTTTTAATTTTGCGTGGGGCATGTCTTCTTTTTTTTGTTTTGTGGTTTGAAAAGTTCTTGTTACCAAATTCTAACCTCTTAAAGAATTGAAAAAGAATACAAAAAGAGAGAGGATTCAAGATTTTCAACGGCTCATTACAGGGCCAAGTATTAGCTCCGGTGGGACCTACTGTGGCCGACTTCGTTTCTGCCACGTGTCAGCGTCGGGTTTGAGGTTTAACTTGGTGTCGGTATGCACACTAATACAGCGACAGAGACTCGGAAGTAAAATTCAAGCCAGAATTGCGAATCTTCAAGATCACTAACTTTAAGATGAATACAAACTCATGTTTGTGCAGATTGTACTAAGATCTTTTTATAATGCAACTTATGAACACATTCAAATTTTGATTCCATCATCCTCTTCCTTAAGCTTGTCTCATCATATCTATCACCACCTTCCTCAATTTCTTCTTTGTAGCTCACAGAAGAAAACCGAAAACATATCGTGCACAATTATACTTTTACTAAGGCCTCGAGAAGACTGCAATTGATTCCCACTCTAAGCTACAGATCACATCCTGCATAATACAATGTGCCAGTTTGAAAAAAAAAAACACTTGATCAAAGTAATCTAGTAGAGGTTGAAAGAGAGTTAGATGATGGTTTCACCTGTGGATTTTGTCTGTCGACGTCAAAACTGTTAATGGCACAAGGTTCAGCCAGAAGCTCGATCGGTTCTTCCCCTGAGCAAAATAGCCAGGACAAAACAACAAGAGGAAACATCAGTTTTGTAAAGCATACAAGAAAGATGAAATACTGAGGTAGAAAGTCTTAGTACCTTGCTCGATGACACCAAGGATTCCATCTTCAGAGCAGGTCATAACAGGGAGAATCCTTGATGATGAGATGTTGGATTTTGTGTATGAGTCATACTGAACTTCCCATACCTCACTTTCGGACAGAGGATTGTTTATATTCTCACTTGCTCCAACACCAGAAAGAACGATGGGTTGCTGTGGCCATCGAAGATCCCAAGCAAATACAGTACCTGAAGAACCTCCCGCCTAAACACACACCATCAAAATAAAGCTATTAAATCATGCTTATAACTTTTGGCTTTTGGGGATACTAACAGCTACACTGAACTTTTGTTTGAGTATACGTGAGCAATATAAGTAAATGTTCATGAAAACAGTGAAGGACTAACTGACTATTTGACTAAGACACTAAGTATTAGGCATCAAGAGAAAATCTGCCTGTCACAAAGTGGCTTAATATCCTAGCACAGAAACCTAATGATTCACTTTAATCTCAGAAGAAAGAAATGCAAGATCATATTTCCAGACATAAGTAATAAGGACAATATGAACAAATATTACCAAAAGGCTATATACCAAAAATTTGTCAAAGATTGAGGATTACACTAGAAATTCTCATATTCATCAACTTATGGTGAAGAAGTTGTTCAAACTTCAAACAGATAAGAGCTTAAATCAGATTTCAAGCACGCCTCATGCAAAAAATACTTACAATGCAAGTGTGCTTCCGAGATGGATGAATGTCAATGGAGTGGACAATTGCAGATGTTTTGCCTTGAAACCTGCAATTTTATAATCATATGAAACACAGGAGGATATGCATGATTCTTAAATAAACTATTAAGTCAAAGGATTCACCTTTCCCATTCTCACTTTTACTAGCAAAAAAGCTCACAGAATCAAAAAGGGTGTGTCCTAACCCAAAAGAACAAACTTTCAAGTTCCATACCATTGAAGAGCAAACATGACAAGAATTCAAGACCAGATTGAACTAACATTTATTCAACCACTAATCAAACTCGTTAAACAGAACTGAGAACTCACCAGTTCCCTTTGAGCTGCGAAACAGCTTCACCAGGCTTCCTCTGATCCCACAATTGTAAACCAAAACCATATCCTCCAGTAACAAACTCAGTCGGAGACGCCCATTTCACAGCTCTATAAGCCACAAGCCCATTCCCATCAAAGACCTTTCTGTATCTTAAACCTTCACCATTCACAATCTTCACCACATTCACTCTCCCATCTTCCCCAACAGTCACACATTCTCCTCCCTCCCTCCAATCAACACCCTCCACGCGTCCCACATGAAACCTCTCCCCTTCCGCCACGTAAACCTCCTCAATCGCAGCTCCTTCCACCAAATCAACCATCAGAACGTGTAGAGAACCAGAAGAAGTGGCTGCTGACACCATAGGTTTGAACGAACCGCCGCCACCGCCGTTTCCAGCGACTTCTAGAGACGAAACGCGAGATGGTGAAGTCCATGAAGATAAAGACTCGATTAACGGGTTCGTGTTCTGATTCCCTCTAGGGTTCGGGTCAAGCGATTGGATCTCGATTGACGAAGAGTCACAATCCGGGTCATAGAACGCTGTCGCGAAGAAACGATTCAAAGCGGAAGCTTGCGGAAGCCATCTAACTCCGTCTACATACTTCGATTGTGGTATCCTATGGACCTGGAACGAATCTTGCATCTCCATAGCTCCAAAGGTTTCTACTTTCTAGGGTTTTAGGAGCAAAACAAGAAACTAGGGGGGGGGGAAATGAAGAAGCTTCAGAATTGTAAATAAAATTACCTAATTACCCTCAATCCTTTGCTGTTATCACAAAAACAACATTGCCCTTATCACCATGTAACCTTAGTCCGAGAATCTCTCATTCCGGGAAATTGAAAATGTTGACCTTACAACACAGTAGCTTCATCTCATTCTCTCCTAACGACAACAACCTCCGAAGTTTGGCTAATGGCTTCACGATATTGTCGAAAAGGAGAGACTTTTCAGAGAAATCAAACGAGAAAGGAACCGTCTTGCAAATCAAAGTCCCGAACACAATTCTTGCTCGATCTGCGATTGCTGTTCTGGGTTTGGGATTCATTGATGCTGGGTAAGATTTTTTCACACTCGAAGCGTGAAAATTGCAGAGTATATATATATATAAAATACTTATCATAGTGTTCTTAAAATCTTCTTCAGGTATAGTGGTGATTGGTCAAGAATAGGTGTGATCTCCAAAGAAACAGAGGAATTGTTGAAGATTGCTGATTTTCTTGTTGTCCCTCTCTGTATCTTTCTTGCCCTTTCATTTTCCGATGATACAACTGATTAAATGTTCCTTAATTCCTTCTATAATGTATACACTCAGCAAGTATAAAAGCTCTGCTTAATTCATCATAAGAATCAACCAGATTAGATCTTAATATAATGAATTTGCTTATGGAATCTAGAAGCTTATAAGAGAAAGTGACTTTTTGTTTACTTTTGAATACCTTTGATAGTACATTGCGTCTTCTATGGAGACACACATACATTCATTCATACATTGATACATTGAATGAAATATCACTAAAATGTTTTACAATGTGTTTTCGAGTTAAAAGGCACAAGAAGGTGAAGCCCGTCGAAAATCCATGATGAGAAGACTGGCAACACTATGAGCAAGAGCTCCTAAGACTACAAACACATGGAATATCTGATGGCTATGTCCTGCAATATCGAAAGCCCCGGGCTTCCATCTCTCAGGGATGCGGGTAACGTAAAACGCTGCTCCTGTTGCATACAACACAGCCATCGCAAGTTCATAGACAAGAGCGATAAGCACGTTTGGGTGATCCTTGTGAAGGTAAAGCACATGTGAGGCCGGTATGACGCCAGAGAATCCCATTGTTAAGAAAAGAGCTGCTCTGAAAGATCTGAAACGTGGAGCTGAGAGAGATGGAGAGAGGAGAGTAATGATGGCGAGGAGACCGAGGATTGAGATCGAGGAGAGGTAGAAGAGACGCCAGTAAGTATGGCAGGAGAATGCATAGTAGATAGGTGCGAAGAATGAACAGACGATCATGAGGGAGATTCCAGCGTAGTCTAGGCGCCAAAAGAAGAGGTTGAATCGTCTAGAGTGGCAGGCAAAGAGGTGTGACATGGAACTGCAGATCAAGCAGCCCATTGCTCCGGATAAGAACACAAGCCATGGCCATTTCGGAACGGTTTCGTAGTTAACATCTCCTTGAGAATTTAGGAGCGAGCGAGTGTGTGTCACGTTCAGATCCTGCCAGTACACACCACCAAATCATAAGTTTTATTCGACAACAGACAGCCTTTTTTCGTAAATCCGTTGAAAAAATCATGTTAGTTGGAAAGTTAGGTGAGAGCACAAAGAAAGTCTAATAGAAACCGAAGTGAGAGAAAATCCAAAAAAGATCAGAAACATCAAATAGTGGGGGCAGGTTACAAGAACAAGAACGTTACAAGATTTGTGCCAAAAAAACAAATTCAAATAATAAGTTTTTCCTTAATTTCGGCAGAAAAATCATGTGATTTCAAAGTGGGTGGGCGTAAAGCATGTCTACAGAAACTGAAGTATCCATTAACCAAAGGTAAACAAAACAAAAATATAGAAAAATCCAAAGAAAACATCACATGGTGGGTGAAAGTTACCAGTTAGCACTAGTGCAAATTGCAATCAACATTTTATATGAGCACAAAAATGACATTAGTTATCGGAAAGCACTTTACATTATATAAGGAATAAACAATGTCAGAGAATATAAAGGAAGAATCTTACGTGATGCAGAGTTTGATCGCTGGAGAAGTAAACATCTTTTGACATCGCCATTGACGGCCATGGCCAGCGAATTGTTGCTCTGTCATTAGGACCCCACACACACAGCCCAAAAAGGTTGAAACTTTTTTCATTTTCTCCTTAAAACCAACAAAAATAAAAATGACGATTTTAACCTCAAGATTACTTACCCGGAGAAAACGCTAACGAAACCGGCGAGGCCAAGCTCCGTCGTCTCCATGGAACTCACAACCATCATCCAAGCGAATATCACAAACCCACACAAATGCCTGCCAAATTTCAAAACCCCGGACGAAATTTTCAAAATTCAAATTCGAGAAAAAAAGCCAAAAAGATTCACAAAAAAGGCAAACATACGTCCAGATGTTGAGAGTCTCATTGTGCCATGAGAAAGCGCTGAGGAAAGTTTCTTTAATCGACCACTCGCAGCGATAATGATTATGTATGAACTCGTTATCTTTCAGATACCTAGGTAACTCCTCAAACTTCATCAATCTCTTCTCGGATCTCTTTTTTTCGCCGGAATCCAAACCTTTACCATTTCTCACCGTTATCTTCGGAGATTCCCTCACCGTTCTCCGTTTCTGCATGATTCCCCTCCCTCTCGCAGCTCGCCGGGGAAAAGGAGGAGAAATCGAGCGACGAAATTGAACTCCGGCGAATCAAGCACCGTCGATTTCTCTCTTCTTTTTTTTCTTCAAAATATTCAGAAATCTGATTTTTTTTTTTTTTTGCCGATCTTCGTGGGACGCTTTGTCGCCTACTTATACGGAGAAGAAAGCTCTTTGAATTTAAAACGAGCAAGCTTCGTGGTTTTATCTACGTGGCGGCTTTGACCGGTCTTCGTTTGACACGTGTTGTTTTTCCATTGGTTTTTAGTTTCGCCTTAGTGTGAGGGCTGATACAGCTGATTACTTTTACCCGCCGTGTCAGTTTGAAACAAATATTAAAGTTACAGTTGGAAGGTGAGAAATGCAGAATTTGTGGTCTCCTTTAAACTATAGTATTTTCAAAGTTACACAAGTGGAGTGACGTAATTATTAAATCGAAAACTTTGTTTTTTACCCCTCAAGGTTTTTTTATGGCCTGACCTCATACATTTCTCGAAACCAAACATGTGATTAATTTTTAATCACATACTAAAACTAATCGTCGTTTCCAAAGGTGATAAGGCTTTCGAGTTCACGTTCGGACCAATACTGAAATAGAATATGTACTTGGTATTTTATACTATAGTATTAATCATTTCTCTTTATAACATTTTTAAACGGAGCTGAATAATTTCACCAATTTTATCCTGATCAGTTTTATATATAGTAATGCAATCCATGTTGTTATTCACAACAACATTGCTAATATAAACTACGTATTATGGTCTGTTATGATCGATTGATCAGTTAAATTAACCATTATTAAATAATTAAACTTATATTTTCGTTTCATTTATACGTTTCCCAAATGATTGATAATATATGGGGCGTGTTGAACAAAACAATTTAACGATGGGCCACAACGAGGTAAATTGAAAGCGCAGGTAACTCTTAATTGGATTATATGGCATAAGATTCTCCAAGGAGAGAGTTGATTCATAAGAGTATAATACAAGACACCACGTTACGTACATATCTATTTAATTGTATGAACACGAATATGTTATTATTTTAATTTAAAACGCGTCAAACATTTGGATATAAAAAGTTTAAACTGAATGAATGGTTGGCTTACCAAAGAAATATATAGTTGGCCCAGAATTCGATGTTGGCATGTTACTACATTGCTACATAGTTGTCATAAAATGTACAAAATTATTGTAAAATGGTTATATCACGAGTCTTTTAATTTCTAGTGACACCACAATGAACGGTGAGGAACCATCGGATCGGACCAAACGAGGATAACAAATTTGATTACTAAAGAGTATCAAACCAGCAGAAGAAAATTTGAATGGTGTTAAAATGAGCACAGATCAACGTGCGAAGATAATAGTTATTCTTGTTCGCTTGTTTAATCAAAAGTGATAACCTTAGGATTCTTTAACAAATGACAATTATTTAGTAGTCTAGATTTATTTGGAGTTCTCGAATTAGATACATATATTTTTTGATTTTAAAATCAAGAAAGCGTGGATCCAGCTTGAATCCGGTCCAAATCCAATTTCATAATATAAATAGAAGAATATTTCAACATAACAAAAAAAACAATTTTGTTTTAAAAACCGTGTAATATTTTCAAAAGATTTGTATATCACACCATTTGTATTTATATTGCTTTGTTATTATAGAATATATGTTGTGTATATTATATACAAAGTTGTCGTGAAGTGAACATATCTTCTAGTTTGCTTTGTTGGTCCGTTTTTCATCTAAATCGATTCTTAGACGCCATAATTTCTTGCTACGACAATTAATAGATTAAACTATACATGGATGAGTAAAACTTTCGATTATTTAACGATTACTCATTATCTTTGTAAAGTGTATAAACAAAGGTGAGTATTGCGTGGTAAACTGTGGAAACCTAAACACATATATCAATACTTTACTAGATTTTGTTGCTAAATATAGTTTAAGAAAGCAATTTACGCCAGGTTTTGTTTGAGTATAGTAATCAAATGAAAACTGAATTATGTATTGCTCAAGTTCATATTTTTTTTTGTTTTTCTTAAATTTATTTCTGATGTTTAAACGTTATATATATGATCGTATCGAATTTAGACAATACCAACGAAATATGTTATACAAACCTGATTAATCCGTTTATCTTTCACTATATGCAATCATATATCACTTTTAGTGAGTCGGTCAAGATGTAATAATATATGGGTGGAAAAGTTTTTTTAAAGATTGTAAGATCAAAAAGAGTAATTTAATTGAGACACACCTAGAAAGCATATAAGTTGACATAACGAAAAAAAAAAAATGTTGACATAACGAAATTAGAATGGCATGTAAACACATCCATAAAACGAACCAAATATCTATATTAACATTTTTGAAGTACATTTGGGAAAAACCCTTGGTTTTCGAAACAATTTACAAAAATTGTCATTATTGGTTTGAGTCAATTTTGAAATCGAGTCACAAAATATCCAAAAATCTTTAATGGATATTGATACCAACAATTACCATAACAAATTTGAGTTAATTTCCTAAAATATCTCTACCTAATTCAAACATAAATATATGATTCTCCTTTCACTTTTATTTAATCTTATATTTCAATTATTTTGAATTATTATATAATACATTTAGTTAATAAAATCTGAAATTTTTTTTTGCATAAGATGCTATTAAAATTTTTTAAAACGGACATATATTACTCAATAAATGAATAAAAAAAATATGTGTACAATGTCCCACATTGCCTGAAAAATTGGACAATGGTTCAGAGTCATACAATAAAATATACCAAAATGATTTCGAATACAAATGAGTAGGAACCTTGACTTATCATGCGTCCAAATTTAAAAGTTTTATTCGGTTTATTCCGGTTCTTTATTTCAAAAAATTTAAATTTTTAAAAAGTTTTAAAATATTGTAAATATTTATACTTTATATAAATTTTAAATATTATAAATATTTAAACTTTATTAAAATTTATTATTATAAATATTTAAAATTTATTAAAATTTAAATATTATAAATATTTAAACTTTATTAAAATTTAAATATTTCAAAAATTTTAAATTTTTAATAAGTTAAACTTTATAAAACGTTGAAATATTTATAATATTAAAATTTTTATGAAGTTTCAAATATTATAAATACTTTAACTTTATAAAAATTTTAAATATTATAAATATATAAACTTTGTAATAAGTTTAAATATTATAAATATTTAAACTTTATAAAACGTTTAAAGTATAATATTTAAATTTTAAGAAAAAATAAAATATCACTGGACGGGGTTATATAACGGGACAGATTTGGATCGATATTAATACGGGATGGTATACCGCGGATAAAATCTTAGAATTAACAATCAAAATACAATTATACAATCTTAAACACTAAACAAAACAAACAATATTAACAAAAAAATATAACTTAAAATTTTAATTTTTTAGTTAAAAAATCGATTCGCGGTGTACTGCGGAATAAAACCTAGTTTTGTTTATAATTATAACTAACAAACCGAACACTGATCAATGAGATATACTTCCAAATCATAGTTTGATTAATTTTAGCCATTTGTTCAGTTCGATTTTACCAACATTGATTATTGCGTGTAGCACTGTTATTGGTAGATATGAATGTGGGATTTTTAGGTGGTAGAGAAATTTATACAAGCAAGAAAAAAAGTTTGGGGCAATTACGGAAATGTATGAAAATGCAAGACCTTTTTTGTATAAATATTTAGGACAAATCTCCCGCCTTAAATTCCCTCCATATTTTTTCATGTCTTTTCGCTTTTTCGCCTAACCCACAAAGACAAAAAGAGTAACTGTCTTCCTCTTACTCTTTCATCTTGTCCTGTAAGATGTTAGATCTGGGAAACATGTCTATGTCTGCATCTGTGGCTCTCACTTGTTGCCCTGCTTTTCTTCCGGCGGCTTCAGGCCCGGAATTAGCCAAATCGATCGATTCACCGGATAACCTAGCCGGAGACTGCATTGGGAAACATTTGCTTCCACCGGAGGAAGAGGTCAGAGACATTAAAATTGTTAATGGAGTCACTGCTTTTGTCGGGAAACAGGATCCGTCTGATCGAGTCAAGAAAGGGTTGATTCTGGAAGATCATGTGAAGGATTGGGTCAAGAGAAGAGTGGCTTCTGGAGTTTCAGAGCCGAGATGTTTCCTCCCTTTTCTTGTTGGAGCCAAGAAAATGGTATTTTGTGTGTTTCTGTTTATTCAGTTATGAAGTTTTTGTGAAGTAATAGAATAATATTGGATCTGTGATTTTGAATTTACCATTTTTTGGCTTTAGTTATGTCCGTGTAAGATTTCATATGTTTTCTCAGATTCATTTAGAAGATATTGTTTGAGTATCAGTTTACTAGTTTTAGAGTTATTGTTCATCGAATCTTGAAGTCAATTAGTGACTTGTGAAGTTTTTAGATTTAGTGACATAATGACTATATGGGATTTTGGTGTCAGGTTGATTGTCTTGTTTGCCATAAGCCGGTGTACCCGGGAGAAGAATTATCGTGTTCTGTTCGTGGCTGCCAAGGCGCTTATCACTCGCTCTGTGGGAAAGAAAGTCTCGGTTTTTCTAATTCGGGAAAATTTAGGTGCCCTCAACATGTAAGATCCTCATTCATTGTTTAGAACTAAAGAAGATTGCTCTTCATTTTTATTGGCTTGCTTTGTCTTCAACAAAGCATATCATATAGATGTCCACGGATCTCAACCTTTTGTTAGTTCCCTGGCTGTTATTTTGGTAGAAATGCACAAAGAAAAGATAGGCCATCGAATAAGATACTTATCCGTTAGTTTTGTTAGTAAGTAAGAGTGATTAGGTAGGGAAGTGAATTGAATTAGTTTGACTGTGCGGTATCATTCAGTTTGATTTGATAGAATGGAGTATGCAGGAGTGCTTTGTCTGCAAGCAAAGAACACAATGGCGGTGTGTTAAGTGTCCAATGGCGGCTCATGATAAACATTCTCCATGGTCAAAAGAAATACTTCACCTGAAAGACCAACCAGGAGGAAGAGCAGTTTGTTGGAGGCATCCAACTGATTGGCGGCTAGACACAAAGGTCAATTTTCCAGTTTTCCGCACTTAGTAGATCCTATTAGAACCTTCTTACAATCTGTATTCTCATACAGACTCACTCACAGGACTGATAAAATATCTGTTGGTTGAGCAGCATGCAGTTGCGCAGCGTGAGATGGAGGTCAGTGTTTCTTTGCCACGAGCTTGAAAAAAGAAGTACCAATGTGACTGAAATTAGGTAGTCTAGTGAAGGAAACTAATTCTTGCATAGACTTGTCGCTTGAAAATCAAAAGAGGGAAGAGATTGGAAAGCTGGATATTTGTTTTTTATTACACAATTACAAGAGCTAGAAAAGTAATGTTTATCTAGTTTCATATTCAGGAGGTCTTTTGCCAGTTGCCTTTGCCATATGTTGAAGAGGAGTTTAAGATTGACTTAACATGGAAAGATTCTGTTGTGAAAGATGATCCGCCTCCTTATGTGCACATTAGACGCAGTATCCTTCATAGTCTCCACACAACTTTCTTTCGATTCAGTGTTACTGCCTTATGAGTACATGATTCTCATTTCGCTCTAACATTAGTGTGTCTTTCCTTGACTGAGTTAAGATATTTACTTCGTGAAAAAGAAGCGTGATAATGCTAATGATGGTGTTGGGTGCACAAATTGTGGCCCTACTTGCTGTAGAAGCTGTGTTTGCAGGTATACTTGTTGATTAACCAACAAATCTTCTCTGTTAACCAGAAATGAAATGTTGTTTGAATAGTTTCCGCTTTGAAAAAAATTCTCTCAGGGTTCAATGCGTAAGTTGTTCAAAACGATGCGGATGCCCTGAAACTTGTGGAAATAGACCATTCCGCAAAGAGAAAAAGATCAAAATTGTTAAGGTAAAAGTAGTCTATATTTTATGACTCTTCCATTACACATTGTTTTTATCTTGAAATGTCATGTTATTGTTTTTACAGACTGAACATTGCGGTTGGGGAGTAGAGGCAGCAGAATCAATCAACAAAGAGGACTTTATTGTCGAATACATTGGTGAAGGTAAACTATCTTGATTTTGTATTTGAGCCTTATGGTTGTGGTGGAAAGGGACAGATTTTTTAGTGACTGTTTTCACTCCATCCACAGTGATTAGTGATGCTCAGTGTGAGCAAAGGCTTTGGGATATGAAACACAAAGGCATGAAAGACTTTTACATGTGTGAGATTCAAAAAGACTTCACGATTGATGCCACCTTTAAAGGGAACGCCTCTCGCTTTCTGAATCACAGTTGCAACCCAAACTGTGTATTGGAAAAGTGGTAAAGCATACTTCATTTCATATAAATATGTCGATGATGCTGAGTAAGAGAGAATGAGTCAGTTTAATTCTTGTAAAATGTGTGGTTATTTTAACAGGCAAGTTGAAGGTAAGATCCGTGTAGGTGTCTTTGCAGCTCGTCAAATAGAAGCAGGAGAGCCACTTACATATGACTACAGGTCAAGTTCTGGACCATTTGTTTCTTCTTCTTCACTTCTCTGTGCTTATAATTAGCTTAAGTAATCTGAGATTCTGATATATTAGCTTTTCTCTGTTTAATGGCAGATTTGTGCAGTTTGGTCCTGAAGTAAAATGTAATTGTAGGTCTGAAAACTGTCAAGGTTATCTGGGGACAAAGAGGAAAGAACCAAACTGTTTGGTTGTGTCTTGGGGAGCAAAACGCAGAAGAGTGTTTCACAGAACTATAGCCCATAAATTGCCGCAAGATTAGCTGCAAAATATACGTAAACAATGTGCTTTGATGGTTTGTCTGTTGTTGTTCATACACGACACTAATGAGCAAGAACCTTATT
Source organism: Turritis glabra (assembly GCA_900406565.1). Lineage (NCBI taxonomy): Eukaryota > Viridiplantae > Streptophyta > Magnoliopsida > Brassicales > Brassicaceae > Turritis > Turritis glabra. Next base: position 3,723,698 of record OVBN01000020.1, on the reverse strand, counting down.
CTCTATAGTTTCATTCTAAATAGTTCGTCTTTCGTGTGATTGGATGTTCATTCCGTAAAGTGGCTAATAGAGCCACTTTTGCTTGTAACTGAGGCTTAATTTGGCTCACAGTTGACAGGTTATGCTTAAAATAGATGTAATTGAAGAAGAATACTTTATTCTTTAATGATCCGTTTGGTAATCTCAGATTCTGAAACAAACTCCAAAATTCCTAAGTTCTTTTCGTACAAATCATAAATAGCAAATACATTCTAGTTCTATGGCAAGAAAAAAAAAAGCAATCGAATAAGAGAAAGAGAAATTGGTTTTTAAAATTTATTTTGGTTTAGACGATTCATAAAAATTCGGGAGATTGGTTTGTGAATTGAGTATGCGCGTATTCTCTCTCAAACTTGCTAATGAGGTCAGCTCACATTTTTTTACCTATTTTTTATTATCATTTTTTTAATTCTATCAACCAAATTTATTTTTAAATCTTACCTATTAACTATTTCGATTATTCTAACTCCAATTGCCAAACACATTTGAATATTTTTAAACTTGCCGAAACAAGTATTTGAAAAATTTTAATATTGAATCTTACTTTTAAATCTGAACAAAAAAATATTTTATATATTAAAAAAACACTTATGAATTTATTTTTCCCGAGTGGATGATTATCTAATGTGTTTTATATAAAAGAGATACTTAAGTTTATTTTTATTCTACTTGAGAAAACAAAAGAGAGTTTAATTACTAGAAAACAAACTAATATCCAAAATCCTAAGCTAGTGTTCAAATTTCAATTCTATTTTGATCAAAACGTCTACAAGATAAATATAAAAAATATTTGAATATAGAGGTACGAGCTGAACAATCAACCTTAAACGTTGTAAATTAGATTGTATCCATTGTACCCACACCGGATAAATAATGCAAACCGATCAAGAATTCGTAGATTTTGAATAAGCTAATGGTTTCACGTTCGTTGAGCTCTCTGAAATAAAAACTTGCAAGGACTTCTGAGATACTAACCTGTGGTTAAGGAAGCTGTCGTTGTGCACCTCACTATCTTTCCTTCCGTTAGCTCATTTAATTTAATTTAGTTGGTTATTTTCAAGTTTGTAGGAACTCCTATTCCATCATTTCTATTTAAAATATCGAAAACTAAAAATATGTAGTGAAAACTACCTGTTAAAAAAATATTGTGCTCATGTTACAGTCATTAAAATGATAAAATTCACACTAGATTCCACCTCCATCAAGTTGCATAACAAACAAATCGCCGAGCAATGGTGTTCGCGAAACATCAATCTTAAGGTTTAAAGAACAAAAACTGAACGAAGGTATAAAATCACAAAAATTAGTTCAGAATCAATTAAGGTTACCTAAAAAATTAGAGAAAGCGGGCCACTTGTTAGGAGAATTTTAACGGAGGCTACAAGATCGCGTTCCTTAGTTGCTTTGTCATCGCGCTCATCATCTCCGTCGCGCTTTACGGTTTTGACATCTTCGGCATTCTCCGTTACGCAGAAGATTCACCGGGAAATTGTACCGGCGGCAGGTAAGATCATAACCAGAGTAAACTGAGATTGACTTGGTCAAAGATTGAATGAGATATGGCATCGTGTGTTCTCCTATATTATTGGAATTATCTCCCACTCATTCACGTTGTATATTTGTTTAGTTGTCAGTTAATTTCTGAACATATTTCTTGTGTACTAAGAAATAATTGTCTTATGGAATAAAAAAAAGAGAAAAATTGCAGTAACTTGTTCTAAAGTTTTGAGAACCAAAGTGTTCTTGTCTTTGTTCTTTGATAACATTGATTGTCCTAAACTGGGACCTATCAGCAGGGGATCGGAGACCCACTTCCATATGTGAACTTCTGGACCATTGATGATGAGCTTAATTAAGCAATCTGACAAGTCAGTGTTGCGTCACTAGTAGTAAGCGTTAATTAATCGAAGATAGAAAACTGGTGAAAATGGAAAAAAAACTTGCGGTAAATAATGCCAAAAGGTTAAAAACACAGCTACAAAAAATAGGTCCTTTGATCAGCCTTTGTCACGACATAAACAAACCGAACCATGAGTTTCACGGGAGTGACGAGGCTCACAATATATTGTTTGAAAACGAATAGAGGCCATCTTGAGACATTGTGTTTCGGCTTTAACACATCATAAGAATTCCATTGGGATTATTGACGTGTGGAACAAGTAACGGCTGAGACCTAGCTTATATTTCCTTTTTTTTTTTTTTTTATTAATCGAGAACTTCTTTTTGAATTTAATCATTAAAAAGAAGTGAAAAAATTAGAAATAGGAAAAACCTTTATACCGACGTCAAAATAAAAGGGAAAACCTTTTCCTAATGTAACAAGGTCTCTTCTTCTCCTATCTCTATATAAAGACGTACGCACAAACTCTCTGTTCACAAACAAATCGTCCAAAACTCTTACACCAGAAACCCTAAAGACTCTCTGTCTCTATCTCTTTCGATTCACAAACTATGGTGAAAGCTTCAGCAACCATTATCATCCTTTTGCTCTTGTTCTGTTCTTTGGCTTGTGAGGCACGTGTTCATCTTACTAGTCCTGATCCTACGACTGATCATGAGACCGTTCACAAAGACGAGAAGCCTCAACAACCAAAACGTCTCCCGAGATCTGATCCTCACCTCATTGAAGCATATGTCAATTTCTTTGAGCCTTATGAGCCCTTCCCATATCCCGCCATGATCCGTAACGTCGAAGCCTCTCTCATGAGGATGCGACAATATTAGATCGTTGTATATTCTTGTAGTCTTTACACAAAAAAAAAAAAAAAAAAAAAAAACGAGCTGGAGGCAAGGCGTAATAAACTCGCTCCCCCATCAGTTTCGAAAAAAGAAAAAAAAAGGAGCTGGAGGCAAGGCGTAATAAACTCGCTCCCCCATCAGTTTCGAAAAAAAAGAAAAATGAGCTGGAGACAAGGCGTAATAAACTCGCTCCCCCTTCAGTCTCAAAAAAAAAGGGATTAGGCCATCCCTAAAAAAACTGGTCGTGATTTGAAACCGATCACCTGATGAGCCCAAGGTAGGGCGAAACCAGTTAAAAGATAGTTCGTAATATACATGAAATCACGGTTTTATCGTTTCCTACTTGTGACGACGTTTTTGTCTTGTAAGATTAGGTTAAGTTACTTTCTGTGAAAGTAAGTTAAAACAAAACAAATACAAAACATTGAAACAGTAAACCGTATTGGTTAACGCGACCTCGGTTCGTGTTTTGATTTGGAATTTAGGTTTTCGAGTTTGGAGAATTATTGATTAAACAAACTGAGTTTACGAAACAAAAAAAAAAAGGAAATAAAAGTCGGGTCTTTCAATTGATAAAGAAAAAGGAAATAAGGTTTCCGGTACGGTTTGGTTTTTACCATCCCTAAACCTTAGAGTGTGCCCGAGAATCTTAAAATCATAAATCAACTTCTCTGGGTGTTAGAGAATGATTGTGTTGTAATGGAACTGAATGAATGTATGTATATCTTTAAAGCATAACAGTCAATCCTGTGGCTTCAGCTAGCAGTTATACAATTGTGAGCCTAAGCTTCGCTTACAAGCACAAGTGGGTCTAAAAACCACTGTCCAAAATCTAAAAAGAACACATCGCTTATATATATATATAGGCACTTGATCGGGTTTCAGATCTCTCTCTCCCTCTTTAGACAAAGGTCAAAGGGACAAACACTAGAGTAGCGAAGTCATTCACCCCAAACTAACTTGAATACATTCTTACTAGCTGATGCACATATTACATTGTTGCTTCGATTTCTCAACATCTCTTCTTGCGCAGAGACGTCCCCTTCCTTCAAAACAATGCAGATATTGTTTTTAGTTCAAGTCAGACTAGAAGTCATCAGTTTCTTAAAGACGTAAAAGATTTCGAGATCTTAGGCAAAGGCAATAAGTCTTACTAGATGAGAATAGGCAGAAGCAAGAGATAAAAGTGTTGGGTATATATCAATAACAGCTATGGCAATTTCCTCGGTTACCTGCGGGATCTGCACCAAATACTTATCAAATCGAATTGGTTTCACAGAACCATTCACATATAAGAACCGAAAAGGCTTAGCCAGACTTAGTACCTGCATAAGCTGAATGGCAAATACATCGCTGATTGTCATTTTATCAAGGTCTTGACACCTTTTCACAAAACTATCAAACGAAGGACACGAGGCCGCGACTTTGCTCTGGTCATTATCATTCACCCGTAACTTGTAGTATTGATCTATTGATTTAGTGATGTAACCGTATTTTCTTAGCGTCTCACCCAGCCCGTGTGTCCTCAACACATCAAATCCCTCCAGAATCTCTGTCGTGAAACAACTAGAAGCATATATAGATAAAGATAAGTTTGGTTCCAAGTCTCAAAGAAAAATGCACAATCAATCAAAATCTTATGTTAAAAGATAATCTTACGCTGTTTTAATGCTTTCTGCTGCATCAGAATGGTTTGGATCCCCTTCAAGAATGTATATGAGCTTCTTGAATCCTGATCTCTATTAGAATATCAATTTAAGAAGGCAATGAGAACATCAACAAAAGATCGAGCAAGTAAAAAACTTAGGAGTTGAGAGTACACTTACCTGAAGTCTAAGTTTTTGGTCCCTGTAGCGATTATCTCTAATTGATGAGCGCATATCATCAACGTTCTTCCTCTCAGCAATAAAGTCCAGAACATATTCAGTCTCAAGGTACTTATGCCGAGCAATCCAGATACAATCCCCAACTGGTAATCGTCTAACCTATGGATCCAACACCATTTTCAGTTAATTTGCGTAATTTTGAATCTGTTGACATCTATCCAAGAAAGCAAATGCAAACCTCAATCTTGATATTGAATTCAGAGCATATATTATCAACTATATTCCTAGATCGTGATCTGTGAATAAGAAGGTATGGATTAGTTTAAGGTATCAACAATAACGTTATATAGGCAACTATTACACTTTCATAACCAAACCATAAGAAACCGAAAATAAATAACTAAATGAGTAGAGTAAGATTAAAATGTTCCACAAACCCCTTAGTGGCAAACTTTTCTCGATCATCCAGTATCAAGATCACATCATATGCTTCCTCAAACGTTTCTCCAAATTGAAGAGGAGGGAGGCGTGGAATATTTGTTATTCCTTTGGTTCCATCTGATGCCAACTTTGTAACCAGGACACAATAAAGAACAATTAACGCTAATTAGCAATCCAGTTGCTGCTGATCATTAAAAAATATAGCTAATAATCTACTGAACTCAAATGGTTACATACAGAAGATGAGCAGGCTTTCACAGCATGACTTGAACCGGATGAACACGGATTTAAGCTGGATCCATCATTGCAAGAGCGGAACTTCTTAGCATGAGATCCCTCAAGATCAACTTGACCTGTATTTGTAGCTAAGACATCATAAGATGAAACATACAACTTTTCACAAACACAGCACTAAGCACTAAGCATATTATATCATATGCTTGATAAAGACCGTACAAGTTTGTGCTCTAGAAGGTCCTGCTGAATCTTTTCTTATACTTCTCGAGTCCGGACAGGAATTATAAACCTCTGCTTGACGAAGATGGCACATTACAGAGAGCCAGAGAGTTGTTGGATCTTTGTCCCCAGATCCATCTGAAACCTCTCTGAATGCAGCAATGACTTGTTCCTTAGAATAACCAAACGGTGTGAACTGTTGAAGAAAACCAAAAATTTAAACAAAAATTAATACTGAAGCAAAATATGTCATCTCACCCCCAATCAACACTGTATAAGAAGAAATTAAAGGTCCAAATAACATTATGATGGAGTACCTTTTCAAGAATATCGCTTGGAATGGCTGATTGTGCCCTAGATCTGGGATCGGCATATGGCTGTTCTTCTCTCATGGTAAAAGAACAGGTGGGATTTTGACTAGGTGTTTTCTTTCCTTGCGGTATAGGATCCATTTCATCATCAGATAAGATGTCAACTGAATTAGGTAATCCAGATCGCACGATACATTCATTTGCAACTTCCCGACCTTCAACTGTCAGCATGTACCTAAGAAAAGAAACAATAAAGTCTCACGATAAGGTCTACTTCTCCACTAAAAATACAAGTCAAGAGCACCATAAGGCAGAGTTTCAGATATGAGTTTTTACTTTGCTGGGTTGCTAGATTTCACCACTAATCCCTTCTGTATAAGTGTGGTCATGCAGCTCCATCCACTATACCACTCCCTCTTAGAGTGTCCAAGTCCTGCTTTCCCTTTTCCTTTCTCTGGCCTAGTCACAAGAACGGAAGAATAAGACATACAGCAGAGGTTGGGTACATAACCAACAGATTAGAGATTGGGAACATCATGATGATTCATACCCAACAGGAGAGTGTGAGAGCCCACTCGCGTCAGCAGCATCAATAAGCTCTTGTTTACACATGAATTCTTTCCCATTTGTAGTCCTTCTGGTAACAAGAAAAAGATAACAGTCCTGAAGAAGGGTTTACAGAGGGGAAAGAAAGAGTATTTTGTGAGTAATATAAACATGTAGCTAACCTGTGCAACGTTATTAGTAATGCATACGCCACCGAATTTCTTTGCGGAATGTACCGTTTTTTTCCATTGGCCTTTTTCCCTGGACAGATTAAAAATCAGCATACATAAAGACATTACATTGATAATACATGTGATATAGATACAAGCAAACAGCCCAACACCATTACCAGCACGATTATCAGGTAAATCTTCTTGCTCAGAACTTTCAGCACCAGTATCAAAATATCCTTTCATGAGCTTAACCATCCACTTGCCAAAGCCCCTATGCAATAGATTCAGCAAAAATCAAGAAACAGACACTTGGTTGGATAGAAGCAAAGCCACCCAAAAACTAAAACCACTCACTATCAGATGTGCTTTGCATTTAAAAAGGCTTAAGAAACTAAAATGGATATAAACAAACACTTTCCCTTGAAACTAAGAAACCATTCACTATCAGATTCTCTGATTTCACAACGATAAGAAACAAACAGATTCTCTGATTTTGTCTACATGACTTAAACTTCAGATAAAACAAACACAAACCCTTGGCTAAAGCCTAAATTAACAGGTACCAAAAACGTATGTGAACTGAAGTTAATAAAGATACATACATATACAAATGATATACCGAGGAATATCTTATTACTTTCTTAGTCGCTATATTCATTCTACCATTCACTCAATACTAAAAAAATCGAAAAATTTCGAACCAGAAACACAAAAAGGTCACATCTTTTCCATAAACAAAATGAGCACAAAGGCACCTCAAAGAAGAAACGAATGACCCATGAACCCATATCCCAGTAAGAACAGTACGAGAAAAGAGAAGAAAAAGAAAGCAAGAAACATACTTGATCTGCGACAAGTCTTTGAGTGTGTTAATGGGATCCTTGGCGTCGCAGACATTCCTATACGCCTTAACAAATGTCCTCTCCAGAGTTCCCGACAAACCTTTGGGCTTTTCAGCGTGTTCTCGCTTCTTCTGCAACACATAAGCCGCTAAACCTTGATTCTCAGGACACAGTACCCATCTCTCGTCATCCATCACTACCCACTCCAACGAGTTTCAATCTATCAAAAGACCATCTATATTCGTTGCCGAAAAAGAGGGAAAATTGCTCGCAAAGGTTTGATCTTTGCTTCGACAAAACAGAACCTTTTAGGCGTTTTGTTGACAATTTTAAAAAATTGGGGATTTTGACTAAACTACGCCGGGTCAAGGTTTCCATTCAATGGCATCATGACGTCACGAGTCAAGACTAAGAGCCTTCGTCTGACTCAGAGGCTTTCAGTGTGAGAAACATCATTCACTTGAAGAAACACGTAGTTGTCACAATTTGTCACTTTGGTTCTTTCTTTTCATTTTTTGGGTTTAATACTATTTTGTCATTTACTTATCTATCATTATATGTCCTCAGATATAAGTTTCATGCATTGGCTGCCATGTAGTTGTAGTTACGAGGAAGCTCCTCAGAATCTCACAGAAAATTTCAAGTCTTTTGTCACATTAACCCAACAGGAAAACATAAGCTTAAGTCTACAGTCTCAGCACACAAAAAGATAACCTCAAATGCAGCACAAACCCTCTAACCCACTATATAAGACCCTAAACAACTTCTCTTTAACCAAAAACTCAAAGCTACACTCACTAGATTCAAACTAAAATGGTGATAGATTCTAGTGTTTTGATTGGTCTGACAATGATCCTTGTAATCTCAGGAACACTACTAGTTCCAGGGCAAGGAACGTGCCAAGGAGACATCGAAGGTCTGATGAAAGAATGCGCGGTCTACGTCCAGCGTCCAGGCCCAAAGGTAAACCCGTTCGCAGCATGCTGCAGAGTCGTTAAGAGATCAGACATCCCTTGCGCGTGTGGCCGTGTCACAGCTTCAGTGCAGAAAATGATAGACATGGATAAGGTTGTTCATGTCACTGCCTTTTGTGGGAAGCCTCTCGCTCATGGTACCAAGTGTGGAAGTAAGTCTAATTAAGAAGTTTCATTCTTTTATGGTTTTAATCTTGTAAACATTTGAAGGTATCACTAGAGCTATGTTGCAAAAATTTAGTGCAAGAACTTAATTAGAAATATCGGTAGAGATATCTTTTAAATACAATTTTTTATGTAAGTACAAAAATTGCGTTTAAAACAACATAACTCTAATGTGTTGATCTCATGTGGCAGGTTATGTTATGCCATGAGATTTGTGACCAGAACGTGACAGCTAAGGGTTTCTGGAACGAATTGTTTGTGCTTGGAGCTGTACTATATCCCCCACTAAAATCTACTCTTGTAATCTCTAATATATTGAATGATGAAATAAACATATATTCCATGTTACAAGTCGAAAGAAGAAAACTATCTATGGTGTCAGGGTTCTTCTATGTGGAAGCAACTTCTAAAACTAAGGTATTTGGTTAAAGATTTTTTCTCTTGTGAATTTGGAGATGGTAAAACCTGCTTTTTTTGGTACGACAATTGGACTCCTTTTGGACAGTCGTACACTTTCTTAGGACCGAACGCCCACCAAACTTTTGGGCTACCCCTTCAATCTACAGTAACTCAAGCAAAATCAGAAGAAAGTTGGATGTTTAGAGGGGCTCGCACTCACAACGCTGAGATCTTTCTCACACATTTGACCACTGTACAACTCTCAAAGATTACTCATGACAAGTATCTTTGGGAAAATACTGTGGGAAAACCGCATGACAAGTTTATTTTCTCTCTTTCATGGATAGAGATTGAAACCAGCTCAGCAGGAGACTCAATGGCATAAGCAAGTCTGGTTCTCTGGGTCAGTTCCTAGACACTCTTTTATCTTGTGGCTTTGTTGCTTAGATAGACTGCCTACTTTGTCACGTCTCAGATCTTGGAGACTTACGGAAGATGACACTTGTTTCCTTTGTAAAATATATGGAGAATCAAGAGACCACCTTTTTCTAAGATATCCTTTCAGTTATAACATTTGGAGATGGTGCCTCTCAAAGCTCCAACTCCCATTCATGGGTTTCAACACTTGGCCACGTTTCATCAAGTGGCTACACTCTTCAACTCAAGACAAATAAATGATCAACCTCATATTGCTAGCGGCTCAAGAGGTGATATATGCAATTTGGCGTGAAAGAAACGCTCGTCTTTACACTGGTATTCGAACTCCGGTGGAGAAGTTATTCAAAGTCATAGACCGTGGTATTCGCAACTCATGTTCCGCTAGAAGGCACAGGTTGCAGTTCAAATACTCTCTTAAATTGTGGTTCCGAGACTCATCCTCTTTCTAGTGTATGTTCTTGTACCGGAGTTGTTCAACCCGGAATGTTGATGTCGCTTTAGACAATTTTATTTCTTCACTAATGTAATCGCCCCATCTAAAATATATAAGACCTGAAAATTTTATAAAAAAAAAAAAAAAAACTATCTATGGTGTAAAGATTCAATGTTGGTTAAATGGTTAAGTGGACCACTAAACTATGTGCTGGAGACTGGAGTATATAACCAGATTTCATAAGGCTCCATGAAATTGACATGTGCTTCAATCATGTGAGTATCAGATCTCGGGAGACGTTTTTGTTGTTGATGTTTCTCTTCTTTGTGAATGGTCTCATCAGTCGTACGATCAGGACTAGTGAGACGAACACGTGCCGCAAAAGCCAAAGAACTAAACAAGAGAAAAAGGATGATATATAACTGCTGCTGCTGAAGAGACCTTCTTTCATTAGGAAAAGGGTTTATCTTTTATTTTTCACGACGGTAATAAGGTTTTTCCTTTCTTTTTTCTTTTTAATTCGTCACTTCCGGCTAATGATTAAATTAAATTGAGATACACAAAATAAGATTTTTACACAAGAATCACATCTCCTGGACATGTTGGTTGTTCAAAGTATTGGAACTGAAAAAAATTGGAGCAACAATGATTTGAATAATCCAAAAAAATAAAAAATAATAACATAACAATCTCTGAATCTCATACAGATTAGCCCTAGCAGAACATCTGCTTGTGATACAAAAGAAAACTCTAAAAAAATAAATGGGTCAACAATAAAAAAAAAAAAAATGAAAAAGAAATCAATCTTCTATAGCCAATCGTTGCCGTATATGTTTAGATGCTTGGTATGCAAGTAAGCATAGTATGCGGATTTGGCATTCTCGTTGATTATGTGACAAAAATATGCCGAATTGGTGTTAATCTCGTTGATTAGGTCACCAAAATATGCCGATTTGGCAGTCTCGCTGATTGGATCATATTCCTCAATTTGATCATGATTTACTTAGACGACGACTTGGAATTTCCAAACACTGAAAACCTCTGACTCCCACAAAAAGCAAGACGAGGAAGACGATGAAGAAAAAGCTGATTTCTCCCAATCGAATGGACATTAATTGTTGTAGATAAGGCTGGGTAGGGGTTTTTTTTTTTTATGTGTAGAAGAAGATCGAGAGAATGGTGTTGTGATTTGAAATATGTGTGTGTGCGCATTTGTTTTATATAGAGGATGGACGTAGGAACTGACCTTATTTCCTTTTTTCTTTAGTAATGGAGAGACTTTAATTTATTTCCTTATTTTTGTCTCCTACTTCAGATGGAAAACCTAAATTCCAAATCAAAACATGTTTGACTGTTTCAATGTTTTGCAGCAGAAAGCATTAAAACAATGTTTTGATGTCAACTAAAAACAACTAAACATATCATTCACTTGGAACATATCTCTTAAACCAGTTTCAATTTCGTTTAGTACAATAATTATAGTATTCGACTTTGAAACATATCATTCACTTGGAACATAACTCTTTAACCAGTTTCAATTTCGTTTAGTACAATAATTATAGTATTCGACTTTGAAACATATCATTCACTTGGTTCAATAAAGATTTTTGAAGATAGCTGCCATGTAGTTGTCACAATTTGTCACTTTGGTTCATTTTTTGGGTTTAATACTATTTTTTCGTTTATTTATCTATCAATACATTTCATCAGATATAAGTTTCATGCATTGGTTGCCAATGTAGTTGTAGTCAGGTGGTTGTAGTTACGAGGAAGCTCCTCAGAATCTCACAGAAAATTTCAAGTCTTTTGTCACATGAAACCAATTGGAAAAGATAAACTTAAGTTTCAGTCTCAGCACAAAAAAAGATATCCTCACATGCAGCACAAACCCCCTTAAACCCTCTAAACCACTATATAAGACCCCTAAACTACTTCTCTTTAACCAAAAACTCAAAGCCACACTTACTAGATTCAAACTAAAAATGGTGATAAATTCTCGTGTTTTGATTGGTCTGACAATGATCCTTCTAGTCTCAGGAACGCTACTAGTTCCAGGGCAAGGAACGTGCCAAGGAGACATCGAAGGTCTGATGAAAGAATGCGCGGTCTACGTGCAGCGTCCAGGCCCAAAGGTAAACCCGTCCGCAGCGTGCTGCAGAGTCATTAAGAGATCAGACATCCCTTGCGCTTGTGGCCGTGTCACAGGGTCAGTGCAGAAAATGATAGACATGGATAAGGTTGTTCATGTCACTGCCTTTTGTGGGAAGCCTCTCGCTCATGGTACCAAGTGTGGAAGTAAGTCTAATTAAAAAGTTTCATACTTATATGGTTTTAATCTTGTAAAATTTTGAAGGTATCGCTAGAGAGCGATGTTGCAAAAATGTAATACAAGAACTTAGAGATATTCTAAAAATACATCATGACTCTTTAAGTACAAAAATTGTGTTAAAAACATCATGACTCTAATGTGTTGATCTCATGTGGCAGGTTACGTTGTGCCATGAGATTTGGGACCAGAACTTGAGAGCTAAGGGTTTCTGGAATAAAATTGTTTGTACTTGGAGCTGTACAATTCCCCAGTAAAATCTACCCTTGTAATCTCTAATATATTGAATGATGAAATAAACATATATTCCATGTGAGTCGAAAGACGAAAGCTACCTATGGTGTCAAGATTCAATGTTGCTTAAATGGATTAAGTGGACCACTAAACCATGTGTTGGAGTATATAATCAGATTTCTAAACCATGATTTAGACTAATTAACCGGATCTCTAACTATGATCTAGAATAATTAATTAACCGGATCACTTAACCATGATCCAGAGTATTTATCAGATCTCTAAACCATGATCTAAAGTAATAAGGAATCTTTAAAGCAGCTTACCATTTCATCGCCCCATCTTGATTGATTAATTTGGTTTTAACCATGAATAAAGATTAGGTCATGGCAAGAAGTTAGAAGACAGGTAACATAAGACACGAATTTTCGAATATTAAGTCTATGAAGTAATAATAATATCAGATTGAAACACCCATCTCAAGCAATCAAAACAAAACTTTCAGTGTAAACCAGGTACTCTAAAACTATTTACCTATCGAGATTCCTTCTTTCAAAGTTCTAATATGAGAACCAGAGTATAGCATCGTGACTGAAACTCAAAAGACCTGAGACTAAGCCGAGAATGATTTCACTCCTTTCACCGACCATGGAAATTTGCCGCCTCTGATTCTCTTACACTTGCTTGTAGAAGAGGACATAGGCTTGGTCGTGCACCACCTGTTTTGTCCCTATGGCGGTTACAGAGGCATCATCAAATCTTAACCATTGACCATTCTTCCGGCGCGCATCTGTGGTGTAGTGCCCTTTTGAGGGATCCCCTCCATGATGAGTAATAGTTGCCACAAGCTCATATCTTAAACTCTACAAGAAGAAATTTGAGTAGTTCACAACTGAGGGATATCAAATAGAGAGAGTAAGAGAAATGTAAAGCGTAGACGGCTCTGTTTCGGCTTTATACCTCATTGGATGGAGAAACAAGAAGGCTGCGGCTTAAGTTGAGTTCGAGGGGAAATGTAACACGTTTATGCAGCTTAGTACTCCCTTGGCTTCCGTAGCTAAAACGCATTAAGTGCATTATCATTATCTTTGAGAGTTTCTGTATCTTTATCGACTTACTAGCACTCACTACACCAGCCTGAAATGAGAGAACTCAAACAAGCAAAGAGGCCAATTATTATTAAAAATCCATAAGAAATCCTCTGGTACCAGTGTTGTATTATGTGAATATCACATGGTCCTAACATCCCACAGCGTTTACCTTCCCAGTAACCGAGGCTCTATATCCTTCAAGATTTTCTTGGGCAGAAAACAACTTCAACGCATCTTCTATTGTAATCACGCCTTCCGGGTGAATATCAAGGTGAAGTAAGAGATATGGCTGTAAAGTAGCAGAAGCTTTGATCCCTGTACAATAAATGACATATGAGTGTCTGACAAAACAGAAATTCTATTGTGACTTTTTAAAAGAGAATTTAATATGATTACAAAGAATACAAATACCTTGAGCCTTCACTACGCTTCTTAGCTGCCCGCCAAATATATCACTGAGCTCAGACGGAACAAAGCTTTGTGTCCTTGTCACAGCTGATTTGTTTTTGGGTCCAACTGTTTCCCATTCATCGTCCTCGTTGGGTAAAGAAATAACCGATGACTTAGAAGCAGTAACTTTGGGGGACTGTTCCCTGAGTTTCAACAACTCATCATGCATTTGGTCCATTATAAAACTCAAAAACTCCTGAGCATCTTCCTGCCTGCCAATACATGCACACAAAGTTAGAATTGGGGGCAGATAGATTAACTATTTAAAACAGAGGAAATATCAAAATTTTAGTCTGTATAATCAAGTAACACACCTTGGCCTGCCAGACATGTTGTTGAGTACATCTGGGGTAAACTTTCTAAGGACTCCCTCAAACATGGCAGGTGTAAAAGGTCTACCAGCCTCAACAACGGTAACGTTATTTCTGATGCTGGAACTGCTTGGCACATCTAATTCAGAGATGAACTCTGAAAATGCAGCTAAGGTTGGAGACTCAGCCTAAGGTATGCAGAAAATGGAACAACCACGATTAGAAAACAATTATACGAAATAGAATAAAAATCATAAAAAGAACAAAGCAGGTGACAAACCTTTGGAATATCTTGGAGTTGTATTCCCTGGAGGAGCTGCACAAAAGGAGAACAGGAAAGCAACGCTTGCAATGTTGCATTGAGGAAGCACAAGTTTCCAGCATTTATTAACCCTCTAGGAGTAAAGTCTTTAACAGGTGGAACAGATTCAGTAAGAACTATCTGGTTTTTCTTTCTTGGTATGCTGCCAGATGAAGAGTCACTTGAGAAACTTTCACTATCCAGAGCTTGGAATTTTGAGCTTGAAGCTTTATACAAAGAATCACTGTCACCATCTGACATACCCAACTTATCCACACCAATAGGATCTGTTTTCACCGCCACACCATTGTTGAGGGATTTTCTTTCAGAAAGCTCTTTTATGATTCCATTTTCTACCACATGCTCTGGAACTCTTGAGGAGTATTTTCTAGGGAGAGTTGCATCATTATCACCAATCTTATCAGAGCTGACAGGTATAGAAGCGTCAAGTCTCTTCTGAGAGCTGGATGGACGAGATTTAACTGTCCCATCAGCCTGACTTTTCTTCAAATCGCCATTAGTATTTACTGAAGAATTTTCGGCCACAAGATTCAAGGAGCCGAACTGTATACTTCCCACACACTTGTCTTTATGATTCTGAGGATCCTTAACGGGTTTCTGCTCAAGAAATAACCTGGTTTCATGCTCTGTAAAGGATCCAAACACAAATACCTGCCATGAACAAAAGAAGAATATCAAAATGTCAGTTAAAGGAGAATAAATTTACAGAACAATTAAGAAACCAAATGATTAGGAAAGATAACTATAGTCTCTCGGATGTCTATTGACCCCAGAGAACAGCTATTATATCAACTACAAGATGATCAAAACGAAGCTATAAAAAGATACTAGATTTTGGCCGTTGAAAAGTTCACAGCTCTTGATTGAAACAAGATCAAACACTTTATAAACTACAATAACACTATCTCCATGAAACAAAATTACCTAATACTACTTCTTTTCATAATTTGGTGAGCTCCAAATGCAGCTCTGCATCGAACTAAACCTTATGGGAAACAAAATAAGTGAAGAAGCTCAAGAGGCTGACAACAAGTGGGAAATTACCTTCTTTTCACTCATATTTGGCACATACAAAGTAACGGAGAAGAAATTGAAGAGCAGCACAACAACAACCGCCCAGAAGACGTAATCTGATTCAGAGAGAGATCCGAAACGAAAGAAGCATGAGAAATCTCGAAACCGAAAGCAAAATCTAGGGTTTGAGGCACCAACAACCCTGGATGAGAGTCGTAGAGTTGAGAAGACATGAAACGGGTAGAGACGAGGAAGAAAGAGAGGATTCGTTCTTCTCTTCAAATTGGAAATGGGGAATCATCCGAATTTGGAGGAGCTAAGTAAGAGAGAGAGAGAGAGAGAGAGAGAGAGAGAGAGAGAGAGAGAGACGGACCTTTAGGGATTTGAGAAAAAAATTAGGGCTAGGTTTGGTTTCTGCCTCTGTCTTTGTCGGATAGTTTTTGGGAGGAGGACGGAGCCTTAGCGCCGTGTTTGGATCTTCGTCTCCTTTTTCGTCAAACGCGTCGTTGCGTCTTTACATTAAAAAAATCTCGGTTCGGTTTTTTTGGTTTAATTCGGTTTTGAAATCAAACTGTTGTAATAAATAGTTACACTCCAGTTTGGTCCGAAGGTGTCATTCCCAATTTATTCCGATTAGGTACGGTTTCGTGCGACTTCTAAGAACTCACGTGCCTGTAGTGGTTCTATGTCTCGGGTTCGAAGCTTGTCTGAACTAATATTTATTTTATCAAAACCCTTAAAAAACCAAAACGATTTAGAGAAAGACCAAAAAGCTGACGATTAATCCACCGTGACTTCACCGGTCCGTTCTTCTCCTCCGACGAATAGTTTAGTTACTCTTCTTATATACACGTTTACAATTTTTATCAGGAAAATGGCTTTAACAAGATTTTGCTAATTATATATAAATCAAAGGCTATGGCTTTCCCAAAATTTCCAGCAAAAGTCGTCAAATGTCCAACACTTTATTTTCTCCGCAGTCTTCGCTGTTGATACGAGTCTGAGAGAAGAAGGTTAGTATTTGATTCGTGGTGGAGTCCAAATTTAATAATATATATATATATATATATATATATATATATATATATATATTGTGTTGATTGATTTCTTCGTCCCTGAGCTGTTTTCACATAAAATTGATCAATTTTTGACTAATTATTGAAAATCATGTAGGTCACGACGACGATGAGCTGCTTGCTAATGTGAGAGAGACCTTTGTTTTTATTCGTCTACCCAAAAATAAAACAAGAGAGAAAAACACAGGAAGAAGGAGACAAAAAAAGATGAGTGTGTCCTTGAGTGTGATGACATTCAATCTTCACGATGATCAACCTGAAGAAAGCCCTAATTCATGGCACAAAAGGAAAGATTTGTGTCTCAGTGTCATCACTAGTTACTCCCCCATCGTTCTCTGCACACAACAAGGTTTCTTTTCTTTCTTCCCCTGGAATCTTTTTTAGCCACATGGATCAATGCCAGTTAGATCCTGATTCCTTCTTCGCTTTTACTGATCCAATCCTTGTTAGATCTTGATTCCTTCTTCTTATTGGTGATCTGGGTATGTTTTGATCTGCCGAGGAAATCTGGAAATGGGTTCTTGTGCTTTTGCCTTATGGAGTATTGAACAGGGATGTGATTATCCTTTTTCCTTCTGTTTCCTGTTTAGGTGTGCAGTCGCAGCTGGATTATCTTCAGCAGGGCTTGCCAGGTAAATACTATTAAGTGAGGTGTAATTGAACTCTGTTTGTTTGTCGTAGTTTACTATTTATATTTGCTGCTTCTTAAGTTCTCAGACCAGTGTGAATCTTGATATCAATCGTAGACTACTCTTCTTGTTCCCAATTTACAATGTGATACTGTTGAGATCTAGATTCAATTCTATTTTAGTATATGTTGGTATTGCTTAAATCTGACAGTCAATTTGTCAATCTGTATCCTTCTTTGCATCTAGTTCAAGTTAGTGTTTTAAGCTACAAAAACCAGAGTCTAGGGCACTTGATGTGTCTGTTGTGTGGTTATGGTATGCATGATATTCTCATATTTTCACTTGCTCGCAGCGATTTCTTTGAGATGATGGTCGCGTTGTTTATCTGGTTTTTGCTACTGTGAACCAAGGAGCTAGCTTCTAGTTTCACATGCATTTATAATACTTCAGTTTGCATTGTTTCCTTGGACTTAAAGAGATGATTGTACTCTTTGCTTGCAGCGTATGATCAGTTTGGCATATCAAGAAAAGGGCCTCAAGATGCTAATGATGAACACTGCACCATCTTCTACAACAAGGAAAAAGTATTAATTCGGTTGATATAACAAAAAAATAACACCTTCTTTATAATTAATTTCCCTGCTTGATACTGTACTTTATGCTAATTGAAGGTAGAGCTGCTAGAGGGTGGAACTTTTTGGTTGTCAGAGTCTCCCTCGGTCCCTGGAAGCACGGCATGGGGTTCTGCAGTTCCTTGTATAGCGACATGGGCCATATCCTAATTACGCGCCGGGTTGATTTTAGCTAAACTGAAATTAGATTAGTGTATGGGTTTGATGCTTTTGTCCTATATATCAGTATTTTGTGTTTTCCTTGACAAACTGCCTACACATTCCAACTAAAAGGAGCGGAGCCGCCGGGTTTTTCGTTTCAGATAGTCAACACAAACTTGGATGAAATCAGTCCTCGTGCCCGTAGGCGAAGTGCTTTACTCACATGGCAACACATAGCATCATTACCTCCCACTTTGCCAGTTGTGTACTGTGGGGGATTCAACACACAGAAAGAATCAACCACCGGGAGATTTCTGTTGGGCAGATCTAGGTACCTTAATATTACCTTCACAAGTTTTTTTGCTTTTTACTAGTCTCATAGGGTTTCCTTTCAGGGCTCCATTAATATACAATAATGGTTAAACTATTCTACACACACTGGTCAACTAGTTTCAAATCAAAGCATATTTCCTTATTTGACTGCTGAATATAGTGCAATGCAATAATGGCTTTGGGCATTCATTCAACTTGCAGAGAGCACGGTGTGGTAGGGGACATGAGAGACGCATGGCCAAGTGCCCGAGTAAGAAAAAACGTCGCTCTCATTAGAACATATCATGATTTCAAAGGTGTGAAACATTTCACCCCTCTCATGAGCCGTAAAATCATTTATATCCAAAGCTTCTATATCATAACATCTTGGGCCTTTGTTCAGGTGACAAGCAAGGAACGGTCGAGTTCTTGAAGCTGATATTCAGAGCATTATGCCTCTGCTGGGACCGACAGACACAAGATCTACACACGGATTGGATACTTTACAGAGGTAGATCAATAGTCCCTGTAATGTGCGAGGTGGTAAATGATAAGATTGATGACTTGTATCCTTCATCTCACTACCCTGTGTTTGCTGAGTTTATGCTTCCTCGTTCTGTAAGAATGCTTGAACCTACTCCTCCTGTTTCTGCTCCTGCTCAAGAGGAAAGCTAGAACACATGTCTTGTCTTGCTTAAGCTTTCGACAATGCTGATTGTTGTTGTGCAAATGAGCTCTGTTTTTTCTCGGAGCCATTATTGGTTTGAGGTAAAACTTATTCAAAAGAGATTTAAAAAAGAATTGTTTTGTTTTGTTCCCCTGTTAGTGTGTTTATTTGGTAGGAAATGGGGAGATCCAAGACGAGGTGAAGCGATTAAGATGACCAACAAGAAGCTGAAAAATTCAGCTTAGTTAGTTAACTTTTAATTTAGGTTAGTGATGCTATGGAACACAAGAACATCTAAAAGTATCATCAAATGGTTAAGTAATCTTTTGATTAATTTAACTCGTCATATTCGAGCGTCACACTTCACACTAGCAAAAAAAAACCTTTATTAAAACCTCTGATATGTCAAACTTTAATTTGCTTTTCAGCGATGAGAATGTTAAATAAGAACATCCATCGATTTTAAAACAAATATAAATCACTGAGAGCACAAAGATCACCAGCCTTCATCTTAAGAAGAATTGTTGTGTACCCACTCAACGAGTGTCGCAACTCCAAACCCAGTCGCAGCTTTCTTCTTCTCGCTCCACACTGGTCCAGCCATATCTATGTGCATCCACTCAACATTCTCGCTTACAAACTGCAACCATTAACCAAACCCGGTTCTTCGTTAGAGAACAATAGTGTCAGTATTGAAGTGTGTTCTTTTGTTTCCACTCTTACGATATCCTCACCTGTTTCAAGAAGAGAGCCGCGGTGATGGATCCACCTGCGCGGCCTCCCGTGTTAACCATATCTGCCACACCTGACTTCATCATCTCCCAGTAACTCTCTTCCAAAGGCATTCTCCATAACTTCTCTCCACTCCTCTCTGATGCAGCAATTACCTCCTTTGCAAGCTCATCACTAGGTGTATATATGCCTGCAGAAATCAAAAATCCAAACCAATATTCAACGATCACGAAAGAATGTTATTCTGTCTATTTTAAACAAAAGACTATGTACCTGCCATTGATGGTCCAAGAGCAACAATACAAGCCCCAGTCAATGTTGCAATGTCAACAATCTGCAAATATATATAATTCACAAGTTGAGAGAAAAACCAACAGAAAAAATGTAATCTTTCAAACAATACCTTATCGACACCCTGGTTGCAAGCATAAACTAGAGCATCTGCAAGTGTTAGTCGACCTTCAGCATCGGTGTTGTTGACCTGCAATACCGCCAACAATTAGTTTGGCGTAAAAATAACAATGGAAAGCTCAAATCTTTTGAAGCTGAATTCATATGGAAACAGTTACGATACCTCAATTGTCTTTCCGTTTGAGGCTGTGATGACATCTCCAGGTCTCATTCCGGTACCACTTATCATATTCTCACAAGCTGCGACAATAAAGTGCACCTGATTGTGCAAAGAAGCATTTGTCAGGTACATTCACTTAACTCAGAAACTCAAGCTCCGTGTGATAAACTTACCTCAACACCGGGAGGCTTAATTTGACCAATGGCTTTTGCAGCGCCAAGAACAGCAGCTGAACCTCCCACATCAATTTTCATGAGCTCAATTATGCAGCCAGGTCCGGTCTTAATGTTGTAGCCACCGCTGTGAACAAAAACCATATGGTCAATAACCAATAAGTATTAAAAGAAAGAGATTGATGCGGCTAACAGAAGACAACTGCTCTTGCGAGTACCTGTCAAATGTCAATCCTTTTCCAACAAGAGCAAGTTTGGTTTTAACAGGGCCACTAGAAGGTTTGTAGATAAGGTGGATGAAATGAGGTGGATTAGCTGAAGCAGCAGCTACAGCAAGATATGAACCCATCTTCAACTCTTTGCATTGCTCCTCGTTCAAGATGTTAGCAGTCATGACATCACTGTACATGGAAACCAGATTTGAGGCTTCCTCAGCTAGTACGGCTGTAAGATACAAAGCAGATTAGAGACAAATGTTTGAAATAAACTTCAATGAAAAACATGAGAAGTCTAAGAGTATGATGCTAATCCATACCAGGGGTGAGAACATTGGCTGGAGAATTAACGAGTTCTTTCCCGAAAATTACGCCATAAGAAACATCTTCAGCATACTTAAGCTTCTTCTCTAGTTCAGGTCCAGTGCCAAAGCCAATGATATCCACAGATTTTAGAGATGGTTTCTTTGACTCAGACTTATACCGGCTGTCTTCAAACAAACCAAGCATTGTGCCTGTCAAAAGTAAACAACGATTCCACAAAAAGATCAATTCCAAAATGGTAATGAAACAAGCCCTTCTCAAGTTTTACTAGAAGAAATCACAACAACAACAACAACAACAAAAAAAAAAAAAAACACCTGAAGCTATAGCTGAAGCAGAACTGAGCTTGGATTCATCAGAAACACTCTCTGAGGAGGCGAGAAGAACTGCAACACTGCTAGCTTGAGAAGCTTTAGCAGCAGCAGCAACAGCCTCACCAAGACTCTGAAAAGCCAAAGGAGATGAAGCAGATTTTCCAAGACCAATCAAACCGACCCGCTTTGACCCGAGACCCGGAAGCCTAAGAACTGTTGACTGGCCAGGTTTCCCAGAAAAATCTTCCTCAGACGAGACATCAGCTAGAAGTCCACCCAAGTGAGCATCAAGCTTCTTCAGTATCGGGTTTTCGAACTTCGAGTTCGCATCCTTAGTCATATCTTTCTCCGTCACTCCAACCGCGAGTATATCACCTTTCCATTCAGTCACGTCCATCTCCTTCCCGGAGAATGAGATCTGATACAGCAAATTCGACTAATCAGAGTCCAGTTAACCACAAAGAGTCAAACTCGAAAGCTAATCTCTGACTATACTTGACCACAATCGATTACGAAATCTGAATTAACAAACGCACTGAAGTAAGCAAATATGTGGATGATCTTAATCGGAAACAGTAAAGCGACGAAGAGACAATCAAATCACCACTATAATCGAGTTTGGAGTCACATAATAGCAAAATCGAATGATGCCATAAGCGATCAGGAACAAACCTTAGGATGATCAACGGAGTTAGCCTGAGTGAGGCCGAGAGTAGCTTGTGCGATTGTATGAGCCATGGCTTGAGAAGAACAGTAGAGAGGCGTGACGGCGAAAGCGACTCTAAGGCGAGACGGCAACTGGAATCGGACGAAAGACGAGGAGAGAGACGAAGGAGAAGAGGAGAAGGAGCGGAAATGTAAACGAGAAGAAGAAGAAGCAAAGGACGTAACCAAAGTGACGGCCATTTGAGAAGCGTACTGAGCTTCTTATATATTTTATAACAGCTTCTTATATGTTTATAAGGAGAAGAACAGGGCGGATGCAGAAATATATTTAGTATGGGGCATATATTGTTATTACTAATCATTAAATTTGAGGCATTTAAATAAATTTCACACTAGTTATTTAAGAAAATTAGACACCCTGACTCTTCTTGCGTCCGCCCGCCGTTACTGTGCTTATTCTCTCCTGTTGACGATGATTATTCTCTATTCTTGACGATGATTATTCTCTATCCTTGACGATGATTATTCTTTTACTTGACTCACTATTTGCTATTATCCGACCCAGACCCACCCGTCAACGCTCTTGTTTAGCTGTAGACTTCTTTTCAAATTTTAATCTGATCATGATTCACTATTAGATTCTTATCTTGATAATTTGGCTCCAATTTGCTATTGTTAAAGTTGTTTATACAAAACATAGTTTTGATCCTATTTATAGAAATTCAAATATTTCAAGGCATTCTTGCACGATTTTCCGATTTGATCAAATAAATTTTAATAACAGTTCCAAGTATTATCAATTCTGTAACTCATTTAGTTGCAATAAGCATCACAGTAGAACAAATCGACCTTTAGAATGTAATGTGACTTACTGTTATTACCAATTTACCACCTAGTTTTATATATGTGACTGAGACATGCATATAGAAGAAGCAAATTAAAGATAAGAAAGGTGCCCGTGAACACACAAAAAAAAAAAGAAAAACAACTATACCACAGTACAAACGACAAAGCATAGAGAAGATAAGGAGAGTGATGTTTCCGCAAATCTTTATTTCTGAAAAAAAAAATAAGCAACAAACAGCTCACAAAAGCCTGAGCCAGTTTAAATACAAATGAAGAGCAAAATCAAACAGAGAAACAAGATAGTGAAAGGCAATCACATTTCATATCTCAGGAGCCTAGTTAATTACCACTAACTACCAAGAAGGCCTTTTCATCCTGTCAACGACTTTAAAATCTAGTTCTTAGTGAACAGCAAGTGATAGATAAACTTACTTCAAATGTATCGGCATCAGCAAAAAGAAAGAAGCAAATTTTATCTCTAAGCAACTAGCTCGGCCTTCGATTCTTCTGCAACAGCTTCCTTGGAAGGCTTATGGACAATCTTTGGTTCTGGTTTTTCAATTCCCTGTATATCGGTTATCCTCAACTTCGTCAATTCCTGGACATAAGTGTTGATAGGTCAAAAACAACAATCATAACACAGCGGAAAGAACTAGAAGAAGGCAAAGATGAAACAAACACATTGTCTAAACAAGAAAGTTATAAAGTATACCTGTCGATGTCCTTTCGTTCTCCTATAATTCTTTCTTCGTTTCTTTTTGAAAATGAGCACTTTTTCATCCAATGCCTGTCACTCATCAAGGAAAAACTAGTTAAGTACCCAAAAAAAACCGGATGCTGGTACAGGAGTAAATTCTTCTACATTCCATGCCCATTTTAAATCAAGTCATTCAGATGATGTGGAGATAGATGAACACTAATCTAATAACTTGTTGTCCACAAATATTCTGCGGGAATTTCATACTCTTATCAGCAGATGGTTTGATATAGTTTCTCTCAGTCATCGGATTCAGCAAGCAAACTCTCATCTATACTCTTTTCAATTGTAAATTTTCTTAAGCACAACTTCACTAGTATTATAAAACACCAAGCGAGTCATTGAGACACTTACATGCTCTTCAACTACAGCATGAACAGTCGCATCTGGCAAGATAGGCCTACCAATAATCGTCTGGCTTGCCGAGCCCAATAGAAGAACCTTGGTTAGTTCCAACTGCAAAGGGACATAAAGAGACAAGCTTTAGCAACAATTGTAAATCCTAAAAACAAATGCAAATGCTCTTCTTTCTTATGAGAGATACAGTAAAGTCTTGCACTTTGGAGAGAAGAATAGCGAAGAATCATGAAGAAGAGCAGAAGCTAGCGTACCTTATCATTGATGTCACAGAATTTCAATTTCTCGGTGAAAATGGAGTCCCCATTGCTAACTTTAAACTGATGCGAACCAATCTACAGGATAACAATAAACATTCAACATCAGTGAGAGTGTGAAATGAAACTAAAGGATTTATTGAGAGAGCAGAGACGAAACCTGAACAATGGCAAACACAGGTTCATAGGGTTTGAAGAGTCTCTCCGAAGGTTTTAGAGGACCCATAACCTTGTACCCTATCTCAGCTGCCTCTTCCACTTTCTCCGCCGGTGAATACTCCCTTTCTACTTCCATCTCCGCCGAATCCTCAAAGTCCTCCTCCTCATCATCATCATCATCATCCTCTCCTTCACTGCTTTCTTCACCTTCATCAGTATCTTTTGTATTCGAAGAGAAACAACGACCTTGGGAGCGATACCAAAGACTGTACCATGGCAAATCCCTAGTGAGAGATCGATTCGGAATTACGGTCACATGAGAAATGGTGGTCCCGGAAAGCTGGATCCCAGAAAATGAAGAGATCGACCGCGTCTGATTGATGGAGAAAACCGTCGTAGCGCGGCGGCTCAGCTCACGAAAGCATCGAAGGCTCGCCATCGGAGAGCACGAACAGACTAGGGTTTACACAGAGTAGAGAGAAAGGGTTTTTGTTTTCGTCTCTCAGTCCCTTTGAAGTTTCAGAAGACCCTCTAGACGAATCAGAGTCATATCCACTAAAATTAGCACTTTATTATCAAAAATAACATACTGTAATTACACAGAGACATGTCAACGTATTTAATTGGTTATCGAACATTTCAACCACTACTAATAACTATGGATATCGTCATGGTATTTTTATTTTTATATAACATGAACAAGGAGGCGAAAATTGAGTCGATGAACTCTAAACTCATAAATTACATATAATCAGCATTGCTTGATTTCGAATCCAATGCTCAACAAAGTCCGAGCTGATTCCATCACTTTCTCGCCACCAACATCCAATGCTTCACTGCTCTGCTTCTCACTTTCTCGTCCCACCGAGCACTGGCTTGAAGTAGGAATGTTCACCTGATCGTCTGCCCTGGTTCTCATTGATGTTGGAGCGGCTGCAGCTACGAGCATTGAGCTAGGAGGACCATGGCGTTTCTTTGGCACCGGCATGTCGTGGTTGTGTACTCCTTTGTACGTAATTATTACAGCTGTTGTGTTCTCTACTGCTCTCTCAATGTGTTTACGAACAGGACATCCCGCAGAAGTACATCGGTAGTAGTTCCTGAATGTTTGGAACATAACACACATCAATCATCAGGAGTATTGAAAGAAGAAAAAAACCATCGACGAACAAAGAAATGGGTAATGCGGTTAGCTTTTAGACCTTGGATGAGGATTTCCTTTCACCATTTTCTGCCCGTATTTACGCCATCTGTATCCATCACCACAGATCCCAACATCACCAGCTGCGTGTACTACGAATTTATTTTTCTTGCCAGGTTTGGAGACAGAATCTGAACTTTGTGAGCTATCTTTTTTCAGTCTGAAACACACCCAAAAGTAAAGAGGATAAAGTCTATTAATTTCATCTTTCAAAGTGAAGAGTAAGCACGGAAATCCAAAATTCTACAAACTTGCCTTCGTTTTGGCTCTGGTTCGTCCACAGCTTCATTCTCACAATGTCTCTTCCGTTCAACGATTGTTTGCGACTCCCAGGTGTTTTCTTTAGTAGAAGCAGACGGATCTGAGCCGTTATGTACTATTGCTAGCTCTTCTACTGTTGTATTGTCCTCTGAAACAGGCCGGATAGCTGATGCAACTCTAATCTCCCTCGGGGAGAAGCTTTTCTTCCTGGGAGGTTCATGACTATGCAAACCTTTGTTAACAATCTCTACCACGTTGCCAGAATCATTGGAGCATTCAATTTTTTTAGCACAACATTCAGAATGCGTACACCTGTAGTAGCTCCGTGAGCCCTTGGGACTCTTAACCTGCTTCTGTCCATATTTTCTCCAATTGTAACCATCACGAGCCGGTGTCCTCGGAACAGGAGAAACCGACAATCTGTTAACCACCCGAGAATCAGATCTTTGCTCTTGTTTAGTTGGAATTGAAACCACTGATAGACCTTGTTCAGCTGAAGGATCCGAAGATACAGATGGCTTCACCATTGATGAATCTGACGACGCAGTCAGACAAGGAGATGTTTCTACCTCACGGTTTACTTCCACTTCATCAACCGGCACAATCGCACTTACGACAGTTTCCTTGATGATATCTGTCTCCTGCCAATGTGATACAAAAAGCAGTAAAATGTCAAACCTTAGAGACTTGAAAAGAAAACACTGATTGTTATGCTCAAACTCGCCTAATAAATCAGACACACTTGGGTGTAACAGATCAAACTGATACAGAATAATAATTACACATCATCCCATGTACTTGTAGACAGATTGATCTTGGCCAAAGGTTTGACCATCATGATTTACTCGTCTTCCCATGTATATAATCACTAAACGGGTAAATCAATCTGCTCCCTACTCTAAAACGCATAGGCAATAACATCGAGCACACTGAAGTGAATAATAAATTCAAATGTTACGATTTCTAGCACAATCAATGTCGATGAGAGAATCCAAAATATAAGTGTCAAGAAAATTTACAGTCAAAGTGAAAAAAAAAAAAAAAGAGTCTCCAGCAAACTTACCTTCACCTCTTCTATATCTTCACCATTTGGTTCCACAGGCGAATTTTCTCGAACACCTGGTAAACACAAAACATCATTTCGTCAAAATAAAAACCCTCCCGAATAAAAATCAACAGAGTATTATCGCAAAAATAAACAAACGTTACCTTCAACCTGATCCTTGTCTAGGGTTTCTCGCACAGCGTCATCATGTAAATCGTCCATGTCCTCACCAATAGTCCCAAGTGATTCCTCGTCTCTGAGTTGACTCAGTCCGTTATCCAGCTCCACTTTGTCGCTCTTCTCTGTCTCCCGCGTGCTCTTCTCCACCGCGTAGACCTCAGCTTCGTCGATACCAGAGTCTTCCATGGACGATTCTCTTGTCCTTTTTCTCTCTTTCTCGTGGGGTTTGTCGGAAGAGAGTAAAAAAGAAACGAACAAATTCTGTGTAGGCAACAAAAGGTAGCCGCTTTCCGACCGACTGATCTCTGGAAGCAAACGCTGCGTTTTGGTCCCCTTATGCTTCTCTCTCTCTCTCTCTGCTTTTAAAGCAAAAATAAATAAAAAGATACCAAAAAGGAAAGAGAGAGAAGGGGCATTAATGTCTTTCAGTCTTTGTTTGACTGGAGATGATAGTATATCTCGTTTAACAAACTCCGTTTATTTCTCCGTTAATCAACACCTGCGCATCATTGACGTATTCCGTTTAGTTACCATGAGTCATGGTCATGGATTGGATTCTTTCTAACTATGTAAATTTCATCCGGTTAATAGTAGCTAAATTCGTGTTAAGACTAATATTATTGTATGATTAGATTATAATGTATCTCGAATGCACCTGAGGGCATTTAGGATGTAGTTTCGTTTAGCATGTGATAAGAATAAAATTTGTACGGTTCAGTAACAAATAGATACGTTAAAAGGAAAAGAAAGAAGTGCAAGGAAAAGTGGAGTTTGTTTCGCGTTCTCCCAAAGAGTGTCCTGAAAGAGGAAAGAAATATCATGTGGTATCAGTTAAAAATCATTCAGTACGAGAGTTGTATACATTTTCTTCGGGGCTTAGATGGCCCAAACATTCTCATTCCAGCTAAAGAAAAAAGAGAAGGTTTTTTAATGGGCCAATACATAGATGGGCTTGCACGAAATATCGACCGTTGGATAGTCGACAATATGTCATAGCATCCGACGGTTGTGACATGAGCAATTTCCATGTCCCAGTTGGGTTTCTTATGTTTTAAATGCCCCGAGCAACGGAAAAAAAATGTCCGAGAAAGACAGATCGTTTTATTTTCTTCAATTATTCTTTTTAAAACTCCAGAGTCGAGATCATCGAATTAATCATTTATCAGATTTCACTTTCTTATCCTTTCCCCAGAATTCAATTTCCTCGAATCCGATCGAATTTATAAACATCTCCATCTGAGTTTGAGCGTTCGTTCATGGCTTCCTTGTCTTGTCATGAACACAAAATTTGATTCTTACTAATTCTCCACCTTTTCCGGGGTAAAAATATTGCTCAATTTGCTTCCTTTCTAAGACCAATCCACCTAATTTTCAGAAATCACAATCTCCTCATTCATGGGTTTATCAAGTGACAGGATCAGATTCAACGTTGGAGGCAGAAGCTTCGAAACGACGGCTACAACGCTCGCTAACGCAGGTCGCGCTTCCTTCTTCGGCGCTTTATTCGACGAAAATTGGAATCTTTCGCAACCCGATGATCTCTTCATCGATCGGAATCCAGATTGCTTCGCCGTTCTTCTCGATCTTCTCCGGACAGGAGACTTAAACATCCCATCCAATATCCCAGAGCGTCTCCTTCATAAAGAAGCAATGTTCTACGGCTTAATTGACCACTTACGAACCGCAAAGTGGGGACCTTTCGACGGAAACAGACTCCATCTCTCTCGTTCCGTCACCGGCATAGCTCCTGGAGACGGAACGGCCATAAGAGCTGGTCCAGATGGTGGATGCTGCGTCGCTCACGGAAGCGTCGTTCACGTGTTTGATTGGATGCTTGAGGAGCATCCTACGATTAGTCTAGATTACCAGAGAGTGAACGATGTGGGTTGGATTGATTCTGGCAACATTGTACTCTCTGCTTGTGAGAGATTAGGAAGAGGAGATGGAGGAATGGGATTGTTTAGCTCATCTTCTGGAGAGCTGAGGTATAAGTTTCAGGTCAGTCATGATAATCAGATTAAGAGTTATAGTGCTGGAGCTTTGAGTTTTAGTCCTGATTCTAAGATCTTTACGAGTTGTAAAGGACGGAGTAATGAGTATGGAATTGGAGTTTGGGATCAAATTACTGGAAAGCAAATAGATTTCTTTTACGAGAGTCCTGGTTGGTCTTTAGGAGATGCGGATAAGCTGCAATGGTTGAATGGTAAGAACTGTCTTCTTGTAGCAACTTTGTTTCCAAGGAAAGATAATTGTTACATTAGCTTGTTGGATTTCCGGGATAAGAACATGGTCTGGTCTTGGTCTGATATCGGGTCTCCTGCGACAGTGGATGAGAAGAGAGTGAGAGACGCGATAGCGATGGAAGAGAGCAATTCGATATGTGTGGTGAATGAGTTTGAGGATTTAGGGTTTATTGATCTGAGGATGGATGGAGGAGGGAGTAGTGTGAGGTGGAGTTCGAGGAGCAGATTGATGAAGAGCAAGATGCCTGATGAACCGTGTTACCCTAAACTCGCTTTGCACGAAGGCCAGCTTTTCTCGTCCATGAATGATTCGATCTCTGTGTTTTGTGGATCAGACTGGGTTTTGACTTCTAGGTTAAAAAGAAGCTATGGTGGCTCCATCTGTGATTTCTCCATTGGTGGGGATCGGTTGTTTGCATTGCACAGTGAAGAGAATGTGTTTGATGTGTGGGAAACTCTGCCTCCTCCGATCATCTGATTTCACATTTTGCAATCTTGCTTTATGTTTGGTCTGTTTCTGCTACTTTTGTTTATGTTTTAGGATTCTTAGAAAACTACAGGATGAGAGAATAGAGAAAATAGCAATAGTCAAGAGAATATAAACATAGAGAAGAACATGATCATAGTTTTGTTAGAATTGATATCGATACGATTTTAAGTTTCCAGTTTCAGGTTGTGTTCTGTTTTGTCCTTATATGACTCTTTTTCTCAAAGTAAGAAATTAATCCTCTTTTGACCTTTAGCTTTAGCTGCTTTCATGGTGGTGTAAACTGTGAACACAGTCTCAGATTTCTAGGGTTTTGGGATTCGCTCCCTCGGTCTGGACATCTGAGTGTCTTTTGTTGGACAGTATATGATTCTGTCTTTCCACTTTCCGTAAAGATGTCCCAGGAATTTAGCTTTAGCTTTCTTTTTCTCTCCTCACTTTTGCTTTGGCTTTATCCCATTACTCTCCCGGAACTATTGCTGGCACAACAGTATGTGCTACCATAGTAAGTAGATAATGTTTATCTCTTCAAAGATTCTTATGTACTAAGTTTTAATCGCATTTCAGTACATTGCAAATTATATAGACTCTTCAATCTCCAATTTTATAGCTAAGAAAAAGAAACTGATAAAAGAATTGCAATTGCTGAGATAATTTGAACAGTTTCTCTCTTCTGATAAGATTGGAAAGAAGATAACAGTATAAAGGGTTGGTGAACTGTTAGAGAAGCTTATCGCTTGAAAAGCTTACATATAACGCGACTGCAAAAAGATATTGAGATTTCCAAAGACCAATTCGAGTCCACGGCGAATCAGGCTGTGTAGTTAGGCATTGCTTTCTTGAGGAAGGTTATTGGCTGAGATTCTTCTGGGGCTAACCGGTCAAAAGGAATGTAGTTCTCCTCTTTGTCATAGACATGACACACAGTCATTATCGTCTTCATCAAGCGCCAATTCCATGTAGCCAAGTTTGTATACTGCAACAATACCGCGCAAGAAGAAATCCAGGAATCTTTTAGTGTCTTACTTACTTCCCAAGGGAACACTTTTTCTTTTGTGGCTCAAATTACTGTCATCTTATTCACAACATATGTACAAGATAAGAAACTGGTCATTACCTTTCCCCAGTTCTGTTGTATAGACTCGTGAGCTGCACGGAGATTGTAACTCGGTATTCTTGGGCTAATATGATGTGGGATGTGAACGTTAATATCATGGCAGAGAATTTCAATCCTGTCACAACACAGAAACATTAGTTCATATGAAACCAAACAAGAGCTCTCAGACAACTTAACCATCTGAGCAGGTGAGATGCATTACCAACTAGGGTAATCACAATGAACAGTTCCATTAAGCTGGGCCTGAGCTGCGTTCCACTCATCCGCAGGCTTGAAAGGAATGTGTGGAGCCGTATGATGAACCATTGTGAACGTGCTCATCTATAGGGAAACAATAATGTGTAAACATTTTGCCTTCTGATGGTATATCGGAAAAGAGGAATAGAGAAACGCAAAAGAGAGAAGCATTTACCCAGAAGTGATAGCCCAACCACGGCATCAACCAGAATTTTACCCATCCCAATATACCAACTTTGTATATGATTAGTGGCCACCCAACGGCCATAAAGGCAAAAACACATGCCAAACTTATCTTCACCCTATTCACCTCGCTCGCTCTGAACTTTTTCAGATTGAAGTGCCAGTTCACCCTATTGGAATGCTTATTATCGTTGAGTACACAGGTATACCGAGAGAGAAAAAAAAAAAAACAAATTGATCACAGCCTCGAGTTAATCTATATATATACCAGTGAGCTATGGACAACCACGGTCTAATTGGGCCATATCCAAAAATGATTGCCTTTCTCAGCACGGGCGATGAATCAAACTCCTCTGGTGGAACTGGCTGCCAAGCTGTGTCATGGACTAACCTATAGAGAGCAAGGAGGAATCGTGACTTCCTATTTCTCATTCTATTGTGAATATTTCTAACAGTCTAAGTAAGACTTACATGTTGGTTTTGGCGTGATGACGGTCGTGCTTAAACCGCCATGGCTCATACGGGTAGACAAGTGGTAGGAAGGCTAGAGTACCCACAATGTCTTCCACCAATTTGTTCTTTGAAAATGATTTATGAGCACAATCATGGCCTATCACAAAGAACTAAGAAAAGCAAATCCAGTTAGACAAGACTAACAAGCCGACACAGGAAGAGAGACAGTGATGGAGAGCTTACCCCAGTAATTGCAGTTCCTGTCCATGCCCAAGCCAATGGTAGCAGATACCACGGCGTTTTTGCAATCATGAAGAGCCCCAAAGTGTAGGAAGTCACAGATATCAACACAGACTTCCAAGCTTTCACATCATCAATCTCAAACACCTGAAGAGAATTGTATACCAAAGAACAAGTAAGAAGAAGAAGTTCCCATGAAAATCACACACAAGGCTTATTGAAAAAGCTAGACCTCTTTGGGAAGTGTATCCATGATATCTTTTAAGGTGACATTATCAGGAAGATCTTCTCCAATTTGTCTGAATCCATAGCTTTCTGCTAGTTGTTCCCTGTCTTCTGCACTGTCAGCGGAAGGCGGTGCGACTGGAACAGCCACAGCTTTTATACATCCAATCCTCCTTTTCATAGGAACTACGCATCTTCTTCCTCTATGTGTACTTCCTTTTAACAGAAGATCAATAGGCCTCACAGCATACACACCTGTATGCATCCACCAACAAAAATCACAATCACAATAGAATGATTGATTCTCTGCATTCATCCAATAAAAGCCCGCAAAAACTAACAGCATTCAACCTAATTGCAATCTACAGAACACAAGCAAAAAAACCTTTAACAAAGACAAGAAATTTGCAGAGCAAAGACATATATAACCCCAAATTTACTATCTTTTGACTATTTCCAGCAAAAGGGATCAATCGTTATCATTGATTCCTTGCATTGAAACTCCCATAAGCATACAAAAGTTAACTCGAAGCTCCCATTTCCATTTCATGTAGAAATTTGAGAAACAAGAGGGGTTTTGAGGAGAAAAAAAAGAGTACCAGGAGAAACACGAGCAGAAGCAATCTTAGGAACCCTAGGAAGACATTGTTGTGGTCCCTGAGAAACAAATAGCAAAGAAACAAATTCAGTATGGGAAACTCAACTAGAGGAGATGGGCAGGTAATAGATATAAGACTAAGAGTTGGAAAAATGAAGCCTTTATTGTAAGGAACTTGAAAGAGTACCGTGAAGGCGAAGAGAGAATCAGCAATTCTGGAAGCCATGGACGCAGAAATTGCAGAAGAAGCGACCCGAGTTTCTCTGCAATAGGCTTTATGAGATTGAATGGCTGTGAAGAGCCCTCACCTCTTCGAGTTCTTGACAAATATGGACTTCCACAATTTAAAGTTGGGTTTTTGTTTTTCAGAAACAAATATTTTGCATACAAATATGAAAATTGTTTTTTTTTTTAAATTATATCCAAACAGAATTCATAAAAATAGTTTAATTATTAACATTGGTAATAAAAAAACTATTTTACAACAACAAATTTTACTTAAGATAATTATCAATTTTAGACGATAATTCCAAAATTACGAGTTTCATTTCATTTGGAATAAAATCTCAATAGTAATTTTGTTCTCCTATAAAACCTAAATTTCAGGTTGACAAGTGAGGCTTAACCTGAATTTTGTAGTAAATGTCCATATTAAAAAAAAAAGTCAAAAGAAACAAAAAGATTATGGTTTAGAGGAGAACTGTATTAGTTTAGACATTACTTAAGACTTTGAAGATGGCAATGATAAAATTTAGTTTGTTCAGTATTAGTGTATTACAATTAGAGTTTTTTTTTAATATATATAAGTTCTACTAAGTTCAGTTTCAAGGTTAGATACAAGTACAACACTTTATTTTAGACAGGAGTTATATGCTATAATCCGTTTTGGCTCCAATAAAAAGACGTGTTTATGTTCTGGTAAAAAAAAATCGTAATGAAAAAAATAGTATATGACTATACGTTACAAGTGACGTGTAAAAATTTTGATGTCATCAAATAGACGTGTTTTAGATCACTAATATGTTTTCAGTTATAGCAAACATGCGTTACGAGTGATACGTGCTTATATATACAACAAAAGCTTGTCGACAAAATAAAAATTATACAACATATTATTTTATAAAATGCTATTATCATTACTATTATATAATAATAAAAAATACAAGGTAACAACAATTCATGGTGGTTAATTTGTCGAAAATTCGCTATGTACATCTAAACCAAAATTCTAGTCGTGTACGTATTTTTATTACGATCAATCATGATTACTACGTTTTAAATGACCAAAGAACTTTTCTAGTTATTAGTCTAGGTTTCGATTTGAACTTTTCTAGTTATCAAAAGAATATATATATATATATATATATATATATATATAACGTTGTAGTTTTCATTAACTAGAAACGAATGGTGAGAAGCAAAACTGAACATTAGGTCTGCTGACCCCAGAAGAAAACATTAGGTCATTTCGATTTTTATGAGCTTCATCGTGAGACCAACGTAATTTAAAAAGAAATAATCCAATAATTAACTACTTGAGTGTTGAGACAGAGACATTTTCTTCATGCGCCCACACATACCACATGATTCCATTCACCAAATGCACGAAAAGTCCATAATTGTGAGCCAACTTGATAGGACATTATAGCTAGGGCTGTCAGTAATGATCTTGTTCATTTGGGATAAAAATGAGCAAATCTAAAATTGACTAAACCAAAAAAATCAATCCCAAAAATAACTATTATCAATTGAGTATGTCTATGGACAAAGAAAATATTGAACTTGTGGTTCAATGATGATAATCTCTTTTGCAAGGTTATGGTATGTCATAGGTCATTACGTTAAAAACATATTGGCATTACGTTAAAATTTCAATATTATACCAAATCAAATATTTTTCATAAAAATACATTATAAAACGATATATTTAGTGACTTATGAGTTAAAAAAAATAGAATCTAACATTTTGCACGACATATATACTAATAAAAAGTAATAAAACAATACATCACTGCCTTGCTATTTTAGACTTTGTGCATGTTTCACCAGTACAATAAACCAACCAACTTCATCCACATCATCTAAAATCAAATCCACATACAGTCTGCACACAAGTTACATTATCAAACCTATAAACTCACTGAAGAAAAACAAGTAATAAAACAAGAATCTGTTTGATTTACTTTAAGCTCTTCTTTCTCCTC
Source organism: Turritis glabra (assembly GCA_900406565.1). Taxonomy (NCBI): domain Eukaryota; kingdom Viridiplantae; phylum Streptophyta; class Magnoliopsida; order Brassicales; family Brassicaceae; genus Turritis; species Turritis glabra. Next base: position 3,688,666 of record OVBN01000020.1, on the reverse strand, counting down.
TTCTTTCTCTTCTTCTTCTTCTTTCTCCTCTTCTATCTCTTCCTCTTTTGGAAAGGCTCACAGCCAATTCCTTGTGCAAATCAAGGCTTGGACATTTTTAGGAAGAAGACAACTCATATATTTATTAATGCTAAAGGATGACTCAGAAGCAACAGTTGTTATTGGAATGCTAAGGACATCATCACACGCCATGCTTGACAACTCCTTAAACCGACTAGAGCTATCTTTCCAATATGCTAACACATTCAAATGTCTAAAAGCAACCATATCTAGTGTCGGTTCATCTAAATATATGTCCAAAGCCGATTTCCTACTACTACCAGCTTTTTGAGAGAAAAATGCATAAAATTCCTGAGAAAAATACACACAAATCAGATTAAAACTACAAAACAGTGGCTAAATAAGAATTCACTTACACTGTAACCTGCTCGAATGTCTTCTTCCAAAGTTTCAACTTGTGAAGAGGCGGTAGTGATGCTACTTGGACTTTTCTTGTAAGCTCTAAAAAGCTTATACATCTTCGAACGCACATGAGCCAATCTGAACTTACTAGTTGATGAATTTAAAATAGTGAAACGATATTCTAAAAATGTAAATTTCAACCTTGGATCGAAAAACTGCAGCAATTACAAGTATATCACTATACTCTTCCCAATATTTGTCAAACTTCAGCTTCATAATTTCCACAATTTTACAAATAATCTCATCGGCAGAATACTCATGAGCTCTTAACCAACTCTCAATCTTCCATACTTGCATAAAATATAAATTTGATGTAGGATAAGACGAACCTGAAATCATATTTGTCATTTCAGAAAATGGCATCAAGAACTCGCATATTGATCAATCATATTGTCTTCATCATTCAAGTTAATAACAACATTATCCATTTTCTGAAACAACAAAAATAAGGAATTAAAATCAAAACAGAACCGAGACAGAACGCAATGGTTTGATATTCCCATCCATGGTTAGAAATCAATAACATATGCAGTATCATACACACAACACCAATTCTTTTTGGGCCACGAAAAAGAATGCCAACAAAAAGAAAATTCAGAGAGAGAATAAAACATATGCAGTATCATACACACAACACCAATTCTTTAGGTAAAGAACAGGATTGTAAAAGAATAGAAGTAGCTATATTCATAACAAAATTCAAAACTTTAGCGAAACCCATATCACAATTGGGAATTGATGATCACCTTTGCTTGAACAAACCATAAACCTACACACAGGAGTCTCGAGAGTCGAGAGTGAATGAAGCTGAGAATAGTGTTTACTATTATTATATTTTGCAACTAATGATTTCAATTTCGTACATTTATCATTATACGCAATCTATTTCAACCATTTTCGAGGTTTTAATTATAAAAAACCAAACTAAATGACATATTTAACAAAGCATATAGAATGATTAAACTGAAATTTAACAAACAAAACTTGAAATTAAAGGATTTAAGGTAAGAATCTGGAAAAAATATGGTTTGCCTGAGTTTAAGCTAAGACCTTTAAATCTTTAAGCTAAGGATTTAAGAAGAGAAGAGAGACGGGATCATTAACCTTAAACCTAACTACGAATCAGAGATCCTCAAAACCGAATTACACACATGCACACAGAGATACATAAACGAAGACTAGAAGGAGTAATCTGACTAACCTCATCGAAGAAATCATCCATTGCAGACGATTAAAAGCGATTCTCAAAAGAAAAAGACGATTAGAAGCGATTCTCAGATTTCCAATTCAATTTCAGAAGAAAGAAACCTAATTTTTTAGTTGTTGGACATGTCCGCTGACCACATGGTCAAAACCGCTTATGACCGCGGATCGATTTGGACATAACCCAATAAAACTGACTTTTAGTTAGGGTCAAATTATGACTGTCCCATAACATTATTGGTTGGGCTAAGCCCATGGTCTTTTTGACCAATTGATAGCTCTAATTATAGCTTGGCTTGATACGAAATCGACTAATGTCGGAAATTCGCATTTACGCCTAATTAAGTTGATAAATTGGATTCGTGGGTGAAAAAAACTGGGACTTCAATTAATCATTTTGGGCTTCGTGTAATTCCGATTCGTTGTCTTCTTTAAGTATATACAGTAACACGATGAAGGGGAAAAACACATTAAACAGGAAAAAAAAATATAGAAGGCATAAAAGACAACGGTGAGGTTTTCTATTTGTTTAATGGGTCTTTAAAATCATTATGGGCTTAGCCGGTGAGCCCAGCTAAATTTAGAAAGAGATATAAGTTAATTGAGAGTTGCGACACGTGTGAAGATGAGCGATCCACATGACCCTGATACACTAAAGCAAGAAAAGTCCATAAGATTTTATCCAAATTGATTGGCTAATTAGCTTGACACGAAGTCGTTTTATGTCTGAAAATCATATTTTCCCCCTGATTTGATAGATTGAGTCAGCCAAAACAACATTAGGTATAGCTAGAGGTTTCTTTTCGATAATTAGAGACCCTAATATAAGAAAATATTGTTTTTCAAATCCTGCAGACCTATGTGAACTTCAGAGTGGCCAATGAAAGAATGCGTCTAAGAATCTATGGCCTAGGTTGACATAGCGACTAAAGCATTTGGTTGGCCAATCAAAATTGATTACTCTTTTAAGTTATAAGTAAAAAGATGTGCTACAACTACACCTTATAATTGCATGACTATAATCCAATTATTTATTCGTTTGTAAAATCAATATTTAGTCCTTTTTCACCAGTTTATATATACATTTCCGGAATCCAGGTGATAAAAGATTTTAGTGTCACACTATCATATAAACTTATCCAAAACAGTCTATGAAAATGATATTGAAATTGAAGTATATATATATATATAATACCGATCGATCACATGAACTATCATTTTAACCGTCTCACTATTGTTAGTTAAGTTAATTAAAAATATTGTTTTCGATGTCTTTTCGCAATGGGTGCACACACCAAAAAAATGTCTTCGCAATCAAGGTTATCTATAAAAAGATGTCTCTATATATACAAGTTGGAACCAACACACACCATTATTGATTTTATGCAGAGCTTCCATGTGAAAACTCTTGTCCGCTAGTTACCGATGTTATTGCCGTTGCAATCAATCAATTTCCCACCAATTTAATTCGTCCACGAAAAAATAAATACAACTTTTGTTCTGTTTTTTTACTTTGCAACGTGCCACCACAAAACGAAACTCCTTCATCCACGAATCGACATTTGCTTTCCATAATCAGTAGATAACTAAAAAAAGCGAAACCCATTCAAACAAAAACTGAACGGATGACATGTTTCTATAAATTTGTCTATACATACATACAATATTTATATGTTTTGGATCTGATTGGTTAAGACTATTATAACTTAATTTTTTTGTTTTATAATTTAAACAGTATGTTTTTTGCTATGAGTTTAATTATTGTCTTTCCCGTTAATTTAATACTAAACTCATAATGTAATATTGAATTTCTACGGGTTTGTCGTTGTCTAGTGACAGCCGAAACGTCTTTTTGTTCGTCATAACTCATAAGAGAAAAAAAAATGGAATTATAGCACAGACAAGATGATGGTATGTTGGTGTTGATAATGGTTTAATATGAAATAAAACGATCAATCTTTTTGTATAAAATCATTGAGAATTCATATTGCAAGTAATGCCTGCATGCAGAGTACATGTTATTGATTTTTGGCCTTGGCGTGCATTACGCCACACGTGTTTACTTTTTGCTGGCTCTCCACGAACAAAGGTTTTGATTCGTTACAATAATATAAATGACTTATTACAATAATACTAACTAATACATTAGATTTCAATCTTATAATACAAAACAATAAACAAAATGTGATATTTAAACAAAAGAATTTCATGATATATTTATATTTCGTTCTATTGTTTGCACAATCGTATTAGGATTTTTAGACAAGAAAATTTAATTTCCGGCTCCCTGATGATAATACTGTTTACTTTCTTAAAACTATACGTAATGTCATTGTCCACAGTCATGGACAAAACAAATGTAATTGTCCACAGTCACCAGACCCGTGGGTCTCACGAGCAGCAGCCGATGATTTTAGTGAATGAATGTTAACTGAGAGAGACGGGTTTTCATATACCATTAAATGGTTGAGGACTTAATTAAGTGATTCATATTTACACGAGAAACGCCATCTCAAGTTGCAGCGTACGAGATTCTAATATTCTCTTTACTTGCATATGAGACTTTGAAAAACGAAACATACAGAAAAACAATCGCTTTCAATATTTTGGGTAATTTTTTGTTTGGTCGGCAATTTTGTGTAATGTAAAGTTTGAACAACCAAACTTAAGAAATAAGAGTAACTCGGTTCGTCAAAGACTATCCTGAAACTTGATATGGTTGCAATATGGCATGGCCGGGAAAAACAAACTTTGACCTTGTCTTTTAAAATGTAAGAAATCAGGTCTTGAGCTTTGGTCCTACTTTTTTTTTTTTTCAGCTGAACTTTGGTCCTACTTGATCATTTTGCATGTTCATGCTCATAGTTTGTTTTTTATATTAAATATACTACAGCTATAAATGGTACGAGATATTCATGACCAAGTTGGAATTTTAACATTTTCTATCTTATTTTTGTTCTGATAAATGAGATTAATTATAACTGTCTTACAAATAGTCAGCTACTCATTAACTAGATAATGTAAAAATAGCTGGACGATATAAAGAAAAAAGTTATATTAATTTAAATCAATTACATAGAAAAACAAGTCACAACAAAGCAAGATATTCCGAGGAAAGCATAAACTGAACCATTTTAAAATTAGTACTACAAACTTATTTTACTTTTGTCATGTAAACTCACACACAAAATTACCCAAAATAAATCTGGATTGTGACAACATTAATACAGGCAAATAACTAAGTCAAATATGGTTGTTACAATTGTAATCTGGCTGGATTTGTTTTTTTAATATACATGACTCATTTGGTGCGAAACATTAAGACAGAAAACTGTAAGTATAGGCATGTTTTAATCAACCTTTTCAAAATAATAGTTCGGGAAATAACTTGTAATTGTAAGCAGTACCCGGAATTGACAGAAATTTTCATAAACTTATGTTATCGAACACAAATACATGAGAATAGTGTGTTTTTGTTAATTAAGAAATACTAGGTGTTGTTATACGTACTTGTTTCGTTCGAAGCTAAATAAAAGATTTAGTTCTCTTCGGGGGAAAATTCTCATTTCATTTTCTTAACTAAATATATTAGGTTTTTCTATCTCTATCTCTACTATTTGTTTAAATCCCTACTATCCCATATGCGAAATATCATCGACAATCACCACAGAACAGACTAGCAGCTTAATACGACCATAGATATTGATAATTATGTTTGATATATTATTAGTGTTCGAATGTGTCTTAATGATCATAATTTGGGAAAATTAGTTTTATGCTCGAATATTGGTGAAGAAGTACTACTTATTACGAGGGGAGACAATAAGACAAGATACCGCCTACCAAAGTGTAAGAGAATATACTTTATGGGTTCCTTGCGTACGTCATCATGTAATAGAACCTGAACCAGAAAATCCCTTCCCGCCTTTGTTTCTTTGTGATTGCTTTTGTTTTTGCGTCTTTTCTCGTTAAACTACCACGAGAACATGCAATTATTTCAAGAAATATCAGGATTATTTAGGTTTTACTCCAGCTGCTTTAAAATTGATTGTTCTATTTACATAAATATAATAACAACTAGACATAGTTACACAGCAAGATAATGATTAGAATCTGCTATGGTCTCGGTATATCGTTTCATTTCGTTCTGTTATTTGTTTTATGAGGTTTTTGGTCAGAAAACAAAATTATACTAGTTCATACGGAATCTAAACAACTACAACAAAAGCATTACAATGATGCATATATGAACAAAAAGTACAATGTTAATGTATATCTTAGTTTAATCTTTAAATAAAAAATTTATCTCATTAACTCATTATTGCCTAGGAGACAATTATAATTAAGACTTCACCTCGACGGTGCTATTTCAGCTAAAACCAATCAAGCGATGTTAAGACTAATTCATAATTTCATACCAATGATAATTCAAGGTTATGATTTTTTTGGTATATTTGTTGTATTTTTGAATAATGACGATTAACTTAGTCTAAAAAAGTCGGTGTTTGATTTTTGAGTTTACATCCAGATCGGTTTAGGAAAATTTGTTTTACACCAAATTCCTCTCTTATTATGAAATAATTTTTATTTGTTATAAACTAATCGCTTGATTCTGATTTTGATTTATTCGGCTCAAATTTGTTATTTTGTATGTTTGTTATACGATAATATATTAAGATGTCTTCATAGTCATATATACATATATTTGTATATGTCACATTTATCATTTGACTATGGATTAATAATGACATAAGGAATTATTAAACAAACTATATTGACGTCAGTGAAAGCGCTATTGTCCATACAACACCATCAACTTATTCTAAGAATATCAAATTGTATTAAATATAGTTTTTCCCCATGCATGTAAGCAATAATAGCATAATTTTATATACTCCTCTTTTCGTGAGTTTGTGCAAGTGTATGTATCTCAGATGAATTATTAACGTGAAACAACAGAGAAGGCAGAGCAGAAGGCAGTATATGTGTCTCGTGAATGCGAATATGTGCACTAGCACATTGTTTTGTGGTGAATGTGAAATGCGGTTAGAGTCAAGTTTAACCGCATAAATAAATAGTGATCAACAAATCAAATGTAGTCAGTGCAGCCGTTTGACCATATACTATGCATCTAGACCGTTTCAAACGACATAACTACACACAATTGTTCGCATCGATTTGAATACTAGGTTAAGCTATAGAGGAAAAGTATTTCTGTATATCGATTTTTTGTGTGGTTAATTTTGAATTTTGAATGCACTTCTAATGATATTAATTATTAAGCATCAAATTTTCAGTAGATGTTTATTTCCCATTAATTCCAGAATCAGAATCATATTTGAAAGTGTGATATATAGAAACACATAATTTCGATTTATAAAATATTATTTGGCTAAAAAAATAATCTGGTAAATAAAACAGAAATGCAATGCTCTTTTCGGTATTTCTCAAAACTCAAACTACAAACCCTAAAATCTAACCGAATTTACATCAAATAGCTATTTTGTTTGTGATATTTGTTTTCTTTTTAGGAATAAATTATATATTACAATATAAGGAGGAGAAGGTCCACATGAGGAAAGGTAGGGATCGCTGACGCTGAGAGCCGCCCAAACGTTTCTGGTGGCTGAGGAGGAAAGAACATCGTGTTGGTCTGTTGGGTCACTGAATGCAGTTCTTTTCTTTTTTTAAAACTTTTGTTTCAGGAATTGTGTTTTTTTGGGGCTCAGTTTCTTATGAATAAATCAAAACGTTTATTATAATGTAATTGTTTGGTAAAACACAAAAGTATTCCGGATTAAAAACCAAACTGAATAAATTTTTGGATCATGTTCGATTTCGTATGGTTTTCTCAAACTAAATTTAACGGTACTTTCGAATCATTATTTACAAGTTTACAACTGTTAAACGAGGTGAATAAATTATACAAATCTTAAGAATCGTTTGTTATTAAACGGGAAAATTCCATAAAAATACACCAACTATTTTTCTATTATTCTTTTAATACACGAATTTTTTGCGTTCCCAGAAATATACATAAAGTATTTTTTTTACCTGTTTTAATGCTCGAACTTTTAGCTGCGCACCCAGATTACGAGTCTTCGTTGACTGGATTTAACGTCACTGTTCACGGTGTTAATTTTCGTTTACTGTGATTAACCAAGGTTAACTAAAATTTTGAATAAACTAGACTTAATTTTTCTCCCTTTTTGTTTCACGAACCCTAAATCTAGAGAGAAAAGAGAAATCGAAACCCTTTTAAAGAGAAACCCGATTTCCATTTCGATTTGGAGATTTCTTGAAGACACTACATTGAAGAGACGATGAATCGAAGTCAAAATTCAGGAAGTGGGTCAAACACAACAAGTAGAGGAATGAGCTTCGGGCCAAGGATTGGGGAAGTTTTATGTGACTGTGGCAAGGTGGCTATCGTGAAGAAGGCTTGGACCGATGCAAATCCAGGAAGAAGGTTTTACAGATGTGGAGATGCGTGGAAGAGTGTCTGCGATTTCTTTAGTTGGTTCGATGTTGAAAAACCTCACTGGTGGCAAAAAGAAGCTTTGTTGGAAGCTCGTAATGTAATTAATAGGCAAGAGGAAGAGTTGAAGAAGCTTAGACCATTGGTTGAAGGTAGAAATTGGGAAAGAGGTATTCAAAGGGGATCAAGAGTAGAGAAATCAGAGTTAGATGAGGTAATGGAAAAAGAAAATAAGAAGCTGAAGCAAGAGATTTCTGTGAAATCACATATGTGGGATGAGGTTATGTGTTTTTATTGATCTTTTAAGTGATGTCGTAATGTCATTAGCTATTGTTGTTGTTTAACTATCTAATGAAAATCGATGTTTAAAATCCAAAATCCAAAAGTGAGACACTCTATTCAACAAAGAAAACATCCATTAATGATCCACCAAACAATAGCAAAAAAATCCAAAAGAGAGCTAGAGTTGATGTGCATTTATAAATAAAGTTTACAAACTGAAAAAGAGAATCCAAAAGATAACATGGCTAGAGTTGACGTGGTCCTTGAGATGTGTTGTAGGCCTGAGCACCTCCAAGCTCTCGTGCTCTGTTTCCCCTAACATCAAATACTCGATCTGTGAAAGGGCATATGTACATCCCAATTCCTCTTGGTATTGATGGCTGTCTCCAGACTGGAGGACGACCACAACATTTTCCAGGTGGACGACCACGTCGTCGTCCAGTAGCAGAAGCTTCAGGTGCACTAGATGTTGTAGGGAATGTTGATGTAGCGGCAGGTGCACTAGATGCCGGTGAGAATGTTGATGTTATTGCAGGTGCTGGAATGGAAGATTGTGACTGAGTTTTTCTTTGCCTTTTTGGTGGATTTGGGTTACTTTCACTGTCAACCTGAAATGTTTGAGAAAACAAACCTAAGACAATATAACAGTTTGAGATCAGAACATGTTAAAAGGGAAAGAGTTACACTTACAGGTATCTTCCGAGGTCTCCAACTTCTGCTACTTCTGAACACATCTTTCTGATCTCATTGTCCTTGTCTTTGTATTTGCATATTGCCACTGAAATATCCTCATTTGGTAGTCGACACCACACTTGCTCCACACCACTCTCAACTCCTTGCTTCTCCGTGAATTCCTGGAAAATTGACCATGTCATCAAATCTGGATCTATGCGATAATCCATGGCCAACATTCCACCGGAATAAGAGAACTTATTGTCTGTGAGCGACGTTAAACCTCCATAGGTAATGTGCATCTTCAGGTGACTGTAAAATATTCAAAACAAAAATAAGAAATTAATCAAACAAACAAAAAAAGATGAAAAGGAAACTCGGGTTTAGGGTAAATAACAAAGAATATGAGTTTGGTTTTGAATTGAAAAACATCAAAGAGACAAAAAGAGGAACTCGGGTTTCACTTTAAAACGAAGAAATTAGCTTCAATTTGTTTGATTTTGAATTGAAAAACATCGAAGATATTAGCTTGAATTTGCAACTTGATTTCAAATTGAATAAACATAAAGAGACAAAAACGAAGCATTAGAGAAACGTTAAAGTCAAACCTCATTTTGGAAGGCGAGAGAGGCACAACTCGCTTGTGTCGTTGCCAAATTACCGGACCCCTAAACCCAGAGAGAAAAGCTCACGTGAAAGAGAGAAGAGAGATTCATAATTGGAGGTTTAAGCTTCTTGAAAAATTAGGGATTTTGCAAAGGAAAAGCTTAAAATGAAATAGAGAATAGAGTTTTGCGATTTTGGGTGCTCTCAATCTAGATTTCTCATACTCGATTTTTGGGTAATGGGAATTGGGGATTTAGGGTTCGTGAAAAAAGTTAGAGATTTTGCAAAGGGAAAATGAAATTGAGTTTTGGAAAAGGTTTAATGGGTCAGGTTTATCGGTTCGGTCGGTTTGAACCATTTTTTTTTTCTGTTTGAATTATCCCTAGTTTATTCAAAATTTTAGTTAACCATGGTTAATCACAGTAAACGAAAATTAACACCGTAAACAGTGACGTTAAATCCAGTCAACGAAGACTCGTAATCTGGGTGCACAGCTAAAAGTTCGAGCATTAAAACAGGTAAAAAACATACTTGATGTATATTTCTGGAAGTGCAAAAAATTCGTGTATTAAAAGGGTAATAGAAAAATAGCTGGTGTATTTTTATGAAATTTTGCCATAACAAAAATATTTATGATAAAAAAATATAATCAATTACTTTTGATAGTTGTAGATTTTGATATGGAACTTCGGCTATAAAGCAATTTTCACAGTAATTTTTGTGTATTTGACATTTATCATTTCGTTTCTGCAACTATACTTGCAAATGTTGTTTAGCTTAACTTCAGCACCATGTACTGTCTGTAATGCTTGTCAACATAGAATCGTTTTTTAATTATCTCAAAATTAGATAACTATAAGAAAGCAAAAGTATAGTAAAAGTGATAAGTAACTACAAGAAAATTAGATAGTAGTATAAGTTATGTGGAGCACAGCCTACAGACGTATTTTCTTTTGTGTATAATGATTTCTATATAGACATATACGTATGTGTTTTGTCTACACTTTCGTACGTTTTGTACAAATCATACGTACACGTGTCTTCCGAGCACTTGATAGTCTATGTTGATAAGGGTTGGAACTTGGAAGAGAACTTAAACGAGAATATCTTTGTCATTAGTTGTTTTCTGTTTATGTTTAATTTTAAAATGGTATTATATTATCTTTTCCATATATTTTCTTTTATGTATATAAGATGCAATGTATTAATTTTACATTAAAATGCAAAAAACGTAAATAGAAAAATATACTAATGTTTATCAACAGTTGGGAAACTATATGGAATGACTTGTATTTTGGGCTTAACAACTTAATAAAACAGTTAACCAATTCCCTCTAAAGAGTTTATATATATATCAAGAACTTCCATCTTGTAAATAAAAATGCTTGAGTTAAGAAAGATGAAGAGCCTTGCTGAACACATTGAACACGTAGTTAAAATCTTCTTCAAACCATCCTTTAGTTTGCTCACGGACCACATAATATGTATTTTTCAATTTTCTGCTATAATAACTGTTTCAGAAATTCCGTCTCGAAATAAACTAAAAAGGGTCCTCACATTTTATCTAGAAGACTATCTTCGTGTACAAAAAACAAATGAAATGAAATAGAAAACCCTAGAATTAACATATAATAAATGGTCCACAAGGACTACAATACATAAAAATAACAAAACGTTTTTAAAATAAAAGAAAATTTTGAAGGAATCTATGGAAAATTATCAGGTCCTAGACTAAGATACCCATCATTTTGTTATAAAAATGGTCATATTTTGTAGATACAGAAACTTGATTCATTGAATAGAATTATGATATATCCCTCAATTATCTTATGCATTATGCAAATGGTAAGTAGGCCGTCAAACTATGGAGTTAATAGCTTTCCACGAAATCACTATCTTATACCAAAGACAAGCGGGGTACAATAGTAAACCCAACCGCAACCGGTCATTTAAGGACACGTGTCATCATCACTATCCCAATAATTGACAAACTCGAAGCCGTCACAAGGGATTACTCTCGACACCTGTCAGTCAGTGAAAGGAGGTCAAACGGTGGTAGTTATCACTCCCTATAAGGGCACTTACGTAATTTTAACAGCGTTAAGATCTATATATAAACACCAGCTACTCTTTTCTAAGCTCTTATCCGACGGAAAAAGAAAATTAAGATTTTATCATCTTTTTAGAAGAGAGTTTCGTTTTTTTTTTTTTTTTTAATCACAAAATTTGCTTCTGAATCTCTCTCTTTGAATTTTGTAAGTAAAAAAATCCTAAGAAGGGAATGCAGAGAGATGGTTGGAGTATCGCCGGTGAAGACTAAGCTGTGTGATCGGTTTAACCGATCTGTCGGCGGCAGGAATTGTCACCGGAAACACGTCGAAGACGGGTGATCCAATTTCGAATTCTCCGGAAAAAAATTATCAAAAACCGTAAAATATTTTTCTTTCCTTTGTTTGTTTTTTTATTTTCGAAAAAAATATCGAAATCATCGTTGTAAAAAAATCATGGTCGGAGGAGCAAAACCGGTGGAGAATGGATCTGACGGTGGTTGTAGTACAGGGCTGCTTCACGGCCGTTACGAGCTAGGTCGACTTCTAGGTCACGGAACATTCGCGAAGGTGTACCACGCGCGTAACGTACAGACCGGAAAAAGCGTGGCGATGAAAGTCGTCGGGAAAGAGAAAGTGGTGAAAGTTGGGATGGTGGAACAAATCAAAAGAGAGATATCGGTGATGAGGATGGTGAAACACCCAAACATCGTCGAGCTTCACGAAGTCATGGCGAGCAAATCCAAGATCTATTTCGCCATGGAGCTCGTACGAGGCGGTGAGTTATTCGCTAAGGTAGCTAAAGGAAGACTACGCGAAGACGTAGCGCGTGTTTATTTCCAGCAATTGATCTCAGCCGTTGATTTCTGCCACAGCCGTGGTGTTTATCACCGAGATCTGAAACCGGAGAATCTCTTGTTAGATGAAGAAGGTAACCTTAAGGTGACCGATTTTGGTCTCTCTGCTTTTACTGAGCATTTGAAGCAAGACGGACTTCTTCATACGACTTGTGGAACTCCGGCGTATGTTGCGCCGGAGGTTATATTGAAGAAAGGATACGACGGAGCTAAGGCGGATCTGTGGTCTTGCGGTGTTATACTCTTTGTGCTGCTCGCTGGTTATTTGCCGTTTCAAGATGATAATCTTGTGAATATGTATAGGAAGATTTACAGAGGAGATTTCAAATGTCCTGGTTGGCTTTCTTCTGATGCTCGACGGCTTGTGACGAAGCTTCTTGATCCGAATCCCAATACGAGAATCACTATTGAGAAGGTTATGGATTCGTCTTGGTTCAAAAAACCAGCAGCGAGATCAAGAAACGAACCGATCGTTGTCACCGCTACCACGAAAGGAGAAGCCGAGGATGTCGATTTCTTGGTGCACAAGTCGAAGGAGGAGACGGAGACGCTAAACGCGTTTCATATCATCGCGTTATCGGAAGGGTTTGATTTGTCACCGTTGTTTGAGGAGAAGAAGAAAGAGGAGAAGAGGGAGATGAGATTCGCGACTTCTCGCCCGGCGAGTAGTGTGATTTCGAGTTTGGAAGAAGCAGCGAGAGTTGGGAATAAGTTTGATGTGAGGAAGAGTGAGAGTAGAGTGAGGATCGAAGGGAAACAGAATGGTCGGAAAGGGAAATTAGCGGTGGAAGCGGAGATATTCGCGGTGGCTCCGTCGTTCGTTGTCGTGGAAGTGAAGAAAGATCATGGAGATACTCTCGAGTACAACAACTTTTGCAGTACTGCTCTTAGACCAGCTCTCAAGGACATTTTCTGGACTTCTACACCTGCTTGAATTTGAACTCGTTGTGTTTTAAAATTTCTCTTTGTTATATATCTGTTGGATTCTAGATTCGATTCGTGATTCTTTTTCTTTATTCTTAATGTGGTATCGTTTGAATCGTGGAAAAAAGTTTTAAGTCTTTTGTGTGTTCTTGGGTCGTGGCCGATTTGTTGCGTCACGAATCAGAGAGTGTTGTTTGTGGTGTGTAATGGTGTCTTAAAGATTCCATCATCAATAAATGATAATTATGACTCTTTTAAGAATGAATGTTCAAGAGTCAATTTTTACGCATTCACATCAATGTCTTTAAACAAAAATTCTTACACGTCTCTTACCTTGGAATTGGAATTGATTAGGACATCATCTTTGTTTACGGTGGTCCAATTTACAGTGTCGTATTGATCCATAAACCCTTCAAGATTCATGTGACTATTGAATTATTGTTTTGTGTTGACATAATGTTCTTTTAACTTTTTCTACGTTTTAACTTTAAAGTCGTTTAGCTTATGTATTCAATTTAGAACTGTCAATAATTCGTAACAATTTGTAAAGATAAGTAGTAAAATCATCAAATCAAATGCAGTCACATAACATTAGCGGTTACAGAGAGCTTGTGAAGTAATTTAGTTAACTTAGTAAAATCTGTCATATAACATTAAATGTGGTGACGATTGTATGATTAGCGATAAGATTTTCTTTCCGTGAAAAAGGATTATGTGATAAGTATTAATTGATTTGTTGAAATTAAAAAAAATAGTAGAGTAGGAAAAGAAGATGGATTCAGATGAGTATGAAAAGTAAAAGGAAGATGAGGTGGGCAGCAAAACAAAAGTGGAAGTTGCGTGATTGGGATGAAGGATGTTTCATGAACCCGATTAATAATATATATTATCTCTTTTTAATATAATTTCATTATCATATCAAACATGTGATTTATTACGGAGATATGCAAACCAACCCATGATCTGTAACTGTTACATATTAAAATAATAAAATAACCTTCTTTCACTGCCACGACGTTCAAATTGTGAAGGACTCTTTTGTTTCTAGCTACGTTGGGAATCCAAATTTTCAGCAATTATCGATTTCCATCGAAAAACAACGTGAGTTTCGATCAGGGGTCTACTCCGGTTAGTTCTAAAAAAACGTATGAGCACTGTACGAGTTTCACCGGTCTATCATCTATGTAGTTGTACAGACACAGTTTGATGGTTATTAACCAAACCTTCGATACCCTCTGGATGGTTTCTGTATGTAGCTCTCGTCGAATTCATTTTCTTCGGTCATCGAATTCTATTCAAATTTTTTCTAAGCATTACATGTATTTTCAACTTTTTCAACCAAAAATCTGAAATTGTCGGCCACCCAAATTAAATCGATAACTTTACAGATCTCAAGTTGTGTAATGTGGTTTATCTAAGTTTTTGTTCCTTATAGAAATTGTGGTGTATATATAGCGTACTCTTTTTACTTTCTACAACTTTATTATACAAATCTTTAACTGCCAATTTAATAGAAGCAGAAATTGAATGCACTGAAAAGAGTATATAATACAAGCAGAAATTGAATACACTGAAAAAAGAACCTTTTGGCATTTATAACTATATCATTTTAAAAAATAATCAAAGAACTAATAATTGAAACGCATGAATTAATGTATGAACTATTCTATACCCATAAACAAATCAGCTTGACTTATATCACATGTTCATCAATTGCAAGTCGGATTTATAATTATCTTTCAACAGATATGGGATTGATGGATTACTCTCGAGGAAAGGTGAGGATTACTTTTTGAGATTTAAGGGACAAATCATATATTATAAAGTCGAATATGGTGAGATTGATCGATTGGTATACACATCCACATGCGTTTTAATTATATGTTTTATACTTTTTAGTTATTTATAACGAGACGAGACATGCATGCTGAATATGATTACCAAGATTTGGCTTTGGTTCTGTCCACAGAACTCGAAAAGCTACGACATGTGAAGACCGTTGAAACGCTCTCCATGTGGTTTCTTATCCTTCTTTTTGGAATCGAAACGATCCATAGAATTTAAATAGTGACTGTTGACCAAATGAATTCGATGCATAACAAACAGATAATACGAAACAACCGGAATAAATATTGTTAGTATTGAATAGTGAGATCATAATAAATGAATTTGGTGCGAACAAATGTGACTAGCGTAGATTAAATAAATTGGACGAAACAAGCAGTGCAAAACAAATGAAACAAAAGTTGAATAGTGATTACAATAATGAAAGTGAGATTACAATAATTATCAAACTTCAACTATTTTTACGTGGGAGATTGACGTATCAATCGTCCATTTACAACTCTTAAGTTTACAGTTTGCTTGCCGTTCGTGGGATCACCCTTATCTAGGGACCGGTTTGCTATTTCGAAAAACTCAAAAGAGTTGATAAAAATTAGCCATATTAACCACACATTCTTTATTTTTATTTCGGAAAAAATGCCAAAGAATACATGAACTTTGCGAGATTGGCCACAAAATACACCAATTTTTGGGCTGGCCATAAAATACATGAACTTTTGCTGACTTTATCAAAAACCAACTAATTTTACGTTGACTCGGCCAATTAAACAGATCGTTATCTCACCTAACAGAATGTTTAGAAGACGTTAATTTACCCGTTTGTTTACCGTTTAACAAAGAACGACGTCGTTTTGAGTATAAAAAAAACATGAAAAAACCCCGCATCCTCCTAGGTTCGAACTCAGGACTAGATGCGTACAAGGGAGAACTCAGCCACTGAGACAGTGTCACTTCATCGAATTATTGTAAAAGCTAATTATACTTAAACATATCTTATGCCTATTTCATTAAAGCACAAAATGAATCAGTGTGTTTATTCATTTCTTTGTTTGTGTTAGAAATAATTTAAAAATGAAGAATGAAACAAAGAATAATGAAGAATGAAACAAAGAAACTGATTGTTTTAACACATGAAACTGCAAACATTCAACACCATACAATATCCAAATTTAAACATGACAAAAAGCAACACTAAACGTGAGCAAAAGCAACATCCAAACATGACAAAAAATCCCAAAGTGACAGAAGCAACATCCAAACATGACAAAAGCAACATTAAAAAGCAACATTGCAAGCTCAGGAAAACCAATGCCTCCATCCACTATTCTGAGTGGATTGATTTTGAGAAGTTTGTTCCCACTGAGAGCTTCGGTACTGAGAACCTTGGTCCCATCGTTGGTTTATCGCATGTGAGGACTGATCTTGTGAGCCTTGTGAGGCATGTGGGACATCCCATGCAGAGGCTTCAGTGAATGAAAACTGTTGTTGAGAGCCTTGAGATTCCTGAAATTGCACTTCCTATAAAATGATGAAATCAATAAAAAAGAATTAAAGTGACTGAGCAGCCTGATAATCGTGCTAAAAAAGATGCAAAATGATGATTGAAATACTACCTGATCTTTCTTCGGTCTCCCTGGTGGTTTCTTAGGTGGCGTAGGAACAAAATCTTTTTTACAAGTTGTCTTATTGTGGCCCTCCTTTTTGCAGTTGGAACAAGTTATCACTCGATTAGAACGGTCAAGCTTGGTTTCATTATTCCCCTTATTCCCTGTTTCATTCTTTCCTTTCAACCTATCATAGTTTTTAGGCCTACCCGGGTTCCCATTTCGAATAGGTGGTGGAAGAACACCTAATCTACCAGTGACAGGCCACTCTAAGATCCCATTAACTGGTTGGATTCCATAGGTATAGGTCTCTCGCCATTTTGTAGTTAGATAGCATGGAGCTACAAAGTCAGAGAGTTTTTTCGAGAAGGCAAGAATTACCTTAGCCGCATGGATACAAGGAATACCATTCATCTGCCAACTTCTACAAGAACATGTATGTTGTTCCAGATTAACAACATACTCGTGGCCTTTGTACTTTACTTCAATATCATCTCCAACTGCCCAGTGAAGTTGACACTCTTTCGACTTCTTCTCTACTCTATCCAATTCAAGGTGAGTTTTTGGGGTGTGCTCAGTATTCAGCCTCTTAGCTACCTTAGCCCTCTTGTAATTTCTTGTCATGCACTGTTGCCTAATGTCCTCTAAGAGATCTAGCAGAGGCTTCTTTCGAGCATCTTTTATGGTCCTATTAAAAGACTCGCAGAGGTTATTCAGATTATCATTACAAAAGGATCATAACCTGAAGAAAGCTCGTGACCATGTTTATGGACGAGTGAGCATAAGAGAAGCATGGGCATGAGGATTATACTTCTTCAGTTCATCCATGTTAAACCTGAACATTCCTTCAGTATAACTCCGAGCAATAAACCAAAAAAGCTTTTGTAACTTCAAGTCTTGGCCGCTTTTCCTCCAATTCTCATAGATGTGTCTACAACATTGTCTATGCTCAGCCTCAGGGAGAACTGTTTTAATTGCTTTAATTAATCCCTACATATTCATAAAACACCAACACCTCAGCCTAGAACAATCCCTTACCAAACCGATTTTAACCAGTTCTCACGATGAGTGTCGATCGACACTCATCGTGAGAACTGGTTAAAATCGGTTGCAGTCTGTTCTCACGATGAGTGTTGATCGACACTCATCGTTTTTTGACAGTGTTGACTGTAAATCTCCTTTCTTTATTTTGCAACTAAAAGAAAAAAGAAAAAATATTACCTTCTGTTTATCAGATAAAATGGTGAACTTTTTGCCATATCCTAAATCCAAATCCTTAGCAAGATGTTTGATGAACCGCTCCCAATTTGTTTCATTTTCTATCTCGACTACAGCCCAAGCAATATGTACAATCCTATTATCTCCATCTCTCCCCACTGCAGCCAAAAGTTTGCCTTTGATATCCCACTTCAAGAAGGCCCCATCTAATCCGAAAACTGGCCTACATGTCCTTTTCCATGACAACTTCTGTGCTTCATAACACAAGTACAAACGGTAGAATCGTTGTTTGCTCCCTATGGTAGACCCTGGAATCGTCTCAATTTCAAACGTAGTTCCCGGATTTTACTTAAATACCTCAGCCTGATAATCCCAAATTCTGTTAAAATGTTCTTCGTGGGTTCTCTTCCTTTCATTCATCAATTTGGTCTTCGCTTTGCTACAAGAGTTTTCACTGACGTTCATTGAAAACTCTTTCGTTATCTCAGCAGCCATCTCTTTTGCAGTTATCTTCGAATCTAATCTAAGCCTCTTAGCAAATAGGTTTGCAATAGCAGACCTTTTCAGCATCTTAGAATCTCTTATTTGCATGTTCAATTACCATAAACAAAAACACAACAGCCATCACAAAACAATAACCAACAAATTCAGAAATAAACCAACAAATTTCACAATTTACCTGTTTTCTCACAAGTGTGACCGTTATTGTACGTTTTAATCTGCATTTTCATCTTACTCTTCTCGAATGAACAATATATCTTCCAGGGGCATGGAGGATGTTTTGGTTTAGATGTTGCAGCACAGTTTGCTCCAATTTGATATGTTCCGGATCGGTAGAATTTGATGTTGTATCGACTTTTCAGTGAGTACCTCACGCAAACATGCTTGAAATCTTCAGCATCACAAAACGTATTCCCCAATTTCAGAAGCTCCTCTGGATCAACATCTTCCCTATAAGACTCACAAAGCCACCCATTCTCTTCGTTTTCCTCGTCTGATGAGATAGGTTCCGGAGTGTTATCATCATCACAAACATCATCTCCAATATCATCATCCATCTCACAGTTATCTTCCCTTGCTTCAGCATCAAATAATAGTGCCAATTCCAAAGAACTTTGTTCTTCAATGAAGTCTTCTCGACCTTCATCAGCATCTCTAGCTTCATCTCTAACCTCAGCTTCAACAACATCTCTAGCTTCCTCTTCAGTAAGATAATCGTCTTCTCTCGGACCCTCTCTACATTCTTCGACTTCATTATCGACAGGACTTTTTTCTATCTCTTTCTCCGCCACATTTCTACTACCAACCTTCTTCCCCTGTTTCTTTGTAATTTCAAACGAAAGACTCTTCTTCGAAGCTGTTTCACCTCTTCGTTTCGTCACCTTTTGAGGTTCAGAACCTGTAGCTCCTTCGATTACCCTCTTTTTTGACAGCCTTGGTGAGTTCCGGATAACCAAATTATATTTCCCAGAATCCTTTTCCCGCCCGCGCTTCGATCTCCTTAGCTCTGGCGAGCTCTGCAGCTCTGGTACATCATCTACAGCAGAACAAGGCTTCCTCCCACGAGATGAGCCTCCACCTCTGGTCTTCACCATCGCTGAATACGTCGACCACGAGAGAGAACGACAACTTCTGTGAGAAATCGATTTGGGGATTTTAGGGAGTTAGGGTTTCCAATTTTTTTCTTAAATGAAACGAGGGAAAAATACATTAAAGTATGTTTAGTTTTAGGGATGTACTGATGAAGTGACACTGTCTCAGTGGCCGAGTTCTCCCCTTTACGCATCTAGTCCCGAGTTCGAACCCAGGAGGATGCGGGTTTTTTCATGTTTTTTTTATACTCAAAACGACGTCGTTCTTTGCTAAACGGTGAACAAACGGGTAAATTAACGTCCTCTAAACATTCTGTTAGGTGAGATAACGATCTGCTTAATTGGCCGAGTCAACGTAAAGTTAGTTGGTTTTTGATAAAGTCAACAAAAGTTCATGTATTTTATGGCCAGCCCAAAAGTTGGTGTATTTTGTGACCAATCTCGCAAAGTTTATGTATTCTTTGGCATTTTTCCCTTTTTATTTCACATGTACAATAATTTTTTTGAATACCATATACGATCTAAAAAGTTTCAGTAAATTGTACATTTCAAATCTACTTTGTGTTAAACACATTTAGGCTTCGAATGGTGACGGAACCGCACGGTGCGGTGCGGTTCCAATAGTAACAAATAGTAACAAAAATATCTGCATATATATATATGTATGTATATATTTTTCTTATTATTAGAACTGCACCGCACTTCTCCCGCAGTTGTTTTGCATGTTACCATTCGGAGCCTTACTTATAGAAATTTTTTTAGTGAAAACTACCAGATCAGAAAATAAAAACACAACAGTTTGATGGTATATAGTCAAATCAAGTCGCTTTTTTCTTAACGAAAGACGATCTCATGCATTACCATGTGTTTTGATCTCATACTTGGATTAAAAAAAAAAAAAAAAAAACCTTCGTCGTATAGATCAATGAGCCTGATATATGTCCCATGTGTGTGTTAATATATTGTTGGTCATTGGCGGATTGACACAATTCAATTAAGTTGCATGTTGCTAAGGGCCTAATTAAGGGTAGAAAAGAAACACTAAGATTTAGATCAGATCTTATGATACAGAGAAAAGAAAACAAATGGAGTTCTCTGTTCTGTCATTGTGCTTCGGTGTAACACATTCGCAACTTGCCAATTTATTAAAGTTCCAACAAATATCTTTGGAAATATTATAAGGAAATTAATGGAGAGGGGATTCTATTTAGTTTATTAGTGGTTGATTCTCTTTAGTTTTATTTTCATAATTACATTGGTTGGGCTGTTATACATAACGCATGTGGAATCTGTGGTACTAACAGAAGCACGTCACAAACTTGCCACTGATATAATTTAATTTAGTGATAGCAATTCACTAAAAACAAGAATAATCAATGTTCATATATTCTTTCCATTTCAAAATAAATGGCATTTTAGCATTTTACGCACAAATTAATAAACATAGTTAAAACTTTATTATACTTCTAACTTAATTCTATTATTTTTTTCCTGTAAACATTTGTTAATTTTGGTTGAGGTTAAAAATGAATACAATGTGTAAAATTGCATTGAAGTTTTAAGGTGATATTTATTTTGTAATAAAAAAAATATGCTAGAATACCATTTATTTTGAAATGGAAGTAATATGATAAATCCAAAAAAGTTATGCGAATACTTTATTTCTTCTAAGATTGGTTATCAAACATAACCACAAAGCATATCGCTTCTCCTAGTTTTTTGGTACGATTTGTTCATAGCTTACTTTCTTCAGTATCGATTATTAAATACCAAAAGGTTTAGGGGAAAATAGCAACGGTATACAGCTTATATAAAGTGTTTCTGTATCACATATCTAATGAGTGTTTTTTGTATTGCGGGTTTCAACATGGATAGGGTGCTTTATAAATGTTAATAAGATAAAGCACAAATCAATTGAAGTTTCCATTAGTACCACACATATGTATGAAAGATAAATGCTCATATGTATGTTATATAAATTTCGTATAAGATATACAAAACACTTTTCTTTATGAAACAACTTTTTCATTATGTGGTATTAGGGAAAACTTCAATTAATTTGTTAGGTGATAGTCTTGTTCTAAAATTTAGTTGTCTAGCCGTCTATCTAATCACTGATCGGAGAGAAACCGCGATAATTTTGTCTAAATCGTTAAAATTAATCGTTGAACCGACTTTTGGTCTTTTAAACCATCTAAACAACACTTAACTCAATTTTTTTTGATTTAAAATTCAAAACATCTAATTTACGTTCGTAATTTAAATAAAAGTCATAAATTTTGAATTTATAATCTTGTTTTCCTATGTTTAATGCAAATTTGAAAACAACAGTATATAAATTTTTTAATTATAATAGATTAATATGTTTTTAAAATATTAAATAGCTTTAAAACTAATCTATGATTAAATTTTGTATAATTTCTAAAAAAAATTTCTAGGTGCTAAACGCACTTTTACTATTTGAGTAACGCTTACCGATTTTTTTATTTTTTGAAGAAGGAATAATAGATATTTACGAATATACAAATATGTTTTGTTGTTAAATTTTATTTTAATGACTACTTAGAATAATCCAAGTACTAGTTCGGTGAAGGTTGGGGACATTAGGGTCAGGTCAGGTCAACGTCCAATCAATCATTATTTAGTTTCCCGAAGATACAAAAAAAATGCAACTTTAGTGTTGGATTCCATAATGGGTAACCGCATATATAAAATACTTTTATCAAAACAAAAGCGAGTTTTTAATTTAGTCTATTAAAAATACAATAATACTTAACTAATCTAATAAAACTTGAAAATTCCTAAATTTTTTGAGAAACCGTCTCAATGAAATTGTGTTAGGATGACTTTTGAAAGCGTTTGTTAAATTTTGATAAACGACCAAATGTGTTCTTTTTTTCTTTTGACATAAGAGAGATCATGTCAGAAAATTGTGATTGTTTGAGGGGAAATTTGCAAAAATAAGTCAAAAAGAAAAAGGTCAAATGCAAAAAAAAAAAAGAGAACAAAATAAACGCGGCGGGACTTGAGTGATTGGTGATTAGGGCCTCTTGAAGATTTGTTGACTCTATATCCATATTTGGGCCCGAATATTGGGCTAGAATCTAATTGAGACAAACTTGAGCCCCTTTCAGATTTTTCATTGGATCGTTTCTGATGACTTTAATTTCTGAGGTATAGAAGCGTTGAAGGGATCACCAATAAGCAATAAGGCCAGACATAAAAACCAAGTCAATCGACCGAATAACGTATGCCATGGAAATTGATATTATAAAACATTCATTGTAGTCCTCGAATGAACACTAATTGTGAGACGGAACTTTAAACTCGTTGTTTTTCTATAGTTTGGTTTTTGGTATTACCGGTTTTGGAGGAATTGACACGATCTAAGAAAAAACATATCGGGTCAGGGTTCCTGTTCGTCGGATAAGTTTGATTTTGGGTCCATTGAACATAGCGGCACTGTACAAACAGGCATGTTATGAGACACATGTGATACTGTTTTCTTAGTCCACTAAAATATTTCTACTCGCACGTTACAAAATTATATATAGAGAGAGTGAGACTCACCAAGATTTAAGAGGTACGTACTACATGTTTGTGAAAGAACAAAAATAAAACGGAAATAAAACGTGGACAAATGAGATGTACAAACTCTGCTGAACCAAACTGCTGGAAAAACAGTGAAATAGCTTTTGAGTTTTCATAGGTTTTGTAATTCGAGATGTCCCTAGCTAGTTTTCTTCTTTCCCATCATCAATCATCCTTCACTTTCTCCAATTTGCGTTCCTTTTTTCTTAATTCTTTTATTTTGAACTTCTCATCTATATTATGTGTACAACGCCACAACTTATATTCCTAAAGTGAAGAAAATTTTTATCACGTGCGAAAGAATCCAAGGGAGAACTTACTTACTTGTGCTATTGAGTATTGACTCACTACAAGATGTTTATTAAGCATCCCAAATCTAGTATTTATCACGAGATTTAATGTCTTTACATTAAATTTCATGAATGATATTCACAAGTTTTTTTTCTTATATAATATGATAAGTATTTTAAGTAATGATTTATTTTAGATGAAAATATATCTTTATTAGTTTTATATGGTTTATGAGTCGATCAATCAGATTAGTTAGTTACGAAGTTTGCTCAGTTAACCACAAATCCACAAGTCGTTCAGTGTACTATGTACTAGTATCGGTAATTCAGTATGTACTGGTCTCATTATAGCTATTATTGTTCCAAGTCGTGAAAATGATTAATAAAGCTTCGTTTATCGAAATCTATACTTTAAGCAGAGGTTAGTAGTTAGTACAAGAATTTTGTCACTTGATTTGATGGTGTAATTTTAGTTTTCAACATTTAGTTAATGTTGGTGACATAATCACTGAATGTAATCACAATTATGTAAAATATTGTATTGTTAAGATATATTGAGAATCGCATAATCATGTCACTATTCCACGATTCTATGATTTACCAATCAAAACTAAAATTATTTTTTGTTTTATCATTGTAATTTTAGTACAAAGGAAGATGTCCAAATGGGAATGTAAAATCTGAAAAGGAGGAAGATAAGATTGAAAAGAAAACCCATAGTAATTAGTGGAAGTGTACAATGTACAATGTACCAATGCCATTAACCATTAATGATTTCATTATTAAATATCCTTCTGAGTTAGTGGAAGTGTTTTCACTAGCATCAGTTTATCTGACGTAATTAGTTAATTAAGATAAGAAATGTACTAACAGACAATAAAAAAAGTCTCATCATGATTAGTGTCCAAAAAGGAAAATTCGAAACCTGACCCAATTAAGAAAGAACAACAGCACTTTAAGATATATACTCTAAGTGGTCTCTAATTAAATGGTAAACCGATTGAAACGAATATTGCATATGTTTTCATCACTCCTCAATAAAACTATTAACCAAACAAAAATTTTGTCATTTTACGAGCTTTAAATAATTTCAGTAGTTTTTTTTGTTTTGTTATCTAGCAAGTGATTATATTTTCTTACTTCATCTTTTGATCTTTGATTCTTTTTTCCTCCATGATGTGTTATCTTCTTTTGGGTAAAAACTAAAAAGAGATTGGGTAGACTCACAAATTATCATTACAAATCCCAAATTCAATCTCCAAATCTCATAACTAAAAGAAATACCATTAAAAAAACGTTAAACCGCATAGTCTCCCATCAAACCCTTTGCTTATAGAATGAATGTTACAACTCAAATTAATAGGAAAGAAAAGTAGGTCTGAATTCATTGGACATAGAGTCGTAATCGTCAGTCGTCACACAAGAAATTTCCGTCGGCTGTGTTCGACACGCGCCACCCTTTGAAACCCGGTTTTAAGTTAAAGTCCCAATTTGTTACATATTTGACCCACCAGATGTGCTCTTTCATCCACTCACTGTAGGACACGTGTCGGAAATCCTCTAAACCCTTTTGACAAAACATCATGTCTCAAAGGAAAAACAGAAAAATTAAAGAAATTAAAAGAAAAAACCACAATCTCCGTCAATCTTTGAACCCTTTCTCGCTCCTATCTTACCTTTCTCACTCTTTATATACTGACTGTTTTGCCATTACAGTATATGCAAAGAAGACGAAAGCAAACCCTTATCAAACAAGCAAATCTCTGAGAATTGAGGGTTCTCGAGTATTTTATTAGGGTTTGGAGAGATCTGTGAGAAGACAGAGAAGGTGATTGAAGAAATGCAACAGAGTAAACTGACAGAAGAGAGTGAGCACATGCAGGCACTGTTATGTGTCTATAACTTTGCGTGTGCGTGCTCACCTCTCTTTCTGTCAGTTGCCTATCCTCTTGCTTTCTCTCTCTCCTCTCACTCTATCTCTCTCTCAAATTTGTTTAGACATTTCCCTTCTTATCTTGCTACATCATTTACCCACTTATCATCTCTTTTGTTGTGCACTTGGGTGGTGATATGGATAAGACAAAAGCGTTTTGATAGTCTTTAGATATGTTTTTCTTTCTTTCTGTATTGTGTCGAAGTGGGCGCTTGCTTACGCATAAGAATGTTTGTTTTAAGGCTTTCTTTTTAGAAGTTTGGTGGAAAAAAGCTCAGATTTTTATAGTTGCGTTTATAATAATAAATGTAAATTGTTAAGTGTGCTCTATTGTTGATCCTTTCTAGTGGATCTAGGGAAAGCGCGAGTTTTGATGATCATGAACCCCAACCGGTACACATTCTTCTCATCGATTAGTTAACTATTGATTGTCTCTTTCTCTTTTTTGGATGTGATCTGATTTTTTATTTTTCCTTATAAAGTTTTTTCTTATTGAAATTCCCTGATAATCTTAACAGCTACATGCGAGTGAACCATAAATTTTGTTTTTTCGTCTTCTGTCTTCTTCTTTTTCAGAAACTAGAAGTGGCTTTCAGGTTTCACCAGAAGCCATAATGATGGAATTTGTGTATGCTGATTTTTGGTTGGTTCTATTTCATGTACCACCTAGTTCTGTACCGTTTCAATAGAAACATGATTTTTTTTTCTCTGAGCAAGGTGGTAATGAAGCACTGAATACAGCTGTTTGGTCTTAAAAGGTCTTTGATCTATAATTTCCTTTTTTGTGTTAGGTTTGTACGGATTAATGCTAGTTGGCATTGAAGTCTTTCTTGGAATTAATGTGATCCGGTAGTTGGTAGATATTCACTAACTTGATTTCTTTGCAAGTTGAGATCCAAAAGAAAAAATTGAACCCTATACCTAATGCTCTCTATTATCCTTTTGCCTTGCAATTTTCTTCATTTTTGCTTCTGAATTTGTTAGAGAACAGATTTTGTTGCTTTGTATTGGTTTTTTTTTGGGTGCCAAATGAAGTAAAAAATGTTGTGTTCTATGGAATGGTGGATCCAATATGGTGCCAAATGAGGTTAAAAATGTTATCTTCTACTGAAGTTGTTTATCTTATGCTGCCAAAGGAGGTTAAAAACTCTTATTTTCTGCTGAAATGATTGATCTAGTTAAGTGTCAGAATTGACGATATTTCATCTGATGTTATTCTTGTTGGTTTGATCATTTTGTGTTGGCCAAGCTTAATGTTTATGTCTTTTGATTAGTTTTTATCAAAATCAGTTGCTTTGTAATTAAAAGCCTAGTTTCTCAGTGATTTTGTCTAATCTGCTCTTTGATTACTAAATGCATTATCATGGGTTCAAGCAAAGGCATGAGTTGGTACTATTTTTTATTTTTCAGAATTTTGGCTTTATGTTGTTCCATGAATAAGTAACAAAAGTAAGGAGCTTTTGCTAATCTTGCGTCAAGTGTCAACCATTCAAGGATGAAAAGTTTTTGTGTTGTGTCTGAAGAAATCAAATTGTGAATAGCTTTCTTGTCGGTACTGGTGTCTAATGTGGTTCACCCTGAAATCCACCAATGAAGTCGTGAAATAGATAACAGTGGAGATGAAAAAATGCTAAGAATGTTATTTATGTTATGTTGCATAATTGATAATATCTCATCTGATTTTATTCTTTTGTTGGTATGATCTCTAGCTTTGTTGTCTAAGCTTTCTTAATGTTTTCAAATAAGTTTTTTGTCAATAGCAAGTCCTTTGTAATCTGTGGCTAATTTTGCAATGATTATGGGTCAAACATTCAAGTTCACGAAGTCCTTGTGTTGTGTCTGCTGAAATCAAATTGTAAATTTGCTTAATTACCAGTATATATTGGCGTCTTCTTTACATTGAAATCATTATATGAAGTCACAAAACAGATAACAAGTAAAGACACATAGGTTTTTGGTGTACTTTACAGCCTAAGTGTTATCCCCAGGTTCTTTTCCTTATGCTGGGTTTAGGTTATTGTGATGACTGTCTTGTTTCTGCAGTTCTTCATGGGCTATTCAGATATTCGTGCTTGAAGTAATTTAGTCGATGAGTTTGAACGAGCATTAAACTTCATATTTTGTGAGAGAGAGATATAGAGATGACTATGTTCATAAACCGTCTGAAGATTCTAAATAATATCTTGTTTTGATTTGGAGTTTCGTAATAACTAGGGATTGAATGTAGAGGCAAATTTAATCATAACTATCATATAACGTGATGCACCATCTGATGTGTTAGGCTACTATGATGTCTTCCTTTATTTGCCTGTCCAGTTAAGCTATACTTGATTATAGGATAGGTGAACTGAAAAACGTATTACTATGATTAAGGGCATTTGTAAGCCTTTAGGTTAATCTAGAAACAATACCATGTTACCTTGTCTAATATTTCTTGTGCAAAACCATGTTAGTTGAACATGATCCTGTTTTATGGATTTGCACATTGTCATCACCAAAAGACCTATGCAAGAGAACAGTCTCGTTAAAGCAATAATAACAACCTGATTTTGTGTTCTCTTACTTTTGCAATAGCTGATATTAATATCAAGTGGGAAGACATTTCAAGGATACCTTTATCTAATTTCAACGTTGGAAGTGTAGAATCAGGTAAATAAATTATGTAAGCATGTAGAATTACTAGCCAACTTAATTGGAGATTTTTAGCTCGATGATCGTGATGAAACATCTATATCATTAGCTCTGTTTGCTTCCATTTTGCATTTAATATATACCATGTGTTATGTGAGATTGATATGTGTTTGTTATTGTTTAATCGATTAATTATTGAATTTCACAATTTAAGATTTTATGGTGGTTAGTAATATAAAGAGACTTATGCGTTTCTCAAGCATGGTGGATTCAGTGGCTAGACTTGAAACTAAAGAATGGCAAAATTACTTGTTGGATAATCTATTCTATGATCAAATGCATCAGCTTCATCAGTCTAACTTCATCTTGTCTTTTTGCATATTATTTTATTTCTTCTCTACATTTTGTAGTCAAGAACTTGATTCGTGTTGATGGTGGCAGTCAGAATGTTTGGATTTGCCATCTGATTGGACTCATATACACAGGATTGAGGAAGAGTGGAGTCTTCTTCTTATCATATTTTCTTCATTGACATTTATTTAGGTCCATAAAAGCTACACCATTTCATGCATTTGCTCTAATTTATTTATTTGAAACAACATAGTTCAAAGGGGTTGTTATCTTGAAATATTTTATCGTGTGAACTAGTTTTTGCATGTCAATCATGTTGGTTATCATCTCTCCCTAAACTTAAACTTAAGGGTCAAGAAAGGATAATCTCTTGTGAATCGATAGACATAGGTTTGTTTTGAATCATTGCTCTAAATCTAACTGGTGTTAATAGTTTGTGTTATACCACTGTGTTATTTTGTAGAAAATGAAACTATACAATGTACTATGCTCAAATTATTATCACCTAGAATTTTTTCTTTTGCTCTTTTCCGAAAATTGTTTTTATAGAATTATGGATTGCTCTTACAGATAAATCTTTGAATTGAGAGATTATGTGTTGAACTGAACAAATAATCGCCAGACTAAATAATAATTTGAGCCAGGTATGTTGTTTAGTGGTTTAAATTAGTGTCGTTGTGTCATCATCAGTAGAATTTAAATCCAGAAAAGTTTATGTTGTTGGGAAAAAAAAAACTAGATGTTGACTAGTTTGTAGAATGGGGGTTTTGAATGTATCTTATATAATTTCTGCACTAATTTAAAGTCATTGAGGAAACGGGGCCTTATTTAAGAGCCGAGTGGTTTAGTTTTGTAGCTCTCTGGTTACAATCATACCGTAATATACAAATATTGTAAAGAAAATCAAGAAAACTTAAATCACAAAAATGAATGGGTGTGGTGTGGAGTTAGTAGCCGCCCACTCGTTGAGTCAAACTGTGACCCACCCTATTTCATTGTTTGCCTAACACTTCCAAACCTTGCCGTAATTTTTTTTCCATTGGCTTTTGGCTCAAAATAATTTCTTTTAACTTGAAGTCAAAACTCAAACTCATGCCAAAACAATAAAAGAAGGGATTCTAAAAATAAATGAAGACAATATATTCTCCTATGTTTAAATTCAACCAAAATTGTTTTCTAGCGAGTACAGTAACCAGTTGATTCTTACTAAACAAAAGTTGTTACGTGCTATTCGGAGGAATATTTTAGTGTTGTGTGTAGTGTTTGCACGCTAAACAATAACAAAATCCCTATTTATTTTCACAAAATGCTATTATTTGTTTCTTTAAACTTATAAGATATATTAGTTCTGTTTTTATAGATCACATTATTTCATTTTTAGTATGTTGTAGTAGAGATATGACAAACTACAGAACTCTTAACCAAAATGATCCTGATTAGGCATTCTAAACGTTAGATGCTACTCTATTCCCCTATTGCATAGTGATTTAATGATTTTTTTGAACATTAGGAAGATTTGATCTCACCAATTTAATGTAATAATTGTATGTTCGAGACTGCACATATAGCCACTGACCACATCGGTGATTGAAACTAAATTTCTTCAATGTGTGAGTAATATAAACGGTGAAAGTAAACCTTCTCAAATGTCTTCGAACTCTTAGGCCTTGAATGGTAGTAATTTTTAGCACGGATTTTGGTTTTTGTTTTTTAAAAACCATTTAATTATCCAATCAAGATTATAGAAAAAGTAGTTTCTCTAAAAAAAAATAGGGAATTTAGTTTTTGAGAGTTTACAAATTCCTTAATAAAATTTAAAAACCCACTTTTATCAGTTTTTGAAAATGTTACAAGACTAGATTTTACCCGGGTTGATTTTTTGTAACTAAAAAATATAAATTTTAAGTTGTATTTGTTTTGTTAATATTGTTTGTTTTGTTCAGTATTTAAGATTGTATAATTGTATTTTGATTGTTAATAATAGGATTTCACCCGCGGTATACCATCCCGTATTAATATTGATCCAAACACGTCCCGCCATATTTATAAAGTTAAAATATTTATAATATTTGAAACTTCATAAAAGTTTTAATATTATAAATATTTTAAACGTTTTATAAAGTTTAACTTATTAAAAATTTAAAATATTTAAATTTTAATAAAGTATAAATATTTATAATATTTTGAAACTTTTTAAAAGTTTAAATTCTTTGAAATAAAAAACCAAAATAAACCGAATAAAACTTTTAAATCAAGCTCCCTGCTCTTTTGTATTCGGAATCATTTTGGTCTCTTTTATCGTATGATTCTGAAACATTGCCCAATTTTTTAGGCGATTTGAGACATTATACACACATTTTTTTATTCATTTATTGAGTAATATATGTCCGTTTTAAAAAATTTTAATCATATCATATGCAAAAAAAATCTCAGATTTTATTAACTAAATGTATTATATAATAATTCAAAATAATTTAAATATAAAATTAAGAAAAATGAAAGGAGAATCATATATTTATGTTTGAATCGGGTAGATTTTGAAAATGTTACAAGACTAGATTTTACCCGGGTTGATTTTTTGTAACTAAAAAATATAAATTTTAAGTTGTATTTGTTTTGTTAATATTGTTTGTTTTGTTCAGTATTTAAGATTGTATAATTGTATTTTGATTGTTAATAATAGGATTTCACCCGCGGTATACCATCCCGTATTAATATTGATCCAAACACGTCCCGCCATATTTATAAAGTTAAAATATTTATAATATTTGAAACTTCATAAAAGTTTTAATATTATAAATATTTTAAACGTTTTATAAAGTTTAACTTATTAAAAATTTAAAATATTTAAATTTTAATAAAGTATAAATATTTATAATATTTTGAAACTTTTTAAAAGTTTAAATTCTTTGAAATAAAAAACCAAAATAAACCGAATAAAACTTTTAAATCAAGCTCCCTGCTCTTTTGTATTCGGAATCATTTTGGTCTCTTTTATCGTATGATTCTGAAACATTGCCCAATTTTTTAGGCGATTTGAGACATTATACACACATTTTTTTATTCATTTATTGAGTAATATATGTCCGTTTTAAAAAATTTTAATCATATCATATGCAAAAAAAATCTCAGATTTTATTAACTAAATGTATTATATAATAATTCAAAATAATTTAAATATAAAATTAAGAAAAATGAAAGGAGAATCATATATTTATGTTTGAATCGGGTAGAGATATTTTAGGAATTAGTTTAATGTAGTTTTCCTTAAACAAATTGAGATTAATGTAGTTTACTAAACCGAAGATTTGTAAATAAGTTTGTTTTGATATTATCTTTTTAATTTTTCAGATTTAACCTTAATGGATTTATTATTTTTGTCTCAAATGTGATGGTATTCTATGTAAATATTTACTAAAACAAAAGTTACTCTACAAAATATACTTAAAAATGTTAATATAGATTGTAATTATGTTTTGTATTTATTTATTTATTTACAAAATCCAAAACCCAAAAACCAAAATCTAAAATCCAAAAACCATTTAAAAACTCTCAAACATTCATGGCCTTAGATTGATCATATTTGTTAGACCGGACTGGTTATGTGATAGAAAATACCCATACAAAATTAAAGGATGTAACTTTATAAACCAAAAAACATTGCAAATATCAGACTAACACCAAGAGAAAACATGAGTGTGCTATTGGATGGTTTGTAGTAGCCTAGTAGTAGGTAAAACAAGACAGAAAACCAAAGTGTACGCAAATACGGTGTCGTATCTGAAAGCGCAACCTTATTCTTTCTAGACTTTGACCAAAAACCACCTATCCCACTTGTCTTTGTCTTGTGTTTTTCTTTCCACCCAAAAAAGGGAAAACAAAACGGCCGTTATCACGGCTTGGAAACGGAGGGAGCGTCTTTAACGGTGACCAACGACGAACCATTACCTTTAGCAATTGTTGTAGTGGATAGGTTAGGAGACAAAGGAACGCCGCTATCTTTAACGAAGGGGTTACGAGAAGGACACGTGGCAGTAGAGATGGTGGTGGCTAAAGAGATGGGCATAAGGCAAAGACCTTTGCCTTGTAGATATTGCATGGCCGATCCCATGTCCTCTTCCATTAGCTTTGCCACTTGGTGCTCCGTCATCTTCACCGCCGCCGCATGATTCTCGCCGGAGGAGGAGGTGTTTTCGTGGGATCCACCGGCATCCTGAAAAAATTGACAAAATAATTTTAAAAAACGAGAAAAGCAAAACCCTAAAGCTATGATGTCCAAATTTGAAGGTTTTGGTATTTGTTGGAGAGAAAAGTCGGCACGCGTGCCCTGCCCTTTTTAACTGCAGTTTTGTTTTTTTACTCTTTTTTGGAAAACTTTTATTTCTGTTGGAAAGTCGAAACCAAAACTACTTTTGATTTGTCTTCTTCCCTAACATAAACCTTTTTTCCATAAACTAAGCAATACAATCTCATTCAATGTTTGGTACTGATCACGTCATCTCTAATATCATTAAAAGAAGAATTAGATAAATAGGTTATAGTTAAAATGACAAAAATGCTATACCTTAATCTTTATTATTCTATATCTGATTATATCCATCAACTTTGAAAATAAATAGTATCAAGAAAAGAGAAGATAAGTCGTTGAAATTACCTCAGAGATTTGTGAAGAAACAGAAGCAGCACCTCCCAGTCTACTCATGCTTAGTACCTGCATACATAATTTAAACTTTTATATAGTTCGCCGATCCATTGTTTGTTTAATAAACTGTAAATTTATGTGGTGATTATATGTTTTAACAGCCAAACGATAAATAATTACAAGATAAAAGGGAGAGGGAGCATAAGGAATTTTAGTTGCAGAGGCCCATATTCGATTACATATTCTAATGTCAACTCAAAGGTAAAGAAGCTTCCATTATTATAACAAAAGCAAATTAAAATGCTCATATCTTATAAAATAATTGAGAGAGAGAGAAAGATTCACCTTGACTTGGAGCTGTAAGAACTTGACATAATCGATAATCTCATCGAGCATTGATGCTTTGTCTGTCTGTTAATTATAACAATAAAAATAAACATGTTAGCAATCTTACATCTGTTTATTACTATTATTAATTTATTACTTTAATCTTAGAATTAATTAGCTAATCAGTGTTTAATCATTTGATAGTATAAAAGTCCAAAGCTCTAGATAACCTACTAAACTAGTAGCCATTTGTGGTCCAAATTATGAACTCCAAGACTAAAACACATCAGTGCAATTCCATATGATTTTAAACACATTATTCAATTTGGGACCGTATTAAAGAAATGTAATTACAAACTGGATTCGAGTCTACTCCTTTAATCAAATTTTACTAACAATGGACATGGATGATCGAAATTTAGATTATTGACGATAATTGAATTTACCTTGTTGCCATTAGGGACAAGTTCTTGAAGAGACTTCATTCTCTCCGCTATTCTCTCTCTTCGTAACTGTCCCATAAATTTCAAAATATTTCAATAATCACCTCAAAAAATATATGTAACTTTATACGTTTTTTCTCGGTAACTGAAAGCGAATAATGAGGAAAAGTAAAAAAAAAAAAATGAAAAAATAGTAATTGAACCCGTTCGGCGATACTGTGAGGATCAGTGGCTTGACCTCTCCTAGCTCGGACTTTAGGCTTAGTCTGAGTCGGCGCCGTCGTACCACCGGTGGTTGTTGACGCCGTGGCCTGCGACTGCGATTGCGTTTGACCTCCCGATCCCTAAAAAAATATTTCAAATAACATTTAATTAATACTTAACCAAAAAAACATGTAATTAATATTTTCTCTTCTATAGTATTTGGAAATGAGAGAGAAATGAAAAAAGGGGATCATACCTGAGGGAGGTGGAAAGGGAGAGATCCGGTAGAGAAGCCATTGAAGAGAGCGTCGTTAGGATGGTTATGAGACAAAGGAATCATAGTGATCTGGTTTCTTGAATCGATGTCGTGGTGGTGAAATCCAGCGACGGGGGCGCAATCGGGTGTAGGCGGGGGAGCGTCGTCGAGGACGGAGGAGGGCCAAGGAGTGGAGGAAAAGATGTGGTGAAGGAAGTCATCGTGGTCGAATGTTGCAGGAGATTGAAGATGTGGGGAAGAAGAAGATGAAGGAGTTAAAAGAGAGGAGGAGTTCATAGCTTCTGATTTTTTTTCTTTTTTATTTTGAGTGAGAATGAAATGAATGTTTTGAGGTTTAAGACTTTATGGTGTTTTAAAGAGGGATGGGGATGGTAATATTTGAAATTTGTAGGGTTCTATATGTTAATTACGCTTGGATGTAAAAAAAAAAGTTAAATACGTTTACCAAATTATTTATATGGTAACCGTTATCGTCCTTGCAAATTCTTTGGTGTTCTTTTCATTTCTTGATTTTTTTAATTACCAAAAGAATTCGATCATTGAAGTCACGATTTCTTCGATTTTATTATTCGTTGTTGATATATAATATACTTTTCACAGTTTTGTAGTAACTACAATAGTATAAAACATATATATAGTTCTATAAATAATAACGTAGTCGAATGGAAAGCTTAAAGGAATCAAAATAATTAGTTTATAATTTGGTTAAACCAACTTCACTCACATTATTTATGTCTTTTTCATTTTTTTTATAAAGAATGTGTTTCTAAATAGCGTTGATTAGAAAGTTTTCAAAACAGATTTAGAATTTAAGTTTTAGATAAAAGCAACTTTATATTAAATTTGTCATGTACATAATGGGTAACATATTAGTTTTTCTGAAAATTTTATTTTCGTGGATTTATATTAGGAATCGAATTTCGCCAACTACAAATCTCTAGTGTTAATCTTTTTCTTTTTATCAAACGGAGTTTTTTAAAAGGTTTCGGTAACTACCTCGATATATATTCGTTAGTCCAAAAGTGCAATAGTCTACAAGATATCTCGGAGGCAACACTTTTTTGCAGTGACAACTATTTAAACATAAAATATTTAGACATGCAGTATAAATGCATAAAATTTATATAATCCTATTCATTTGGGTAGATTCATCAATGATGCTCTGTGGTTCATAATACTGTTTTCTTGATATATTACTGTTTACAATTTGTCCCCAAGATTACAAACATGATATCCCCTTAGACGATACTCGTGTGTTTAAGAATAAGTATCCACAAAAGATCACTCCTTTACAGATATATACTTTTCTGTTTTCTGTTTTCAAAGCAATATGATACCAGGAAATTGTTGTTTTTCACCGATCTGCTTAACTTTTGTGAAACTGATGATCCTCTTAAACGAGAACACAACAGAACATCATCTCATCATCATCACCATTATCATCATCGTCATGTCATAACTAAGTTATTTACTTTAAAAAAAAATACAAATTATAAGTACAAATATAACACAAGAAAATGTAACCATTTTAAAATATCTGTTAGTTTGAACTTCTTGCTATCTTTCGTTACGTATAAGTCACTGCTATAATTCATTTGTCCGTTAATAACATCGACAACTCATATTTTACCTGAAAAAGTTAAATCTTTCTTTTTTACCATTTCATGCAATTTTCAACAAGGAATCTATCTAAGAAGTTTTTTTTAAAGAGTTAATTGACAAAGCTAAGTAAATAATTAATATAGTATTATATGCAATATGCATGATTAAGCACATGGGACATTCTGAGTTTTGCACAAACTCACAAGAGGTAGAGATCAGCTTTAATACACTTCCCATTTATTAATTGCAAATGTTGGTAAGCATTGATGTACTACACAAGAGAGAGAGAGAGATCTATCATCTCATGTATTAGTATCACTAAGAGAATGCATGTACGTAAAACTAATGCAATAATTATTTTTGTTTGTGCTTAATAATTATAATGTATACCAACATAATCAACTAAAGGGGTGTACAACAATTGTAAACTCAAGCCTGACAAAACCATTAAATTTGAGGAATTCCTTCAAAATTATGTCTTTGTTCAATTTAAAACATTGGCTCTTACGATCTTAGTTTAATACACCTAACACTCACATCTCACACCAAATTAATACACTGAAATAATCACATCCCATCTCATCTCAGTAAAATGAACTCTAGAATCTCTAAACATTGAAAGGTGGCCTTGGGCAAAAATTAAATTAACCTCCAATGAATCTTACAATCTCTGATTAAAGTCTTGGTTCTTACAATATTTAGTCTAATACAAATAAATAAGCATATCTTATTTTCTTCAATGTAAAATTATTCATCTAAATTCCACATCAAAAACTCTACTTGAGTAACATGAATGCTTAATTTGGTTGCTGTGATCGTAGATGAAGCTGAGTGTCGCTGGAAAGGCTATTTTAAAAGAAGAAGTTGTGGATGAGTTATAATCTAACGTCTCCATAATCTTATGTGCAATAGAATTTTTTTTTTTTTTTTTGGGCAGTGTTAAGATTGGGATAAAATGGAAAAGAGAAAATGTGCAAGAATTGAAGCCGGCTTAGGCCCAATCAGTCAGTTATAAGGGTCTCGGAGGGCCGGCTGGTTAATCTAGGACCCTCAGAACCGCCTCGGTTATGGAAAACCAGAAATATACGTCAAATTCGGGTCGATTAAAAAGATAAACCAGAATAAACCTAACCGGCTCGTTAAACCCAATCGCCTCTTTGATAGAGAGCAAAACCAGAAGCTTAAACCCTTTCTTCCTCCGCCGCGTTCTCAAATTCCTCTCAAGCTCAAGCTCTGAAGAACCAATCTTGCTTTCGCATCCCTCTCTGTGATTTCGTTTCAAACGTGAGCTTTTACTTTCGTTGTTTCATATTCAAGGCTTGTGTTGATTCTCAAATTGCGGCAATTAAGTAATTAGATTGATTATTCCTAATTGCTACTGTTGCTCCTAGAAGCTTTACCTTGTTTTATTCTGGGCTCAATTGTAAAGTTTTTGGATTCGAAATTTACTGTTTTTTTGGAGATTGATGTTTAGGAAACGCAGAGCTTTGCACACTCTCTGAATCATGGCGACTTCAGCTGATGCTCGGGCGGTAAAGTCGCTCAACAATTCCGAGGGGCGTAAGAGATTTGTGGTACGTGTTCGTTATTTTGGGTTTTGTTAATACTTGGGCATACCTTTTCTTTTCCCTTCTAAAACCTTCTCTAAAACTTTATTGTTGATATTTTTCGATTAGCTTTCATAGTGTCCGCTGATTCACCACATTAGTAAGCTCAATTATCTGTTTTCGTTGTGCTCTCTAATATGGCTGTTTGTGCTTTATTACTTCTGGATGCAGTTCAAGAGTTTCTCTGCAAGAATCAATGACATTGACATCAACGTGTTTAGGAGCTTGGTTAAGGTGAAGGCTGAGCCTTCTGAAGGATCCACATTTTTCAGGGATTGCCTCTTAGAATGGAGGGTATGTTTGTTTTTGTTGCCTATGACCTCTTTTTAAAGTTTCAATATTTTTCTTCTGGTCTTGGACTGTTTGTTGTGTCCTAAGGTTAGGAATCTTAAGTAAATCATTACAGTCTTTAGTAAGCCGTGCGGTGGTTGAAACATGATAAGTAATGGCAATTTTAGTGATCGTGTGAACTTGAAATTCAAACCTCATAGCTTTTATTGTTCACCTGATATTGTAAAGAGACTGCCAACTCACTACTTTACCTCTGCACTGAAAAGAATGTTGGTACTCTGTTTTCTCATTAGTTTGGTCTATAGGCATCTAGGTTTACCTGAGAAGCAGTATCTCTGAATATATTGTTGATGTCTGACGCAGAAGCTGCAATGCATATCATAGACTAGCGGGGCTGTTCCTGCTTTTTCTTTGTATATATCTAAGTCTTCTTGGTGCTTGATCACGCTTACACAGACGTAGTGAGATGATAAATTTGGTTCATTTGACTGGTTGAACGCAGGAACTGAATACCGCAGAAGATTTCATTTTATTTTATGAAGAAATGTTACCACTTGTCCAGAATTTGGGGTTGGTTATTTTGCAAAAAGAATTAATCTTCTCGAAACTTGTCTCTCGATTACAAATGAAAGCAAGGTTGTCTCTGGAACCTATTCTCAGGTTTGCTATTTTCTGCTCATTCTTTTAGCCTGGAACCATCTGCCAGTGGAACGTATTTTTCACTTATATAGCCTTGTCACTTCAGTTGTCATTTTTATCTGTATGCCACCGAATCTTCACTCTCAGGCGGTGTAGTTAACCACAACACTTTGAAAATTTGAAATCACGTCCTAATTCCATGGAAAATGTTTGTTTTTTTTTTCTGACATCTTTGATAAAGGATAATGTTGTCAGAGGAGCTAAAATAATGGTTGCTAAATTTCTTCACTTTTTTTCCATTCTTGAGAGCATGCACTTTTGTAATCTTCTTCGGTATAGAAGTATAACGAATTTTTTTTGCAGGTTGATTGCTGCTCTGTCAAGAGATCTCTTGAAGGACTTTCTTCCGTGAGTATTCTCTCTTTATTGTGCTAGTATACTTTGAAAACATAGTAATCCTTAATAAGGCTTACTGGAAGTAAATGCTTTGGAAAAGCTGATGAATTGCTTTAAGGTGCCTACAAAGTACTCCTTAATGTCGTGAAACTCTGGACTAGATAATTTTTTTAAATCCGTTTCCTTGCCATCTGAGAACTGATTTAGTTTTTGCAACACTGAATAGCTTACAACATGTTAACACAAATTTTACCTTCCAATCCTTGCATACAGTGGCCAGAAAAGAGTTGCTAACACGAATTTTGATTACTGTCGTTTCACATTATACATAACTGTGCTAGACCATTCTTAGGAAGTAATTTTTCTTTTTGACAGATATTTGGCAGATTATTTTACATTCTTCTAAGGATCAAGTGTTTGAGCTCCACTTGCGATTTCTTTGATAAAATCCTGTTTATATGATTAAATTTCTTACCAATTTCTTTTGTATATTTCATGGCTAGCTTCTTGCCACGAATTGTGAACTCGTTAGTGACTCTCCTAAAAAATGGTGCCCATAAAGATCCGGAGATTATTGAGCAGGTTGTTGGTGTTCTACAGCATATTTTACATTCAGGACAATACCTAAGTTTATACTCTTTTTTTTTGCTGAATTTTGGTCCTTTTTTCTTGCAGATATTCTCATCATGGTCTTCCATAATAGAGTCCCTGCGGAAGTATCTCGTATGCGACATCGAAGGCATTCTCAGGTATGTAAAGTAAATAATTTCAATCTAATCTAGAATGTCTGTTTATTCTGATGGTTCTGTTGATTGCACATGGTCTTTCTTTTTCTTACTGGATCAAGGGAGGCTGCCATTAAAATTGATAAAATTGTTTTTATCATCCTTGAAAGACAATTCATGGCTATCACATGCTGGAAATGTTGTTTAATCTAATTATAGGGTTTTCTCTTATAGATTTCATTTTTTATTTAATTTAATTTGCTAATTTAATTTGCTATGCTGAAGGGATACGTTGGAATTGAGGTATTACCCCAAAGACTATATCAGTGAATTTATGTCAGAGTCCATGTCATTTTTGTTGAGGAATGCACCGGATGAGCAACTTGAAAAAGGTGATAAATTGCTTGTCGTATGTTTTTCCATGTCTACGTTAGGGACAATCCACTTGATTAACACTGCAGTTGGTTTTTCTCTCCTAAAAATTACAGGGATCAATATGATCCTTTCTGAAGTTGCACATCCACCCAACAAACCTGGAGGAGTTGGATTACTATATTATGTTATGCGGGGTACCTGTGGAAGGCTCCATTCAAAAGCTGGGAGAGTTTTGAGGTTCTTGCTGAAAGATTCAACATTATCTTTTTGTGATAATTTTCCTCAAGGCAAG
Organism: Turritis glabra; assembly: GCA_900406565.1. Classification (NCBI taxonomy): domain Eukaryota; kingdom Viridiplantae; phylum Streptophyta; class Magnoliopsida; order Brassicales; family Brassicaceae; genus Turritis; species Turritis glabra. The sequence goes on along the minus strand of OVBN01000020.1, from coordinate 3,648,259 downwards.
TTCTCTTTCTAAAGAGATGTTAGGAGTATTTCATTTAGAAGTGTATTTTATATAGGAGGCTAGTGTGGTTGATTTATCCTCATCTTGATTTTAGTTCTTAGTGGAGAGGGGTAAAATTTAGAGAATGAGAAGTAGTATCGCAGAGTCTTCCTATTTTTGCGTATCCATTTATATTAAGGTCTTCCGTGATGAATTTTAGGAATTGATGGTTTAAGACGTGTTGTCTACTGTGTGGTGTATAGTTTAGAGCCAATGCTTATCAACTTCTTTATAAACAGTGATAGTGATGCTAATTTATTGGTGGGAGGTGGGAATCTTTGTTAACTGTTTTCATTTTCTTGCTGAAGGGATGAATTCTTCTACTTTGTAGAGGCTGTTAATCATTTATATCAAAAAACTTGAATAGATATCCTGGACCTGCTTTTCACGGTTTAGAATCTTATTTCCTTCTTATTCTGGTTGGATCATGTATCACGTTGCAGGCCCTGGTACAGTCGTGGAAGTTGTGAGTTTGGCTTTGCAGAGAATATGTGAGGATTTGGAAGCAGAAAAATTAATTGTTATGTGGGAATACTTGTATAAGAAAATAAACAAATCAGTCTCAAACAAAAAGTCAGTTCATCTAAGCCGACTGTTGAGTGTGCTTACTGCAGTTGTTAGGATTGAGAAAGGTCGCAAGGTTCATGGTGAGTGATTCAATTGCTGATTTGCTTCTCTCTCTCACTCTCTCGTTCTATTGCACTCTCTTTTGGCTACACATGGCAACATACTTTTTCATGTCTTGCTGACTTGAGTTACTGTCTCTGTGTAACAGATAGCTCATCACTGATTGGAATCGTTAGCCGCATTGTGTCAACTTTTGTTGCTTCCTCTGAGACCGCTGTAGAAGGGGATAATTTATCTGCTGTCCTTGATGAAGTTCTGCAATTGATATTATGCACAATCAACAGAGTCAATGAAATGGAAATTGTTGCTTTGCAATGGGCTCCCATTTTTGCCTTGAAGAGTTCAAGGTATTGTCTACTATCTATCTGTTTATATTTTTCAACCTTCGTTTTTTTCTTTCTTGACATTGATCATGTTTATTTTCAGTTTGCTGACTTTTTTGCGGGAGTTCCTACAGAAGGATCAATCAGTTGTGAAAGCCTTTACAAATAATATACTAAGGCAAGACTCACATCATAGTTTTTTTCATTAGTTCCTCTTTGATTATCCTATCTCTGTGTCTTAGTAACTAAATTCTATTTTGCAGTGCAATTAACAACATGATTTGGGAGTCTCCTGAGGAAGTTATTTCTCTGTTACTTACATTGTGTGAGAGTCAACAAACAAGTCACGACGGGGTGAACATCATAAATCAAACATTTGAGGGTAAATATGAGAGAATTCATTCGTTCTTGGAAGAGAATATTAAAAAGATTCAACAGAATATCGAGAATACTGGTTTAGTTCAAATTGATGTGGCCAAGTTGGCTATCATTTGGGGAGTTGTCAACTGTTATCCTTATTTTAAAGTGGATTCATCATTACTGATTTGCTTTAAGAAGACTCTCAGACAGCATTTGGGAGTGTCGGATGGTAAGTATTACTGCATGATTCACTCTTTTTTGCATGTTACTATATTTTTGTTTTATGTTGTTTATTTCCCCAAAGACGCCACTCACATTACGTGCTTGGATAGTGTCATCTTATGATCAAACACATTAAGATTCATGGTTTGGGTCTTCCACTATACAAAATCCTAAATAATTCGCATATACTGTTTGCAGTGTCTTGAATGTGATTTCATGTCCTAACATCTTATATAAGCGACATTATTTTCAGCAGACACTTTTAGTGCCCCAGAATTGATGTGGCAGAGCTTACTTGGTACTGCCTTGAGGTCATGTTACAAACTGCCAGGAAGAATCAACCACAGTGATCTAGAGGAAGCTTTGTCTTTGGCTAAAGATTACAAGTCATGTGTACAAGTGTTGTCCCCCGTGGCCGAGTTTTTGGATTTTATGCACAGGTGAGTTTGTCTTTTTAGGTGGTTGTTCTGTAATTTCTTCTCTTTTGATGACTCTGTGACGGTAAGCTGATCCCTATATTAAATCATAGGCCAGCATTAGCTCATGATGACAGGTGTAATGCATATCCAGAACTTCAAGCAAAGAAGGCTGGAGAAGCTTTTGACATATTTTCTGAAAATTTGTGTCACCCAAACAAAGACATCCGACTTATGACTCTGAGGATTTTGTGCCATTTTGAAAATCTGTCATCTGACCCTTCTTTTGAAGAGCATCCTCCTAAGAAGAAAATGAAAACTGAAGAGATTAAAAAATCTCTTCCTAAAGGGAATGTGAGTAGATATCCTTTGTTCTGTATTCTTACCTCGAACAGATTTCTTACTAGCATGATGATTATATAACTGTTGCCTCTGTGCACTATCATGTTATCACTACTTTCTTAAACTTTTCCTTCAAAATACCAGGTTCTTCAGTTATTACGCTCAGTCGAAGAGACTGCTCCCACAGTGGATACTAGTCGGATGTTGGTCAGTTTGATCTCTACAATACAAAAGGATCTCTCTGCTGGCAGGATACATGCGGCATATGTGAAGCTTGTATTGAATGGGATGTTGGGACTATTACATAATAGATATTTTGATTTGTGGGGTCCAGCATCTGAGTGTCTTGCGGTTCTTGTGAGGAATCACACAGGTGCGGTGTGGAGTGATTTTGTTTGTTATTTGGGGCAGTGCCAACTAAAATTTGAAACACTCCACGATCATAGTGAGAATGCGAACCAAAAGATATCAGAGAGGCATACGGGTAGGCTCTCACCATTTAAGTAAATATCTATTTCATCCACTCATATAATGAATTAGTTGGTTCTTTCTGTAAAGTTCAAATATTAATTCCCATTTTTTTTGGCTCCTGTTTAATATGTGAGACGAAATATATGTCTGTAACCCCATCTCTATCTTATTTTTTCATCTAACCATTTTTTCGTCTGTATAGTCTGATGCATATGTTATCCTTTCAATCTACAGATCTGATTGGCCGTTTTAATTCATTTCTCTTTCCACCGTCTGATAGCACACCTACTGCAACGGTGATATCTCAGTTGCTACAGACCTTACAAAAAGCTTGCAGTGTTGCTCAGTCTCGCGCTTCTGAAATTCTCCCTTTGTTGTTAAAATTTCTGGGATACAACAGCGAAAATCCTGTGAGGTAATCATGTCTCTATATTTTTTGTTCTTAAGCGTAATATTATTCAACTGTTATCATCATTTTGTTCTCTACCTTGCAGTGTCGGATCATATAGTGGTCGAGTTTGTAAAGGAGAGGACTGGAAGAGGGTTCTTATACAATGGTTGACTTTGCTGAAATTAATGAAGAATCCAAGGTCGTTTCGTTTTAGTCAATTTGTAAACGACGTTCTTCAGAATAGGTTGGCGAGACTACTCAATTCGATATTTCAATGTTCTTTTGAATCTCTTGGAGTAAGAACTTTCATTCCTGATACAGAATTAAATAATTTCATTGACCTTTGCATGTGGTTTGTGTTTTTTTTTCTTGAATATTTTTCCAGGTTCCTGGATGATAATGATGCTGAAATACAAACGAATGTTCTAGAGTGCCTTCTGTTGTCGAATGACTTCTTACTCCCACACCGCCAGCATTTGTTGAATTTGATCAAACCAAAAGAATTGAGAGAAGAACTCACAACCTGGAACTTGTCCGAAGACATCGGAGAACCTCACAGATCTCATATTTTTTCTCTTGTAATTCGCATCCTTATGCCAAAAGTTAGGACATTAAAAAATTCGGCTTCACGGAAGGTACATATTACTTACTTTTAGTTTACTTCACTATGCCAATACAGTTTTCATTTGGGTCCCAACAAGTTCTCTTTGTTTTTTTTGTTAGCATACAAGTATCCGTCACCGGAAGGCAGTTCTTTGCTTTATATCTCAGCTGGATGTTAATGAACTTGCACTGTTCTTTGCATTGTTGATAAAGCCTTTGAACATCATATCAGAGGGAACAATGGACTCGTTTTGGAGTTCAGGCAAAAGTTCTATGGACTATTTCCAAAACTCGAATTTCCTGAAATATTTCACTGTTGATACTATTTCAACATTATCCAGGAATCAGAAATCTGGGTTTCTTCATGTCATCCAACATATCCTTGAAGTCTTTGATGAACTCCGTGTCCGACCTTTTCTAGACTTCTTGATGGGCTGTGTTGTCCGGCTATTGGTAAATTATGCTCCAAATATTGATGAAGAAAGGAACATTGATTCATTGGCAGCCCCCCCATCAACTTCAGATGATAAAGAAAATGCTTCAATAAATCATGACCAGGTAAAATGGTTATTAGTGTTGTTTGCCCCTTTCGCTAAAGTCTTGTGTAGGTTATTCGTGCAAACAAACCATTACTGTTTCTCCCATCTCCTTCTTTGGAATTCTTGTCTTGTCTGATATATTTTCCGGTTTTTGTGTAGGCTGGCGCTGCTTTGAAGCAGTTTAAAGAGTTGAGATCCTTATGTCTGAAAATCATTGCTCATGTTCTTGATAAATACGAGGATTGTGAACTTGGCTCCGAGTTCTGGGACCTCTTCTTTTCGGCAGTGAGTCCGTTAATTAAGAGTTTCAAGCAGGAGGGTTCTAGTAGTGAGAAACCAAGTTCCTTGTTCTCATGCTTCCTGTCAATGAGTAAATGCCGTAATCTCTTGACCCTCTTATGTCGGGAAGAGTCTCTTGTTCCAGACATTTTTTCAATTCTAACAGTCACCACAGCTTCAGAAGCTATAAAGTCTTCTGCCTTGAAGTTCATAGAGAATCTGCTTTGCCTTGACAATGAGTTTGGTGAGGATGACAATATGATCAGTGGATTCTTAGATCCGTATATAGAAGCACTGATTAACAGCTTGCACTCTCTTTTCATTGGGGATATTTTGAAAAGGTTAGTACTCTTGTTAATTGACGCACTAAGGTTATTTCCTCTTGTTTCTATTATTCTTAAAGTGTTATTTATGTCCAGGAAATCAGTCAAGTATCATGGGGAAAGAGAGATTAAAATTCTTAAATTACTGTCAAAGCGTATGCGAGATCACTCTCATGTTATGAAGTATTTGGACGTCTTGCTGTCTTTCTTGGATAAAAGCGTGAAAGATTCTGGTATGATTACTATCATTATTGGTAAAACTTACAATATCACGTCTCTTGTATGTCACTGTCTTATTGCTTTTACAGATATTCGTCATGAGGCTTTGCTAGCCATTCAGGACATCATACCGTTGCTTGGGATTGAGAGTACCAGCAAAATTATAAATATAATCTCTCCTCTACTTGTTGACGCTGAACTTGACGTTAGATTATGCATTTGTGATCTACTTGAATCTCTTGCAAAAATCGACTTTTCTCTGGATGATGTGGTAAGTATCATGTCTCTGTGTGAAGCTGAGTCATTTCCTTCTCTTGTTTTCGATTTTGCAATTGTAACGAACAATTGGTTCCCAACCTACAGGCAAAGCGCGTCCGCGACATGAATGCCATCTCAGCCATGGAAGTTGATGACCTTGACTATGAAAAGATAGTTAATGCTTATGTGGAGATTGATGCAGATTTCTTTAATAAATCCTCGGAACAGCACACGATGATCATACTCTCACAGAGTATGTACAACGTATCATCAGAATCTATTATGTTAAGGGGTAGCGCACAGAAGCTCTTGTCTTCTTTCATTGATTTTTCAGCCTCAATACTTTGCGAAGAGGCTTCAGCTCACTCTGAATTTGGCAAAGAGGTCAAAATAGCTGATGTAAGCTGGACAGGAGATCGAATACTGTGCATTTTGAGAAATTTCATTTTGAAACACATTGGAGATGCAATAAACAGAGGATGCATTATAGTAAAGGTACAGTAACCCTCCTAAATCAAGCAGAAAAAAATGCCTGAAAGAAAAAAATTGTAAATTTCATTTAACACTAGCTCTAGGGCAGGTTTAGTAACTTAACAACTTATGCTGTTGCTTATGGTTAGCTTATTGTCGTGCCTCTGCTTTAGAGATACGTCTCTTGACCAGAGATATTGAATTTAGTGTAATATGGATACTCGTGGCTTTCTTATTTGCACTTACGATTCTCTGAAACGAATTATCTGCCGCAGGAGTGGATTCTTTTGATACGCGAAATGGTGACCAAACTTCCAGATGCAGGAAATATTTCTGCATTCAGACCTTTATGCTCTGAGGACGAGAATGTAGATTTTTTTAAAGCTATTGTTCACATTCAGGTAAGTCATTTTATCATAGGAGTCCTTGAGTCCACAATTTATATTCGAGCTGTGGTGATAATCAAAGTTGATATGATAACCACACAGGAACCAATACCACTTCTGATTTTGTTCTAATCTTATTGTTGAGACCTTATTATACCCATAGAGGATGAAGCAGCGAAGATGCTAGAAACCTTGCGATAATTGATTTCCTTTCAATTTCTTTTAGGCACACCGTAGAGCAAGGGCAATTTCACGTTTCACAAATGTGGTCAAAGATTGCAGTCTGCCTGAGGTGATCCCTTGAGTTTCTTACATTTTTAAATGCTACTGCTGTACTGCAAAAGACTTATGACTAAATGTTGGTGTTGCAGGGAGTCGTGAGAAAACTTTTGGTCTCGATCTTTTTCAATATGTTGCTCGATGGACAAGATGGAAAAGATAATAATGTCCGAAATGCATGCACAGAAGCCCTTGCATCTGTATCTGCACATATGAGTTGGAAGTCGTACTATGCTCTGTTGAATCGGTGTTTCCGTGAGATGAACAAGCATCCCAAGAAGGGAAAACTTCTGCTGCGACTTATCTGCTTGATTTTGGATAAATTTCATTTTGCAAAAGATAGTTACCCGCAGGAGGCGGAGGAAATTAGGACTTGCCTACAGAAAATTGTGTTCCCGAAGATGCAGAAGCTGATGAATTCTGATTCCGATAACGTTAATGTTAACAGCAGAGTGGCTGCACTGAAGGTTCTAAAACTACTCCCTGAAGATGTAATGGACTCAAACTTATCCTCCATAGTTCATAAAATTGCCAGTTTTTTGAAGAATCGGTTGGAGAGCATACGTGATGAAGCCAGATTAGCTCTGTCTGCTTGTTTGAAAGAACTTGGGCTGGAGTACTTGCAAGTTGTAGTCAACATTTTACGTGCTATCTTAAAACGAGGATCTGAGGTGCATGTGCTGGGGCACACTCTTAATTTTATCTTATCAAAGTGCCTGTCCAATCCTACGTGTGGGAAGTTAGATCATTGTTTGGTTGATCTCCTTGCTGTGGTGGAAACCGATATCCTTGGAGAGGTTGCTGAACAAAAAGACGTGGAAAAGTTCGCATCCAAAATGAAAGAAACAAGAAAACGGAAGTCATTTGAGACTCTGAAACTGATTGCTGAAAATGTAACGTTCAAAAGCCATGGATTGAAGTTACTCTCTCCGGTCACTGCTCAGCTGCAGCGGCATCTAACTCCAAAGATCAAATTTAATCTGGAGAAGATGTTGAAACAAATTGCAGCTGGTATTGAAGGCAATCCATCTGTTGACCAAGGAGATCTTTTTGTTTTTATATATGGCCGTGTTGATGATGGTATTAACAACAGAAATGGTCTTGGAGATCAAGTGTCTTCTCCACCATCCAAAAAGAAAAGGAAATCAAGAGATCTGAAAGTGACTGCTGGGTTGATTCCTGGTGCTAAGTCATGTCCACATCTTATAACTGTGTTTGCTCTTGACTTATTGCATAACCGAATGAAAAAATTGAAACTCGACAACCCTGATAAAGAGCTGTTGTCGAAGTTAGATCCATTTGTCAAATTACTTACTGGATGCTTGAGTTCTAAGTACGAGGATATTGTATCTTCATCTCTAAGATGTTTTACTTCACTAATAAGGTTTCCACTACCTTCCCTCATGTCTGAAGCAGATGAAGTAAAAACAGCATTGTTAACCATTGCTCAGTCTGCAGTGAGTTCGAGCAGTCCACTTGTGCAGTCATGCCTTAAGCTGTTAACAACGCTTCTCGACAATGAAAATATAACTTTATCATCTGAGCAGTTGACAATGTTGGTTCAGTTCCCCATGTTTGTTGATCTGGAGTCTGATCCATCCTTTATTGCTCTTTCACTCCTCAAGGCCATTGTGAAACGGAAGCTTGTAGTTCCAGAGATATATGACATGGCTACTCAGGTTTCAGGATTGATGGTAAAAAGTCAGTTGGAATCAATCCGCAAGAAATGTAAACAGATACTGTTGCATTTTATGGTCCACTATACACTTTCTGAAAAACGTTTAGAGCAACATGTGAACTTTCTGCTGGAAAATCTGAGGTATGTATGTGCACTAGCTATGAATTCAATTTGGCTCTTATATTTTTCTTATACTAATTGAATGTTTCCTTCAGGTATGAACATTCAACTGGAAGAGAAGCAGTTCTTGACATGCTTCATGCGCTAATCTTGAAATTCTCAAAACCTAATCTCGGCAAGCAGTCGGTTCTTGACCAGCAGTCGAAAACATTGTTCCTTCAACTTGTTCTTTGTTTGGCCAATGATATTGATAAAGAAGTGCGGTCCCGGATTGGTGCTGTGATAGAACTTCTGATAGGCCGCATGAGTACAGATCAAGTTGATTCCAGTCTCTTGTACTGTTTGTGTTGGTATAAGCAGCTGAACTTACGGGCTGCTGCAGCACAGGTAAATGCTGAGGGTTTATGTTCTTATTGAACTTGTTTCATGACAATAGTTATGTCAGACAGTAGGAAGTAGGAATTTATATATTTCTAATATGGAAGAAACAGGAGTAACAAGTGGTGTTACCTGAAGGTTTTTCTTATGAATGTATGGCTGTAACATCTTCATAAAGCCTGATTTCGTTCATATTGCATGTAGGCCCCATTTTGTAGAATGTTCCTTGCTTCATGCGGAATTTTTAACTCATTCATTTGTTGGATGCTGTGCAGGTGTTGGGATTTTTCATTGACACGATGAAGAAAACATTTCGGAAGCATATCCACAGTATAGTGCCGGATGCTAAAACGATTTTGGAGTCTGCTATTAGTGCTTCTAGCTTACAGTTGGAAGATACTGTTGAGGAAGGCAGTCTTCCTTTTTGGAAGGAAGCATACTACTCACTGGTTATGATAGAAAAGATGCTTGAGCAATTTCCTGATTTAAGTTTCGGAAAAGATTTAGAGGTATGCACTTAGTCCTATGATGCTAAATGTGGTTTATTGTTGCAGTAGACTTCTGAGAAGTACTTGCCTCGTTAATCATTGCATCATGAAGCTGATATATATATTAGCTTTTGATAGTTATTAATTTTGTCCTGTTGTCAAGAATATAGCACCATTGATCTTGGTTTATTGTCGAATCTTGAAATAGAGGTCTCCAGCTAGAAAGATTACTGCTTTAGCTTTATCAGCATCAATCACTACCTTGGACTTAGTTGGGAACTTTTCTTTCTGAGCCTGTCATTTGTTTTCTGTTGATTATCTCCTTTTTTCTCCTTTGAAAGAATTTACATATTGGACCACAATTTTTTTCTGATGTATTTTACAGGATATTTGGAAAATGGTGTTTAAGTTCTTGTTGCACCCACACGAATGGTTGCGAAATAAATCCTGCCGACTCCTAAATCGTTATTTTGAGGCATTAGCTGGGAAGAAAAGAGCAGAATCTCAGACATTAGTAGCCAATTCTCTTTTAGAGAAGCCAAGTAGCCTGTTCATGGTGTCTGTCTCTCTTTGCTTCCAGTTAAAGGAGCAATCCACCAGGGGCAACGTTGATGTTGATCTCCTCACAGCAAATATTGTTTTTGCGGTCTCTAGTCTTCATTCTCTGATTGGACAATCTGATCAAGCAACTCACAGTGGGTTCTGGTCCAGTCTTGACGAGGATGAGCAAGTGGTGTTCCTCAAAGCCTTTGAAGTGCTTGATTCAGGGAAAGGAAGGTCTACTTTTTTGGCTCTTACCTCAGGCAAACGTACTGAGAATGGTGAAGATGATGCGAATGATGTAAGAAATGTATTGATCGGAAGTTTGCTGAAAAGAATGGGGAAGCTTGCTCTTGATATGGAGTCTGTTCAGGTTTGCGTCATTCCCTTTTCTGATTAAACCTTAGCTTTTGCAGGCTTTAGTAACTAAACTCATTTTTTTTCTTCATATTTGCTTGTGATATATAGATGAGAGTTGTGTTCAACGTCTATAAAGCTTTTGCCTCACAAATGAATCAAGAGGAATGTCGCTTATATGCCTACAAAATTCTGCTTCCGTTGTACAAAGTCTGTGAAGGATTTACCGGAAAAATCATCACAGGTATTATAAGTTTTTTTGTGTGTGTTTCCCTCTGCATATTCGGTTTCTGTGTCACAAATGTAACAAAACATTATGGTTTTTTATCAGATGAGTTGAAACAGCTAGCAGAAGAGGTACGAGACAGTATAAGGGACAAGAGTTTAGGCAACAAAATGTTTGTGGAAGTTTACAGTGAAATAAGAAACAGTCTGAGAACGAAACGAGAGAAGAGAAAGCGAGAAGAAAAGCTAATGGCAGTGGTAAATCCAGAGAGAAACGCCAAGAGAAAACTGAGGTTAGCTTCAAAGAATAAAGCAAACAAGAAAAGGAGAATGACGAGCATGAAATTGTCTAGATGGACTTGCTCTTGAAACCCTCAATTAAAACTTTGTTAAATCTTATAGAAATCAGAGATAAATCACTTTGTCAGCCTACTACCATGTTTCAATTAGAATAGTCTAGTGAAATTTCTCTCAAATCATTTTTGATGCATTTTATCTTAAAAGACTTGCGTCCAAAGGAGATTTACGTGCTGGGCTTTCACTCTTCTTCATTGTGTAAGAATTAAAAATATCATTTTCACTCTTCTAGTCTTCTTCATTGTGTAAGAATTAAAATATCGTTTTTGAAATGATGTGCGAGATTTAAAAGCGAAAGCAACTGCAAACTTATCGCGACAATTTAGGGAAACTAAAGTAGTCATGTTCATCCACGAATCTTTCGTGTGTACGATGTGATGTGATGTGATCTCATCTTTTTATTATTTGTTCCATAAAGAAATAATTCTTGGGTGTGTGTGTGTGAATGAGTCAGTCGACATGATCGACATGACATGTTCATCATCATGCTAATGTTGCAGTCTCTTACCACCACTACGAAAATAAAAGAACCTTAAAAAACTGTACATTTAAACCCTTATCTTTTTGAGTTTCAATCTCTCTCTCTCTCTCTCTGTGAGAGTTTTCAGAATTCAGAAAGAAAAAAAGAGATAGGTATGAAGCAATCTTCGTGGGGTTGTACAATCTTCATCCAATTATCTCTCTGTCTCATCGTCTATGTCTCTCTGCATTTGGGTCACCCATTCTTCTTCTCTAGTAACAACGGTGACAATGCCACACCTCTAGATCTTCATTTCATCTCCGTCGCCGGAGGAGGTTTCAGGCCTCTTCACCGCCAAACTCGTCTTCTCCGATTGGTCTGTTTCCCATCTTCTTACGTTTTGGTTGGAACATGAGATTTGTGCAATTTATCTAGTTATCGAATACATTGGTTTCAGGATAAAAAGTTTGGTACTTTATGGAATTTCTAGCCTCCTTAGATCCAAAATTTGAGTTTTTTAGTCCAAAATATTTATGTTGTGCTTATTTTGTTACTGTCTGATCGATGAAGATGGAGAAAGTTGCAGAAACTTACAAGGCAAAATTTGTGGTCAGCTCAAGTGAACATGGAGAAGAAGATGCACCCCTGCAACATGTCAGTTCTTAAGCTTAATTTTCGATTTTGGGTTTACTTGTTTTGCCTCCTTGAGTTGACAAGAAAGTTCTGAATCTCTTTTGTTGAGCAGTTAGTATGAGTAATGAGTATATTGATATTTTCGCAGGCTACTCGAGTGTCTTCTTCACTGAAACTTCCACGGTAACTTGATCCTGTGGAATATATATAAACCCTGTCAGTTAGCTTAAGTTTTGTTGATGTAACAAGAAGATTGATCAATTTGATGCGTTTTAGGTACACCACAAAGAAAGGATCTGGATATTCCAGAGAGCGCATCGCAATGCCTTTTGGTGGATCCTTGGATGTTGTTTTCGTAGACATTGGCTCATTACAGCAGGTAGAATCAGTTTCTTGCTGTGAATTTGATAGAAATTTTGTTATGCTTCTTTTGATTCTTTGTTTCCTTTTGTCTGATTGATTGAAACTGAAGGAAGTGCTCGGTGGAACATTGAATGGCTCGATGATCAGTCAATTGAAAGGGCTAACAAGGATTCTTAAAGCAGCAGATGGAGACTGGTAAGTTGGTTATTTCAGCTCATAGACTCTCTTGATCTCTCAAGAACTTGTAGAAAACACTGCAACAAGTGCTCTGTCACCTTTTGTGACCCAGTTTGCTCAATTGCTCTCTGCTCTCCAAAATCAGTCCATATCATCGGTCCCATGGATTAAACAATCAATAGTCATTCTTGATACAGGCGAATTGTTGTTGGATCAGACCCGTTACTCGCCTATACTCTAACTAAGGAAGCCAAGGAAGTTGCAAGGGCATATCATCAAATCATGACCAAATATGGAGTGGTAAGACACTGAAATGTCCCATCGCATTGCCGAGAAATATGATGGAACAAATCAAAGTTTATGACTAATCTGAGAGGAAAAACTTTGATGATACAAGAACTTATATATAAGCGAAAAAGGCTGCACCAGCGGAGGCAGCAACGAGAGCTTCACTTGCATTACGGTTCCTAATCAATCAGAGAACCGAGGTTTAACGAATGATAGTAAGAGGTAACAAGATCTCTTATGACATTATAATCATAGACTATGGAAAGCTCAATCTTAATGTCTGAGAGAAATTTGCATAATTTTTCTGTCAGAGAAATGGAAGATGGGTTTCTTCTTCACAGAGTTAGCTTCTCAGCGTTTGTAAGTAGTCTCTTCCACTAAATTCTTTCTTCTGTTAAGATATATGTTTTCAAGACCCAAAAAAACATAACAAAGTGAAATGATTTCTTCTTTGTTTATCATAAACAGGTTACTTATACTATCAACTCATCAGGACAAGTCATTGACACAACATTAGTTAAGCAGAAAGGCAAAGAGATCATCTAAGGTTTCATTACTTTTTTGGTTAAATGTTACTCCATTGTTGTAAAGCACAATCATTTTGTATACTTCCTTGAATGACCGAAATACCCTTTTACCTGTCCGAGTAATAGTTGAATCATCGGAGGGTGAAACTGGAATTTGGGTACTATAAATTTCCCAAAAAGGAGTGACCTTTAGGGTTTTGCTATCATTAGTTTAAGTATGAGGTTCTGCTCCCGGAGGATTTTTCTCCCGGTGGAAGCGGAGCCGATGATTTCAAATCTTTGTTGACGAACCACTTTCAAAGTGGTGATGAATCATCCAATCATCTCCAGTATTATCCACCACCACCAACGCTACTACTTCTGATCTTCCTCGCTTACTGTTTCTGCTTTGCTTGGATCTCTATCTTTTTCTTCTTCTTCTTCTTCTTTTTTCTGGGTGAAACTCTCTTCTTCTTCTTCTTCTTCTTATTGGGAGACTATGATGATTCTTAAGAAGTCAATAGACCAGACATTGTGGTTTCACTCTCTTTCATGGCGGGGCTATAAGGAAAAAAGAACTCTTTTTTCTTTCTTAGCAGCCATGGCGGAAGAGTATATCCTCTAATCTGTCTGAGAAAAGGCGAATCTGAGTTCTTCCCTGTGACATGCAAAGATTTTTATCAAAATCCTTTTTAAGTGTTTTATAAGCTACTGTTAATGCTTAGATGCATCATTTTGTAGAATCTAAGTTTTGAGTTGTGAAAATGGGACAAAGACAGAGCTTATCATAAATTGATAATTTTTTTGTCATTATGAGATCTTATTCAAGTGTTCTCAGTAGTGTTTCTTCTTCTGTATCTATCATAAAAATCACATGGATGTGAGCAATGGGCATATGATTATTGTCAGATGTGTGTTGCCAAGAAAAGGTTTCAGGTTCTAAACCCAAACGAGATACAATTAAAAAGGTTATAAGAAAAGAAAGAGGAAAATTTATCTAGTTAATCTACAATTGTGAAAGCTTTCATAGCATTATAGGTTTCTACAAAGTACACACGTGGATTGTGGATACAAATTCTAGTTTGAATGAAACAATAAATGAAAGAACTTAACTTGGAATAAGTTTGTGGTGACCAATGCAACTATAATATTGTGACAGCTCAACACACTGATGTGATTGGAAATCTGTTTTAATCAAGACTATGGCTCTGTGGGCAAGTATTCATTTTCAAACTTGCCAGTTTTTAAGTTTTTGTTTATTACCAATTGTGTAATCTGTTTACAATTATTGGTGTTGCCTAAGAACTTGGCCTCTATTACTCTTGCTTCAAACTAATCTACAGAAAAAGAAAACTGTCAATTAATTTCTAGTTTGGTAATAAACTTGCTTAGAGCCATGTGCTTTTCTATAGTGCATCCCGGAAAATCTAGTGGTCCAATGGTCTTCGTGTGTGTACACAAAACTATGAAATATGGATGTATTGTTCTTCCTAATCCCATAACCGTATTGGTATTCTCACTTGAAGCGCCTAAGATTCTTCTCTTGACACTGTTGTTCCTGACAATCACTTGCAAAAGTTCAGTTGTTCACAACTCGACGTATATGATATAACTGGATTTTAATAAGAACAAGTACAAATATTTGTCTAATCAGGTGTATGTGGAGATGGGAAATTCGATCTGTTCGGATCATACATCCACTTGTATGAGGTCTAGTTGTTTTGTGGTAGTATCATGAGAGAGAGAGAGAGAGAGAGAGAGAGAATCATGAAAAGTTATGTAAAAAAAAGACAACGTTTTCCTTATTTATCTCACTTTTTTTCCTCCACATGCTCCAAAAATGTTTCCCTGGTAATCTTATTTATTGTCTCAATGTCTCTGTGTGTTTGAGTTGTTCTTCTGCTTAGAGAGGCAGAGAGAGATATGGAGAGAATGTCAGCCTGTTTATGTCTTGTGTTCCTCTTCTTAACTGTTGTTGCAGATACAAAGTATCTTCCTGGAGGTTCCCACCATCTTTTATCTTTGAGACAGAACATGAAGATCTCCAAGTCAAAGGCAGAGTTACCCTTTCACTATCAGACACGTAACTTCCCCCAGAATCTTGACTACTTTAGTTTCCAACCAGAGAGACCAGAAGTACCTCATCAGCAGCCATTTCTGGCGCAAAGGTGGCCCCATCTTTGTCTATACAGGCAATGAAGGTGATATTGAATGGTTTGCTTCCAACACCGGCTTCATGTTGGACATTGCTCCCAAGTTCCAGGCTCTTCTTGTCTTTATCGAAGTAAAAGCTTTTGCATCTCTTATCTGAAGAATCTAACTTAAAAACACCAATGCTGCTCTGTTTGTCAAGTTTTATATATCCTTGCAGCATAGATTCTATGGAGAGTCGAAGCCGCTCAGGACAGCCAAGACAATGGGATACCTGAACTCACAACAAGCGTTGGCTGATTACGTAATCTTGATAAGAAGCTTGAAGCAGAATCTATCTTCCGAAGCATCTCCTGTCATAGTCTTTGGTGGCTCTTATGGTGGATGTAAGCTTACAAAATACCAGTCAATTGTTCACTTCTTATTACTACACATCGGTTCTTATAAACTCTCTTCTGTTGTACTCTATTTCCTGAGACAGTGCTTGCAGCGTGGTTCAGGCTAATGTATCCGCATATAGCAATCGGCGCATTAGCATCCTCTGCTCCTATTCTTCAGTTTGATAAGATTGTCCCGTCTTCAAGCTTCTACGATGTCGTTTCTCAGGATTTCAAGGTCTGTATATTTCTAACACGGTTGGTACAAAAAGTATATTCAGTGATGAGCTTCTCATGCCTCTTGTAAAGAGCAGGACGCGAGTGTTAACTGTTTTGATGTCATCAAGAGAAGCTGGGGAGAACTGGACGCTTTTCCCACCATGAAATATGGCTTACAAGAACTCAGCAAAAAGTTCAGAACTTGCACGTAGAAATCTGCTTTCCCTCATTGTTGACAAAGCTAATCTTTGAGCTCTCAATCTTGTGATGATCTATTGTCTAATCTTTAACAATCACAGGGATCTTCACAATGTCACTTCAGCCTCAGGGTGGCTAGAGTCAGCCTTTATTGATACAGCAATGGTTAATTATCCAACTCCAGCAAATTTCATGGCTCTACTGCCTGCTTATCCAGTGGAGGAGGTAAGCCATGTAAGAGAGTTTAAAGTAATTTGTTTCTTGTACCGGTTTATTCACAATGAGACATCTTATTACATCAGATGTGCAAGATCATCGACGGGTTTCCTCTAGGAGCCAGCAATCTTGATCGTGCATCTGCAGCTGCAAGCTTATACTACAACTATTCCGGTTCAGAGAATTGCTTCGATATTGAAAACCAAACTGATCCTCATGGACTCGATGGTTGGTATTGGCAGGTATTCATGAGTCTATTTGTTTCCTTTTTGTTAATTAATTGAACAGTTCACAAAAATATACAAAATTTGTTATTCAACTTACCAATGGATCAATGGTACTATCGTATGAAAAGATAGGCTTGTACAGAGATGGTAATGCCAATAAGCTGTTCGAACCAGAGCATGTTTCAACCATTCGAAAATGATGACAAAGGATACCAAGAATCCTGTCTAAAGGAATACGGTGTCAAGCCTAGACCACACTGGATCACCACCGAATTTGGCGGACATGTTTGTTTTAATTTTTGCCTCTTTTCTTTTACAGATAACAGACCTAAAGCTCAGCTTTTGATCATATTCTGTTTATTGCAGAGAATAGAGATGGTGTTGAAGATATTTGGTAGCAACATTTTATTCTCCAATGGAATGCAGGATCCATGGAGCAGAGAAGGGTAAAGTCACTCATTCCTCATTCCATATTCCATGACAATTTTTAATCTCTATAGATGGCGGGCTTGATGTTACCGGAATTTTCAGGGTTCTGAAGAACATATCAAGCAGCATCATTGCGCTTGTGACGAAGAAAGGTTAAACGTTTGTGAAATCTAAGAGTGAATACACACACACACACACCTGTTATAAACAAGGAAACTGAACATTGTGTGTTTAAAGCAGGAGCTCACCATACGGATCTCAGGGCTGCTACAAAAGACGACCCTGAGTGGCTGAAAGAACAGAGAAGGCAAGAAGTTGCAGAGATGGAGAAATGGATCAGTGAGTATTACAGTGATCTGAGACAAGAAGAGCAAGCCAAGTAAGAGGACCAAACACACCATTAGAAACAATATTGTTTGTTTTTCATGTGTCTGTGATGAGATTCGTTCAACCAACATAAAATTATGTATGATCACTTAAGAGAAACACCAAACAACAAGTAGAACATAAGAATGAACTACGACAAACCCATGCATGCTAGCTATAAACATCCATTGGATTTGTACGTAAGAAACCCTTTGTGTTTAAAGGATTGTATTGCAAGATCATTCAAACTTGCATTTGGATCTCTAGCTCGGTTTACATATTATTGTGAAACGATGGAGAAAAGAGCTGTAGAAGAAGAAAAAGACTAGTGGAGAAGAAGCAAAGCAAAAGATTCTCGTCAACAAACAAGATATATTAAAATAAGGGAAACACCAATTAATCAACAGGTGGATTTTAAAACAGACTCCATGTGATGTTGCGGGATAGGAAACAAACAAGGTACAGCCATCGTCGCTGATGGCGTAGCGGTCGCTGACGCGGACTAGGGCATGGCGGTTGTTGGTCCAAGGAAAGATCACCCCTGCCGATAGGGGGACGGGGAATGTGTAGATAAACCCCAGGACTCGCATACTTAAATTTACAAACTGGATGATCATCGGGGATGAAGTCAGCTATTCTGTCCTAATACATCATATCAAGCACTCTCGCCATCCTCTCTTCGTCATCCACATAATCAGGAAACGGTTCATTTGCACAAAGGTAGTCAAAATTCGTCATAAGGACATACTCCTGTGTACGTACACCCCAAAACAAAAACTCCAGAATGAAACCAAATATCACAATTCACAAGACAAATAAATAACTATAAGAAACGATCGAGATCTATGATTATAATAATTATTAAGTAGTCGACCAGAGGGATTTGTAACAACGGACCTTCAAACTGACCAAGACAACCCCACTCATCCCGATCTCCAAATTTATTATATCCGACAGGTTGCTTTCAGTTTACGAGTCACACCGATAGTTATTCTTGACATAACGCAAGATCGAAGAAGAACAGCCAACGCCATTTTTTTACCTGAGAAGAATCGCAGGTTTAAAATTTAGGTTTCTAGGTGTATAACAAAATAGTCCCATCCAGACTCTCTCTATTCGATACAGTAAAGTATAATTTCTGAATCGAATAAAAAGTACAGTGCCATTTAGGAAAATAAAGAAATTAAAAGTGTCAAATTGTAAATTATTTAAAAGAATAGTGTGTAAGTGTAACAAATGAAAGTATAGCGCCTTTTGGGAAAGATTTATGGAATTCAAAAAAGGTAAAACCGTAATTAATAAATTAGTGTTACTTATTACAGTGATAACGTGGGAAAATGCACCACCGACATCTCATTAAAACGTCGTCGTTTACTTGTAGTTTCTCCGCGTTTGGCACATCAACACTTAGCGGTGTTTCTTCCTTTTTTTCCGCTGACAGTGTCTTACACACTAACCGCCCGCCATTGTTGCTGCACTTCCTACTCTGTTTCGTTGGATTCAGCATTTTGTGGGTTCTTCCACAACGATGGCTCGTCGATCTGGAGATTGCATGAGATGTCTGGTGATTTTCGCGGTTGTATCAGCTTTAGTTGTGTGTGGACCTGCTCTTTATTGGAAATTCAACAAGGGTTTCGTTGGATCCACTCGTACGAACTCTCTTTGTCCTCCTTGCGTTTGTGATTGTCCACCTCCTTTGTCTCTCCTCCAGATTGCTCCTGGTACAGCTACCCCTTTATTCTGAATGGATCTAGATGTTCCTCGTTCTATGATTAGATTCGTGATGACGACTTCTTGTTGTGAAATTTAGTGCCTTTTTCTGTGTAATGATCATAATTTTGAGGTGCCCTTTTCTCAGAATTCCGATTTGCTGAAATTTATTTGGATCTTGCTCTGATGCTTCTGATTTTGTCTGGTTTTAATATTGGATCTTTCAATCAAGCTGTCTCTTTCAGATTTTATCTTCTTTGTTCTCTAAGCATTAAGAAAGAATCTCGACTTGTATATTGTTTAACAAGTTGAATTTTTGTTTTGTTTGCAGGGCTTGCAAATCTCTCTATTACAGGTTAGATCTCGATTCTTAGCTTGTCTTTGTTTAGCTGCTATGCCTGTGTTGTTTCCTTTATTGCTTTTCTCTGCCAAGTTACAAATATGGTTTGATAGTTAATAAGGAGCTTTCATTTCCGTCTAGGAAAGTAATTTGGAAGATTGGTTTTTGATTTTTATGCTTAACATGTTCCTCTTTGTTTCCTACTGCTTTCCAAATTCTTTTATCTTTCTGATGTTTTCTGATTCTATGATCTTTCAAGTTTATTTGACGAACCGAAAGTATGATGAATCAATAGCCATTTTCATTCCCAGTAGAAGCTTGATGGCTGAACAGGCTTGTCATTTTGTCAGTATTACTCTGATTGTTATCTGTGATCAGACTCCAAAACTTTACCATGCCCTTTCCGCGTCATGATGCATTTTTTTTTTTTTTTTAAGATATGTAACATATAATTGCTCTTGTATTCTCCTGTGAAAACGTTCCTTCTTTGGTGTTTGATACTGGAAAATGAATTCTGGTTTGTGGTGTAAACAGATTGTGGAAGCGACGATCCAGAGCTCAAACAGGAAATGGAGAAGCAGTTTGTAGACCTTTTGACCGAGGAGCTGAAGCTGCAAGAAGCAGTTGCGGATGAGCATAGCCGTCATATGAATGTTACCCTTGCAGAAGCTAAAAGGGTTGCATCTCAGTACCAAAAGGAGGCTGAGAAGTGCAACGCCGCCACTGAGATTTGTGAATCAGCTAGAGAGAGAGCTGAAGCTTTGTTGATAAAGGAGAGGAAGATCACTTCTTTGTGGGAGAAGAGAGCTCGACAATCAGGTTGGGAAGGTGAGTAAACTGACTGCACTTCTCAGTCTACCCTGAAGAGTTTCTCTCTGAGAAACCGAATTTTCACAACTCTACTCAAGTAAAGGAAATTGTTTAATTGTCAAGGCAAAGTTCTATCTTCCACGTTTCTCCATATATGTAGTTTTTTTTTTGTTTTGCCCTTGGATCAGAATGTAGCTAAACTGCTAAAGAAAGGCTTGGCCTTGTATTAATTCTTCTTCATATATAATTGTCCATTTCTCTACCATTAAGTTTCACTTACTTCTCTTGTTAGATAAGAAGTCGTTATGTATTTTATGGTTCATGTTCATTGGCAATCCCAAACCATCACATTCTCGATAACCAATAGCCAAAGCAAAGAGTGAGCTTGGTACCTCAGCTAAACAAACCCGAGCTTCCTAAGCTCGGGATATCTTGGGTTTGTGGAATGTTACATCTCACTGAGACAGAAAAGTCTGTGAGTTGATTCGATTGCATTGTAGCTAGATTTGATGCATGACTGTGGTATATATCATGGCTTAATCTAAGCACAAGAGGATCAAGAGTCACTTGAACTCTGTTTTCTACTTTGCTTAACCTAACAAAGACTTTTTCAGACGTCAAGAAACATGAGAGTTTGTGAACAGAGAGAGAAGAGCTGAGAAGAGACAAAAAGTGGAGAAGTCAAACGCACTTAGGTTGACATAATTATGATCCCACTACCAGGTATCACGCGGTTTCGGTTTTCATATTCCTTCCTTTACAAAAA
This sequence comes from Turritis glabra, assembly GCA_900406565.1. Taxonomy (NCBI): domain Eukaryota; kingdom Viridiplantae; phylum Streptophyta; class Magnoliopsida; order Brassicales; family Brassicaceae; genus Turritis; species Turritis glabra. The sequence goes on along the minus strand of OVBN01000020.1, from coordinate 3,627,332 downwards.
CAGCTGTATTTATTTCTATATATTTAGCGTCAGCCATTAAAGTACTCTGTTTGCTTTATTCTAATATTCAGAGGGGCATAATCCATAAAAGCCTTAGATCTACCAATAAAAGAAAAAGATCTCGGTTTAGTGACTCCTGCAAACCGTCCACTCCATGTGAGTTGTCATAAAAAAGATCCATAAAGAAAAGATAGCTTTGTGACTTTGATTCTAGATTCAACTAATCTCTGTTTCTATCTCTTCTGTGTTCTTCTCTGAAACTTCCATAACGTAGGACTTATGCTCTTTTCTCCAACTTAGGAAAGTGCATTAAATTCGTATCTCTCTAGGCACAGAGGTTGATAAGTTACTTTACTATAAATGGAAAATTCCATGAACAAGAGAGGACATGGACACAATCAAGAGTATGCAGATAACTTGTCAGAATCAAAGAGACGGAAGCTTCCTGCTTTGGCAAGGTAAATCATATTTAATGTGTCATTGTGTCGTAACTTCGAGTTTTTTGGCTGTGATGCTGAACTCCTTCTGTATTGGAGCGTAGCCTTGTTGAGAGATGTTCATTAGTTACACTGGCTAAAAAGCATAATACTATGAAAATATCCTGCTTTTCAAATTCTCGATAGTCTTGCTTGGCCTTGCAAGGTCATCAAATTTTCTCAGACGTCGTTGCATGAAAACAAAAACTATTTTACAGTGTCATCGTGGAAGCTGTCAAGGTCGATAGTCTTCAGAGGCTATGCTCATCTTTGGAACCATTATTTCGAAAAATTGTGAGTTTGATCTCCAATTTCTAATTTTAACTTCCACTTAGACCAAATCTTGAGAAGCCTGTGGAAGTTGTAAACTTGGTTATGGTGTTGACCAATGGACAGGTCAGTGAAGAGGTGGAACGTGCCTTATCGAGGTTGGAGAACTCGAAATCTACTTCAAGGTATTTTCTCTAGTCATAATTATATCCTTTTCTAAACTGGTTCCACGATCTTACAGAAATTTGGGTTTTCAGATCTCAAGAACCGAAGAAAATTCAAGGCCTTGATGGAAGAAACCTGCAAATTCGCTTCAGAACACGAATGCCTCCTCATTTATTCACAGGTGGGAAAGTCGAGGGAGAGCAAGGCTCAGCCATTCACGTGGTTCTTATAGATGCAAACACCGGAAATGTAGTCCAAACGGGAGAAGAATCAATGGCAAAGCTGAATATTGTCGTGTTAGATGGAGACTTCAATGATGAAGACGACGAAGATTGGACGAGAGAACATTTTGAGAGCTTTGAAGTGAAAGAACGTGAAGGGAAACGTCCCATCTTAACTGGTGACAGACATGTGATACTTAAAGAAGGTGTAGGAACTCTTGGACAACTTACTTTCACCGACAATTCGAGCTGGATTAGGAGCAGAAAGTTTAGGCTTGGTGTCAAGGCTGCATCGGGGTTTCACATCCGTGAAGCTAAAACAGAGCCATTTGCTGTTAAAGATCACAGAGGAGAACGTGAGTACCTTCAAATTTCGGATTGACTTGAGAAGCAGAGAAAAATATAGTTTTTTAGATTGTCTATCTGAATCTTGGATTATCTTTTGGCGATGTTTTTTTTTTTGCAGTATACAAGAAACATTATCCACCGGCTTTACATGATGAAGTCTGGAGATTGGACAAAATAGCAAAAGATGGAGCGCTACACAAGAAGCTACTAAAATCTAACATCAGGACTGTTGAAGACTTCCTACGGATACTCGTGAAGGATCTGCAGAAACTAAGAAGCGTATGTGCATCTTTAATATTGTGAACATCTACACAACAAATGATTGTTTCTTGCTTATGTTCTTGGCGTGTGTTTAACAGTTACTTGGGAGTGGAATGTCAAATAGAATGTGGGATAACACGGTGGAGCACGCAAAGACCTGTGTATTAGGTGGGAAACTTTACATCTATTACACAGAGCAAACGCACGCGACAGGGGTTGTCTTTAATCATATATATGAATTCCGAGGCCTAATTGCCAATGGCCACTTCTTATCTCTGGAATCTCTTAACCATGACCAAAAGGTAAGTCATTTCTCTGTAAAGGTAGCTTATCTTTTTTTCTTCCCTCTAAAATCTGCAGTTTCTTAAGATCATACTCAAAAAGTGATTAAAAGATTTGAATCTATTTGTAATTCAACAGATTTCTGCAGACATTTTGGTGAAGACAGCTTACGAGAACTGGCATAAAGTGGTAGAGTATGACGGTAAGATGTTGAATTGCTTACCAGTTGCTAAGAAGGAAATACAAAGCTTACCGGAGCCAAAAAGGGCTCAGAACCATCAAATGCAGCAGAAGACTCTGCAATGTCAACAGACTGCAAATGACTACTCATCAGTTCCTCAGCGTCCGATAGAGTATCCTTTAGTGCAACAAACTTGCAATCAATTACGAGACTACACATCAATGGAGAGTTCTTCAGTTTCAGGCTCGTACAATGGAGGACTTGAAGATATTTTCACAGAGGAAATCCGGGTGAGGAGTTCAGAGATGCTGGAGACCGATGATATGCAGAGATTGCTGAAGACATTTGGGATATCAGGCGGGTTTGGTCATACCGATGAGTCCTGTTACGGTTTCAGTGATCAGTATGAAGCTCAGGTCGATAAGGGTTACGGGAGAGAAGGAGGTAGAGGCTCAGGGAAAGCTGTAGTGGGATGGCTTAAGCTTAAAGCTGCATTGAGATGGGGTATCTTTATACGCAAGAAAGCTGCAGAGAGGGGGCCTCAAATTGTGGAAATCGACTAAGGAACTATCAACTTGGAAGCAATTGCTTTTGTCCCGGTTCAATCCTGGTTTAGCAATTACCAAGAGTTCATCTTCTTCTGGATGAGCAAGGAAAAAGGAAAAAAAGTTCAATCTAGGACTGTATTTGTTTGCCTTTTTTTTTTTAAATTACTTGTATGTTGATTATAGTTTCGCATTCGATTGCTTATTTTCATATTCGACTTTGTACAAGTTTCACTTGCGTGCTGCTATCCTCTGAGCTTTGCGTGTTACCAAAAGACAGCGATCATCAGATGCGTTAAAGAGCACCTATGAACGGCAGGGATTAGTCAAACAAAGGCCGATTTAAAGTCAACTGCGCTAATGGGTCTAATCCTAGGCCCATTTAAAATGAAGACTTCTGCTAAAGGCCCAGTCGAAATTGAAAGAATTCGAAAGCAGGAGGAGGAGGAAGTATAGAGAAATAACAAGTGTCTTCTTCTTCCTCAGTACATTAGCTCAGGTGCGGCGACGAGAAACAATAAGTGTCTTCTTCTTCCGCACTCCTTTTGCTCATATTTTACAAAATTGGAGCTATTTGGTTCCGAGTGATTGAAATTGTGAATTTGATATCTCTGCCTCGTCTGGGTTTCTTCAGTCTCTCTATAAAGCATCAATCTTCGCCCCGTCTCTCTCTCTCTCTCTCTCTCTCTCTCTCTCTCTACGCGGTTCATATCCGAGCTTGGACTAACAAAGCCCTCTACTTTCGAAATTGCTCCAGGTTTTGTATCTGATTATCTATGATTTTCAATGCGGCTTTCTGTTTTTATTTTTCCGATTAGTGATTTGGGTCTTTTTGCTCTCCGTGAGTTGATTTGAAAGTTTTGATATTTTCTTTGGGGTTTGTAGATTTTGTAACCGGTAGGTTCCACTTCGAAGAAGCAAAATGTATTTGATTCGTCTCTCTCGCCATAATCGATCCTCTTTTACACTTCTCACGCGCCGCCTTCAGAGTGTTTCCGACCAAACAGTGTCCGCCACTTCGTCGTCACGACTCCGAGACCATTACAATTTTCAACCACCACCGCCTTTGTCATCAGCCTCTGAAAACCCTGACTTTAACCAGAAGAAGAAGAAGACGAAGCCGCAGTACCGTCCACCTTCGTCGCTGGAAGGTGTGAAGAAGGTGCACTCTGATCTTCCGTTCGATTTCCGGTTCAGTTACACAGAGAGTAGTTCAAATGTTAGGCCAATTGGCTTGAGAGAACCCAAGTATTCGCCTTTTGGTCCTGATCGGTTGGACCGGGAATGGACCGGTGTCTGTGCGCCAGCGGTGGATCCAAAGGTAGAGTCTGTGGACGGAGTGGAGGATCCGAAGCTGGAAGAGAAAAGAAGGAAAGTGAGGGAGAAGATCCAAGGGGCATCGCTCACTGAAGCTGAAAGGAGATTTCTGGTGGAGCTGTGTCAGAGGAACAAAACTAAAAGACAAGTCAATCTTGGTATTCATTTCTTCACTCCTTATTCATGAGGTTTTGTTATGGTCAGATGAATAGATGCAATCAAGTTGGGAAATTTGAAGGGTGTCTTTTTCTCAGGAGAAGGATATTCCTGCTTAGAAATGTTTTCTTCTTGGTCACCAATAACGTATTGATTATTTGTCTCTTTTCTATACTGCTGTTTCTATGTTAAGTGGTTGCTTTGGGGGTATGTGTAGGGCGAGATGGTTTGACTCACAATATGTTGAATGATATCTATAATCATTGGAAACATGCTGAAGCAGTTCGGGTCAAATGTCTTGGAGTCCCAACTCTCGATATGAAGAACGTTATATTCCACCTTGAGGTATTGTCTTTTATGAATCTGAAATTTCCCCTTTGAGTATATGATTCATGTTGTCTTTTTTGTCTTTTGATCCATGTACTTTAGTCTTCAGCTATTTGGGGAATTTAAAGATTAAAGAATGACTCTTACAATCGTGTTGCTTGTTTGTTACAGGACAAAACGTTTGGTCAGGTAGTCTCTAAACACTGTGGTACCCTTGTGTTATATAGAGGGCGAAACTACGATCCCAAGAAAAGGCCTAAGATCCCATTGATGTTGTGGAAACCTCACGAACCGGTGTACCCTAGGTTGATTAAAACAACAATTGATGGCCTAAGCATCGAAGAGACCAAAGAAATGAGAAAGAAAGGGCTAGCGGTTCCTGCCCTGACAAAACTCGGTCCATACCTTTTCCATGTCTTATTATTTTTAAATGCTGGTGGTATCAATATCCTTAATCACTTTTGCCTGAAATCCTTTGTTTCAGCCAAGAATGGCTATTACGGTAGTCTTGTTCCAATGGTGAGAGATGCTTTCCTCGTGAGTGAATTGGTACGGATTGATTGCTTGGGACTAGAGAAAAAGGATTACAAGAAAATTGGAGCAAAGCTTAGGGTGAGATGTTTCTTCCTGTCTCTTTCACTTTTTTTTGCTGTCCAACTTCATCTTCTGGTCAAGCCTTGGAGACCTCTTTACTGCTTCAGGTTTCTGTTTGAACAAACAATAACATCTAAGTTTGTGTGAAGGATTTGGTCCCTTGCATCCTGGTGACATTTGACAAGGAGCAGGTCGTGATTTGGAGGGGTAAAGACTATAAGCCACCCAAAGACGATGATGAATATTCGTCCTTCATTCATCGTGAATCTTCCATAGACTCCGATGTCGATTTAAGTTGTAGCAGAGAAGCTCTAGATTCTCCAGACGAGACAACCAGAACCTAGGATGCTTTAGTACTCTTGATCCCAGTTGTATAGTTATATTGTGAGAGTATTTTGTGGTAATGATTCTGGAGAATCCAGCCTTTTACTTTTCTTTGACAAATTGATATAATTAATCCAAGTACTTATTTGTCTCGCTAAGGAACACTAGATAGGTCGAAGAAAATGCTGACTACATATTTTCTCTGTTGCTTCTCCTACAAGTAATGTTGTGTTACAGAAACCCCCAAACTTGGTGCTACATTTTTACAGGAGATTGAACATCGAGCAAATACCCAAAAACAGGGCAACATTCTACATTGAAATACCTCCCTAGATGATCTCTGTTCCGCCGTTGTCTGTGACCCTTTGTTTAGCATTGGTTTTGATCACATTGAGGAAATGACTTTGCGCAAGCTTCTGAGTGTTCTGAGTTGAAAGCACATGCGATGCCAAGGAAGGAATCTACCAAACCAAATGTCTTCTGATTACGCTACTACCGTTTCCCGAATTTCAAGCACCGATTGTGCTTAGTCTCGGTGATACTTGGCTCATTGGTTAGTTGTTTGGGCGGTGGATTGGTTAGAGAGAGTTTCTCCATTGCGTTTATGAACTTTTTGAGGTGCTTGATGTACTCAGGGTAAGTCTCGAGGTTGCAATGCCCTCCTCCCTTCACCCATAACGGATCATACTTCTCCTTCGCCAGCTCCCACAATCGTTTCCCGTGAGACAAATCAACAATCTCATCGTTTGTGCCCTGCAGCTCATCACAAATCAATCAGCACAAATCAACAGAATGAAGACAAAAATCCACAAGATCTAAAGCGTTTTACATACATGTATGACAAGAACTTGGGAGTTGACATGGCGAATCTTGTCTATGTTCTGCAGTAAAACATTCAAAACAAAGAGATGAGACAGGACCAGAGTATGTACCAAACCAAAGACACATTCTTTTGTGTGTTTTTCTTACTTTGAATATATCGAACCAGAGCGTCATTTTGACAGGATACAGGACTCTAATTCCAGAGAGAATGGCGCTGTGGAGAACAACTCCTCTCAGCCTCTTCAACCGAGAAGCCATGTGCAACGTTGGACCGCTTCCTACAGACTGTCCATACAGAATCATCTCCTCTTGCTTGATCCCATAATTGCTCCTCAAGCAATTGTACACTGCCTCAATGTCATAATATGTGTTGAATTCAGACGGCTACATCAAAAAGAACCAGAAAAAAAAAATCAGAAAACAAAAACATCTGAAAATCACATTAAGGTTTTGAAATTTGAATGATTTATCTTTTGTTACCTTTCCTGTTGAAGCTCCATAGCCTGAATAATCATAACTGGTTCAATGACATCAGAAAGAAATGTAAGAATCTAACAAAAACCCATTTACATTTTCTGGTGTGTGTTTTGATTCTAATGTTATGTACCTCATGATGTTGACGCGGAGATGAGCACGGAGCTCGATGAAGAGCTCGACCATTTGGCCAAGATCAGCGGCATTGCCATGGGAATAGAGAAGCGTGAATCTCGGAAAAGGGTGTCTCCAGAACGTGGCCACAACTTTGTTGCCGGACTTTGTGGTGAGCTGGTGGACTTCCACGTTCTTGTCCGCCGACACTCCGGCAAAGACCAGCTTCCCGGTCTCGTCATCCTTCGTTACGCCGTATGTTGCCGGCTCCGGCGGGAAGAATGCGAACTTAGCCGCCACATTTGACGTCACGTTGCCCATTTAATCAAAATCTAACAAGGAAGATTAGAAAAGAAAACAACTTTAAATGAAGAGAAGGAGAAAAACACCAAACCCAAAATTCTCCCTCTCTCTCTTTCTCTCTATGTCTAAGAAAATAATTAAAAAATTGTTTTTTTTTCTTGTTGTTTTAGTTTTTGTTTGGTGGGTTTGTGTTAACTTCTTGAGAGGTAAATTAGAGGGAAAGAAAATGGAGAGAAGGTGGAGGAGGATAGAAGAAGGGATCCGAACTTGGCGGGGGAAAGAAGAAGATGAGCTGTTTCTTGAAACCAACTTCTACACCTCTTCTTTCTTTTTAGACTTAATTTAATTTATAGATTCTTAGGATTTAATAAATTAGGCTATGACTAGACTGGATTTTTCAAGATATAAATGGTAATGACACAGTATTTGAACCTCGTGCATAGTTTGGTAATTCTGATGGCGTAATACAAAAATTCTCTTTTGTTTGGTCAAAAAGATATTATATTTTATGTACTTACTAAAATATTGCGTAAGATTTTGTTAACTTGTGTTTCATCTTTAGATGAAGTTCATTTTTGACATTTAAAAAACAAGCTTATGTTTTGGTCGTAGACAATAAATCAACTTTTTTGTTGCACAAGAAGTTAGAGGTAATCGATTAATATGCCCCATCTAATGATGTCACCGGATGATTTCCAATTTCCACATTTAATTACTACACCTTTCGCATTGAAGTTTTAGTCAAATAAATTGGACTTATTTTTAACCAAATTTAGACATGTTTCTATCTATATTATCTTATTTATTCTTGTTGTGTTTGGTAATTAGATTTACCTTTGAGAATGATCTTTTTTCTTACATAAAACAAATCTACACATGTTTATTTTATTGTACTTGTGTCTTGAAATTAGAGTTACACATAAGAACGAAGGGCTAAGATTTGGTCAAAGGCTGCAAGTGATGGCTTTTAATGGAAGTGTTGTCAGACAGTCAGACATTCCTCCATCTATGTCTATTTTTCTCTTGCCCCTTCTTATTTACCTAAATACTACTCGTACTGTTTTTTTCATATTGGTCACGTTTTCACTTTACAATTTCTTGTCCCAATTCCTTTTAAAGTACAATAAAAAAAAGAAGAAAAAAGGAGACATTGTCTTGTTTGGACAAGTATGCTTTTAATTTCTGACACGATTGTATGTGCTTTGTGGACTTCGTCAGCTTCAGATTTTGACCAAAACTATTAGCAAATGGTGTAAAATAATCATTCAGTTTAATTTATTGATTTGCTTATTTGAGGTTTTAACCGGGCAATGCGTAACAACCGTGATCCTCAATAGGATTGCCGGGATAGATTTGGTTCGAAGAGAAAGAGGGAGTGTCGAACCAAGTTTAAGGGAAGCGGACGGAGTAACATCTGAGGAGTAAACGAGCTGAAATGAGCTGAATGGAATGAGCTAACCAGCTGGATTCAGCTGGACCAGTTACTCGCTGGACGGATTGAAGGTCAGCTGGTCGAGTGAGATAGTTGGGCGGTTAGCGACGTTGGCCTAACGGGTGCAAACGGACGCGAGCGAAAGGACACGAGTGAACAAACACGACCTGACGGACACGAGCGAACAAATACAAACGAACGAACCGAACGAACGGTTTGGTCAAATGGATAACATTTCTGGTAAAAAACCGTTTGGCCGAAAATGCTATAAATACGGGCATTCGTCTCCGTGTTTTGGATACGCGCAAAGGAGGGAAAAATCACTAGAATCTCGAAGGCATTCTTTGAGAGAAAATAAGGAGTCTTTGCGGATTAAGAGAAGGATTGTGTTGCGTTCGAGATATCGGCCAAGGGAGGATCGAGTGGTCGAGGTGAGTGCAACCGCGACTTTATGTTCGGTAACAAGGCTTATCGGTCATCCGATTTGCTTAAGGGTTTTGGGGATTGATTGCTTGTAGATTGATAGATTCATATTCTGCATTATCGATCATAAGCATCCTCATTATCATTCATATATCTGCTTGTCTTGTTCGGAAATGGGTTGGTTCGAAGGCAGACGTGATTCGGCGAATAACTTGGAATTTGGGAGCGAAATCCCTAAGTCTCGGCCGGATTAGTACGTTTGGCCTTGGATCGATCGGTTTATCGGACAAGGTGTGTACCGTGAGTGACAAGGATCGGATAATCAATTCGGTTAAGAAAGGGAATGCGGCTTGGCAAGGGATCGGAGGATTGTGATGAATCCACCGAGACTTGGCCGAACTGATGCGCATACTTCCTCCTTCCGAGCGATGTCCGATTCCGAGTGGTAGCGGGTCAAGCTTTGCACGAACTTTGTGCTCGCTAAGTAGACGATTACTTATGCCTTGTTGCTTACATGAAATGATGGTGATCGTGGAAAGGATTTGGCTTAGGCACGAGACTCATGGCCGAGAAGATGGGTGGTGATAAAAATTCGGGTAGATAAGATCGATTATATGACTTGTAATAGCCAATGCAAATTTATAAGTTGTATCGAATCCTTTGATTATTAATAAAGCTCTCGGATTTGTTTGTTTCACTCTAAGTATTGCATAACGATTCTAAGTAACGAATCATATAATATTATAAACGAATTGTCTAAAGAATGAGCCCTAAAATCGGTTAAGTGTTCGGATCAAATAGCGATCAAATAGCGATCCGTTCGGAGAGAACCTCACCGGACTTAGGCTGTCCGGGAGGGGTCTTTCACAATGCCCCGTGAAATCAGCCATATTAAATGGGGCGATTACAGGTATATCAATAAATAACTATTGCAGACCGTACGTTGTAGATAACTTTATCTAAGGAAACTAACTGATCCGCTTTGAGGTCTAGTAAAAGGTAATATGCTAACCTAGTAAAAAAGGAAGCTAATATAGTGCATTCAATCATTATGTTTGCATATGCATGGATGATTGATATAGCATATACTGATATACACGTATCGTACATACAGTTCTTACATATATCTATATACAATTCTTATGCAACTCTTACATATATCTATATCTACATACATTTCTTACATATAGTACATGACTAGGTCCAAAATGGTGTAAATTTGTTGGGTAACTATATTTTGATGAGATCTCTATAAATGTATGCATATTGGATCGTTTATATAATTACATTATGTTTTTTGTTTTCATCTTTTGGAATAAAAAAAGTTAATTTATAGACCTCAACCCGAGTTACCCATAACTCTTTTGATTTAAAGACGTGACGTTCAACAACCTATTTGTTTTACAATTTATAATATTCAATGATATAAATATAATTTTGGATAAGGGAAAGATACCACTTTAGCTTTTAGCTAATCAAAATCTTAAATATTTATTTGCATGGTCAGCTTTTAAGACATCGAGCTTGGTCCAAAAAAGAGAAAGTGTCTTGAGTCAACAAAGGTATGATATGGAAGTTTGAGCTCTTAAATCTTAATCATCAAATCAACCATAAAAAGCAAAGAAAAAAAAAACCCAAAGGCAAGTAAAAAAGTGATGAGACTTGTAATTCCTTCACTACTTTTTGTTTTTCATATCTTAATTAATTTTTTGAATATTCATGTACTAAGATAAATATAAGAACGGCATATGTATGTTACCATATTGAAGATCAACTATTTCACAAGCATAAACCCAAAGCCCAACGGGCTTCTTTTGTAGGTTTGTTTATTGTGTACATAACAAAAGTACTGGTGAGAGAGCCAACATATTAGTCTCTCAATTCTTTCACCAAAAATTCAACAAAAATAATGAAAAATCATGAATGAGTGACAAAAAAATAGCCTATGTTTCTCTTATATGTCTATATGAAAGTAATTAAAGCTGAAGAATGGCTTGTGTGATAGAAAAGAGAGCTCAAGTGGAGGGTTTCAATGGTGGATGCTACTCAGTGACGTTTCATCTCCTGGAAAATGTTGGAAACTCTTGGAGACAATCTTGGAAGGAACTTAAACAGCTGCATAAGACGAAAAACAGGTTAAAATGCGGTAGAGATAATGAGCAAAGAAGAAGAACCAAAGGAGAGACACAAATCAAAAGAGGCTGTAAAAGGAGAAAAGAAGATACCCAGAGCTTAACACAAGCGTCCATAATAACGGGAACTAGGCAGATAAAAATGGTAATAGTAGATTGCTCAACTTCAAGACCATAATGTTCCATTATTATCTCTAATAATGTCTCCCATCCAGATTCCGAATGGTACCTATAAAGAGAAGCATGAAGTTATAAACCTTCTTTGCACAAACGGGCTATCGATAGAGCCAATCTATCGCTAATATCAGGTTATTGGGACAGTAACAGCTTTGATTTTAACGTTTGTTATGAGCTTCATTTCTGGTGTTTACTCTTAACGAAAGCAAAGATATGGACATTTACCCCAAGAAAATGTCGGTGATCAGGATGATGAGAAATGCCTTTCCCGTGTCTGAAATGTTGTTTATGATTTTATATCCCGTAAATTTCAACAAGGCTACCTGAAAAAAGTTCATGAAGTAACCGAAAAACGCACATGTTAACAAAATGGGTTAAGCTAGCAGCTTGAAAGGAAACTTAGAATGCTATTTTAGGTGGGCTAAATCACGGTTGGAAACGGAAACTTACTCTACCCTGATTGGCGTACAAAAGAACAAACAAGGAGATCCCAAACACCATATCAGACCATATGTTGGCAAATGCTTTCCGGTTCTCTAACCTCCACTCATCTCGCAGCTCCAAACTGTTGAAGAAACCGATGGGAGGAACAAAAAAAGAAACGCAGTGAGGCTATGCGTGGAAATTAACTACCTGGTACAAGATCAAGATGGGTTCAACCCTTGACATCAAAAGAATCTAAAATTGTGGAGTTGAGTCTTACGCTTTACCCCGCATCTCCCACCATAACTCATCGTCAGAAAGAGGCGGAGATTTGCCAATCTCAACTTCAAGACGGTACCTAGCTTTTTCTCTATTAAGTTCCTTTACCATTTCTAGCTTCTGATTTCGTCTCACATCAAGCGTCTGGGCAGCAAGTGGTACAGTCTTCACATATCTATAAGTAAAGGCACAGACTAAATAATCAAACTGGGGACTAACACAACGTAAATAGAGACATACTCTGGAGAAATTAACAGCAAAAATGAAGAAATCACCTGTCTAAGAAGGGCATAAGTACATAATCATGGGCCAAAAAGTCTAATGCCCATGGAATGAGGATTAATACCGCCAAAAACTTTGCCTGTAAAGAGTTACAATGTCAATGAGCATCGATCAGTCATCCGGAAGAACAGTTACAATCAATAACACACAGACTAAGTTTCACGTGAAACATCAATTAAGGTTCAAGATCAATAGAAAGAGCTATGCAGCATACTGCAACTATCTCATAACTCACCGATTTAGAAGATGCATAACGAAAAACACGGTCTTCGTATAGAATATCATCCTCTTCTGCTCCTAAAACCATATCCCTCACCATTTTAACCAACCCTCCGTCTGGAATCCTCAATTCATCGAGCTCTAATTTGTCATCACTTCCCTCACTACCACCAGAGTCTCGGCTCCAAGACTCAACTAAACTATCATCTGAATCCACAATCCAATCCTCCCATTTCTTGCTCACATTACCCACATCATCATTACCCACAATCTCCTCCTGAGCTTCCCGTAGCTCCACAATCGCCTCCGCTCGTCTCTTCCAAGTCTCAAATTTCTCTTCATCAGACATCTCATCATCTTTAGCAAGCTCAGATGTCTCATCAACAATGTCGTTGTCCCTCAAACCAAGCCAATTCCCATCATCATCAAAGAAAAACCTCTGCCACCAGCTTCTCCTCCTCTTATTGTTACCCGTATGACTGTTATTCTTCTCCGCACTGGGAACAAATCTCCAAAGCCCCTTTCTTCTCTTACCCCACAACGAAATTGAATCACAAGGCTTATAACGAAGAGAAGATGATGATGATTCAGGAACTGGGTTTTGACTACTGAATGATAAGCAGTGGCATAAGACCATTGACGAGCTCATCAAGGACATGAATCAAACCCAACATTGTTTGAACTGTAATTTCAAGGCAACAACAAAACAGATTCTTCAACGAAACCCAGACAAACCAGCATGTTTTATTTCTGTAAATTCAACAACTTTACAAAGCCCTAAACACGGAATTCAGTAAAGAAGAAGAAGCTCCGAGCGGATAAGTATTAGGGTTCTGCTCAGAAAGTTACCGAGAAAGAAAGAGAAGCAGACCCCAGATGCGAGAGGAAGTGGATGATGATAGATAAAGCCACTCCCTTTTTTTTGGTTATTTTCTTCAAATTAAACATGCAAAATATCTGTTATCCATAAGATTGAAATAATTACATACACAAAATATTATCTTTTGCCCAAAATTTGTTGTTTTAGTCGTTTTTTTAAAAAAAAATTACAAAAAAATTTACAAAAAAAAATAAAAAAATTGGCTAAAATTAGACTACTGTACATTTTCAGAAAAGAGTAATAATATCTCCCTTCTTCTAAAGATCCGTGTTCTGGAGTCGTTGCATCGAGTAGAAACTCTGATTTCGGGGCTCCGTTATCACCATCGTACTAACGCCAACAGAAACAGAGTAGCCAGATCTGTCAAGATCTTAAGCTCGGGGAATCATGAAATCCTCAGAAAGTAAAGTTTCGTTCTTTGTAATTCACTAGGCTTTGCTCAGTTGCTCTCTTTTCCTGTTTGAGGCATTTTAACGAACATCTTCCGTGCAATAACCATCAATTTGCAGGTGCCAGTGTTTTGATCTTTACGACCAATTGGTTCCATAAAAGAAAGCTTGGTCATGGCAGAAAAGCATTGTCAAGGAGAAAAAGACATTGATTGATAGAAACCATGACTGCCCAGATACACTGATTTTGTTCCAACACTCTCCTGTTTACACAATGGGAACTGCTAGTACAGAGGATTGTCTCAATTTCGACATAAAGAATGCTCCTTTCGATTTGTATCGAACTGAACGTGGTGGTGAAGTCACTTACCATACCATGGTCCTGGTCAGGTAATAATGTCAACAATACATTGGAAGTTTCTTTGCTCAATCTTTTATGAGTTCTTCAAGTTCAAGCTAATGATTGAATGTTTGGAAATGTAGCTAGTAATGTATCCTATAATCAATCTTCGAAAACACGAGATGGATCTTCATTGGTACCTCAGGATGCTTGAAGAGATAGTCATCCGTGTGCTTTCCTCAAGTTTCTCCATCAATACTTCCCATCTTGGTGGTTTAACTGGAGTTTGGGTCGGTATGTCTCAGATCTCAACATTGTTTTTTTCAGATTTTTTAGTGTGCTTTCATCTCTTTTGGATGATTTTATTAGTGAACTGTAATAGATTTCGAGATTGATCTCTTTTTGTTTGCAAATGGTATACAGGCAACCAAAAAGTGGCGGCAATATGTATTCGTGTGTCAAAATGGATAACATATCATGGATAACACCATTCAACTGGATAGTTCCATGTGGGATTAGAGACCGACAAGTTGGAAGCATAAAGGGCTTGCTTGAAGGTAGAGAACACGGAAAGGTCGATGGTTTGAGGTTGATTGATATAGCTCACGAGTCTTTACTAAAGGAATTCTCTGAAGTTTTCCAGCTTCAAATCGAAAAGCAAACAGTTCCAGATCCTAATCTTCTGTAAGCTGAGCCTTTCAAACGGTTGGGGTGCAATCTCTATAACATTCTTGTAAGTGTTAAACATAAAAGGTTATTATTGGTTGTTTGTGACATTGTGTGAGATTAGTCTCTCTACTTCTCTTTTGCACTATAAATATTTTAGAATAGTTTGAAAAGAAGAGTGTTTGAGTGGAGGATGCATGAAACCCAAGGCAAGTAAACTGCTCACAAAGTGTGATAAAAAGCCTGATAGAAACTCAGATAGATGAAATCAAGTTTACAAAAGGTAAATTAAAAAGCCAACCAAAATACCCAGAAGCCAGGAATTTTGGAAGAAGGGCATAAGACATTGCTAGTTTCTGAACACATTTTTTTCCCACTTCAGTGTCTCTTTGATAGTGAATAGTCATAGTAGCTGCAAACTAAGTGGTTGCTTGCATAGGATTCCATCCTTCGATCCCCTTAAGAAGAGGCATAAACATCAGTTTTGTACCTGAAATTTCCAATAAATATTCTCGTGCGTGCTGCATTTAGTCATTTGCTGTAATTGAAGGCCAAGCCAATGCGTTAAAGAGAGAGGTAGTAATTACAGTAATCCAGTAATGATGAATTCAAATCTGGATATTTTGAATTAAATGAGTTTGCTCAGTAGAGAAATTTCCGTAACTACCTGATATTTACTTAGATGTGTACCTGTCCTTTTGCAGTTTCCACAAGTTACCAGTTTGCTGATGGAGATCCATGTGCTAAGTATGAAGATCATCAATGATCCCTTTCCTGTCCATTAAGGTGATAGTAGAAGATTCTCTAATTGAAGTACAAGATTATGTTTTAGTGCATTGTGCGGTTAAGTATATAATTATGTACTTGAGATTATATGATCCTAGTCAATGTTTCTGATATCAGAAGATTTGCAGACCATTTTACCTTCCTTTCCTCTCTTTCCCTTTTCTCCAGTTTGATTCTTCTTTCCATTTCAATGTCGTTAGGCTTGGTTCCTCGGATCACAGGAAAACAACAAGTAGCTCCGGTTCCACATGTTTCCATCAAGGGATGTTGATCTGACTTCATGCTTTCACCGCTTTTCTGGTTAACATAAGGGAAAAAATATTAGAACTTTAGCTAGCTTTGGATTGATCAAATGGTATCTTCAGAAACTGCGGTGGTTCGTACGCGTGTCTCAACTTGGGAAAAAAACGGACATCTGACTTTTAATAAACCGTAAGTTCTTCCTCTCCTTTTTTCTTTCTTTTTGCAGTGTCTCTCCTTTAAGAAACGTATGCTTGACAAATAAATTGGCTTTTACCTTGTTAGTCGATCCCCGCTGATGCAACTCTCGAGGACTCTACTACGCTGGCACAATCGCAGTTTCTCCATTGCCACGTGCTGTTGATAAACATCGCGTGCCTCTCCATTTCATCTCCACCTACTCCATAGTTCAACACAAATGTTCTTTCTGCTTTTGATACCCTTACTTTTCAGTTTCCACAGTCCCTATACTTTGTGCATAAAACTGTAAAACACTACTCTGAAAATTCTGCTTCTGTTAGGGATATAATGCCACCCTCTCCCCCTAAATCTCCTTTTATTAGGTCTTCACCCAAAGAAGCTCATGAAGATCGAAGATTTAAATGCTATAGGGGTGTCCGAAAGAGGGCGTGGGGCAAGTGGGTGTCTGAAATCAGAGTTCCAAAGACTGGAAGACGAATATGGCTAGGTTCATACGATGCTCCAGAGAAGGCAGCTCGAGCCTATGATGCTGCTTTATTCTGCATTAGGGGTGAGAAGGGAGTTTACAATTTTCCCACTAATAAAAAGCCGCAGCTTCCAGAAGGTTCTGTCCGGCCTCTATCCAAGCACGACATACAGACAATAGCAACAAACTATGCTTCATCAGTTGTGCATGTACCTTCCCATGCCACCACACTCCCGGTAATAGCGCAGGTTCCCTCTGAAGTTCCTGCTTCCCCTGATGTATCTGCTTCTACTGAGATCACAGAGATGGTCGATGAATATTATCTCCCAACCGATCCAACTGCAGAATCAATATTCTCAGTAGAAGACTTACAACTGGACAATTTCCTCATGATGGACATTGATTGGATAAACAATCTAGTCTGATGTGTAACGCCACTTGCAGTTACACTTAGCTTTAATATGGTTTAACTACCAGTTACCTGTTTCTTTAGCTGCTTCTTGTAAGGGTATACTTGCATCCTTGTCTTTGAACTTGTTTTATTTAGCATGCAGTTTGTTGTTCTTGTTTTGCATGTGTATTCCCCCCTCTGCTTGACTTCATGAGATGTTGAATATGAATGAAATGATTATGAGTTGGCGTTCATACCTAAATCTTTTGTTGCATGTATGAGGCATTATTTTTCTATATCGTTCCCAACTGATCTGCCACCTTTTCTATACTTCTCCAATTACCAACCTCTACATAAACCATACAATATCAGGCTAGGACTTGAAATCAACTTGTGGATATGATACAACATTATGCCAGCAAATACTTGTGCTAGGCTACATTGGTTGAGAGGAAGGACTCGGTTCAAGAACTGACACCCAGAAGTAGCAAGTTGGTTGATCGAAGCATGATGGAGGAAGAAGAGGAAGCTGCAAAAGATGATGATGTGAAGATGGAAGAAGCAGATAATGTCATTGTGTTGGATTGATTTGAGGAAACTCAAAACACCAAGACTTGATCATTTTGATGTAATATCAAAGCAATCCAACATAATGACATTATTTGCTTCTTCCATCTTCACATAATCATCTTTTGCAGCTTCCTCTTCTTCCCCCATCATGCTTCGATCAACCAACTTGCTACTTCTGGGTGTCCGTTCTTGATACGAGTCCTTCATCTTAACAACATCGTGAACTGGGACAATTAGACAAGGCCAGTTGATAAAACCCTCAGGATAACTTCGTCCCCACTTCTCTTGAAAGGTCCAAGCTCTTTATAATCAGGCCACAGAAACTGGGTAAACTCCCAAAGTTTATGGAAAAAACATCCCGTATATCAGTTCCCGTTGGTAAAGACTCAATCAAGCCTCTGTAAGCTGTTTGGATTCCAGTTTTGCAGTGCTTTTGGTTTTCTCTCCAAGTTGCTCAAATCCCATAATCACCAATGTTGATAGTGAATATCATTAAGAAAGATATTGCATGGTAGTGTGTGCTACTGTCCCCCTGCAAGAAAGAGATAAACAGCACTGATGAGCTCAAGGTTCCGACTAAACCACAAAAATACATTACATTACCTTCAGGCTTCAGAAATTGCAGGCTTCATTTATGGTATCTCTTTCAAATCCATATTTAGCGTAGTATCATATCAACAAAACATCACTTAGCAAAGGCTCAGATCAGTTTGGAGATGGAGACGTAGCAAAGCAGAGTACATCATAAACTCGTGAAACGATCATACTGGCATCCCTCAGAGATAGCCAGATAAGTCCAAGCAATAACAAAAAGCATGGATTAGAATCTGTGGCCATGTAAAATTAACAACCTTGTAAATCAAATTCAGCAAATATTTACAAACTATTCCTTACTTCAGTTGTTGGAACATTCTGCATCAGTAATGCTGCTTTTGAAATGCAGAAAGACAACAGTACTTAGATAGCATCTTCATATAGGACGCCAGGTTTTTCCTTGGTAATCTACAATCTGTAATTCAGAGTTCAATTTTACTGAATCCGTAGCATTTGTTCAGTCGCCGTATTTGCATAACCCTCCTCACTTCTTCTGCAGCATGGCAGTTACCAGATTCTGTGTGAATCTTGCTAACCAATACATAATTGGCTGGATTGTCAGGTTCAGATTTCATTAGCTCCTTTGCAATAATTTTTCCTGCAACATCAAGCCTGCCATGAGTCTCGGAAGCAGATAGCAGAGAACTCCATATTCTTGCACTTGGTTTCATGGGCATATTTATTGCGACCTCAAAGGCATCGTCAATCTTCCCAAACCTGCCAAGAAGATTGATATAGCAAGCATAATGCTCCAATGTGACTGGCATGTGGTATTTCCCAGCTTGTGTGAATATGGTTTGAGCTTCTTCTACCAGGCCAGCATGGTTGCAAGCCGATAAAACTGCAAGAAATGCCATTCCATCTACTTCATGTCCACCTTTTATCATCCCTTGAAAGATTTCTAAAGCTTCTGAACCATGTCCATGAAGACCATATGCGTTAATCATTGAGCTCCATGACACAAGATCTTTCTCATTAAGTTCATAAAATACTTCACGCGCTGCACGAACACTGCCACACTTTGCATACATATCTATGAGGGCGTTGCCCAATAAGATATGTGACATGAAGCCACATTTCAGGATTTGAGAATGGATTGCAGATGCAAAACTCAACGATGCCGAATGGGTGCAAGCTGAGACAACAGCCAACAGAGTAACCGAGTTGGGTTCACTTCCTTCTTTTCTCATTTGACTTAACAGATTCATAACTTCAGAGAAATCTCCAGTCTCCGCATAGCCGCTAATCATTGAACTCCACATGACAACATCTCTCACTTTTGATGTTTCGAAAAGTAGCCTAGAGAGACTTACATTACCACATCTGCAGTACAAGGTCATAAAAGCAGCTGTTAACCGATCGTCAGAATGGAATCCATGACGAAAAGAAAATCCATGAATCTCCGTCATCAGCCTTAAGCCAGAACCCAAATCTACACATGCAGGTAAAATAGACAACAGTGTGACACGATTGGGCCTCAAGTTTTCCCTCTGCATTGCTCGAAACAAATCAATCGCCAATTCATAATTATGATTTGCCACAAAACCGGAGATCATGGCAGTCCATGAGACCTCATTCTTCACCTCCATTTGATCAAACACATGGAAGGACGCTGCTTGATCATCAAACTTCAAGTACATATCAACCAATGCCGTTGATAAGAGAACTGATCCCTGCATCCTTTCATCAACAAGAACAAGAGCATGAAGCATTCTTGCTACCTTACTGCTGCTTCCCATGCGAGTACAGAGAGCCAATAGAGATGCAACCAGCTCAGACTTCGGAACAAGACCATCAAAGTACATCTCCTTAAGCAATTTTAGCGCTTCAGACAACAACCCATCCTGGCAATAACGATTGACGATGGAGCAATAGCTAACGGTGTCTCTTTGAAGCATTTCATCGAATACCTTATGTGCGGAGTATGTGCTAGAGAATTTCGCATACATAGAGACGAGAGAATTTGAAACAACGGTATCACGATCAGCGCCTGACTTGAGACAAAGGCAATGAAGCTGTGCGCCAAGTAAGAAGGGCTCTGGTTGAAAAGAGCAAGCTTTGATGACAGAAGGAAGAATAGCTGTGAAGCCATCGGTGCCTAGAGGATGAATATTTAGCTTGTACAGTCTCAATGCTTCATCGTGGAGTTGTTCCGACACCAATCCCTTGAGCTTATTACCGAGCTCCAAGTTTAGGCGGGAAGAGAAAGATCTTGACATTATAAGACGATTAACACTTGACACATCTCATCTTATGTTCAAATGCGTGAACTTTCCTATATAATAAAGTAACAATATTATGATATTTTGTTAATTTACGGAGAGACTTTTGTTTTAATTGTTTTTTTATCTAAGATTTTACCTTAAATGAGACAATCTGATCTAAATAAAATTAATATTTTGGATGCTAAAATTTTTGTAGTTTTTGATTTTTGAACATTTGATATTTTCATTGATTAAAAAGAGAGAATAAAAAAAAAAACATTTGATATTTGATGCTATAAGTAATATCAACCTGCTTAATCCTTGTAATATAAGTAAGATCTATATTCAAATTAATCAACAAAAAGCACCCATGGCCTAATGGATAAGGCGCTTGACTTCTAATCAAGCGATTGTGGGTTCGAGTCCCACTGGGTGTGTATTATTTTTTTTCCAGCCCTATATTCAATTTTCCTTTTTTTTAGTATGTAATTAGGTAAATACCCGCACGATGCCGCGGGGTTGTTTTGATTTTTTTTTTTTTTTTAAGATGTTAGTTAGGAGATTTTGTTTATGTTTCATTAGATTTGGTTTTTTACAATACCTAATATAAGATAGTAGTAAATTAATAATGTCAGAGTGAAAGTGAGGGCGTATAAGTTATATACATTTTATAAGTTGTTTTATATTTCTGAATTTATTTTTCTAGTAGTGGTATTTTGTTTTTTGTTTTTTTAATTTTATATTTAGATAATTATTATTTTTAATTTTTAAATTGTAAGATTGATTAGAAAACTAAGATTATGAAAGATATGTAAGGGGAAGATAAATCATCATATTGTTTATTAATTTGGATTAAATCCATTACATATTTCAATAACGAAATTAAGAAATAATTATTATTTATTTTAAATTTGGTTTTCCATTTCCTTCAGCTTCTCTTATTTTTATGAGTCTTTTCCATTGATTCTCTGCATAAATAGGTATCCATTAATATTATTGATTTTGCCGGATGATCAGTATTTGATAAGTAATGTTTTTAATATAGAAAAATCATTTTATAAAATTAATACCTTCAGACATGGTGAGTCAGATCGTCGTTCCCTCTAGTGAAAAGGCTTGTTATCTTTGATTTCACTGATAGTAGTTTTTGGATCTCCTTCAATGTATATTCCTTTATTTCAGCATCATTGAAGTCCACGTCTGTGTAGGTGAATATTTTTAGTTGGTTATAAACAACATCCTCCTTCAGATATCTCTTGCATTTGTTCCAAAACTGAAAGGATCAATAACTTCACAATGTAGTAACATTGTTACAAATTATTTTAGTAATTGATCACTTGTAGCCCAATGGGATGCTTCCTTCAGTGCGACATGGCATTCATGGGCTCCATCAATTAGATGGAGAGCAGCATGAATTTCTTTGAATGTTTGATCTTGGATCTCACCAATTGGTTCATATCAGCATCAGTCTTTATGAATTTAAACAAAAACTTCAGATTGTGTTTCTCCTCCAATCTAGGCTGAATATGATATATCTTTCTTGTCCCAGTATTGTCTTTTGTATTCCCGACAAACCGTGCTGGGAATCGGACATTGGTTACTGGTTTTTGTTCAAATATAGCAATTATGTTTTTGTTTTCAAGTTCCTAAATATTTTTTTTTGCTTTCCGAAAAACACAAGAAACAACAATCTCAAACAATTCTTCTCTTTTCCGGAAGAACAAAATCAATGAGTAGTAAGATTGTCTTTACATTATCAATCCTTTGATTTTCTGCAAGTTCTTGCAAATCCAGCAACACTTGTTCTCCTTCGAGGGTACACTCTGCTCACTTCACTCATGGTCATGGACGTTCGATTTCCCTAAAACAAAGACTTCTCTTATTGTCTGTTAATGCTACCACCAATCAATCAGTTTTTTTTTGCTTCTTTAAAGTTTTTATTTTTTGGATTCCTTATTGTAAATCTCGTAGATTCTTCTCTTGCCTCTGTTCTATCTGCCGTTGGTTTTTGTCTTGGATCAAACTGATGTGGAAAGTTTTGATTTTCATATTTGATAGTTAGATCTCTCATTGATTTTGCCTCTGATCTTTGCTTGGGGACAAAATTTATTTGAAAAAGTTTTGATTTTTTGCAACTATAGAAGGTAAGTAAAAAAAACGATGTTCAGTTTGTAGATTTTAGGATTAAAAGTCGTTTGGGTTTTGATGTTATAGTCAACTATTAGATTGTTCCTTGAGAGTTTTCTAAGTTGTTGAAATATTTTAATGACTTTATATTCAGGTCAAGTGGGTGGGGACGATGTTGATAGCAAGATTTTTCCTTATTGTAGCATCAACAAGAATGAGAAGACAACAACCGGTGAAATGGAACAAGAGTTTCTCCAAACGATGCAATAACACACCAAAAAAGAGTTTATTTTTGATAATGGGTTACCTAAGATAGAGAAGTTTTCTGAGTTTGAAGATTGTTTTCTATTACTTTTTCCTTTGCAGTCGTTCTATTACGAAGGCAAAGCAGTTATGTATAATGAAGAGTTTGATAACCTTAAAGAAGAGTTGATGTGGGAAGGAAGGAGTGTTGTGATGCTAAGTAATAAAATTATTTTTATAGTTTTGTCATAATTCATTCGCCTAAATTCTTGATTCTTGATTCTTGATTCTTGATTCTTGATCTACTTTTATCTATGTTCTGCAGGTTCTGTTGAACAGTGATTCCTTGAAACTTCAATGGCTTATGTCTTTGGAGATCCAACCAATCTTGAGTGATGTAGAATATGATAAACTCAAAATGAAACTAAAGGTTCTAATCTCTTTATACTTAGTAATACTATTTCTTAGTTTCATCCATCTTGTTACGATGTGTAAATTGGAACAGCGGTATGATATGTTTCTTTTGTTTATGTAGATGGACGGAAGTGTATTTGTGTGTGAAGGTCCAAGATGCAGTCTTCGTAGTAAAAAGGTAAATACTATTAGACGTAAAAGAAAGTATATTTATTCGGACAGTTCATTTTGTTCTTAAGACATCACAGAACATAACTTTATATTCATTTGTTTGGGATAAATTCTATAGAGGTTTTAGACTCTTGACCTTCTTGATTATGCATGTTTACAATAAATAAAAAGAAAACATAAAACATAAAACATAAAAGTTATTTGGGCTTCGATTTTCTCTAATAAAAGCCCAACTCGAAATTGAAAGAATGATTTGACATAAATAATGTTGATCTTTATTAATTGTCTTAATTTTATTGGCTACCTATTTTAATTGAGGTGTCAGCACCTTATAACATAAAAAAGCTTAGGTGTCACACTATGGAAAGACTTAATGACTATTAGTGTGTTGATATCCTAAAGTGGTTACTGAATAATAATATGTAATATTTAAGAAATTTCTAAAGGTAAAGTGGATTTGAAGCCCAATAAATTTTTGGAAGATGGTGGGCTAGTAATGGGTCGAGGGATTGAGACAGAAGCACGTGATGATCACGTGCGTTGACGTTGAGGTGGCTGTACCGGTGGATCTCGAATTCCTCCCCCTCACCCTTTCCCCTTTGGCTTCTCGAAGGAGAAGAAAACTGTCGCGGAGAGAGAGAGAGACGAAGCCAATCATCATCGCCAGTTGTTCGACATATTCTCTAGATAATTCCAGATCAAGAGCATCAGGCAAGTGGCCGATTCTCGGATCCCGAGTCAAACAAATTCTGGCTTCTTAAAGTCTCCTCAGGTTCTGATGAAATCGATTGTTTGATTTTGCAGTGGTTTCGATAGTGGTGGTGGTTGGGAAGGTTATCGGATATGGCGCAGGAGCAGGGAGATGCGGTGGTTGAGAGCGGTGAGCAGAATGATTCCGCCGCCGCCGCCGCCGCCGCCGTGGTCGCAACCGCAACAGCCGATAGCGTGAAGAAGAAGCAAAAGGGATTCTTCTCGCGTTTATGGAATGGGATATTTAGGGTTAGAGGCGACGATTTTGAGAAGAGACTTCAATACATCTCAAGGGAAGAAGCCACTGTTTTATCAAGGATGAAGCGTAGATCGATTACATGGAGGAAACTCACCAGAAATCTCATCGTTTCCTCTGTATTATTCGAGGTCAGCTATCTTTGTTCCAGTGGATTGTGAATTTTGAATGTTTTAGTTAGTGTGTGGTGAAATGGATTGCGATGATGTTGGTAATTATGTCTCCTTTTTAGATAATTGCTGTGGGCTACGCGATCTTGACAACCAGAACGGAAGATTTGGATTGGAGGATGAGGAGTTTCCGGATCTTGCCAATGTTTATCTTACCAGCTCTGTCTGCTCTTGCTTATTCCTCAATCGTCAGCTTCTCAAAGATGTGTGAGTCTTGTGTTTTTCCTTCGTTTATATGCTCATTTTTTGGTTAAGATGTTCGTGTTTTCTCGTAGCTTCAGTGTTTCTTATCGTCTCTCTGTGTGAAAATGGTTGTATAGTTGACCGCAGAGATCAAAAGACCTTGGAAAAGCTTCGAGCAGAAAGGTTGGCTAAAATCAATGAGCTTAAAGAAAGGACCAATTATTACACCACACAACAACTTATTCAGGTGAGATACTAGTCTTGAACATAGGGAGTTTGTGATAATGGCGATTATGACAAGTACTGATTCTTCCAACGATTATCATTTAGAGTTACTGGATAGTGAGTGACTATGTGTTCGAAGATTGTTGTCCATATTTTTGGGATAATAGCGATTATGAATAGAAAAGTGGAATCTTAGTATGGCTGTTAGAATTCATAGTATTTAATGCCACGGTGACATGCATCCATGCCTGTATAGAGCAATAGAAATACATAAAGTAGTTTTTGTTAAAAAGTATGTCTTGTAGGCGTGGCATAGCCGTGCAATGTGTTCAATAACTCGAAAGAAAGATCAATGCTTGCCACTGTGACTTGAAGAGGTTAGAGCTGGTGCTAACATAAGCGTTTTGATGCAGAGATATGACCCAGACCCAGCTGCAAAGGCAGCTGCTGCAACTGTCCTGGCATCCAAATTGGGTGCTGATTCAGGCTTGAAAGTATTTTTAGGAGATGAAACCCAACTCGATCCATCCTCAGGCAAGAGCAATGACATGGAGGTTAACCAATCACGTGGGTTGAGGAATCGAAGACAACCAAATAGTAGAACCCACGGTTCTGGAAGCACTTCAGCACATCATTCTGATGATGAGTCTCACCATTCCGGAACAAGCGAGAGATTTCCAGGCACCACAGAGCAAAACCAGCAGATGTTGGTTGAGCATTACAGTCCTCAGGGATATGCTGCTCATGATGGCAGTTGGATCTCACGCATTGCGGCTCTACTCGTGGGCGAAGATCCCACACAATCATTTGCACTCATTTGTGGAAATTGTCATATGCATAACGGTGAATGAATCTTTAAGCATCATTGCTTACCTGAATCTTCTACTATATACTCGTTTTTAATAGAATTTTGCAATGTGTTTTATAATTGCGCAGGACTTGCTCGGAAAGAGGATTTCGCATACATTACATACTATTGCCCTCACTGTAACGCTCTGAACAAACCAAAGTATTCAGAGGAGAACGCACTTCTTCCTGCTGTTTCCGTTTCACCAGTCATTGACTCTCTGCCATTGATTGAAACCAGCGAAGTGGTTAATAGCAGCAGCTCAAGTAGTGAACGTGGAAATAGCCCCACTCCAGAAATAAAAGAGGAAGCTGCAATTACTGAGACCGGGACACCGAGCTGAGAAAGATCCAGTGAGCTAAAGAAGAAGGCTTTCGTGTGTTTGTGCTACAGAGAGAGAGAGAGAGAGAGAGAGAGAGAGAGAGAGAGAGAGAGAGATTGTGATTGCGAGTGTGTGTTTATGGATGCGAATACTCGTTCAGGTAATTTTATGCTATGAATTGCTAATATCTGAAGCTGCTTACAATTTTGATTCTGGTTTGTTTCTATACAATAAGACAATAGAGTTTTGGTGGGTAAATATGCGATTCTAATGTCGTAAAAGATGACTGTTATACGTTTTGGGGGTTTAAATCTTTTTAATACTCTTTACCATTACAGATTGTCTCTGTTATTTTGTTATGTATTCGCTCTTGAATTTGGATCATTTTCGATTTTAATACTACGAGCCACAGTTTTGTAGTTATGGATGGTGTTGAATGTTTTTGGTATTTTTTTAGTTCCTGATATGAATGTGACTTTTTGCAAGAAACCGCGTGTGCAAGTGTACCTTATTTTTTTCTCCACCATATATCCTAAATAATTACCAAATTTCTTAGCAAAAGAAGTGATGATCTCCACTTCAGTTTTAAACTTTCCGTCAAAAGAGACAACGACCATTAGTCCGAGGGAACCTTATCCTCTGTCTCCACTGACAAAGGCTGTCTGTTTTAGCAAGGAACAACAAGCGCAGGAAGATCAAATTTGCTTTGAATAGAGAAACATTAGCTACAACAATAAAAATTGCTCTCTCTTCTTGATGTTCTTCAGGCTGTTACTTTTGCTGATCCTTGATTCTGCAGATCTCGCTGCTTCAAGCTCTTGTCGAAGGGAGTGTGGAGGAATCATGATCCGATACCCTTTTGGAATCGGAAATGGTTGCTATCTCGACAAGTCTTACGAAATTGAATGTCGTAATACCACCACTACTTCAAGAAAGGTCGTCCCTTTCCTTTCCGTATTTAGCAAAGAAGTTGTGAGTATCTCTTTCGTTTCTGTAATTAGCAAAGAAGTTGCGAGTATTCTGGTTTGTTTCTATACAACAAGACAATAGGGTTTTTGTGGGTAAATATGCGATTCTAATGTCGTAAAAGATGATTGATATATGTTTTTGGGGTTGAAATCTATCTTAATTCTCTTTACCATTACATATATCTTCTCTGTCTATGTTAATGTACTATTCACTCTTGAAAATTTGGATCATTTTCGATTTTAATACTACGAGCCTAAAGTTTCCTCGTGTTAATTAGTTTATTTTCTTCAAAATTGAATAAAGTTATGGACGGTGTTTTTTATACCCAACTCTGCTTTTCAATTTTCTGTTTTGTATTTTACGAGATCATGATGATATGAATTATGAATATGACTTTTGCAAGAAACTGCATTTGCAAGAGTAGCTTTTTTATCTTTCTTTTGTAATCAATTATCTTTGCAAAAGAATTGATGATCTCCACTTTAACGACTTTCAACCATATTTAAACCAGTAAAAGAGAAGCTTTCCGCCATATAATTGATCTGATCAAGAAACACAAAAGAGAGGTAACAATAAAATATTCAAAGATGAAGACCATTAGCCCAATGAATCTTATCCTCTGTCTCCACTTACAAAGGCCATCCTGCTTTATAGTAACGAAGAAACTCAGGAAGATCATATTTGCTCGAGTAGAGAAACATGAGCTACGAAACTACAAATTTCCCTTTCTTCTTGAATCTCTTCAAGCTGCTACTTTTGCTGATTTTTTATTCTGCAGATCTCGCTGCTTCAGTCTCTTGTAAAAGTGAATGTGGAGGAATCGCTATCCCATACCCTTTCGGAATCGGCAAAGATTGCTATCTTGAGAAGTATTACGAAATTGAATGCCGTAATACAACTTCAAGAAAGCTTGTCCCATTCCTTTCTGTTATTAGCAAAGAAGTTGTGAGGATCTCTCTTCCGGCTGCAGAAAGTCATTTTGCTTATACATCATCTGATCTAGATCGTCATGAATCATTTGGGTTAGTTGGTGTCAAATTCCCGATTACATCCGCAGGATGTTTCAGCGATGGAAAAGAGTCTGGCGGATCAAAAATGAACTTCACGGGTAGCCCTTACTTCATTGACAGCACAAACAGCCTCATAGCCGTTGGTTGCAACAGCAAAGTGTCGTTGATGTATATAAAGCCGAACATGGTAGGATGCGAGTTGAGTTGCAATACAAACAAAGACTCGCATAGCAATAGCATCCCTTTTGTCGACAAAACGGGGTGCTCGAACAACGTTTTATCCTATTCTCAGGACCAATATTGTACCGAACAGAAACCAGAAGAAACAGGATGCAATGGTAACGGATGTTGCCAGGCAAGTCTACCTAGCGAGCCTCAACAAGTTATTGGTATCAGAACAGAGAGCAATGATGGAAACTCGACAACAAAAGTACAGTGCACAGTCGCCTTCTTAACGGATGAAATCTACACTTTGTCGAATGCAACCAAAACAGAACACTTACTTGCTAAGCGATATGCTACGGTTAGTCTAGGATGGGTAATCCAGACGAAAAATAATTCTTTCCTGGACTCCTTGGCCTTGGCCTGCAAACACAGTGAATATAACCACAATACTACTTACTTTGTTGAACCCGAAAGAAAGTGTACATGCGCCAGTAGCACTATATCTGAGATAAGTTATGCAAACTGTGGATGCACCTATGGTTACACAGGTAACCCATATATTTTGGACGGATGCAAAGGTCAGTATATGTTCGTTCCTTATTCTCTCTTTTTTCTTTTGTGTGCACGCATGTTTTGAGCTTTACAAATCATCTCTAGATGTTATAATTATAAGTTTTTTTCATCATTTGATTATAATATGTCATCTTTTAAATTTAGATATTGATGAATGTAAAGTCAAATCCCAATACTGTAAAGAGACAGACACTTGTGTGAATTTCCAGGGAGGCTACCGCTGTGTGGGCGATAAGACTAGAGCAATAATGATAGGTAGGTCACTGATTTTTGTTCCAAGTTGAGTCGCAAATTTAGAGCTCTTATAAAGCAAGTGATGATCAACCTATAATATTCTTGTGCGGTTTTGCAGGGGCGGGTGCGGGTTTTGGGGTCTTAGTCCTAGTTGGTGGACTATGGTGGTTGAGAAAGTTTCTAATAAAGAGAAGGATGACAAAGAGGAAGAAGAAGTTCTTTAAACGGAACGGGGGACTACTATTGCAACAAGAATTAAATACAAGAGAAGGCAATGTCGAAAAGACGAGAATCTTCAGCTCGAAAGAGCTAGAGAAAGCCACAGAAAACTTCAGCGAAAACAGAGTTCTTGGACATGGTGGTCAAGGTACCGTGTACAAAGGTATGCTCGTAGATGGTAGAACCGTTGCAGTCAAGAAATCCAAAGTTATAGATGAAGACAAACTACAAGAGTTCATAAACGAGGTCGTGATTCTCTCCCAGATAAACCATAGACACGTCGTCAAACTCTTGGGATGTTGCCTTGAGACAGAAGTTCCTATTCTGGTTTACGAGTTTATCCTCAACGGAAACCTCTTCCAGCATATCCATGAAGAAGAATCTGATGATTACACTATGATATGGGGAATGCGTCTACGCATTGCTGTGGATATCGCAGGAGCTCTTTCATATCTTCATTCTGCTGCATCTTCTCCAATATATCATAGAGATATCAAGTCAACAAACATATTACTAGACGAAAAGTACCGAGCCAAGGTGGCTGATTTCGGAACATCAAGGTCAGTAACCATAGATCAAACTCATTGGACAACGATTATTTCAGGTACGGTTGGGTATGTGGATCCAGAATATTACCGGTCCAGCCAATATACTGAAAAGAGTGATGTTTATAGCTATGGAGTCGTTCTAGCGGAACTTATTACTGGAAATAAGCCTGTCATAACGGTACAAAACACTCAAGAAATAGTAGCCTTGGCAGAGCATTTCAGACTTGCCATGAAAGAGAAGAGACTTTCTGATATCATGGATGCTCGAATAAGAGATGATTGCAAACCGGAACAAGTAATGGCAGTGGCAAATCTGGCGATGAAGTGTTTGAGTTCTAAAGGAAAGAACCGTCCGAATATGAGAGAAGTTTTTACGGAGTTGGAAAGGATATGTACTTCTCCGGACGACTCACAGGTGCAGAATCGGATTGACGAAGAAGAAGGAGACGGAGTAGAAGAAGAGGAGGAAGAAGAAGTTGTGACGATAATAAACAGAGGCGATTCTTGGAGCATTGGTGTTACTACTGCTCCAGCCTCTAGTATTGTGGCTTCAACTTCTCCTTCAGATGTTGAACCACTGTTTCCTCGTCTCACGTGGTGACACTCGATCACATCTTAGAGTGATGGTGAGTAAATTTGATGTATCGTATTAAAACGTTTGTGTAATAAATTTGTAACATTTATATGTTGCAAGTCTTGAGTTTTTGTGTTTGAGATTATAATATAATGTTTTTTGTAAATTAATTGAGGAATTTACTGTTTGGTCGAGAAACACACGTGGAAGAGCATTAACGTTATGTGTCTTCTTCAGAGCACATCCATCAATGGCGGATAGAGTTTTATGGGTCACTGACGGAGGAAGTCACCTCGTTGTGTACACGACGATGATCGTGCAAGAGCGAAGCGATAAGTCTCTTGCTGTAGCACGAATCAATTTTTTTTAAGATTTAGGGTTTCTGGACCCTTTTGGCTCCTTAAAACGGTCATAGAGAAATGGATATTAATGGGATTACCAACGGATGGAGAACTTCTGCAACTTCAGAAAGCCGTGGATCTTTCCTGGGTTTGCCTAGATCCTACCCTAACACCATCCTCAGGTCTTTAAACTTTCTTAGTTTATCCCTTTCTTCTTCTTCTTCTTCTTTTTTTGTTTGGTTTAGTGATTTGATAGGTCAAAGGCTCTGTTTCAGGGAGAGAATTCATATGGGGAATGTTCATAGTGGCAAAAGAGCTTTGGTGATTTCTAGTTCCAAGAAGGCGAATCTCTCTGCTTCGAGGAAGCAGAGGATTAAGCTACAGATTAATGGAGAAAAGGAGCTCACTTTCGGTGAGTTTTTGAAACACCCTTCTGGCATGGAGGCTGTAATCAACGCTAAGGCTTTGCAGAGTTATCATCTAGTTGAGGATAGTGATAATACTTACAGGTTCTTTCTTTAACCCATGATTATCAATGTTCATAGGACAGTATAAGTTTCTCTCATACTTTGTCTGGCTATAAGTTCTTTGCATAGGTTTTAGGATCTTCATTGCTTTTATTGTTATATGTAGCCTCTTAGTTTGCTCGGTGGCTGCGTAAATTTTGATGTCTCTGAACTTGTTAGAGAGGAAATGTTATATCCGTAAGTAGAAGTATCTAAAGAGTGTATCTCTAAATATAGACATAGATTTTTCTGATTGATATCCACTCACAAGCTTGTGAGATGTTTTCTCATCTGTTAGAAGATATATATGAAAATAATGCTTTTTATCTGGAAAGGGAGATAGTAAATCTTTGTCTTACAGTGCAGATGTACATTGCCAAAAGTTCAGCTAATGAGCTTTGAAGTTTCTCCAGTACTGGTTTTGAGGGTCACTCCCACACAGGAAGATTGTACAGTTGAGCTGCTTTCCTGCAAGGTTGGATGAAGAAGACCCACTGTTCTGATTTATCGGATAGTCTATTGTTTTCCTTTAACCGACTAACGTTTTTGAACCGCTGTCTTGCAGTTGGAGGGGTCAGAGTTGTTGGAGAGCCAAAGTGAAAGGTTTTCAGGTAACTTTCGTCTTGTGAACAAAAGCACTTGAAAATATCACTTCAAATTTAAGGTTTCTAAAGTAATACAAGTGTTTTCGCATGTCTGGTTTGCAGCAATTATGACAAACTGCATGACTTGGAACATGGAAGATCCAGAGCCATTTTTGGAGGTTGACGTGAGATTGAATGTCACTCTAGAGGTAGTGTATTGCAGTTCCGTTTCTTTCTTTTGTAACTTCATCCTGGTGCACTCGTATGTTGCCTTAAAGAGTGTCAAATACTGCATTGCACAGTGATGGTCTTCTGTGATCAATCATTGTGTGGATAGGTCATCTCGACTTATGACTCATGCAGTTGTGTATATAAATTCATCAAAACCCTCCTTGTTCATGGCAGATCTCAACGCGACCATTCACAATGCTTCCAGTATCAGCTGTTGAGGCTCCTGGGAATCTGTAAGTGTACATTATTGTTCACTTTACCTTTCTTCTGCTTCTTGGCTCAAAATGTCGAGCAATGTTATATTTTGATATGTGATTGCAGAGTAATGCAGACACTGGTAGATACACTGGTTCCTCTTCTGCTTCGGCAGTTACTTAAAGATTACGACGAATGGATTCAAATACAGCAACGAGACTTCTTATAAACACAATGTAAACGCAACTTCTTAATGTATTACCAATGTTTTGTCAAAGGGAAATGCAGGATTTGTTGTTTTGTTTTGGCTGTTTGAGATGACATACGTGTATTAGAGACAGGTCTGTATTAAAAGTTTCAATGAAATTACTGCAAAAGTACAAGCTTTAATAATGTCTAAAGAGATTTGATTCACTTGTAAATTTTGGTCTTTCTTGTGACATAAAAATACAGCACAATAAGATTACATAACTTTTTCATCATCAGTCCAACTCTCTAATCCTAAAGGCCAACCCAGTAGGAACGACCATTGGTGTTATGCATCGGAGATGGAGTAGGTGAAGACACCGACCATTCATACCAAACCTGAACCCGAACATCAGAGGATCAATAATAGTTCTTTAGACAAAGAGAGTTAGTTGTATGGAATTATTGTGGTTTCAACTTTCTTTTTTACCTTCGAGGAACCACAACACCTCCAAAAGTGTACTTCTAATGGAGTATCAGGGTGAACCTCCACAGGCTTCCTCAATGGGAAAAAGATTGGGAACCTGCCAAAGGAAGACAATATTACCTTGGTTTAAGCAAGTGGTTCGATTAGAAGTAACCGACTCAACTGTTCAACACCATTTATAAATATTAAGCCATTACCAGCTGAACATGTTTGGTGTTGCTGTTGTAGGCTCGATCCCAAGATGGACATCTTTATAAAGGACAGAATCAAAATAGCCAGCGAATCCTGTTTTTTGTTGAGTTATGTATGATCGCAGTAGATTCAGTTTCGGATTACGAAAAATGGAGATAAAAAATAAAAATAGACTAGAAAAAGCGTGTACCATGCACCAAAGCTGAGCCAGCGTCGCTTGGTAGTTTGAAATGCAGCTTCTTGTAACGTTGGTTGTTGGCTTTTGTTGAGAAGTTTGGATGGGTAAATGTGAAAACCTAATCAAGACCAAACCAAAATTCCTGAGATCGAGGGATTGTCAAGACTTGCACAAATGTATTCAAAGAGCTCTTAAAGCTATTAGACAATGCTGGAGACAGAGAGAGACTCACAGATTGGGAAGGTGCAAGTTTTGCTACACTATGCAGTTTGACAACATAAGCAGTTTCAAAGTGCGCAAGATCTTTATGAGCCTTAACCTGCCAAATGGATGAAAAAGACGAATTAATCTGAAAATTCTTGCGAGTAAGAGCACATAGCAAAAAGCAGAAGAACCTACGTCATTGTAAAGCTTCGAAGCTGTTACAGGCTGTATGAAACTCGTATACCTGAAAAAGTAATGAAGAAATGTTCCTCCTCCAGTTAGAAAAACAAAAGGACAGATGAGTTTCTTATGGAAATTCAACTAAGCGAAGGAGTACACATACGAGGATGGTATTGAAATTCCGTCTGGCTTCAGAAACCTTTGAGCTCCATCGAGACACTCAGGAGAAAGTTCATTGTCTCCGAAAGAACCCAGAAGTTCGCTAACCTGCATAGAAGAGGCAAATGAGAATTAGATGAACTGTTTAATGTCGGCATGATTTATTAGCTACAATATTCTGTGTACATACTGACCAATATATCAGCTTGCTCAGGAGCATTCCAAAAACGCATGTCACAGGATATTATCGTAACAATGTCTTTCCATCCTTCCATCTTAACCAAATTCTGTCAGAAAACAATGAGCGGAGTTAATTAGAAACTACACCGCACGTCCGAAAGAAATCACAATAAAAAACTAGCCATGTTTAAATGGACTCGGTGCTGACAACTCACATGGAGTGTTACAACTGCATTAGGATTCTTTTCCACGGCATAAACTTTCAACTTCCGATCAGTTTCTTCAGCTGCCTGGGAAAGGAAACCAATGAACATAATAGATTAAGGAAACAAATAAATTTCAAGTCTCCTTGTGATCAGCATGGAATTGCATCAAGACTCTACCTGTAACGATGCCCTCACAAGGGGTCCTCTTCCTGCCCCCACAACCATCAAGACCTAAAATCTAAAACTTTAGTCCTACTGAAGTATTTCATAAGAAATAAAAATGCCACTTTGTAAGCAAAACATTGACATGTGACATACAGTAGTCAACTCGGATGCTTTTTCATCAGGTACCCTGTCCACCAAGGCTTTCTCAATTGCTCTTTGATACTAACAACACAAAGATAGACGAAAATTAAGAATGTTTTAAGAAACCAACCACGCTAAAGATTGGTATAATATTAGATTGTTCAACATGATTCATCCATCAGTCCTCTCCCCTCCGCTAACCAAAGCAGAAATAGAAGAGGGGAAATCTAAAAACCAAAGGTGTTAAATTAAGATGTAAGGGAAAAAAAAACTAGCATACGCAACATACTTGGATGTATTTAACAGAGTCTCTCTCAAACGTCTCATAGGTTTGGGCTTCGAGGTTGTCCATAAGAGGCTGTGTTCATTAAAAAAGCAGTAGAGGCTCTTTACAATAAGAATAGAGCATTTTGGACGGAAATCAGTATTACTTATAAAAAGAGGCTAACCTGCAGGGGTGCCTGCAAAAAGTCCCTGTAGCCCAGCTGTAAAAAGGAGTAAGATATGTCAGAATTGAGTTGTATCTTGCATCTAGTGATAAAAAAAATGAGGGAACTGAGACAAAAGGATCCAACAAACGACCTCGATGCGTTCCTGTTCAGGAAGTGATTCCATCTTTTGGAACAGATAGGCAACATAGTCCAAATATGTCCGCAGAGGATGCTTTTCTGTACCTGACAACCAATGCCCGTAATAAACTATTTAGCTCAAAACTTGGAATTGACTATGATTATAACCAGTGCCCGTAATAAATTGAGCTACGGAAAACAAGCCCAGAGGATAATAGCTAATTGTCCGTGGACAAAAGATTACAGAAAAATTACCCTCCGTATTAGAATCAAGAGACTTTGAAAGATTATGAACAGGCTTTCCAGATATTACAACCTGCATTTACAAGATTGATGATAATGAGCCCCAGGTCGAGTGGAACAGATCTATTTTGTGAATCAAAAGAGGTTTGAATTTAGAGTTCTATAACACAAAGAGTGGGATGTTTATTACCTGGGCAGCATGATCAAAAAATCCAGCTATTAACTTTTGGTGGCGTTTTGACAAGCAAGGATATCCCCGAGCATTTGTTAAGAAAGACTGCAAACCCAAATTAGAAGCATTTTGTGATTCACAGGACTTCAAACTCAAATGTTTAATAATGCGGCAAAAATTCAGGCACTTACATCAGTGCTTACTATGGCTGCTCTCACAGACTCTCCCATCCAGCGTCCTAGTGAAGTTTCAGAGGGTAGCGTACTCCTAGATAAAGCAAACGGTGTTATGTTTGCAGAGTGGAAAAAAACTTTGGGTCCACATTAACAAAAATAATCAAGAGTTTCTGTCAACTCACATAACATCAAGAGCAACAGACAGCTTACTGTCATGCTCACAAAGAAGACGAAACGAATTCCACAGCTCCCAGGAATCATTCTGCATAGAATAGGGTATATATTAAAGCGATCCTAACACAGCCTAAAAAAAGATGAACGGATAGGGACATTCATTTGTATTTATAGGTTTAAAAGGCCTATTAACACAGGCAACATTAAGTGATCCCAAGGGCTCCGCACTAGAGAGTCCCTCAAAAATCTGAGAAGGCACGAAAAGCACGAACAATCTTAAGTTTGCATCAAATTTGATCCTACGTCTTACCAGTCCCTCTGAGGTATCATCTATTGAATCGCCATCAGACTTCACCAGTGGAACCCTCAGCCATAACTTCAGCGCAGAATGACATTTAAACAAAACAAAGAAGAAGCAATAAAATGTTAGCTTGATTGAAGGTGCTCTTGTAAAGAAAAGTGGCATCTTAAATAAAGCTAGACAGGCAGCAAGAAACTCGTAAACCACCTGCAAGGTCGTCAGTCCTTGTAAGATCTGGTTCACACATCTGGCATAATTGGCGCACGATTTCCCTTTAGGAGTGGGAAGAAGGCATGCCTACAACATATAACAAGCATAAACAAGAAAATTTCTCCTCAAGCATAACAATCTAACGCAGGAAAAGAAACTGCAAGAAGAAATCACTTTGCAGCCAAGAAAACAAAGAGACAACCGGGTGTGACTTAAATTAATAGATTCACAAGCACCTGTAAGGAAAGATGTGTAGCCCAAGCTATTTCTTGCTTCAATGTGGTTTCTGAATCCATCCGCAAGACCTCATCTTCAGAATCCAAGTCAATCCACGAACTAATTTTTCCTAGAGAATGAAAATTTACCACTGATATCAAAATCCATCATTCATAACCAGCACAAAAGCACACAGGGGAGAAGCAAAAGAGAATCATACCAACAACATGACTGCTCCATTGAGAAGGTGACAAGATTAAGTCAGAGCCAGAGACTGGAAGAACCTGAGTATCTACACCATTTCCTTCCACCAAGCTCGGCCGATACGAAGGGTTCACCTGCAGTAAGAGCAAGAAGTAAACTCCATTAAAGATAAAAAATTTCGAATCCCCAAGTCTACAGTAATAACAGACAAGGACGAGAGACTCGGGAGGAAGAAAGAAACAGACCAGAGGGGCGAGGATATAGTCAAAACCGCCGGTGGAAATGTTAAAGTTGAGAAGATAAGTAACATCGTTGGAGAAATCAGTCTCAACGCCGCAGTACCTGGACTCGCTCCTTTCCCATCCTCCTCTCTCTCCGAGCGGCATCTCTTCGTCTCTCTTCTCTCTACTGAGCTCAGAAGGAGTGAAGGAATTGAAGATGGAAGTGAATTTTTTTTCCTCGAGCCGACGACGACGACGAAGAAAGGGTTTTTGACAGGGTTTAATTTTACTCATGTGCAGTTTATATCGGGCTTTCTAATGGGCTTACCGATATGCTTTTACCTAGGCCCACTTATACCGTCCCAGGCTCCAACCATTGGCTCTTAATCTACCGATATGACACCCCTATACCAGCGTAAAAGAATTTCTTCCACTTTTTGGGATCAAATTGATAAGCATTTTAATTGGTTTTGATATAAAAAGATCAGTCTAATTGGTTCTTGTTAATTAACAAATAAGTATTTTACCAGTTCTGTTGTGATTAAATTTTATCTTCTTAAATTAAGGAATAACATGTAGTCTATGGTTTGTGATAGTGTCATCAATGTCTTACCAGTTCAAGCTACCTAGCATGTGGCATGTTCTTAGAAAGAATAATGTTGACATAGAAGTGTTTTCTCGTATAAAATTATGTCAAGAGTAACAGATATAACGAAAAGATTATTTAATCAAGAACCTGAGTAGATATATATACAGCTTAAGAATCACAAAGCATCGAGGTGCTCCGATGGAATTCATAACATTTAGCAAATCATTAAAAAAGAAGTCGTAAGAAACCAGAAGAAACGAACGATCATTTCCTAATAAAACAAGTAGAAAAAAAACAAATTAAAAACCCTTCAGTAAGCATATCATTCTCTCAAGCATCAATCTTCAGATTAACATCCCTGGAGGAAGAGTTTCCATCGACGTCTCTGTTTTCAACTTCATCAAAATGGTCTTCACGGGCGTTATCAGCCAGCATCAGAGCAACCAACCAGAAAAGGCACGAGTCCAATGACACAAAGGCACCTCCACCAAGCAGACCGGTCTTAGCCGTGGGGCAGCTGGTCTCTAAGTTCCGGTGAACATTACGGGTCAAGTGAAGTTGCTCTGTAATGGTTGGCCAGAGCAACAGAGACAAGGCCAGTCCAGATGTTATCCTACAAAAGAAAACCACAGGTCACAAACAACTCTTGCACACGGTATATTAATGAATGACAAATTCCTAAACAATCAATTCATAACGAGGGGAGTTTTGGGTAGTACAAATATGTATTGGTGAAACAAAAATGAGATTGAAAAGGAGAGGGTATATGCTTACAAGGCAATGTTGAAGAACACAGAGAAGCTGGTGCTTTTGAACAAGACAGAGTTAGGGACAGACTTTCCCTTGTAAGAGATGAACAAGGATTTGTACCCTGCTACAGTGCATGCAAGGAGAAAAGCAGCAGAGAGGTATCCGAGAGCAACAGTTGGATCAGATGGATATTTGCAGATAACTACTCCTTTTCCACTTATTGGAGTCCCAGACGCGGGCTAAGGTGAAACACAGAAAGAAGAGAAACAAATCACACAATCAATAACGCATTGAATAAGAAAGCCGAGTGGTTTACCCACTTGTAGCCATATGAAAAGCTCTTGATATACAATCTCCTGGAGAGATCAGTGACAATGATGAGCTAAAACAATTATTTGTAAAGAGTAAAATTTAGCTATGGTTTCAGTAGACCATCAAAGTTAAGATCAAACAATCGGTTTCTCCATCATTAGATATAACAATTATGAAGCTGTGACAAAGAGTAGTGCACAAGATCACTGTTTCATACAACTCCAAAAATGTCAAGAGTCATTGTCCTGTGACTAAAACAAATCTAACATCCTCCATTCCAAAGTTAGCACAAACATCAACCAAAAGAAACCTAAACAAACAAGGAATCAAGAGGCTATGAACAAAAAATTGAAATAATTGAAGCTGTAACAAAGGTAGTGCAGAAGATTTACTGTTTGATATAATACAACTCGAAAATCTCATAACAATTCTTAAAATTCCGCCATTTAGTAACATGAACAAACGATAACAACCAAACCATACACGAAATCAAATACTATGAACACGAAATTCAAGGTTGTTGACTTTTTTTGTTTTGTTTACTACCTTCTTGTTCTCAGCGATCACTCCCAAAACAAACGACACAACGCCAAACGCAGAGACGATCAACGACATCTGTTTCATACTAACCGCCATATTATATTTGTCTCTTCTTCTCCTCCCTCTTAACCTTATAATCCGAGATCACAAAGATATATAAAATTCGATTTCCCCAAACAGAAAACAGACGGCAAAATCGAACCAAAAAAAGTAGAACAGAAACACTCACCGAGACGACGATGAATCTGGAGATTTGTGGCTTCACAGAGATCGGAGGATAAGGCTTTGGTTGTTTGTTTTGATTTGGTTTAATTGATAAACTACTTACCCAGTCGCGTTCACGAGTCTTGCGAGTTTTGGGCTCATTCAAGATTCTGTTTGACCTTAAAAAAGATTCGATAGTTATCTTCTTTTTTTTTGTTTTTTTGATTACATGTATTATTTTTAAATAAGATCAAGATAAATCTATGAATTAGAGATTTAAACAGATTTCATTCCTCACCATATTATTATTCTGAATGTAGAGATATAATATACCAAGTAGAGTTATATTTCCTTCGTATAGATCTAATTTACCAAATACATAACTATTTTTTTATTTTATATGTTTTGTAAATAGATTTGTATTTCCGTTATATAGTCGTGTGAAGTGTGATCTATATTTATTTGTTAACATATTTTATTTTTATATAAGAAAAAAATGTATTATTTTAACGATACCCGGGAATCAGGATGCTGGATGCGTTATCCGGTCGGTGAACGATCGTGAATCACACACAGAAAAGTTACAATATACAGACCAAAATTGGCCACGCCCTCGAGCTTTACTTGTCCTTATCACTTCCTTTTTTCATCTGAATTATCTCATTTTAATTATGCTTCTCTATGTTGTAATCCAACACAAATAAATCAAATCAAACCAATCTATCACTTTCTTTTTCCACACTAAATCATTCCAAATATATCGAGTATGATTACAAAACGGGATTTTGTTGTCCCCCAGAAAAGATGACAGCTCTTCCACTTTCATCTTTAGATTATATCCTTATATAAGTTTAAACATACGACTACGAGTGGATCAAATGATTTTGATTTGACTTATTTGGTTAGGTTGAATCTGATATCTCGTCCAACCCAACGGATACTTCTTATACTTTGTTTTTTCTCGTCTTTTTTATATTACGTCTGTATTGTTTTGGCTTATTGATTTTATTATGTAAGAATAACTAAGATTTAACTTGCGTTAAACTACAGAACAATTTGTTTTTTATATAATCATAATTTATTTAATTAAATTAGATATGTCTAATATTTTAATATTAATGGTGTTAACAAAATAATAAAATGATGATTTATCCGAATGGTAGTATTAAAAATATTTAAAATTTATATTAATGTCGAACCAAACTCGTCCGTCATATAACTTCGTCCTGTGATATTTTAAACTTTTTATAAGTGTAAATATTCATAATATTTTAACTTTTTAAAAGTTTCAAATTTATTATATCTGGTATAATTAAACGGTTCGCCTAAAAACCGAATTAAACCGGATACAAATTTTTAAATTTGGATGCTTATTAAGTTAAAGTTCCTGCTCATTCAGATTTATATTCATTTTGGACTTATTAATAATATGACTTTCAACCATTGTCTAAAATTTTTTGCCGATGTGGGACGTTAAACACATAATTTTTCATCATTGTTTGAGTAAT
The DNA here is from genome assembly GCA_900406565.1 of Turritis glabra. NCBI lineage: Eukaryota > Viridiplantae > Streptophyta > Magnoliopsida > Brassicales > Brassicaceae > Turritis > Turritis glabra. The sequence goes on along the minus strand of OVBN01000020.1, from coordinate 3,586,534 downwards.
ACATATCCGTTTTTCAAAATTCGAATCACGACAAATGCATAAAAAAATATAGAGTTTTATTAATTTATGTATTATATGATGATTCAAAGCAATTAAAAAAATATCAAACAAAGATAATAGGAGAATCATAATTTTAAATATGAACAAAATCTTCTAAATATCTATATTATTAATTGTTGAACATCATGTGGATATTTCAGATTTTATAATTAAAATTCAAATCTTTTAATTGTGTTTGGTTATATGGATAGTAGAGAATTGATTGTAAATGTTGTTTGGATACATGTATATAAGTATATTCATATTCTATATTTATCCTTAATGAGTTTCCTAATTTGTTCTTTAAATCAATAGTATTTTATGTAATATCTTACAAAATAAAGATTTTTTTTTAAACTGTACTTTAAAAATGTTAATATAGAAAAGTCGATTGTTGAATTTTATTCGATCCACTTAAGTGGTAGGGTTTTGTTAGATCTTACACGTGTAAGGATTGATAAACATTACTTGATCAAAGAAATAAAAGATTTTGTGTGGTGACTAATATAATGTTGTTGAGAAAGAAGAAAGTCATTGCAGAATCAGTGAATACATGTCCACCATTGGACAATCTTGAGTAAACGACATTGCAGAGTTCTATTCAAAAGTATCATTACCTTCTTGAGATGGAAAACTTAACAAAAATAAGCTTTTAAATTGAGTGGATGTCCAAGTCATTTTAGATTTGTTGTTTAGTGCTTCAATATTTCACAATATTCTATCAAATCAAAAAAGATTTAAGAAATAGATCATTATTAAATTCTATGGGTTTCCAACAAGCATATTGACCAACTCAAAAAAAAAAAGATTTTAAGAAATTAACATGTTAAGTTTTATATAAGTTTTTAACGCAATTATTCAACTCTCAAAAATTCAAAATTTTAAATGGGCCGAGAATGGGCTCAATAATAATACAGTAAGACTGTAAGGAGAGAAACGAGAGCCGCTTGTAGGAGAATAAATGTTTCTTCACCAACTGTACCTGCCGACCTCCCTGTTTCAACTATTCCTTTCACACAAAAAAAAACATTTAATTTTATTTCAAATTTCTTTCAACTTTAATTCTGAGAGCATCACGTAACACTGCTCCTCAATCTTTCAGAGATTCCCTCCTTTTTTGTTTTCTCTTTTTTTCCTTCCGCTTACACCTCTGCTTGACCTCACCCACATGCCCCTGCCTCGCATCAAACCACCTTTTATATAGCAGTTGTTAATCTAACACAGACAAAAACTAATAAGTATGATTTTTAGCAATTACTACAAAATTTAATAGTACTAATACTTTCTGATGGAGTTAATTATAATAAGTTAATAACTGTAACAAAATATATGAGAAAGTTGGTAAACCCAAATCTTCAGATAATGATGTGTTATTAATATGTCTATGATTGATTAACTTTCAAAACTATATATTAAGGAATATTTTCTTTTAAAATTATCATGATAGCCGTATCGTATAATTAAAAGTAGATTTGAATGGTATTTTGTGGAAAGAGCTACAGCTACGAAGTAGACCAACACCTAACGTAAATTAAAACATTAATGTTTCTCTTTTAGTCTTATTTTTCGTTTTCATGATCTTCTGCTAATTTAAATATTTTTTGATTGGGGGTACCAATCAAAAAGCATACACCGCCTTTCAGACATTGGGACAGACAATAAAAAAGCCTTTTTCGTTTATGTTCGGTGTCTGAAAAGAAAGGAAAAAACAAAACATTCTCATTAAGTCTCGTGTATTTCAGATTTTCAATCTTGTATTCTTGAAACCTCTTCCTCCTCTTCTCCAAAATCCACCTGAGAGAACTTAAGAAAAAAAAAGAAGCAATAATATATAGTACCGTATCGAAGTTTTCTTACACTCAGTAGATTGAAGTAGCCAAAATCCATCTCTATTCTTCTTCATACCGAAGTTTCATACTTCACTGTTTCTTACATCTGAGCTTGTTTCAACCACAAAGTTCAGACTTTTTTGCTCTTTTCTTTTTGGGTATTGGGTGTTTACGATTCATCTCTCGGTTCCGATGTTGTGCAAAGGTGTTTTTGTTGTCTTTTTCGTAATCACTTTGTTGTACGGAAGCTTGTTAATTGAAGTTGAAGGGATTGGTGTGAACTGGGGCTCACAGGCGAGGCATCCGCTACCTCCAGCTACGGTTGTGAGACTTCTCCGGGAAAACGGTATCCAAAAGGTTAAACTTTTCGAGGCCGACTCGGCGATTCTCAAAGCTTTAAGTCGGACAGGGATTCAGGTTATGGTCGGAATCCCTAACGACTTACTTGCCCCTATAGCTGGAAGCGTTGCAGCCGCAGAGAGATGGGTCTCTCAGAATGTCTCTGCTCATGTCTCCTCCAATGGCGTCGATATCAGGTTTGTGCTTATATCTCAATATAACAGCATATTCTCTTTGTCTGTTTTGATCAAAGAGCTTTAAAAGAGATGATTGTAGAACCTAAAGTTTCAGTCTTTAGATTTTGATTAAAGTTGATGAGGAAAAAATAGAAACTTTGAATTTTGATCCTAAGCAAAGAGATTGAAGTTACAAAATGTGTTGATTGAGTTTAAATTTAGGTATGTGGCAGTTGGGAATGAGCCTTTCCTAAAGGCATTCAACGGAACATTTGAAGGCATAACTCTTCCTGCTCTTCAGAATATACAATCAGCTATCATCAAAGCCGGTTTAGCTACTCAGGTGAAAGTCACAGTGCCGCTTAATGCGGATGTGTACCAAAGTGCGTCCAATCTTCCTTCTGATGGAGACTTCAGGCCTGAAATCCGCGATCTCATGTTAAACATTGTTAAGTTTCTGAGTGATAACCAAGCACCATTCACTATCAACATTTACCCTTTCATCAGTCTCTACAACGATCCGAATTTCCCTGTGGAGTTTGCTTTCTTTGATGGAACAGGTACTCCTATAAATGACAATGGAAGAATCTACGACAATGTTCTTGATGCAAACTACGATACACTTGTGTGGTCATTGCAGAAGAATGGGTTTGGTAATTTGACTATTATTGTTGGGGAAGTTGGGTGGCCAACAGATGGAGATAAGAACGCAAACATGCTGTATGCGAGGCGGTACAATCAAGGGTTTATGAACCGTCAAAAGGCTAATAAAGGAACACCTATGAGACCTGGGGCAATGGATGCTTACTTGTTTAGTCTTATTGATGAAGATGCCAAAAGCATTCAGCCTGGAAACTTTGAAAGACACTGGGGGATTTTTTACATTGATGGACAGCCTAAGTATCAGCTCAGTCTTGGCAACGGTAACGGGCTGATCCCGGCAAAGGATGTGCATTATTTGGCTAAGAAATGGTGTATTCTTGCACCAAATGCTAATCTTCAGGATCCTCAGTTGGGACCAAGCGTGAGCTACGCTTGTGATCATGCTGATTGCACCAGTCTTGGGTATGGCTCCTCTTGTGGTAACCTGAATCTAGCACAGAATGTTTCGTATGCGTTCAATAGCTATTATCAGGTAAGTAATCAGCTCGACAGTGCGTGTAAGTTCCCGGGTCTCTCTATAATCACTAACAGGGATCCTTCTGTTGGGAGTTGCAAATTCAAGATAATGATCAAGTCAGATGATTATAGTGAAGCAAGTACCATGACGCCTTTAACACGAACAACAGCAGTGTTGCTACTCTTCTCGATGTGTCTGTATATTGTTCTGTGAATACACTGAAGAAAATTTGATGGGTTTGATTATTTCTTTCTTCCTTTTTTTTTTTAAAAAACCTTTGGTGTTTATGGAGAAACAGAAAGATACAGTGAGATTTATGTATCACTTGTTTGATCTCTTATTTCTGGATAGCAGTTTGGTGTTCACCGTCTCTCTTTTGCCTCTCTTTTGCCTCTCTTGTTAGTAATCAGAGCTCATAATGACCAAAAATCTCATCTTTCACTATGCAAATTAGCAATTAAAGGCTCCAAACCCAAAGTTTCAGATATATTCAAATAACACAACCTTGTTAGTCAAGCAGGTTTGGCAGCAAAAGAGGACTTCAGGAGGCAGAATATATTCACCATTAACAGTTTCTTAAGATTGAGAAACCTTATGCTTTATTATTGAATGAGAAATGAGTTACAGATGCTAAACCAAGAGAAATGCCAAAGCAAAGAACTAACGGGATTGTTGTGGGATATTGGCGGAAACTCTCCCAATATCCGAAAAGGTCCCCAAACAACTATAATACCAAGACCCTAGACCACTTTCCTACTCTTTCTTTTTACACTAAGCTTACGGTATGTATGTAAAGAACATTCCAATGTATTGGATACTACATTGATTATCTTGGTTTAGCTTGCAATCCTCGAGTCAGTGAGATAAATGAAAAAGAAAATTGGGGCGGATCTTCAGGGACGTGAATCTGTCCATTGAACAATCTTTAGTGAAGACTTTGAATAGTTCTACGTAATTTGGAATAGTGTTCAGTGCCTTGTTCGAGAGATTAAGGTTCAGTCTAATAGACAAAAAAGGAAACAAAGGGACATGTGAGCTACTTATCAGAACTTAAAAATATGATTAAGGATAGAACGGCAGAGGAAACATCAGAAGCTACCTGATCCGGTCGTCGCAGTCCCGGTTCTTTTAAAAGACTCAATTTGATGCTTCTGGAGATATGCTCTTGATCTCATATCTGCCTGCATATAGTAGACTGTATACTTAACGACTCTTACTTTCCACTTTTCACAAATCTACAGGATAACTATCTGTTTGTTGGCATATCTAAATGCATCACTTACCTGTCTAATAGGTTCGGGAACACGGTACTTGCAGGTCATCTTGACAATTTCAACGGCAGAGTCAAGTGATATGCGATGGCCAATCGAAATGTATATGGGCTTCAGAGAACTCAGAGTTGGCCTAAATCCCTGTTGAAAGTAATTTGTAAAACTTGACCATTAAATTCACTTTCTTACAAAAGATTATCAAAACTACACCATGGAGAAGTTTCTTTAGTAAAACTGATTAATCACTATAATTATAACGCGGTATTACCAAAGCGACACAACAGCTTATCGACAGCAAATGTTCAAGGAAAGTCACTTACTACTCCCCACGTAAATCCAGAGTCCCCTACCAAAGTGATAACTTGCTCATGCTCGTTTTCTTTATGCTGAAGCTTCCGTCTGACCTCAGATTGATTCAGACCATCCACATGATGCAGCTGAAAATGTTACAAAACCATACATTTCACATTAACGATCAAATGGAAACTGTAGGCATAACAAAAATCATCATAAATTCCAGAGCTAGATATTGTGACAAGACCGTACATTCTTTCCGACCCCAATGGTAGGGAGGTGAGCAAGAACACCTAAATGACAGGCCAAGCCAAATCCTAGAACACAATTACATCCAACACCACAAATTACAGAGCTAGAGATGCAACTAGAAAGCTAATGTAAACGAAGAAAGTTTGTGTTTATACCGCGTGGATGAAGTATTCCATTTCCATCCACCATCAGTACCTTTGTAAGAGCAAAGCAAGAGACTTTTATAAAAAAGATGCTTTAAGAGTAGCCAATAGCAACGTTCAACAATTTATAGATAAAACCGAAACCTGAGGATAGAAAGGGTGCTTATCGTCCCTCATCTTTTGCAGAATCTGCAAGAGAACAGGAGCCTGAAACATGAAAAAAAAAATCCAATTTTGGGATCTGAGATACTTTAGTCAAGCAAATGTAATTAGCAGAGCATTGCTCGGGGACACGAAGAAGGAGAAGGGAACCTCACGAAAGGCAAGAAACCCAGGGACATAAGGAACATGAAGACGGAGGAGAGAGAAGTCATGGTGGACTACACGGAGAGAAGGTAGCTCGAGAACGACGAGACAAGCGCATGCGACGGAAGAATCTTCCTTGGAAAAGCTCATGTCTACACCTCCAACGAACTTAATAATCTCCGATCCCTGAGGCAGTTCCATTGATGAAGATAACTTCCATGTGAAGTCATCGTACGCGACCAGTTTCTTCTTCAATCGATCCTGCTCTCTGAAACCAATCAAACAAATCCTCATTCGATTCGATTGTGCGGAATCAAATAGATATCAAATGGGACACCTACTCAGTCCAGTTCTCGAGCTGATTTCTAGACGAAGACTCGCTTGAAGCTTCTCCTCCATCCATTTCCAGAAAAGTTCAGTCGCCGGAGACGAAGATCCTAATCGGAACAATGAAACGGCGTCGTAACAATAACAATACACATATGGGCCTATTATGGGCCCATTTTAAAAAACAATGGGTTAGGGTTTGTTATGTGTCAAAACGGGTCGGGTTATAATTTAGTATGAGTCGGCTCAGCTTCGTCGTCTCCATCTACCACCTCCTCCTTCTCCTTCTGCTGCGTTTCTTACTCTCACAACTAAAAGCTTTTTTCGTTTTCCCTTTCAAGTTTCAATCTTTTCTTTTTCTTTTTTCTTTTTCCGTGAACTACTAATTTCCGTGATCCCAACGTGTGAAATTGATCGCTATATCTGGGTTTTTCTTTGAAAAGAGAGGTATTTATGGACGGGCAAGAGCATGCCGAGGTCCCTAATCCGATGGTTGAGGATGAACAATCGGTTGTTGCGGCGGAGGCGATTGCGGAGTTGGCTAATTCAACGGGAGAAGCTGACCCTGGAGAAGGAGGACAACAGGAAGGAGGAGAGCAGAGTGTGGATGATGAGCTTATAGTGAAGGCGCAGAAGCTTATGGAAAAGATTACCTCCGCTGCTAATAACCCTAGTCCTAATATTCTTCACGCTCTTAGCCATCTCCTCGAATCTCAGGAGTCTCTGTATGTCCCTTTCTAGCTTAACTATCAGTCTCTCTTCTTGATTTTGTGTTCATTTTTGTTCTTGTCTTTAGCTTGACGCTTACTTGTATTCGCAGGTTCTTAGAGGAGAATGGGCATTTCTCCAATGCTCGCGGTAGTCATAATAGTGGCAAGCTGTGTAATCTCATCCGAGTAAGTCTTTTTAAAGATTGTTCCTTTTCTGTTTTTCATGGGTCGATTCTTTCTTCTTATTTGGTTACTTTATTTTGGCAGGAAAATGATGAGTTTTTTGAATTGATATCCTCAACTTTTCTATCTGAGAATGCTTACTCAACCGCGGTAAAGGCAGCCTCTGCAAGGTTGCTAATGAACTGTTCGCTTACTTGGATGGTAAAAATTTACGACTTTCTTGCTTCATACCCTTACGTTTTAGCTCGTTGGTTGGCTCATGACGCAATTCTTTATTTCAGTATCCTCATGTTTTCGACGATGCTGTTACGGACAATTTTAAAAATTGGGTTATGGAAGAGGCAGTCAAGTTTCCTGGTGAAGACTCTGGCAGGAAGGAAGCCTCAGATTCTGAAATGTTAAAGACTTATTCTACAGGACTTCTTGCTCTTTCTCTGGTGAGGTATTGATTAAACATTCTCAACTTGTTCTCTCTTCCTTTCCATTTTCGCAATTTTTGGCGCCCACAGCTGAAATAAAAATATTTTCTTTTTGTCTGACTCATGTAAGTCGTGGGCAATTAGTTGAAGACGTTTTGACATCAGGACTATCTGCTAAGCTTATGCATTATCTTCGAGTACGAGTAATTGGAGAGCCAAGCACAAGCCGTAGAGATGCCCTTCACACAACTGAGACTAAGCACATGTCCTTAAAAACAAAAGAAGAAGGCCGGAGTAGGGTGCGTAAGGTTGTGGATACAGTTGAAGGTGACCATGTTCTTGAGACGGAATCCGGCAGAGAGATGGGACAATCTGATGTACGGTCTGATGGCGAATTCGAAATCGATGGCAGAGAAAGATTAAATGTTTCAGGTGTTGTTGATTATAAATTGAAACCTGGAGATGACAATAGTGGAAGAGATGATCCTTCAAGAAACAGACTGAATAGATCAAAATCGAGGGGGAGAGGAAGGGTTAACGAAGGTGCAACTGATACAGAAGTTCTCTTGGCATCTCCTAGATCAGGTCGTCTAGTTGTCAGAGATAGGGATCTGTCAAAATTTTCAGATGGCAGAAATGCAGAAGATGTGACATTATGTCTGGGGAAAATGAAGTCTGGTATTATGGATATAGATAGAGAGGATAATGATGAGTGCTTTCAAGGTTGCATAATAGGAACCAAAAACATAACTGATCTAGTAAAGAGAGCAGTTGGAGCTGCTGAAACCGAAGCTAGAGCTGCCCATGCTCCTGATGACGCAGCTAAAGCAGCTGGCGATGCTGCTGCAGAGCTTGTAAAAACTGCTGCTTTGGAGGCATGTTTTTCTTTTTTTGATTAGCTATTCGTGATTTCATTTCCTTAATGAAACTCTGGTATAGGGTGACCTGATATTTATATTGACTGCCTTTCTTTTAAATTATCCAGGAATTCAAGTCTTCTGGCAGTGAAGAAGCTGCTGTGTCTGCTGCTACTCGAGCAGCTATTACAGTCATAGATGCCGCTGAGGTTTCAAGGTCAGTCATGCTATGACGTCGTGGATATTATCATTGCTGTTTATCAATTATTTATCTCGGGATTGCTTAGGGCGTTAACTCTGCTGTTTGGTTGGTGGCAGAAATCCTGCTTGTGTCACATCTGATCAGAGTACGGATTTAAATAATGTCGAAACACATGCAATTGCGGATCTTAGTGAAGTTTCACTTCCAGATATCGAATCGTTGGCTCAGTTACAAGAAAAAAATTGCATCCAGTGCCTTGAGATACTGGGAGAATATGTAGAGGTTCTCGGGCCTGTGCTCCATGAAAAAGGTGTTGATGTATGCATTATGCTGCTGGAACGTACATCCCAATTTGATGATAGTTCTACAGTGTCTCCTTTGTTACCTGATGTCATGAAGTTAATTTGCGCTTTGGCTGCGCACCGGAAGTTTGCTGCGATGTTTGTTGACCGGGGTGGAATACAAAAATTACTTGCTGTTCCAAGGGTTTCTGAGACCTTTTATGGTCTCTCATCTTGCTTATACACCATTGGCTCTCTTCAGGTAATAATAACAGCAAATTTGTACGACTTCCAATGCAATTTTTGTTCACCTTCATCTAACAGAGAAGTACGACTTCTAACAGAAGTTTGACGATCGTTGAATTAGTACAAATCCTGCTTCTTCTTACCTTCAAATTTTTTCTCAGGGTATAATGGAGCGTGTCTGTGCACTTCCATCGGATCTCATACATCAAGTTGTTAAATTAGCTATTGAACTTCTCGACTGTTCCCAGGATCAAGCCAGAAAAAATTCAGCTTTATTCTTTGCTGCTGCTTTTGTCTTCAGAGCCATTTTAGATGCATTTGATGCTCATGATAGTTTGCAGAAACTCCTTGCAATTCTTAAAGATGCAGCCTCAGTTAGAACTGGTGCTAATTCTGACCGATCAGCTCCTGAAGTCATGACGTCCTCAGAGAAACAGATGGCTTTTCACACCTGTTTTGCTTTGCGCCAATATTTTAGAGCTCATCTTCTTTTGCTTGTTGATTCAATCCGTCCTAGCAGAAGTAGCCGAGGTGGTGTGCGAAATGTTCCTAATATAAGGGCAGCCTATAAGCCCCTTGACATCAGCAATGAAGCTGTTGATGCCATCTTCCTTCAGTTACAGAAGGATAGGAAGTTGGGTCCGACCTTTGTGAGAACTCAATGGCCTGCTGTCAATAACTTTTTGGCCTCCTCTGGACATGTTACCATGTTGGAACTATGTCAGGTAATGTAGCATTTTACTCTATAGATGTGGATTGTTTTGTTTACCGTATATTAACATTATGGTCACATGCGCAGACTCCACCAGTGGACCGTTATCTGCATGATCTACTTCAGTATGCTTTTGGTGTTCTTCACATCGTGACATCAATACCTGATGGCCGCAAAGCAATTGCGAATGCCACACTTAGCAACAATCGTGCTGGCATTGCTGTCATTCTGGATGCAGCAAATATTTCCAACAGCATAGTAGACCCTGAGGTCAGTAGTCCGCTTCTTTCTATTATTCACATAGGTTTTGTTTTTCTTCTTCTGCTTCTCATTGATACTTGCCTTCTTCATGTTTTCTTTGCTATTGAAGATCATACAGCCTGCACTAAATGTCCTAATCAATCTGGTGTGCCCACCACCATCATTAAGCAATAAGCCGCCCCTTGCACAATCTCATCAACCTGTTCCCGGCCAAGCCACTGCCCGTCCCTCTTCTGATGTTGCTGTAGGTACTCAGTCCACTGGTAATGCTCCGCAAACTCCTGTTGCACCAGCGTCTTCAGGTTTGGTTGGGGATCGAAGAATTTTCTTAGGAGCAGGAACTGGTTCTGCTGGACTTGCTGCTAAGTTGGAGCAGGTTTATCGTCAAGCCCGTGAAGCTGTTCGTGGGAATGATGGTATAAAAATTCTTTTAAAACTTCTTCAGCCGAGAATATATGTGAATCCCCCTGCTACCCCAGATTGTCTACGAGCCCTGGCTTGCAGGGTACTTCTTGGTCTAGCTAGAGATGATACAATTGCACAAATACTGACTAAACTTGAGGTAGAATAGCAATTTTCTTTCCCCGGTTGTCTTCATCCTTTTTTAGATCTGAGATACATCTGTGAAGTTGAGCAAGCATCGTTGGTGATAGATACTGACTTTCCAAGCATGGTTTTTAGGTTGGTAAGAGTTTATCAGAACTAATTCGGGATTCAGGTGGTCAGTCAAGTGGCACAGATCAGGGCAGATGGCAGGCTGAACTTGCTCAGGTGGCGCTTGAGCTAATAGGGGTAATCATCTGAATTAATTTATTTTTCTTGTTTATTGTTCTCTATGGGATTATTTTGTTGTGCTTCACAAGTAATTAGTGTTTATTTCATTCCCTGTTTCTCTGTTGAAGTTTTCCATACATTTTTAATTGTGTTTTCTATGTGTTTGCAGATAGTGACAAATTCAGGGCATGCGACTACACTAACAGCCAGTGATGCTGCTACTCCAACACTGAGGCGCATTGAAAGAGCTGCCATTGCAGCAGCAACGCCTATAACTTATGATTCTAAGGAGCTTTTGCTCCTTATTCATGAGCACCTCCAGGCATCAGGTCTTGGTGAAACTGCTTCAGCACTGTTAAAAGAGGCTCAATTAACTCCTCTACCTTCATTGGCTTCCCCTTCTTCTATTGCATATTCCTCTACGCAGGAGATGTCTACGCCACTAGCTCAGGAACAATGGCCCTCTGGCCGTGTTAACAGTGGATTTTTCACCAGCAAACCCAAAGTCTGTGCACATGACGAAGATCCTAATTCTAGATGTAATGCGGCTCTATCTGCCAAGAAGAAGCATTCAACACAAGAGGTGCCCACACCAGTAGCACAGCAACAATGGCCCTCAGGCCGTGCTAACAGTGGTTTTTTCCCCAGCATACCCAAAATCAATGCACGTGATGAAGATCCTAGTTCGAGAGGTAGCGCAGCTCCATCTACAAAGAAGAAGCAGTTGACTTTCTCCCCCAGCTTTAGTTTGCAGTCACGAAAGCAATCTTTTTCCCATGACGCTCAACCTCAGTCTACACAGAGAATAAATAGTAGTTCGAATTCAGATCCTGCTTGGGCAGATACATCAGAAACTGCTGCAGAATTAGTTTTGAAGAATGACCTTGATGCCGATGCTCAATTTAAGACCCCAATTTCCTTTCCAAGGAAACGGAAATTGTCTGAGCTTAGAGACCCAGAGTTGTCAGTTCCGGGTAAAAGGATCAACATGGGCGAGTTAGGACCACGATCTCCAGCTTGTCCAACCACGGCTTCCTTACGTAGGAATTCAACCATTGCGGATGGCTCAGGTTTGCAAACACCAACTTCAGCTTTAGATGCCAACCAATCTGGGAGCTCCAGACTGGGCCAGATGACACCTGCTTCTCAGCTAAGGCTTCCAAGTGATCCCCAGCCTTCAAATCCAGAAAGGTTATCACTAGACTCTCTTGTGGTTCAGTATTTGAAGCACCAACATAGGCAGTGCCTGGCCCCAATCACAACTCTTCCCCCTGTGTCTCTCCTACATCCGCATGTCTGTCCTGAACCTAAACGGTTACTTGAAGCTCCTCTAAACATCACTGGCCGTCTTGGGACCCGTGAGCTTCAAAGTTTCTACAGTGGAGTCCATGGGAATCGCAGGGATCGTCAATTTGTTTTCAGCAGATTCAAATCCTGGAGATCTTTCCGGGATGAAACTGCTCTCTTTACATGCATTGCACTTCTTGGAGGTACTAATCATTTAGCAGTCGGGAGTCATGCTGGAGAAATCAAGATATTCGAAGCTAGCAGCGGTAGCTTGCTTGAGAGTTTCTCAGGCCACCAGGCTCCGGTTACACTTGTTCAGCCGTATGTCTCTGGTGATACTCAGTTGTTGCTTTCTTCGAGCTCCAGTGATGTGCAGTTGTGGGATGCGTCTTCTATAACTGGTGGGCCTAGACACTCCTTTGATGGTTGCAAGGCTGCAAAATTCAGCAACTCTGGGCTACGTTTTGCAGCGCTTTCTTGTGAAGCATCAACAAAAGATGTTCTTCTATATGACGTACAGACCTGCAGTCCTTGCGATAAACTCACTGACACAGTCACATCTTCCCGAAGTAATCCCTATTCTCTTGTACACTTCAGCCCTTGCGATACACTGATATTGTGGAATGGTGTTCTCTGGGACCGCCGTATCCCAGAGACTGTCCGTCGGTTTGATCAATTTACTGATTATGGCGGTGGTGGTTTTCATCCTTCTAGGAACGAGGTAATGGATAAATCATATTACTTTTTAATCTGAATTATATGTGATTATACCAAAGCTATGAAATTGTAATTCCTATTCCAGTTGACCAAACCTGATGAGAGACTCTCAACACTCAACCAAACCCCAGAACAATCCACACCCTAAACAATCCAAGACAGCCTTATAAAACCCATCCCTCATTAACTATTTACAACAGTTTCAAATATTCTACATTAACTCCTTGGCTATATATAGTTAAAATAACTCGCTGTTTTTGGCTTATCAACATGTTGTTACTTATTACAGGTGATCATAAACTCAGAGGTCTGGGACATGAGGAATTTTAATCTTCTTCGAAGTGTACCATCACTGGACCAGACAGCTATTACATTCAACTCCAGGGGAGATGTTATATATGCAATGCTGAGGAGAAACATCGAGGACGTTATGTCTGCTGTTCACACACGCCGTGTGAAACATCCCTTGTTTGCTGCTTTCCGCACTCTTGATTCGATCAACTACTCAGACATTGCCACTATACCGGTGGACCGATGTCTTCTTGACTTTGCCACAGAACCAACAGACTCGTTCCTTGGGCTGATCACAATGGAAGACCAAGAAGATATGTTTTCCTCGGCCAGGATGTATGAGATTGGTAGACGGAGACCAACAGATGATGACTCCGATCCCGATGATGATGATGAGACGGAGGATGAAGATGAAGATGATGAAGACGAGGAAGATGACCTGGACCGGATTCTGGGATTAGGTGGAGACGATAGCGATAGTGGTGATGATGACATTAGCAGCGACGACAATGAAGATAGTGCGAGTGATTTTGATGATGATGAAGGAGGGATGCTCCTTGAAGGTGGTGGCCTTATGGGGTTTATAACTGATGGTGTGGATGAAGACGATGATAATGGTGGTGATGATGAAGATGAAGATGAAGATGATGAAGACGGTGAGATGCAGGATTTCTTGAGCAGTGGCGAAGAGGATTATAGAGACAACATTCGTTCTTCTTAAGGTTTTAATCTTATTTTCTTTTGAGCTCTACAGATCTCTAAGATGGATATTTACTATCCAAAGTTTTGATGATAAGTTATTGTATCTTTTTTCTTTGTTAAGTTACATGTTTATTTGATGATCAGTAATTAAAAAAAGAAACAGATTCATAATCATGATTTCTCGTCACACATCATACGAGAATCCATTGATACACGAATGCGATGAAGAAAATGAACGTAGAAAAGAGAAGAGAAGAAAAAGGCTTGCATCATCAATTTAAGTAAAAATAAACCAAACACTTCAGAAAATCACCGTACTTCTATTTTTTTGTTTGTTCTTTTTCTTTCTTAATACAAAAATCTAGAAAATCAGTAGTCTAAAATGGTTGGGTTACTTCTCCTATCTTGGGAAAAGAGATACAATCGGATTATATTATAATATATAGATAGATACACACACAAACTTACATATATCTAAAGCCCTTCTTGCTTCGTCTCTCTCTTTCTGTTTTCTCCTTTTTAAGGCTTTCCCCCTTTTATGTTCTCTTCTTTCTTATTCCTCTTCTTCTCCTCTCTCTTTCTTCACAACAGATTATTCGATTGTCATTGGTTGCGTCATGCAACATCTGAAACGGGCTTTTCTCACAGTCGTCATTATCTCGGTTTCAGCCGCCTCAAGGAGTTTGACAATCTCTGCAAAACAGGGACGGACTTCAGGATCTGCATCCCAGCAACGTGTCATAATCTCGCCAAGCACAGGGAGACAATCTGTTGGGACCGTTGGACGGACTCCTCGGTTCACCACCGCAAATGCAGCTTGAACCGCTGTCATGTTCTGGAATGGTAACAGACCCGTTATCAACTCCCACAGCACGATTCCAAAACTATACACGTCCACTTTTTGGGTGTAGGGTCTATGCTGGATCATCTCTCTGCATCAATCAACAGACAGGAATATAGTCTATATATAACTCGCAGAGACTTGAGGTTATGAAGGACAAGAAAAGGATGGAAAATGATTCACAATTCAAGAACCTATTCAACTTACGGGGCCATCCATCTGTAAGTTCCAGTCTCTGGAGTCATCCCTTCAGTTTGAACTTCAATTCGTGCAACGCCAAAATCAGCAATCTTGATGGACCGATCAGCTGATATGAGGAGGTTATCTGACTTTAGATCCCGGTGTATAAAGTTTCGCTCATGGACGTAAGCCATACCCCTGGCAACATCCAATGCCTGCATAACAGCCAACTTCAAAGGTACAGCTCGGTTTTGTCTCTTAGTCAAAAACTGTCTGACCGAACCTCCTTTTGCATATTCAGTCACGATGCACCACACCATTGGTTTAATACATGCGCCGATAAACCTAACGATGTTGGGATGCTTCAAATACGCCAGCATAGAAACCTCCTGCTGAAACTGCTGTTCAAGGGCTTGTGCCTTTTCCGGGCTATGTTCTGGCCTCTCGAGTAGCTTAATCGCTACATCCTCTCCGTTGTAAGTCCCTCTGTATAACTTTCCAAAAGCCCCTTGGGCAAAAGCAGGACCCATGTGAAGTTTCCTCAGATCTATTGTCCACTCTTCATAGTTTGCCAGTCCCTCGGTTGAATATGTACTATCCATCAACGCTTGTGCTAAGGCATCATCGTTAAGTGCATGAGTAACTTTTCCTGGGCGAAATACGCTTTGCCCAACAGAGGGAGAGTAGGGACGGCGCATAGGCTTCAAACCAGGATGGCCAATAAGAGCATCACTAGAACCAACGCTGCTGTTGTCTACAGACATTGACACAGACCCACCAGCATTACTTGTCTGCATACTGTCAACGGACATGTTTGTACCTTCTTCCCCAAGCTTTTGATAAAAGTCTTGGGTGAAGGCATAGTAGTTGTTATCGTTGTTGTGATTGCCAACAGCGTGCATATCGAACTTTGGATTCTCAAGCATCCTGTCGAATCTCGTGTTACGTGTTATGTATGATGTCTGACCGAACTGCAAGTCACATGTAGATCTATTTCAATCACTTCAACATGCACCTAAAGCAAAGATAGACAATAGTAAAGGAGACAAAAGAAAAGATATGAGAAACACAATTTAGATTTCTGTATTTGTAACAAAAAAAAAACAAATGGCTAGTCCGTGCATTCAGGTTCAGCACAGATCAAGCAATCACTATCATCATAATGGTCTTTTCTTTAATTGCAGTAACTACAAAAAAAACACTTACCTTTAAGAGCAAATCAATAAGCTAGCAGAAATGAAAGGTAATGTTTCTGCAACCTGTATCAAAACTCGTGATGCTCTTCACCATCCACACCCTAAAAATAGAAACAGACATGTTACTACTAAAAGAATGAAAAATTCGTGAATTAAGCTGAAATGAGATCCTTTAATACTCAGCTCAGCTCCAACTAAGTAAAAATAGTATCTTCACCGTTGAATTCCAAAATTTAATTTCAAAGAAAACAAAAGTTGAGAACAAACGTGAGATCCTAGAAGAAAAACTCGTCGATAAACCAAAAAAAAAAATCCTCATTTCCCACAAAAAAAAAACCAAAAAGTAGACACAGATCCGATAGTTCCATGACGAGATAAGATAAAACAAGAAACCGTATATTACCTAGAGCTTTATAGACCCCAAAACCAGTTGATATGACATGAAAGTAACACGAAACCCTTTCCCTCGGGTACTACTTGATAAGTAAAGGATCGAAAAGAGAAAGAAACTGAATCCGATTGAGAAAACAAAAACCCCTCAAAGTAATCAGATCGCAATCCAAAAGCTTACTTCTGAGATCATAATTCAAAGCTAAGAACCCAGAAACCTAAAGAAGAGGTGGTGGTGGAGGAAGAAGAGTCAGTCGTCGCCTTCCCATTTACTTTTCCAGACTCCGATTTTCTCCCTTTTTTTTTTTTTTTTAAATATATATTTTTGGGATTTTTATTTAATTTTGGTCCGTCCTTTGCTGGCAAATTCGTTTTTTTTTTTATTAATTGGGACAGCTTCCGAGCCGTACTCTCTTCCTGAGAAAGTGTTTCACACGCACGCTTTATCATACGTACACGTGTCCACTCACCGTGTCGTTTCCGCAATAGATGATTGGTTCGTCGTATGAGTTGGCGCGTTGTAGCTTCTTGTTCACGCTTGTCTTTTGTAACAGACTACTAACAGTACTTATAACACCATTTCTAAAGTATTGGGTGAGAAACGAATAAAATATATATTAACGGGGCCTTTTCGAATTTTGTAGTTTTAGATAACCTAGATATATAAGGCGTAGGGTTTGTTTCAGAGGACCATTTTTATTGATTGATTCATCATGTCGTCGGAGTCTGAAATTCCTCCGTCGTCATCAACCGCCACGCCGGATGAATCTGGAGAGAAGATCAGCAAAAAAGCGGCTAAGAAGGAAGCCGCGAAGCTAGAGAAGTTACGCCGTCGGCAGGAACAAGAAGATGCCACTCGTATGACTGCTTCGATGTCTCTCGAAGAAAATGACGAGTTTTCCAGTAACTACGGCGACGTTACTCTTACCGAGTTGCAATCGACGGTGGATCCGAAAGCCGGAAAGTGGATAGAGGCTGTTGAGGGGAAGGAGTGGACCGATGTGAGCGATTTGGTGGAAGAGACGGCGGAATCAGAGGTTCTGATCAGAGGCCGAGTGCACACGAATCGTCCAGTGTCTAGCAAATTGGGGTTTGTGATCTTGAGGGAGAGTGGATCTACTGTTCAGTGCGTGGTTAGCCAATCGGAGAAGACCAAAGTGGGCGCCAACATGGTTAAATACCTCAAGCAGCTGAGTCGCGAATCCTTTGTTGATGTTATCGGTGTCGTCGTTCTCCCCAAGGAGCCTCTGACGGGAACTACGCAGCAGGTTTGTTTCCTTCCTTGTCTTCTTCTCCTCCCAATATCTCCTTTGATTTAATAGTGACATTAACTCATGTTTGTGTGTGTGGATCGATAATGTTAATTGCAGGTTGAAATTCAAGTGAGAAAAGTGTACTGCATCAACAAAGCCTTGGCAAAATTACCACTTAGTGTGGAGGATGCTGCTCGAAGTGAAGTAGATATCGAAAAATCTCTTCAGGTATAGTTTACTGTTGTAAGATTTGGAGATTTAGTTGGACCTAGTACGAGATTGTGCTGTCAATTCTGATAACTTGTGTTCTTCTGATGCTTCTATGGTGGCCAATTTGTTCATAAGAGCTGTCGTTTTGATGATTGTTGCAGACTGGAACGCCAGCTGTTCGAGTCAATCAGGATACACGTTTGAATAATAGGGTGCTTGACATCAGAACACCGGCTAATCAAGCCATCTTCCGCATTCAGTGCCACGTCGAAAATGTAAGGCCTTGATCTCTTAAAAACATGGAGGAGGATTAGAGCTTTATCATTTGTGTTACTGTTTTCATATCTATTAGTAATAGATTTGAGCCTGGTTTGGTAAAATATTTGTGTATGCATCATGACTAGGATAGGATAGTCACTATAGAAATGTGTTATCAGTAGTATGTTTTGATCTTTCCATGATTTGGTTGCATTGTTCTATGTTGCTTTGCTGAATTAGCTATCACTTTTGTAGTTTTTCAGAGAAAAATTACTACGCAAGGGTTTTGTTGGAATACACACTCCGAAACTGATGGCTGGTAGTAGTGAAGGAGGATCTGCTGTATTTAGGTTGGAATACAAAGGGCAACCTGCTTGTCTAGCTCAGTCTCCTCAGCTTCACAAGCAAATGGCAATATGTGGTGACTTGCGACGCGTCTTTGAGGTAGGTCCTGTTTTCAGGGCAGAAGACTCATTCACTCATAGACACCTGTGTGAATTCGTTGGTCTTGATGCGGAGATGGAGATTCGAAAACACTATTCTGAGGTAACATTGTACTGTTAGAAATATTAATTTATCTCGAGAAACTTCTATTCTGCCAGTGGTGCTAATATCTCTTGTTTGTGCAGATAATGGACCTTGTGGACGAGCTATTTGTGTTTATATTCACTAGTTTGAATGAGAAGTGCAAAAAGGAACTGGAAGCTGTTGGAAAGCAATACCCATTTGAACCTTTGAAGGTAACCATATGCAGTATGAGCAAGGAATATTAGAAACTGAGTTTTTGTATCTTATTAGATTCTGATAATGGGCACTAAAATGCAGTTTCTTGAAAAAACATTGAGGTTAACATTTGAAGAAGGGGTTCAAATGCTTAAGGTATGACTTGTATTTTTTTGCATTTTACCTTAGTTTTTCGAATGGGCTATCAATAATAATTGTAATCTTGATGTGTTGACAGGAAGCTGGTGTGGAGGTTGATCCTCTTGGCGATCTAAACACTGAATCTGAGAGAAAACTTGGCCAGCTTGTATTGGAAAAGTAATCCACCACTTTTTTCTACCCCTCTTTGATATCCTTTTCGATCTCAAGAATTGATTTTGTTATGTATCTCATAGTTACAAAGTTGCTCTAACACTATCGTGTTGTTGAATTTTGATAATAAAAACAGGTACAACACTGAGTTCTATATTTTGCATCGTTACCCTACTGCAGTTAGGCCTTTCTACACCATGACTTGTGCTGATAATTCTCTTTACAGCAACTCTTTTGATGTCTTCATCAGAGGTACATCTTTGAGTTATTCTTTTTTACCTTGTGTCTTCTCACCAATTATGTTACTGCTCATTTGATACTAAGTTTATGTGATCT
This sequence comes from Turritis glabra, assembly GCA_900406565.1. Lineage (NCBI taxonomy): Eukaryota > Viridiplantae > Streptophyta > Magnoliopsida > Brassicales > Brassicaceae > Turritis > Turritis glabra. Next base: position 3,567,097 of record OVBN01000020.1, on the reverse strand, counting down.
GTCCTAGGTGAGGAGATCATATCAGGAGCTCAACGTGTCCATATCCCAGAAGTCTTGGAGAAACGTGCAGGGGAATGCGGCATTGATGTCAAGACAATATCCACATACATCGATTCATTCAGGTAAATTACAAACTGGACCTGCTCGGTTCCGTTACTTGTTTGTCTGAGTTGTTCTCTAAGCTGACAATGGCTACAAATAATGTTTACAGGTACGGTGCGCCTCCGCACGGTGGATTCGGCGTGGGGCTGGAGCGAGTGGTCATGCTTTTCTGTGCGCTGAACAACATCCGGAAAACATCGCTCTTTCCTCGTGACCCTCAAAGGCTTGCACCTTAATATCTTTTGAACTCAAAGCTAATGAGTGAATAATTGTAAGACTCCACAAATTTTTCTCATGAAGCTTTTTGAGAGTTTAGAGATTTTTTACTTATTGGTGCATATGCCACACGTGGTCTTATATTTGCCTAATTTTCGACCCGCATTGTACTAGAGTTACCCACACTAGAAAATGCATCTTCTTTTTGATTGGTTGGGTGGATCTCATCCCATGAACTTCTTCTGATGTTGAGATGAAGTGGGGATCTAGCAAACTTTGCTGAGAAACTTACCACTACTCTTGCATCTTCCACTCTTTCAACTTCGACCAGTTCTATGTTGTCTACGTCATATACGTATTCCTCACACAAATCTTGAAATGGAATAACATATAATTTATGTGTGATATCTGAGCAACATAGTAAACGAGGAACCAACATGCTTTTGGTACCAATCGACCTAGCCGAAGCTTCTAAGAATAAGCTAGTTATCTTTAGATAACGTTAATAGAAAAGAAGGAATATGTTTAGAAAAACTTTTTGTTTGGTTCCAAAGATTAAGAGAATAAATGTATGTGATGATAAGTATATTTCAAAGCTGAGAGAAAATCACATTTGCCACATTATCAACTACGATACAAAAAGGCTCAACTTTGTTACCCTAAAAAGACTGAACTAGCCATTAGAAGATGAGAACTGGAACTGAATCTTATCTGGTTGTAGATCTTGCACTCATGGATGTGTGATAATTCGTACTTCTGTGTTTCCTGTAAGATGTATAAACATCATCGTACTGAGTTGGTTCGTTCGGATCAGCTGTTGCACCAAGTCCCAATCTCCCTGATCCACTCTTTTTATCGGTGCTTCCATCTGCGTATGTTCCCGTCTCAGGGTCCACATGTAGATTGGGAGGTGGAGGAATGCAAGCACCTCCTTTCCGCTGTGGACTATCCCGCTCATAATTATCATAGTCGTTTTGTGATTCAGATCCCATGGGGCCTTCACTTGGGTTGACCTCACCAATCGCTTTGAAGAACTTAGATACTCTCTCAAGTACTTCAGATTGAGGTATATCAGATGGTGGTATGACGGTTGGGATATCAAGAGGGCTCAATGGAGAGTAAGGTACACCACTACCGATCTGCATCTTTCTGACCATCCCAGGGATCAGACCAGGAGGAAAGAGAGGATAAGGAGGCGGCTTCTCACCAGCCGGTGGTAGGGTTGGTGGTGGAACAGAAGCGTTAAGCGGTACGGTACCAGGAAAGGCCCCAGGAGGCATCACATTTGGGACAAACTGTTGGGTTGCGACCGGATTAGTCAGATGCTCTAAATTCATTGTGCTAGGGACATTACTATTTGGTGGTTGTTGCAGCATTCCTGCAAGTGCACGAAGATACAAACTTGTTGCTGTATGGTCAAATCTAAACCAAATTCGTCTTATACATAGGTTGAGTTATATTTTTTGTCTATCTCACAGAAGAGTAGGAGTACCTGTACGTTGTAAGGAGTTTGCTGTTATAATGGGCGAATGAGAAAAGGTATTTGCAGGTGGTCCACTTTTCATCTCTTTCTCAAGGGAGGAGATGGTGTCTTGATCAAAAACCTCCTTAGAAGCCCAAAACTGCAAAATCTTCTCCAGACGTGACTGGTTTTCTTCCTTGTTCTGTGGAAAGTGGTAAATCCTCCCCAGCATGGAACCCAAGACAGGTCTGAAAGCAAGAGCTTCATTGTCAAACTCGTGCAAGTTTGTCCTTCGTTGCAAACTGTGTTTAAGGAAGTAAAACGTTAGTGGAAAAGCATAAAAATATTAGGGTAGAAGCATCATAATGTTGCAACCCAGATATATCAAATTAACCCGAATTTGAAAGCATAGATTCCTAATAAGATAAGGTAAACGAAAAACTACATCTAAGCAGAAGACCCCTTGAATTATGTAAACAGCAATCAGAAATTTAGTTTAGATACCTGTCGAAGAGAATGTCATTAGCTAGATAAACTATGTGCATCTGTCTATCAGAATCATCCATTGCAAAGACCCTGTCTCTAAGTGCCTCTGCTAAAGCTGGCGCAAAGGGAGATCTCTGCATGAACCAAATCTTAGCACTTTTGATAGACTCTTTTGTGCCATTAAGGTTGCCCAAGACGCTATTTAGTTCCATTGCAACATCAGCAGGGAGTGGACCAGAAAGACCTCGAAATGCATGAGTTGACTGATCAAAATCAGGACGAGCATGGGGCGCAAAAGGATGAGGTTGCGGAAGATGCTGTTGCAGCTGGTGGTGGTCATGGAATGATGGGAAAGGAGGTTGGCGGATTGGTGGAACTGCCAATGCACCGGGCACATTGTTCATTGAAGGACTCATCATGGGATTTGGCGGATGATGTATCATAGGCATAGAAGACGACGGAAATGGGGGATCAAAGGGTCCTCCAGGGGGATGCATAGAGAGAAAGTGCTTATAGCGGTAATAACCATGCCCATCACCCCCAAACAGAAACGCATAATCAGGATTATCCTTCTGTCTATCTCGCATCATAGCCTCAAACTCCGGACCATTCTTGACCGAATACTCAACAAGCTTATCAATCCGCTTCTGCAGCTCTGGATCCGCTGGGGGAGGAGGAGGAGGAGCTGAATCATACGGTCCAGGGAAGGGCGGAGGAAGGTGATGTGGAGGTAAATGAGGAAGGAAAGCCTGAGGTTGCTGTTGACCAAACATCTGCGGGTGAGGAGGATGAGGAAGAAGCTGCGGTTGCTGATGCACAGGATGCTGGTAAGGGAACTGCTGCATAGAAGGATGAGGAGGAATGAAACCAGAAGCGTTCATTGGTGGTGCTGGATACTGTTGATGTTGCGGATGAAATCCGAATTGCGGTTGTTGCTGTTGAAAGTTGGGGCCTTGTTGTTGCTGTTGCTGAGCATAAGGCAACCCAGAAGAAGCAGCATAATCGTGCTGCCTTCGATCCATTTATAAACGTTGAAACACTTGTGTCCTATAGATTCAGCTAGTGTTCCTGAGAAGACTGCAATACCAAAACGCGTTCGAAATTGGGTCATATGAATCAACACAGCCAAGTTCTCAATACATTCAAAACGAGAGAAGTAGTTGCCATTAGCTAAGCAATATCTTCACAAAGAGAAACATCGAAACTATACACAGGGTAAATTGAAGAGTCTAACAACAAAGCGACATCGATTAAGAATCTGACTACAGCTGAAATCACGAGCCTAACAGCAAGAAATTGGAGAGAGCGAGACACACAATACCTAATCCTATCACTTACAAACAAAGAAGAACGCAACTTTCTGAGAAAATAGTTGAATCGGATGCAGCAGAAGCTTATCTATGCAGAGAGACCTTACTCTGCTGCAAGGATCCGGATGTCTTATTTGGGCCACGAAAACCCGACCCGTAATCTATTTTGACTAAGCCAGTTGACCGGGTAGTTTTCCGGATCTAACTGATCCTGATCTATACCCGACCCGAGTTAGAAGGCTCACTAAGCAGATAAACCCCAGAGACTTGAGTAAACCCTTAAGAATCTCTTAACCAGACATCTCCGCCATTAACAAATCTCTCTTCTTCTTATGAAAAGCTACGGAATCACTCGCCGGACGATTTGAAAGTTTCTGAATCAAGCAGAGTATTCTCAATGCAGAGAACCATCTCACTTGCGGCTGCTAAGTCTTCTTCTTCGAATTCAGTTCTGTCTCTTCGTCCTCTCATGGCTAAGGTTCGTTATTCGACTCCTCCGCTGGTGGGATACTGAATTGTTAGATTCTCGATTTAAGTTTCGTCTTTTATGGCTAAATCTTTATACTTTCGTCGTTCTAGTATTGAAATGGAGTCAAATTTGTTTCATTGAGCTTCAATTTTTTTGTTTATGTTATGTATAAGCGTTTGAAAATCCATCAGTAGAAATCATGGAGATTCTGGCGATTACTTGTTTTTTTTTGTCGTTGCAGTTGCAGTGCAGGGCGATTCAGAATTTCCCAGCTTCCTCTTCTTCTTCAATAGCTCGGGTCGATAGAGTATACAGAAATGTATCCCAGCTTCAGTTTAAAAGAGAAAATGCTAGTTGTTTTAAGTTAGCTTGCGCACTTCCGTCGCATCTAAGTCTTCTTGGTTCTGTTAGTTATGCATCACATTGGAGCAGTTCGACTTCAATGTGCTTTGGAAATAGTTTCAGACCGTTTACGAGGAGATATTTTTCTCAAGTCCCTAATACTGGAATTAAGGATAGCATTGTTGGTGGTGTAGAAAAGGTTGGTGGGAATAAAATAGGTTTCAAGAAATTTAATAAGTGGAAGAAGCATAAGGTTTTGGCTTCCACAAAACCTGAAGTGGTGGCTTCTACTGAACCAGTTACTGGAGATGTTAACAGTGGTACCAAGGTGGAACTATCAACTGCAGCTTCACCTGCTAGCAATGCTAAGCAAGCCTCTACCGTCAAAACAAAACGGCGGCCAAAAAGCAAGAAAGTCGAAGATAAATCTTCATCAACGGTATCGGTTTTGGAGGCGGTCCCTGTAGAAGAGAGTTTGAAAAGCGTTCCCAAGCCAGGGCATTCTGGTTCCAGGAGTCGGAATTCTTCATCTGCTGAGGTATTAAACTTGTAAATTTTTGCGAAACATAATAGTCTTACTCTTGCTTATATCACCTAACAGTACAGTTCTCAGAAGGAGGTGGCAAAAAATCCCACTGTGGAGGGGCCCCAAAGTTCTACTCCATCAAATTCCAAGTCGGAACAACTGCATTTGAACTCAACAAAAGCAAGCAATGCACAAAAACAGGAGCAGGCTGGGAAATATTCTTCTCAACTCCCCAATACTGGAAATAAGGATAACATTGTTGGTGGTGATGACAAGGCTGGTGGAAATAAATTAGGTTTCAAGAAATTTAATAAGAACCGAAAGAAGCTTAATGTCGTGGCTTCCTCGGAAGCTGAAGTGGTGACTTCTACTGAACCAGTTATTGGACATGGTAGCAGTGGCATCAAGGTGGAACTATCGACTGCGGCCTCACCTGCTAGCAGTGGTAATCAAGCCTCTACTGTCAAAACAAAACGGCGCCCTAAAAGCAAGAAAGTCGAAGATAAATCTTCTTCAGTGGTACCAGTTTTGGAAGCGGTCTCTCTAGAAGAGAGTCCAATAAGCGTTCCCAAGCCAAAACATTCTGGTTCTGGAAATCCGAAGTCGTCATCTGCTATGGTATTAAAATTTAATATTTTTAGGAACATAATAGTCTTATCCTTGCTTATTTTACCTAACAGTACAGTTCTCAGAAGGAGGTGGCAAAAAATCACACTGTGGAGGAGCCCAGAAGTCCTGCTTCATCAAATTCCAAGTCGAAACAACCGCATCTGAAGTCAACAAAAGCAAGCAATGCACCAAAACAGAAGCAGGTTCCTCAACACATGAAAAACAGCATAGAACATCGAGGTCAAAATGCATCTAAACCGCTTTATCCGCCAAGTGGAAAATCTGTTATTGTCGTTGAGTCAGTCACAAAAGCAAAGATTATTCAGGGTTATCTTGGTGACATGTATGAGGTTTTGCCAAGTTATGGTCATATCAGGGACCTGGCCTCAAGGTCTGGTTCAGTGAGGCCAGATGATGATTTTAGCATGGTTTGGGAGGTTCCATCTTCCGCATGGACTCATATTAAGAGCATAAAGGTGGCATTAAATGGGTACGGTTTCTTGCCTGTTTCACAACTTTAGAAATCCACTGTTACTGTTTCCCTAATTTTAGAATAATTTCCGGGTGTGTCATTATGCTGTCCAGCGATTGAGATATGTGACTGGTTCAAGCTTCAAATGATTTGAACTACTTCTTTCCTATGTTTTTCTTATTTTGCTTCTCTATCTCATTTTGTTTACCTTATTCCTCAGAGCTGAAAATTTGATTCTTGCGTCGGATCCAGATCGTGAAGGAGAGGCAATTGCCTGGCACATCATAGAGATGTTGCAGCAGCAGGGTGCCTTAGATGAAAGTATGACAGTGGCAAGGGTTGTTTTCCATGAAATAACTGAGTCAGCAATAAAAAGTGCACTTCAGTCCCCACGAGAGATTGACGGGGATTTGGTACATGCTTATCTTGCACGGCGTGCTCTTGATTATCTTATCGGATTTAATATTTCACCACTACTTTGGAGAAAACTACCGGGTTGCCCATCAGCTGGGCGAGTCCAGTCGGCTGCTTTGGGTCTTGTATGTGATAGAGAAAGTGAAATTGACGGATTTAAGCCTCAGGAGTACTGGACTGTGGGAATCAAAGTGCAAGGGAAAGATAATTCAGCCACATTTTCAGCTCACTTAACCAGTTTAGATTCAAAAAGGTTAAATCAGCTTTCTATCAGCTCTGAAGCCAATGCACAGGACATTGAGCAAAGGATCAGATCAGAAGGTTTTCTAGTGAAGGGCACTAAAAAAGGCACTACACGGAAAAATCCACCAACTCCATACATAACATCAACCCTTCAGCAGGATGCTGCTAACAAATTGCATTTTTCAACAGCACATACCATGAAGGTTGAGGAACTGAAACCTTTTTCTTTTTCGTTCACTTTTCATTGAGTGCATATTTCTGATAATAAAGTACACTGCAGCTCGCTCAAAAACTATATGAGGGCGTCCAACTGTCCGACGGTAAATCAGCTGGTCTTATAACATACATGCGGACGGATGGTTTACATGTGGGTGATCGATTTAATTGTGTATTTTCTGCTATGGGCATTCTTTTTGTTTTGATTTTCAAGAACATGGCTTTCGGACTGATTCATCTTGCTATCTGTTACAACTTCACTTTGATTTTCCTTGATTTATTTGTTTTGTTTTTCATTTGTTTCTGTTCCCATCAGATAGCTGATGAAGCTATAAAAGATATACAGTCCTTGGTGGCAGAAAGGTACGGCATATAAATGCATCTGTGAAGTTTTTCTACGTTAGTCAGTTTGACTCGAGAAAACTATAGCAGCTATTACTTATTATCTGCAGGTATGGGAAGAATTTTACATCAGGTAGTCCTCGTAAATATTTTAAAAAGGTTAAGAATGCTCAGGAGGCCCATGAAGCTATTAGACCTACCAATATACGTAGATTACCGTGTAAGTAAATAATTTACCATGCTTCCGTAAGATTGGTGGATTTATATTAGTCATCATCAGTAATTTACCATATGATTTACTGTCGTAACTCTCAATATATCTTTCTATGCATTTCCAGCAATGATTGCTAGCCTGCTTGATGCGGATTCTCTAAAATTATATACCTTGATATGGTCACGAGCTGTGGCATGTCAGATGGAGCCTGCTTCCATTGCGCAGGTAATATATGTGCTATTTTTCACTTAAAATCATGCAGTGTCAAAAAGGTTCTTATTGAAGGAAAAAGGAGAGTATGTAACTATATTTTCCCATCTACTGATATTGATTAATGAAAAGTTAGTATTTTGAAATCCAACATACTTCTCCAATTTTTTCCTGACTCTTTTATTTCTCAGATACAACTTGATATTGGAAATGCCTCTGAATCCATTATCTTCAGATCATCATGCTCAAAAGTCGAATTCCTTGGATACCAGGCAGTTTACGAGGTACAACCTATTTCATATTATCATTGATTACCTGGCAGTTATATCATTAGGTGGGTTTTTAATGTTTCACATGTGCGGATGATTCCCTAGATTTGGCTTTAGGAGCAATTCTTTGTAAATTGTTTTCCTTCTCGTTGCTGTGATTGTCATCTGCATGTTTATTTTGACGGCTTTTGCCTATTGTGGTTTTTTATTTTGTTTGATATCAGCTAATGCTTGATCTTTCTTCTCTATGGACATGTGCTAAAGTAGTTTTCGTTGTTTCTCTTGGTGACATTGTAGGATCCTGAAGCTAAAGCAATCAAAAATAAAGATGATGATCAGAATAGAGAGCGTGAGGAAACTTTTGAAACTCTCAGTTTGTTAAAGGTACCATTTCTAATATTACAACCTTGTCCTTTTCAGCTGTGCTTCGTACCGTGGTTTCATTTCCTTTCTGGCTTCAATTTTTTCTTTTATGACAAATACTGGACCTTTATTTGGTGTTACTCCTCTTTTTAGGATGGGGATCTGCTACATATTGGTGAAGTTGAGCTCAAGCAGCACCATACTCAGCACCCACCACGCTATTCTGAGGGGTCTCTGGTATAGCACTCCCATTTCCTTTGTGTCAAAAGTTTTTAAGATCCAGTTCCACAATATGTTAATCATCAGTGTAGGATCTTTTTGGAATTAGCAGTCACAGTGATTTTGTTTTCTATAGGCGAAGAGGAAGGAATATGATTAGGAAGTTGAGAAGAGGACACTGACACAATTTTGTTTCCAAAAATGATCCGTCCTTTTGCCTTCTTGTTTCTTTATACAAATCGAACTTAGTTTTCTTAACTTCAAGACTCAATTAATTAGGAGACGTGTAATGAAATTGACACTTCACATTTTAGTCTCCATTAGCTCATTTTGGTTCCGGTTCAGCTAGATAATGTTTTCACTTAAGCTTCCACACGATGCTTTCATTATTCTTGAAGTTAAGCATTGATCTTAAACAGTTCTCATCAACAGTAATTCATCTCTGTTTCAGTAAGATGGTAGCTAAGCATGAATTGATAAGGAGTTTCTTTTTGTATGAGTGCTGAATCTGGTTGTTGTGCAGACATTAGGCCGATATTTTTTTACTGCCTCCAGGTTTCACGATACATAATTTGTTAAAAATGTTTTAATTTGTTACAGATTAAAAAGCTCGAGGAGCTCGGGATAGGTAGACCCTCGACATATGCATCTATATTTAGGGTTTTACAGGTATGTGCTCGTATTAGGAAACTGTTGGCATTTTTTAAGCGCTTCTGTTTCTTGCTGAAGGTTAAGAGGCTCTCCCGTCCTCTGAATTAGCAATACCCCTCCTTTCATGTGAGGCATAGACTTGCAGCATTTTGACGCCTTTTATTCTTTTTACAGGACAGAAAGTACGTAACAATAAAGAGTAGAGCCCTGTATCCGGAATTCCGTGGGAGGATGGTATTTTCCTACAAAATTGAGCTCACTAATTGATGATTTAGATACCAACCATCGCAACATATCTTTCTAACCTCTGAATTATCTTTCCAGGTTTCAGCTTTTCTTAGCAACTACTTCACTGAGGTCACAGACTATAGTTTTACTGCTGATATGGAGACTGAGGTGGATATTTAGTTTGTTCTTCACTTGACTCTCTGTCAACTATAGCAGTTTCTACATAAATATTTTCCAATATTGCAAGATGAGATACTCAATATTTTCCTTATGATTGATTTTCCTTTCAGCTTGATAACGTTTCTGGTGGTGTAACTGAATGGAAAGGTCTCCTAAGAGACTACTGGACACGATTCAGCGCGTATTGTAAACGTGTTGAAAATATCCAACGCCCACAGGTACTTTCTTACAAGAATGAACTCTGGAAGTCTACTTTCTTTCTACAATTTCTCTCATTAGTTTCTTACATTATCATGCATTTACAGGTGGAGAAAATGTTGGAAAAAAAATATGAGGACTTTCTGTTTTCTTCCCTTCCTGATCCCAGTAGGACATGCCCGAGGTCTGCATACCATTTTTCTCGCCTACTTAATCAAAATTAGAAATGCTAATCAATTTCAAGATAGATCATCTGATTCAAAATTTGAAGAACCTCATGCTTTCATATATGGCTGCCCATGCTAAAGATACTTTCACGTTAGTGATATACAGAGGAGGCTTAAATAAGACGCAAAGTTTCCTTATAGTTTTATTGAGTGTATGTCGACCCTTATTGGGTTTCTTTCCATGTTTCAGTTGTATGGAAGGCACCTTATGTTTCAAAGTAAGTAAGTTTGGTACGGGGTATTTCATCAGTTGTGATCAGTACCCTTCATGCAAGTAAGTCGCAGGCTGTTGAGTCTATAACTTTTTACATCTGAGATGCTTAGTCATGTATTCTCTCCATCAGATTTTACCTATTAACCTTTTTGTTTTTAGTTTTTAATCTATCTATATTATTAACATGGTCACTGATATGATTGGAGCTATGTGGTTCATATATAGGTTCATTGCTAGAACGCTTTATGGAGAGGATGAAGATGAAGATGATCCTCCAAAGAATACCTGCGTAGAAGAGCCCAAATTGCTGGGTCTTCATCCCAATACCAGTGAGAAGGTCTCGCTGTTCTGACCCTTTTCTGTTGACAATTTTTCTTATAAATTTAATTTGCTGAATCCATTTCCTTGTTCAGGTTATTTTAAAGTGTGGCCCCTATGGGCATTATGTACAGCTCGGTGACGATAAAAAAGGGCACTTACCAAAACGAGCAAATGCGGCCCATGTATGTTGGAGTTTTTATCAATCAAAAAAAAATATAATATCTATATTTCTCTTCTTACATAAATGGAGGCATACTGATCACACGTCCAGTGTGCATATGTGTGCCAGTAATGTCCTGGTAATGTAATGCTTAGCTCCTCTTACTGAGAAATCTCTTGCAACCTTATTTTTCAGATAAAGGATGTGAACTCCATTACGCTTGAAAGTGCTCTCGAATTATTACGCTATCCTCTGACACTGGTAAGACTGATATAAAGGTTGAAGTTATTGCATTTCTGGCTGGGCTGTTTTGACGACTTGGTATGCTGATTTGTGACCAGGGAACCCACCCTAAAGATGGACAGCCTGTGCTGTTGAAGCTTAGTAAATCTGGATTTACTGTGCGACATCGCCGCACTATGGCTACTGTTCCAAAGGTATATTTATGTACTGTTATATGATACCTTCTTAAGAGTATGATATAGGTAGATAAGAGGAGCATTTATTAGGAGATGTTAGTGCTATATTTGATACGGAAATAAAGGGTGGATCTGCATCACCAATATGCTATAGGATCTATTGTTGTCTATGTTATGATATGAGTTAAAAAGGTTGCGTTTCATTGAGGATAACTTGGTACTTGGCAGAACACGGAACCAGGTGAGGTTACTTTAGAGAAAGCAATGAAGCTCTTGTCTGGCAAAAATGTGAGACTATGTGGCAGACCTAAGAGTATCCGGTCTGTGGAAGAGAAAGGAGATGAAGAATTTGTGGAAGCAATGTAATCTAATCCACAACGCGACGCATGCTAATAAACAATTGGTTCGTGAGCTTACATGGATGGAGAAGAGCATTAGCTTTGATGAAGACTATTATTATTCTTTTTTGGTAATCAGAGTAATAATCGTAACGGAAAAGATTGGACATTGTTGTAAAATCATTACACATTTTTTAATGATATAAAAATATCCTTTCGTTTTATGATTTATGGAAGTGTGGTATTTTATGTTCAGAGGGTCATCATCTTTGAATTAGCTTTTATGTTAGAGAAGTTGCAGGTAAAAAAGGTTTCATCATTGAATTTCCTCAATCCTGAGCTAGATGGTAAGTTAACTTTAATCATCTGTACAATCTGTACATTTTCTACAAGGGAAAGACAGTACTGTATTATACAGTGAGCATGCAAATTCAGTTGCGTGTTTCATTAGTATGTATACCTTTTGAGGTTAACTGTAACTTCAGGTGGAACATGGGTTACTGATTGCAATTGAATCCTGTGTCTCTTTTTATGTGCAGATCAATTTGCCAAACACAATAAAATTTGAGACTTCAGAGGTTACCGAGGCGCGGTGATAAAAGCACCATTCATCTGTTCCTGCAAAGGGATATTGGCGAAGAAGGCATAAGTTGAGTAAATGGATTCGAGTTTGGAATGCATATCTTAGCATTGGTTTGTCAGTTCTCACAACCTGGGGGAGGAAGTTTGACTATCGGTGGGGGTTGGTCCAGGGCTGTTGATGACTACTGCAGACTGGGTTGATTCTTCAGCAAGTACTCTTAATCTGTTGAGCTCTGGCAAGATAACTTTGGAAAGATCAGGTCGGTCTTTTCGCCTTATCTCTGCGCACTTGAGAGCCAACTTGGCAAACTCTGTGGTGTCTTCAACAGGCCAATCAGACACAGCAGGATCGAGCAAATCTTTCAAATTCCCCTTCTCGAGGGCTCTTTCGACATAATGAGTTAGACCCATAGGTGGTTTTCCTGTTATTAACTGCAGAAACATAATGCCTAGCGAATAAATGTCAGATTTCACACCCAGCATACCCGTCTGCTGATACTCTGGGTCGATGTAGCAAAACGTGCCAGCAGTTGATGTCATGCGGTATTGCGTCACGGTGTTTGCAACGGATGGAGGGACCAGCCTAGCCAAGCCAACATCAGCAACCTTGCTGACAAAGTTGCGGTCTAGTAAGATATTTGCTGGTTTGAGATCACGGTGAACCAGTGGTTCTGGTTTAGTCTGGTGGAGGAACAACAGTACAGTGCCTATCTCTGCAGCGATTCTGAATCTTGTTTGCCAAGAGAGCGGCGGGCTGTCTCCTTGTCTGAAAAGACGGTCTTCTAAGCTCCCATTAGCCATGAACTCATACACTAAACATCCACATTCTGGGCATGCTCCAAGCAGAAGAACCATGTTAGGGTGCCTTATGCTGCTTAACACTTCAACCTGTGTTTAATTGATAAATACCACTTAATTAAATTCAGATGCCAAGAAAGAGCCTGAGGGGTTTAAAGTTTTCCAGAGAATTTGTTACGAGACATCACCTCTTGCTGAAACTGTGATCGGCCTTGAGCTGCATCTGGGCGCAAAGCTTTCACAGCCACAGGTGTGTGATCCAGATAACACTTGCAGACAGGTCCATAACCACCTTCTCCGATCTTGTATTTATCATCAAAGAACTCTGTTGCATCCTCAATCTCCTCGATGGAGTACTTCCTGTATCTGACTTCTGAGTTTGCTAAAGCATTCACAGCTTTTGTTCTCGCCTCTGATTCCTTCAGAGCTTTCAATTCTGCATTGACTCTCTTTCGGGACTCGATCTCAGCAATCCTTTGAGCTGCTTCAGCTGCTTCCATGGCTGCTTTGGATTTTGCTTTCTCCTTCTCCGCAATGGCTAATGCAGCTTCTTCTGCAATCTTTGCCTCTTCGAATTTCCGTTCTTCTTCTAACTTCCAGCGTTGAAGCTCTGTTGCCTGCAGGTTCAACAATTCGCTTTTGAATCCATATAATAGGAACTGACAAACAAAAATGAAGCAACACTACTCATTTTTCAAGAAATATACCTTATGTTTTGCTGTGAGAGCTTCCTTGCAAGCTGTACTGTACATTTCCATCGTTTGTTTCAGCTCCAGTTTAAGCCTCCTCATCTCAGCCTCTACATCATCCTGGTTACAATTCTCAGCCATAAAACCTCTTGCATCTAGCAGTTCCTAGTATGTAACCCGAAAAAAGATTCACAGATCAATCTTACCACTCCTTGGGAAGCCGATGAAAACCTTTCATTCTCAAATGAGCCTGTTGAGAAAGCAGTTGGTGAGCTTATATCCATTGACCTCCGTCCGAAGGTCATTGACTCGAAGCTACCATAGTCAACGTCTGAGAAATTTGATAGCCTTGGAGGAGTCCGGTTTGGATCCGAAGTGTCATACAAAGAAGGAGAGTTGCGCTCAATGCTTCGTCTTCCAGAGCTGTTGAAGGATATGTCAGAATCCGGGATTGATAGTTCTCCATATGATCTCCCATTCAAGCCTCTTCTGGTGTAGGGTGACCTGTTTCCACCAAGAACTTTCATCGTATAAAGTCTATGGTCATGATTCCCCGAGCGTGCCAAATGAAAAAAAAGAGTGATGTGCACCTGAAGGAATCTGATTGATCGTCAAGGGACCTGCGATGCTGAGACTCAAATGACTCTCTCTCAGCTACCGGAAACCAACATAAATAAATAAAGTCAGAAAAGTTTCAGTATTGTGCAGGAGATTGACATATGAAGAAACACTTAGAAAAGCCTTTTTGTTTTTCTAACCTCTTGTGTTAGTAGTTGCAGGAGAAGGCAAAGGTGGATGTGGCTTTAAGCTAGTCTGTTGAAGCTGGATGCATAATGGAGAAACAGAGGGCGCAGCACGAGAAGCTGTCTTCTTCGTTGAAAGCTTTCCTTTGGTTATGACATAAACCGTGCAGAAATCAGGTGCAGTCTTCGTGATGGTTCCTGGAATATCTGTAGGTTTGTTGAACCTGCAGAGTCATAACACCCAAGTTTTGACATCTGATCCACCATTTCTGGTTAAAAGATTGACAGCAAAACCGGAAAGAGGAAAGATAAAACACACCTGAGAAAGCCACCTTTTGAAGAGGAACCAACCACCAATACCTCAATGACGACCTGATTTGCATATTCGACTAAAGCTTTCGCCACATCTGACTCCTCCAGTAATACATCTTTGCATTGTATCTGAACAAGTTCCATTTCAAGAAAGCAAATAATAAGAGACAGAGCAGAGGTAAATTTGTTTCCTGGTTTATATTACATAAGATTGGAGACTCACATCTTTACGTGAACAGAGGCAACGAAAGGGAAGGAACAACTGTTTATAAGAGCCTTCTGGGTCTCCGCACACCAATGAAGAGTCACCATTTATTTGGCTCATCTCTGTAAGAGACAAACTCATCAGCTACCGAGAAAGGAAAGAAGACACATAAAAGAAGCATAAGGAACCAGAAACAGAGAAGAAGTAGAAGAAAGGTTTTTACTAGCAGAGTTTGAGTTAATAGAAGGGCTTGTTGATAAAGAGGAAGCCCGAGGCTTGACATGGACGAGGACGACGGTTTGCCCTTTCTGCAACAAATTATCAACAGCCCATTTCAGAGCAGTTTGGCTGTTTTTGTCTCGGTCTATAGCCACAGCAACCAATCCATCCGTGCCAAAACCTCCTCCGTCTCTGTCTCTCCTGTTCTTCGCCATCCTAATCGAAGAGCACTATACAGAGATATGTTTTGAGCTTCAATGGACAACTATATGGTCTGTTATTCTTTAAGTTCTTGGGTGTTTCTCCTTTCTGAGAAGATCCGTTTGATTGTTCTTGGTTCTGTAATATTGGTAGGAAGGGAAAAAGGGAATGAAGATGAGAGGGAGAGGTTTCTATAAAAATCCATCGACTCTGCTTCTCTCTCTCTCTGTTTTGAGCGCCTCTCCTTCTTCCCCGCCTCTCTTTACTTACATTTCCCATCAATTCTTTATTGACTTTTGAAAAGCTAAGACTTCTTTTTAATCTCTACTTGCAAGAAGATGTAAATATAGAATATACTTTTATCAATGAAAGCAGAATGTTAATTGTACAAAACTACAAACAAAACATATAAATTACAATCTTGATCCTAATTTGTAACTGTTTTTTTGAGTTTTACTTGACCAAAAAAAAAAATGAAGGATATAGGTCCATTGACTTAAAAGAGTCTTCATCTCCTTTTCAGAACATAACATATCTTCTTTGTTTACATTTAACATTTACAAAATCTTTCAGACAAATCACGACGACTGTCTCTTATGCTAAACCAACAATGCTTCTTGCTCTTCCACGCATGTAGGATGAAGATCGTAATCGCAAGCATCGCAAGAAAACGCCCAAAACCTACCTTGCTTTTTACAGAAATCACACACATACGCTTTCGCCATATCCAGCTTTAGCTCATGTTCATGCTTCTTATCCTTCACTTTCCTTGGAAACGACTCACCTTCTTTCTTCAAACAAGCTTTTAACTCAACAATCCTAGATTCCGTGAACGGAAAACTCCTGGATCCATACAACGATACTATCTCTCTCGCGTTTGTGGTCACCGTTTTCTCTTCCGGTCCTATGATGACCAATGCAGGTATAAGTTTGATGTTAAAGATTCTACAAAGATCTTGTCTTGTTCTGTCCTCATAAGGTATTGCAAGCCATGGCATGTTGGTCATGTTGATGTTAAACTCTCTCGAGTCTCTGTCTGTTGAAACTAAGATGACTTCAAAGGAGCCTTTTTCTGTGGTCGCAAGCTCATTGTACACATCTACGAGCTGAGAAGTGAAAGATCGAAAAGGCGGACACCAGTGTGCACCAAAGTACAACCCTATGGTCTTGCCCACGAGTTTAGAAACTAGCACCTGCATAATGTTCATAGACATAATCATATTGGATCATTTGATCAGACCAGATATTTGAAGTCTGCAAGTCAGTTTTCTTACCTTACTTCCATTTCTGGAAACAACGTAATTTCGGGAGTCGTGTGTAAGGAGTTTCTCTAACTGTCCCCCAATGCGTTTGGAGTCATCGATGGCTTTGAGTTCTTCTTTTCTATTTTTAGTGAAAGGAAATGCCTCAGCGCCATAGTCTTCTACTAGACCAATTACATCTTCAGCGACCGAAATATCATCTGAATATAGAGGAACCAGTGACGGGATACGAGAAATTCTGTACTTGTCCCTTAATTTGTTGACTAGGCTTAAATTGAAAGGAACTGCGAGCCATGGCATGCACCAGAAGTGTTCATAGAATAAAGTCATATCATGATCAAATGAGACAAAGATGATCTCGAGTTCTTCTCCTCGGTTCTGAAGATTTTCGTAGAATTTTACCAGCTCTGGAGTGAAGTCCTTGCAAGGCCTGCACCAGTTTGCAGAGAAGAAGAGACAAATCGTCTTCCCGTTAATATATTCCAACGGCACCTGATTGAAATGATCTTATAGTTTAGTATGAAGGACCAGACGAACATACTAAAATATATTGCGATATAATAACGAGAGAGCATAAGCTGTACCTCTCCACTATGCGACAAAAGAAATTCAATCCCTTCACCTGCTAGTATAGAGTAAAGATCACCAGTTTCAGGAAACTTAACTTGGTAATCAGCTGATACTGCCATCTAAACTGCAACACCACTATGCTCTTTATGCTGCTTCTGCTCAGAAACCTAAACCAATATGAGAAGACATGCTTCATCAAGAACAGGTGCCTAGCCTTATTGTAGGAGTACATGTTATCCAAAACGGCTCAAGCGAAGTCCAACTCGAAAGGCTTTGAAAGAAATGAGCATATGCGTTGTAATTAAGTAAAACTCGTGAAGACTGAGATGTTCTATATAGCTCTACAGTTAAACCTGAGTTATTTTTTTCTGGATTACAAAACCCTAAGGTCCATCTTCATGAACATATGAGATGATCAAACATACAGTAATATCAAGACCAGTTTCAAAACATCAGAAACCCAGCACAAAACTTGGAAGGAACATAAAACTGAAAAACAAAAAAAAAATCTGAAACACAGACTATTTATAACAGGATTTACAGACTATGAACTGTATCAGACGACCTGTTGAAAAAGGTAACAAAGGATACTCAACATACCTGTTACCAGAGAGATGGTGGTATAACCTTACGAGGAAAACTACACAGAAAAGAGTTTCAATACAGAGTAGATTGTAACAAGATTTCCACACAGGTTTTCCTCTCGGTTGATTAAGCTTGTAAATTCCAAGAAAAGGGGATAAAGGAAAATCACATGGGGACAAGGAAATAAATATATAGAAAAAGATATAAACTTTATTAAGGTCTCTATCAGAAGAACCAGTAAAAGTAAATCAAAATATCCTCAAAGAATATACCATCTACAAGGTTACCCAATATCTAAAGCAACAAGCTTGTGAACACAATTAATTTATTATATTCTTGCTTATCTCAACACTGCATCAGAAAGTGGGCAAGTTGAAGAAGAAATGGACATAAAAACATTCTTTTGCGTCTGGATGATAACAAAATAGGGCACGAATATAATATTCACAAAATGGGGAAAAGAGCTGAAAGGTGAAAAAATCAACAAAAGAACAAAAGCTTGACGCTTTACTCATCAATCATATCTGTTAAAACTAGGAACAAAAAAAAATTGAATGCGAATAACCCTGGCAAATTTAAAACAGTAATTGTCTTTACCTACAAACAAAGACACGAACTCGCTCAACAAAATATCATGGAAACGAGAATTAGATGAAGAAGAAGACTAGTGGAGACCAGAGAGAGATACAAGCCTTTCAGTTGAAGCTATTGCAAGAGCGAGAACTCCTCAGTCATAGCTCTTGAAGAACGATGATCACCATCACTAGCAGTCACGTATGAAGATCGAACACTCTCTTGACCTCCACCAGCATCTCTGTCAACCTCTTCTATTCGATCAACAGCCTCGTGAAGCTCAATCCTCTTCTCAATGTCCCAATCACAACATCTCAACCCAATCTTGAGCAGCTTCAACATCTGTGCTTCATGTTCTTTCCCTGCTTTCATCTCCTTATCAAACACATCAGCAGTCCACTCCGTTCTCGCTACAGACTCAACCCAAGCAGCTAACTCGTCATCAGCTCCTTTCCCTTGCCGGAGATAATTGGCCGGAAACTTCCCCGTCAGAATCTCAAGAATCAAGATTCCCAGGCTCCACACATCGGATCTTCTCGAAGTGCGATCCTGCTGAGTGAACTCAGGTGCCTTGTAAGCCACCATGAACTGCTGTGATTGATCCCTGTTAACCACCGGCACAAGAGCGTAATCCGTTAAGAGCGGCTCGAAGTTGTGGTCAAGCAACACATTGGAAGATTTGAGATGACCATGAGGAAGATTCAGATCTGGAAACACTCTGTAGAGATAAGCCAAACCTCTCGTAACTCCTCTTACAATCTTGAATCGAATCGGCCAATCCAAAACCACTTGACCTGGCGTTCGATTTGCTGCAAAATCAAGTAAAACAAAACTCATCAGATGAAGATGAACAAACAAAGACTTGAAGGAGATTTTTATTTTTACCATGGAGGAGATTCGCGAGGCTTCCATTGGAAATGTAATTAGTAACGAGAAGCTTCTCTTCTTTTCTGTAATAGAAAGCTATCAACGGAAGAAGATTAGGGTGTGACAATCTTCCGATCTTCTTCATATGATCGTAAAACTCTTCTCTCCCGATATTGCTCATAAACCTAAACCGTTTCACAACCACCGCACGGCCACTCGATAAAGCCGCCTTGTACGACGATCCAAATCCGCCGCTTCCGAGAACCTCCGCCGACGCACGGAGCATATCCTGGAGTGTGAACCTCTCCTGATCATTTCTGACGAAATGTAGCTTCCGTTGATCTCCTCGCTTGTCTTCGTCTGGAGACTGAGCTCCCACGGAAAATGCTCCTGATGTTGCTGTCGAATCTCGCTGCACACCTTCATTGGCTAGTTTCCTGTAGACCTTGGAGTCCTGCGAGCTCTTCTCACTGTATTGTTGCTCGGTTTGTCCGTAGACTGGGCCGTGAACGTGGTTGTGGCTCTGGTCTTGGCCTTTGCCTTGACGGCGGCTGAGGATGCAAACGGAAAGGAAGACGGTAAAGAGGACTATGACGGCGAGGACGGTGAGGGCAAGAAGAAACACCGTGAAGAACGGCGGACGATTGTACCTGCACCGAAGAAGCAAAGGCGCTCCACACAGCCCCTTGTTTCCTGTATAGGCCCAAACCAATTATTGAATTAACATCTTATAAGGCCCATTTCTCCACAGGCCCATTAACTAGTTGTGACTAATATCAGAATATGTTACTAATACGTAGTTAATGTGCGTAACGTGCTAACTACTCACAAAAGAGTCCACGACCAATACGTTCAGACAAGTATTTAATTAGATGAAGTTTAAAAAGAAATTAGGACTATATATATGGATAAAGACTTGTACGTTCCGGATGAAGTATGTGAAATAAAATCGAAAAAAATGTTATTTATATGCTACATTGAATTATAAATGTGGAAGATAATTAGCATGGTTATGGTGATGATAATTAATTAGCCACGAAAAAAAAGAAAGAGATGATCTCACCTGAGAAGAAAGTAGAGTTCATGAGGCCGAGACTAAACGGAATTCGACCTTCTAATTGATTATTAGCAACGTTAACGGTAACGAGATTCTTCTGTCTAAACGTCGGTAACTTCCCGGTGAACATATTATCCTCAAGATTCAGCTCAGTAAGCTTCGGCAATTTTGCCAACGACTCCGGAATCTCACCGGAAAACCGGTTTCCTTCAAGATGAACCTTCACCAAAGCCTTCATCCCGGCGAACAAATTACCGTCTATTTTACCGGAAAACCGGTTATGCGCAAGGTAAAGATGCACCAGCGAGACGAGCCCGTCGAGTCCACGTGGTATATTCCCTTCGAAATGGTTACGCATGAAACTGACGCTCTTGAGACCGCGCATTGACCCGAGAGCTTGTACGTCAAGCGCACCGGAGAGGCTCATGTTCTCGAGACGGATAGCGAAAACGGAGCCGTTTGAACACATCACTCCTTTCCATTTCGAGTCGCTTCCTTTTTTACCGGAGCAAGGAGGCTCGCCGGAGTCCCATCCGCCGAGCGTTGTGGCGTTAACGAGAGATGACTTGAACTTCAATAGAGCATCAGCGTCACCGTCGCCGGAGATAGTACCGGCGAAACAGACGGCGATTAATAATACTAGAGAGTATACGATCGGGAACTTCTCATCACGGGTCATTTCGGTGAAAATATCGAAATTTTGGGGTTTGAGAAGAAGATCAGAGATTTATATGTCGGAAGACGTATTTTTTTGGACGGTTTCTTGTGGATTAATCAAATGAGTTGAGATTTGCCCGAAGAAGAATGAAAGGACGGCTGATGGCGAAATGACAGCAAAGGTCAAGCACACACTCGTTTTCGCCAACAACGTGGAACCAAGTACTGTGTAAGCTTTTCCATGGTGTTTGTTTTAGTCACAATTTTGTATTATTTAACTTGATTACGTGTGCTTCTTATGTTTATATTTGTACTAGACTTTTGTAACAACTACGTGGATTTAACTTATTGTATTAGATGTTTTAATAGATTACATGAAAGTTAGTGTTGTCAAAACTCATGAATTGTACAAATTTTAATTGGTTTTTTTATATAGCACGAACTTATGATAAAGAAATTCGAATATATTGCATTCCACATTATTTATTGAGCTAATATCACTAGTTGATATTTTTTAATTAATCTAAAATATATTCTCAATCAAAAAAAGTGTACTTTCATGGATTTTCTTTAAGATACACTCATACATAATCTAAAAACAATGCATATATGCATGGCTTTCAAAAGTCATGCAATTTTATTTTCGTTTATTTGTTTTGAATTGGTTTGAACCTGAGAAGTGTAAACTACTATATAAAATACATCTCGAGCGCTTAAGCAAAAAGACTCCATGGCCCAATGGATAAGGCGCTGGTCTACGAAACCAGAGATTCTGGGTTCGATCCCCAGTGGAGTCGACATGTTTTTTACCCTAATTTCTCAAATATAGCACCAGCGTTTTCATTCATTACCTTTAGTCATTTCCAACATTACGATTAGACTAACTCCAAAGAGGCAAATGCCTTGAACATTTACAGCTGAAAGTTATTCACCTTGGAAATCTCATTCACATTGCTTGTAAAATTCAACGGAGCCTACTAAGGGTATTAACAATGTCACTCAGACAAGCAATAAGCTCGTCTCCTTGCTGTCTCACATACTTCAACTTGTCTTCCATACTAACATCATCCCCTGTTTCATCGTCCTTTGCTAGATTCCTCCCGACTATCGCATGTATCAAGTCAATTTTATAACTTAGCTTCGCTTCCATCGTTTCTACCTCCTTTTCTATGTTCATTGTTTCTTCCTCTTCTTCATCTGTGGATATTTCTTCCACCGGCTTCTTCTCTTCCATGGTTTTGTTCTGATGGGTTGCTTTTGCAGGTTTCTCTTGAGTGTTTTCCCAAACTCGGTTTGTCCGTGGCTCTTCTTTCTTTGTCTTCTGTGGCGGGTTCTCCTTCGTGACCATTGTTCGCTGTCTTGATCTTTTTGATCCAGCAAAAGCTGAGTTTTACAATCGGAGTGATTCGAGTGGTTAGCATAAGAGTGTCAGTGATTCTGGCTGATTCAGGCAACTTTAGATGGACAAGTTCATATTTATGCACCTCTATTTACCTAAAAATGGTGACTACGAAAAGAGTAATATGAGCAAGATACCATATTGTAGCTCACTATAGAGCCTTATGGTTGCACAGGAAGCACCAAAGCAGAGTGTTGTACAGAAATTTCAACTATGCCTAATAAACTATACTGACAATTTTGCATCATTCTGAAGGACTAAAATACGTCTGTCTATGAGCTATTTGTTTTTAAGATTCCTAACAAGCCAAATGTTGTTCGGTAAGGAACCAGAGAAGAATAGTGTAATTAATGTACCTAATTCAGCAGTGACATCAAGAGTGTCAGAGTCTTCTTCGGCTTCAGGGTCACTATCAGGTTCAGTTCCAGCTTTGTCCTCTTGGATCATCACAACCGCATTGATGGCTTCAAGAAGCTCGTGATCGATATTCCCCGGGAGATTCAGTATCTTCCTCTTCTCACTACTCAGGGACCAATACGAACGAGCACTGCCTCGGTACTGGGATTCCCACAGCTTGATCTGATTGTGATCAGACACCAATGAATCCCATTTCCTCCTGCATTGGTTTAGAGTTCTGCGTACATCCAAAACGTTACAGTTCTCTGAGATCATTGTCCATTTCTGGAAGCTGGATAAAGAATTCAAACAATCCGCTTCAACTGCAGCAATCTCATTCACGAGAATCAAACAGTCTTTGACTGTCCAGTCCGGAGCAACTTGAGACCGCGTTCTCCGTGAACCCGAAGTTCCTTCATCCATCTAAAAAGCTCACTGCAATTTGGTTGATTAACCTCGTGAATATAATCATCAGCTACACATTACAACAAAACTGTGATTTGAAACAAACCCTTTTGTCAAATTGAGCAAGGACCAAAAATATCTATCTAGTAGTGAGGTGGATATGCGTGTTCGTCTCTTGCATACTAGATCGGAACTTAAATAAATAAACAATGAGATTTCATATTCTTTAACATCGGTGATCTTTTGAGCTGTTTCAATCCTAAGTATTGTATGAATCCGAGAATGGAAAACTTAAAAATGGGTAACGACATTCAAATTCAGGAACTAAACACAAACAAAATCCCCAAAAATGCAGCTATATTTTTTCAACAATGAAGAATAATAACTCGGTACCACACAAATCGGACACGAAATTCGAACAAGAATCCAGAAGATGCATACGAGGATTCCAAACTGGCGAAAGAAGAGAACTTAATTTGAGCATCAAAAATTTTCAATGGATAGAGATTTGAGCATTACCAGATCGTCGGAAACCGACACGTCGACGCTTTGAGCCGACGCCAAATAGAAGACGACGAGTGCGATATCTGAAATGAATTAGCGAAGCCGAAGCAAATATCATGCTGTATCTTGCAACAGGCCCAAACGTTTTTATTGACTTCGGCCCAAACTATATATTAATACTAAATTGGTTTTGAAGACAAAAATAATTAATAAAACAGTCGTTTTATTTGAGTCTAAACTTCGATATTCAGACGCGATAGAAACCCTAATTTCTAAGGTGGGTTGCAAAACTTAAGCAAATTCTTTGTATTGCTTAGTCGTATTAATGCATTGACGATCAAGTAAAGTTGACAGAACTTTATGGGAATGAAAATAAATTTTCAAAAGTTGGTGACAATTTCTAAGAATCTGCAGGATACAATGTATTTCACTACTTTTTTTCTGATTTCAAATCCGTCTTTGCTCACCATTTAGGTAACAAGGTAATAAGGTATGACGTAGCTAATTCTTTTTTTCCAGGTTTCTTTCTTTGATAATAATATCAACTAATTTTTTTGTACATATAAACGTGTACAAGCTCTACCGCATGTTTAAAGAAAGCGTGGGAAGGAAAAATGCAAAATAATATGTCTATGACACTGATTTATCGAATTTACTGCAGCGTGTAATATAGTGAAAAAAGGTTAGTTGCGTAAATGAGAATTCTTTTTTTATAGCTAATAGCCTAATACATGTTTTTATAGCTAATATATAGGTTTACTATTTGTCTATATGGCTTAGGCACTTCTCACATAACTACTGCATAAACTATGTGCAATAGTTATGTCAGAAGGACATCGATCTGACTGAAGAAATCTTTACGAAGTAAGACTTGTAGAATGTGAAACTGGTTATTTACATGGATTGCATGGATCATCATGCGGAGAGACACAAATTAGTTTAATATTAAAGAAGATTCAGTTTTAATTAATTTAGGGACTTGGAAAAAAAAATTGGACTTTTGCTCAAATATGGTTATCTCGATAGGTGTTATGCGATGTAACAATTGTTGCCTTTGGACATGCACAAAGCTCATACTCTTTTGTATGATTCCCACGAAAAACTTTTATCGTTGAATGCGTAAAATTGGTTACGGTATATGCCCCAGTTTTTCTTCCCAAAATTCCATTTAATCATCTCCAAACAATTAATTTACGGTATATTGTAGGAATACCTGTTGAGAAAGCGTTGCTGTCATGTTTTCCCCTGTGAGTGTGATTTCTCATATATTGTTCACCTTAATTCAGAGGTGATTTCTTCAGATGACTCATCATCGATGGCAAGTGTCTGTGGAGGTGACATCAATTTGAATATGTCATACCAGTAATATGGGTGGTACTGGAAGGTATGCAACCATACTCCGTCCTCATGTATGTGCTACGGATGATGACTAAAAGTACCAATATAAATCACAATTTCTATACCTTGCGTCTACTTTTTTTTTTTTTGCTTTTCTGGTTAAACAATTAGTTTTATTTACGTTAAGCTAAGCCCCAAAAAATATTATTTGTTTATGTATCAGTGACGTTGGTAATTTTAATGTATGTATATGCCTTTGTGTAACAAATACATTTTGACTCTTGTGTTTTGTGTTTTTGTTTGCCTCAAAGATCAAGCTTCTACAAATACATTTAAAATTTTCTTAGAAGAAAGAAATAAACTAGTATTTGTCTTCATAATTGTCATTAAACAAATTAGTTGAAAACTGTGAATTTTATAATGTTTAAAAATTAGCCTCCAAATGTATCTCTATGTGGCTTAAAAATGTTTTCCTTTTCGTTTCAAAAATATTGTATCAGTTACTATTAGGAAAATATTTTAAGATTTTGGATATACTGTATGAGTTTGCTGTTTGCATATAAAATTAA
Source organism: Turritis glabra (assembly GCA_900406565.1). NCBI lineage: Eukaryota > Viridiplantae > Streptophyta > Magnoliopsida > Brassicales > Brassicaceae > Turritis > Turritis glabra. Next base: position 3,541,746 of record OVBN01000020.1, on the reverse strand, counting down.
ATCAGTTTCAATTATGAATATAGGATTAGATTCCTTATTTTGAGAACAAAGATATTTATTTTTTGGGGAAAGGCCAGAAAGAGGCGTCTTCACCGGCGAGTCACGTGACGAATGGAAAACGGAACAGACAAAAAGTTCTGAAGAACTCAAAAAAAAACATGCGTGGCATGAACACACGGTTCGGTCTCCATCTCTCTTTCTATAAATGCTTCTTCTTCCCACACATCGCTTCCTCCTCATTAAAATACATCTCGAGAAGCAGCAGAGAGAAAGAGATTCAGAGAGAGAGAGAGAAGGAGGGAGAAAGGAGCTGACTGGTCTCATTACCATTACCAGCTCCTTACGAACCGAAACGACGTCGTTCCTTCAGCTTTTCTCTGCAATCTCTCCTCCCACAAGTTTCTCAGCTTTTCTCGGCTTTTAATTAAAAGAGGAGATCTTGTCCCACGGTGGGATTGATATTTTCTCTCTTTCACGAAGATCCTGCTACAGGGTAAAGTGTTGATTTTTTTTTTTTTTTCCCCTTCCGCATTTTGGTTTAGGTAGCTTCTGTGACATCTTCTCAGCGATTTTTCCTGTGTGGTGTTTATGTTCATTGTAATCCAAGAAAATGTTCTTACTGTTCTGTATGATTATGACTATTGCACCAAATCTGGATAGAAAAAGTCAATCCCTTTTTATCCCTCTTTCTAGAATTTGGGAGCACATGTTTACTGGGTTTTGTCTTTGTTCCAAAAGTTTGGTGATTCATGTCCTTTACGGTTTTACCTGCATCACTACCTCAATGGAAACTCATAAGCTACCTAGAAAATTTTCCTCTCTTTTCAAATTGAAAAAATGAAAAAGATTTGGGTCTTTATCTTTTCTGAGCCGTCCTGAAGAGAACCCAAAAACTGAGCTTATCTGTTGACGTTTAAAGAGGAACTAACATTTGGAACGCTGGTCCATCGTGATTTGTCTTAATTGTTCACTGCACATGTGTTTTTAGCACTTGTCTTGTCTTTACATGTTGGTCCTTTTTCTCTGGCATTTACCCTCCACCTCCACAAAATCATGATTTGTGTCTAAATTTTAGAATTTGTCTTTACACTGCAGACAATGGTGATGTGGGTATTTGGCTATGGCTCTCTTGTGTGGAACCCAGGATTTCACTACGATGAGAAAGTGTTAGGTTTCATCAAGGGATATAAACGTGTCTTTGATCTTGGTAACTCTATTTTCTTTGGTTAAGAAATAACAAATGTGTCCCTTTGCTTATTTATTTGATTTATCTCTTCTTCCCAGCTATTGATGATCGATTGATTGATTTTTTTGTGTTTTGATTTGACTTTGTAGCTTGCATTGATCATAGAGGTACACCAGAACACCCTGCAAGAACTTGCACTCTCGAGAAAGCTGAAGAAGCCATATGCGTAAGTAGAAATTCTTACGTATCTTTATCAAGGATCTTTAGGTCTGTTCATGAGGCTGCTTAATTACTTATACATTCTCCTATTCTTACTAAAATCCAATACTTTCTTGACAGTGGGGTGCTGCATTCTGTGTCCGTGGAGGACCAGAAGAAGAACGTTTGGCTATGGAGGTATAGTTTTGCATCAAAAACTCGATCGCTCTATGTATCATGTTCATTGCCTTTGTGTTGATCATTCTATTTATGCACAGTACCTAGAACGTAGAGAGTGTGAATATGATCTCAAGACATGTGTAGACTTTTACAAGGTGAGTCACGGCATGCCTGATTCTATTGAATAAACCTATTCTCTTATGTTCTTAGAAACTTTCCTCAAAGTGTCGTCTCTTAACTTACACAGGAAGATGATCCCCTGAAACCAGCTGTAACCGGAGTCATAGTGTAAGTTGTTTTCTATGACACGGCTCCTTTAGAGGCTGTTCTCACATCGATAAGGCGAACAGCGCTGTATCTTTTGCTTTTCTTCTACGTCTCTGTGTTGTGATTTGTGATGGATGCATTTTTTACAATCTCCAGATTCACTTCTACTCCAGACAAGGTCTCCAACAAGTATTACCTTGGACCTGCGCCATTAGAAGACATGGCAAGGTAACCACTTAGCCTTCAGACCAACTTCCTCTGTTCCTTCAGTTTATATGCCAGATTATTGTCCTCACTAGCTTGTTGTTTTGTGTATTGAAAGACAAATTGCGACAGCCAATGGACCATGTGGTAACAACAGAGATTATCTCTTCCTGCTCGAGAAGGCAATGCACGACATCGGTTAGTCCAAGCTCTCTTTGTCTACTACATGATTAGGAATTACGGGTTCTGGGTTTGAATTTGCGCAAATTTGAAGTCATTACGCGAATAGAACACATTGATAATCACTCTTGAAAAACAACATATGATCAGGCTTTGTAGAAAAAGTTGATGGTTTAAAGAGACATTGTTTTTGATGTGTTAAGCCACTTTTTGTTTCACACAGGGCATGAGGAGGATTATGTTATAGAGCTGGCAAACGAGGTGAGGAAGGTTCTCGCCGAGTCCTCAACGAAGGTGACACCGGTGAAGGAATCAAGAGCGAGCCGTGTAGCTAACAAGTCGAAGAGCAATGTCCCCACGGCTCATCAGATACTTCCTCATCATCCAGAAGCTGTTGCTACTACAATATAGCTCTTGTAGTTTTCTTCTTAATTGGCTTTAGAGACGAGTGAAATCAGGTCTGTTTTTTTCAATAACAAAACAAAGTATGTTTTCCGAGTAGAGAGGTGTAATCTCGTGTTTTTGAAACTCTTCCGTCTCGTGTGTTGTCCTAACGAGTGCCTAGTTGTGCACCTTTTGAAGGAAAATAATATATATGTTAAAACGAAAGTAAGATAAATAACAAGGTAAGATGAATATTTTTTTAACATTTCATAAGATCGAACAACATAAATAACATTTCAACAAAAACTAAACCTTTATTTTAATATAGAAAACTTGATAAGATCACGTAGGTGAAAAAATGACTCCCTCACTGTCCTAATGAGAGAACTTAAAAGTTAAAACTCAACACAGAATAGTTGTATTCAAAACTGTGAGGGCAATTACGTATTGGGCTTTGAATTTGGAAGGTCCGTGATTCAATTACAATTACAATCACAATTACGTATTGGGCAATTACAATTAGGTCTTGGGCTTTCACGATTTTTTTTTTTTTTGCTTAAAACATTGCATTCAGAAAAAGAAAAAACGTAAGAGATGCCGACTTGGGTAATAAGCCAGAGTTGTTCTTCTTTTTAAAGCTTCTTTCTTTCTCATCAGTCATCACCGTAATCTGATTTTTACTCGCAAAACCCTCAACTCGGTGATTCGTTTCGTTTCTCAGAAGTTTCCAATTCTACAGTAATGGATCTCAATCTCGATGCGCCTCACTCCATGGGGACGACCATCATCGGCGTCACTTACAATGGAGGGGTCGTCCTCGGAGCCGACTCACGTACCAGCACTGGTGAGATTTTTTCCCCTTCTCTACTCTTCTAGGGTTTTATTTCCTGTCCGTTGGGTTTGTCTTGGAGCTTTGTTTTCGTTTCAATTGGAACGGAGAATAATCGTATTCGATTGTTCTATTTGGGAAGTTTTGAGAAAGCTGATGAAATTGGGATCTGTTATTGCTTACTCGCGCAGGGATGTACGTAGCGAACAGGGCTTCTGATAAGATCACACAACTCACAGACAATGTCTACGTCTGCCGCTCTGGATCGGTAATAATCTCTCGTTTGTGGATCTCTCTTAGGGATTTCATTTTTGTTTTTGTTTGACCAATTCTGTGGAAACTATTTTGCTCGCTAGACTTCTTCTTGAAACTCTTTTGCTTTCTGGGTTTCTTACTTGGATCGTTGTTGTTGTTCATGATTAACTTGCTAATGGGTTATTGTGGATGCATCTTACTGACTACTGCAAGCTCTCTTCTTGTTCCTTTTGCAGGCTGCTGATTCTCAAGTTGTCTCTGACTATGTTCGCTACTTCCTTCACCAGCATACGTGAGTGTTTCATTTTTGCCTTGATTCAAAGAAACTACATGACTTTATACTTATGTTAGCTTATATATCTGAAGATTAAATAATGCGTTTGCATATGGTTTTCAGAATTCAGCTGGGGCAGCCTGCAACTGTAAAGGTTTCTGCCAACCTTATCAGGATGCTCGCATATAATAACAAGGTACAAGTTTGCTTTTAAAGCTTCCTGTTTGGTTTGGTTGTTTTACCAGCAACTTAATTAAACTAAGAGTAGCGGGGAATGTGGATGTTGTTCCATTTTCTACCAGGGTGCTTTCTTGTTGATGAAAACATGCTCTACTCGATCACTGATAACTTTTGTTTGGAAGTTTGACCTTGGGAAACATGACATCTTGCTTATGTCTTTTATTGCTTCATTATGACTGAAGCTGAAAATTTTGGGGGCATAGAGATTGATGTTACGTGTTAAACCTATCACGTTAGTATTTTGTTGTTCGTAGTTTTGTTGTAATGGTTGTTCTCTAGTCTGAAGAGAGAACATTTTAAATGGAATTGTAGAAAGTTTATGTTCTATTGCTACTGTATGCAGTGCTCGAGAAGTATCTTAGTTTTCTGTACTCTAAATTATATCCAGTATGTTATTGTACGGTCATTCCTTGTTTTGATTAGATGGATTATTGACTGAAGCATTGTACGTCTTTGCTGGGCAGAACATGCTCCAAACTGGTCTCATCGTTGGAGGATGGGATAAGTATGAGGGTGGGAAGATCTACGGGATCCCACTTGGTGGAACTGTAGTGGAGCAACCGTTTGCCATTGGAGGTAAAAACCACATGTGTCTTATGATCTCTTCTTGGTTTTAATGTATTCAAATTAAGTGATCTTTGCTATATGCTTACATGATCCTTAGCGTCTGTTGACAACGAATGGAATTGTTTGTGTTTGTGTAGGCTCTGGTTCGAGCTATCTTTACGGGTTCTTCGATCAGGCCTGGAAAGAAGACATGACCAAAGAAGAAGCCGAGGTAAGTATCAGTATATCTCTACTTAAGCAAAAATCTCACAAACCCATTTGATGTAACTGGTCCTTGCTATTGTATTTTGCAGCAACTTGTTGTGAAGGCGGTATCACTAGCCATCGCCCGTGATGGAGCCAGTGGAGGCGTTGTACGAACTGTCATAGTAAGATATCTCTCTGACCAAAATTCTCGGAAGCGAGACTCATAACCTCTTTAATGGAACTTAGTTAACAAACTGCTTTTGATGTTGATGAACAGATCAACTCAGAGGGAGTCACGAGAAACTTCTACCCTGGGGATAAGTTGCAGCTTTGGCACGAGGAATTGGAACCCCAAAACTCGCTCTTAGACATCCTGAACGCCGCTGGTCCTGAACCAATGGCCATGTGATCAGCAAACAACGATCATTATCTTACTCTTGGGCAAACATTTTAGATATTTCATTACATTTTCCAGTGTCTTAAAGACTTTAAACTCTGTTTGAGTTTCTTTTGTAATGACCCGAGATATCGTGTTTGTTATGGCTATGGTTCTAATTCCTCTGTTCTCGAATTTATACAGTAATCTTCTCCGAAAATGATTTTTCAGTTTGTTAATTCTCAAAACAAGACCAAGAAATATATGGTGAATACAAGACATAGTAATCACAATCTTTTGTATGCTTGACACGTGGCCGGACAATGGACACTTGAAAGTCTCAGGAACTGGACGGAGTCGGACAGACAAAGAAGGATGAGTATGTTGTCAGGGAAAGCTGGTCATGATCTCTTTGTCTATGGCAGTCTCCAGGAACCCGAAGTTGTTTACGTGCTTCTTAATCGCGTCCCTGACCGTGTCTCCGCTGTACTCTCCGGCTTGTGCGTTTCTCTCTCTCTCTCTCAATGTGTCTTAATTTCATTCGTTTTTGGATCCAATTGATGTTGATTTAACGGAGATTCTGGAAGTTTCAGTCACAGGTTTAGACTCAAAGGCCGTGTTTATCCAACAATTCTACCGGACGGTACCGGAGAAGTCACCGGAAAGGTTAATTTATTATCCCTAATCTCCATTTTTCACATATGGGTAAACTAGGACAAGAGTATGAATCCATAGAGAAACGTTAAGGCCATTGTTCTTTGTGTGGGATTTTATGTTGTATTATTGTGTAGAGATGATTTTGTTCCCTCCTTGTTTTGTGTATACTCTTGATTTTGAGGTTTCTCAGGGTTTTGAATTTGAAGTATTGTGTTGTTCTTGTAGGTGCTAAAGGGAATCACAGATGATGAACTGAAAATGTTAGATGAGTTTGAGGATGTTGAATATGACCGAAAGGCTGTTGAAGTAGTGCTGACGGTAAAATTACTATTTGATCGGAACAACTAATTCTTACATATTGGATTCTGATATAAACCTCTTAATGCTTTGTCATCTACAGGATACTTCGGAGAAGCTGCAAGCCGAAACATATTTATGGAAGAACAAAGATGATCCGGATCTTTATGGAGAATGGGATTTCGAGGTTTGAAATCTTTTATTATATTATTGCTTTTAGAATGTGAAAGGCTCAATCTTTATAATATAAATGTTTACCTGTGTTAGGAATGGAAACGACATGACAAGGCAGATTTCGTTACAGCGACCAAGAAATTTCTGGAAGAGAGGAGATTACCAGAAGCAAAGACGAGGATCGACACATTCAAAACATTCTTTAAGCATGAGAATGGGAAACCTCTAGATTCTTGATGATACTCTCTCTGATCTAACTGCTGTGACTTTTGGTACTTGCAGTTTTATTAAAGTGAAATAAGACTTGTGGAATAATGCTTCTCGGGAAATTATAAGAAACAGAATGTTCATGACTCTTGTGAAAACTACTAGCGAGACATGAATGGGCTTGCATGGTCATGTAATCAGGCGAACTCTTATTATTTGTAAGTTCATTGAAGATGTGACTGTTTTTTCACTTAAAAGGGCTTACAAATGATTAATGCCTTAGAAAATAAGCATTTCCATTGTTTCTCTAATTGTCTTGTAGCTCATAACTTTGAAAACCAATCTTCTTAAAGCAGTAAACTATGAGTCATGGAGGTACAGTCACAATAAATTTTTAAGTTTCCGAGGCCTCTGGTTTGTTCATCTTAAATTTCTTGCTGGATCTTGCTGTCTTTTACAGTATATAACCTGCACTTCCTTCAAGTTGCTCATATAATCACTATACAGTATTCTCGAGATCAGGTTCAGGGAGATGATTACACATGTATTATTGGGTGATTGCTTTAGATGGGCGTTAAGTCTCAGGGTGCAGATGTCATGTGGCCTTTCCGTTTTATCAGATCTCACTGCTTAAGCTTTGACTTTGACCACCCCTTAAACCAGGTGAGAGTGAACATATAATTCCATGAATATCTCCTTCTCTCTCTCTTGAATCTTGATTGATTTTGGGAGGATACCAAGATCATTCCTTTTCGATTTTGCCGTACTCTGTTAGGGACTAATCGTTAATTGCATGTGAGTTCAATAATGAGGGGGTACTTAGTTTAGAGAAACTGTGCCTGTGATGCTGTGATTCTGTTATTATATTCACTAATTAAGATACTTATTATAGCATTAGTTTCGGTTGTAAAAGCATAGGATGCTGGTACGTTGTTAATCTAAATTGTTTAACAACCAGAGTCTCCACTTGATGATTAAAAAGTACATTGCCGTAGGTACTCATCTTTTTACACTATTTTAATTGATGTTAATTACTCTCTTAGTTTATGTGAAGTCTCTGATTACTTGGCATAACTGCAACATCAATACACATGGGTAGTTCTCGGAAAGAACGTAGGATGCATAGATATAAACATGAACCTTTTGCTTTCTTTTGTAACAAGGTCTCCTAAGCCTAACCCGGGACCTAAAACTGCCATATGAATAGCACATTGGTCAAGTGTGAATTAAGCGGGTAATCGAACTTTTGGATGCCCAAGTTTACGATCTAGCCTCTCGGCTATACTTATCATTGCGCCACCACGACTTGGTTCAGTCTATTTAATTGACATGAAATTTGGGCTGTTTTGGGTTTGATTTCTACTTAGAGCTAAGGGACAAATGCAGCTGTTGGAAAAGGAAACTGAACCGTGTAAATGCTTTTATTTAGATGTTTGTGATAATTCATTCTTACACAAGCCATGTAATACATTCATCTGCTAAAATGAAGGATTGACTTTTATGATATTTCAAAGTAACAGAGATCTATGTATTGTGGTCTTACATTTATGTTTCAACTTTCAACCTAAGAGGATTGAATGGATCTACTGATGAACAAGAAGTTTTAATCTTTAGTTCCTTGATTCACTTTAGGGCAGAGAAAAGAAAAGAATTTTTCATTGTTTGGTCTGTTTTCAATGATCCGTTTGTACATTGCATTATTCAAAAATCTCTCTATCTCTCACTCTTTTTCTCATTGAAGTTGCATAGTACACAAAGTCCAAATCCCCAGGGGAAAAAGTGGGAACAAGGGGAAGAGGAAGAGGAATGGATTAAAGCAACAAGCAAATCAAAACAAAAACTATCTGCACATTGGGCTGTGAGGTTGATGAGATGGAGTCCTAGGGCAATCCGAAGGATGACGATAACTCATCACTTCCTCAGTCGTGGCATTGAACCTGCAATCCTGAGTTGTCAGGTACGCATCATTCTTGTTGTCCTCCATTATTTTCAAAATGCTCTCGAACACAGCAACTTCACAAGGAATCCTCAAGATACCAGCTTGTTGAAACCCAAACTCTTCTTCTGCTTCATGCAAAAGCACGTGGAAAGCTTGGTGGCTAAGGTACTCTGTTGGTATCTTGTATCTCTTCTCCTCCTTCCCCACCGAGACAGCTAAGTAGCCTTTAGGAACTGCTGTTGTGTCTGTGAAGGATAATGTCCTCTTCAGAAACTTGATGCTCTTGCTTCCACTTCCACTTCCATTGTTGTTGATGTTGATGTTGCTGTTGTCATCTACGTTGTCGATCCTGTTGTTGTTGGCTTGTTTTGATGCGTGTGCGACTTTTCGCCATTTCCTGAGGATCTGTTGAAGCTTAACGATCTCTCTGATTTTGTTTGACTTCTTGGCTTCCATGGCGGAAGCTGAAGAGAAACTGAAGAAGAAGAAGAAATGGCTCTGTTCTTGGTGTTTTTCTAGCTATATCTCTGTGTTGTGTAATGATGGAGACCTGGTGGGTTTTGGAGATTAGGGAGATATATATAGAGGTGCTGATGACATTTTGGAATCTTGTTTTAATTATTTTATAGATTAGTTTTGAAATTAAATGTTTAAAATATTCGACTAATCATATGCTTTTGGTTTTCTTAATAACCAACTTGAAAACCTCTAGTTGGGTTATTACAGCTTGTTTGACCTTCTCTTAACTTAAGTCGTTATTAAGGCCATGTCTGTTTATGCTTTTGGGATTGCGTTTCAAATTCGCAATTATTAAACACTTTTGTTATTGACAACACCACAATTATGCTATAAAAATTAGATTCAAATTTACTTTAATCTTTCAGCCATTTTAGCTTCATAATAATTACTATAAAATAACAAATATTGAACATAAGATATTATTTCAAGAGCATATTTTATATTAATTAATATTATATGTTACTGTAGATGTTTTCATATTTTTATGTAGAATCCTAACATGTTCACTATGAGAGGATGACTTTTTTAGTTTATTCATTTCTTTCGGATCCCCATTTTCTTTTGAATCAGTTACATTTGTTTGAATTTATTAGACTATGATACTATATGATAAATTATGAGTTGACTCAAAATTAATTGGTAATGAGTAGATTAATTTGTCTCTTACATATTAGTGTTGATCTCTTAACACTTTTGATATCAAATTATAACATAATATACTTAAAATTATCACTTTCTTTGTTTTAAATAAATATTGTCCTGACATTTTTCACATAAATTAAGAAGACAAGTTAAAGTTTCTATTTCATCTTTGAAAGGAATAAGACCTACTAGACTTCGGATCTTTCTTTACATTATTTAATCTCAAATTAGATATGTTATACCACATTGAAATCTTGAAAACGATTATATATTACTTATTGTGAATTAGAAAGAGTAGTTTTTTAGTATAATTACCGTGAGTCTATCATAAAAAAATCGAGATCTTTCAGGTGCTCCCAGATCTGGAGCAGGTCCTCTGATACCTAACTGGTACGTCAGGATCCGATTGGTGTTCTGTATGAATAGAAGCTAAAAGAAATAACTTCGAATGTAAGATAGAAAGTGAAGTGGTACCGTTGTGGTGTGAGAGAGACGAGAAAAAGGAAAAGAAACATGAAACATGGGGAAGGCTTCAGTTTCCAAAGCAAACGGCTTCACAGTTCAGTTCACATGAATCTAAGGATTTGGATCTCCTCACTCTTTTCCTTTTCCAAAAATATATAAAAATAAATTTAGATATACACTTTTTCCGAATATTAGTATTAACGACAAAAAAGAGAGAGAGTTTGTTTAATATTATTATTAGTAATTTACTTTTACCAACGCATCTCAGAAGTTCACATTCGAACATGGAGGACCGTGCCAGTAAAGGACTTCAATTTCCACGTCATTTTACTTTTCAGATTTTAATTTGTATAGAGTGGTATTTATTTCTCATCCGATCATTTTATTTTTTACGTTTTGTATAATATAAAGGTGTACGTGGGTGTTTTTTTGGGCATGGCTTTATAATTCAGTGATTATAAGACGATGTAATAAAACCAGAGGCTCCAGAAAGATAGCTTTGTAAGTAAATCAACAAGATACCAAAGAAATTTTTTTGATATATATATATTTAGCAAATAATGATTGGTTACAACGACTAAATCATATGTTTTGAATAATATTCGAATTGGTTTAATTTCTTATGATATCAACAATAAAGTCGACTTAATATTACATAAAATGCATAATAAAAAGTTGACGCCGATTTGATGAATTAAGAAACTTATTTTTAACGCCTTACCATAGCACTGAAGTTTTCAGACTGGCGATCGTTGCATGTGCTGGGGATGAATTAGCGGGGAAGCAATGAATATATCAGCATTGATTACGCCTAAAGCATAAAATAGTTATCTAAGTTGGATGGTATCTGATTTGGCTCTTTCTAAAAGTAAGTTTTTATCTGTAAGTTAATATATGGAGCTCGAAAAAAAACACATAGAATTTTTTATAAACTTCGTAAAATTATTTTATCAAAATAGTAGATTATATATTTCGTAATGAGTTTAGGTTAGGCTAGATTATTTAATTGGAATTCTAAATAAAGAGTTATTAAAAACCCAAATTAATTATAACTCTAAACTAGGTATCAATCCGTACTAGAGTACATGCTAAATATCTTTTTTGAGTTAAATTTTAAGTTTATACAAATGAATTAGAATTGTATTATTTTAATTGTATAATTTAGATGTTTGTACAAGTTAAGTTTATAGTATGATTGTTTAAAAGTGTAATTTGTTATAACACATCTACGGTGAATGAATTATGTAAGGTGTGTTATGCGTGTAATATAATATAGCTAATATAAGACGAGCATTTCAAATGTAATCTTAGTGTTGTAACACAGGTTAGTACGTGCAAGGATATATTTGTAAGACAGACTTAAGATCTAATTTAGTTGCAAATATTAAGTAATGTTACGTGTATATTTTCTAAACTAATCAAAACATTTCTTACAGTTTGCTCAGGAGTGTTAATTCCAAATATCGGATTTCGATTCGGTTTTAGTTTGGACTATTTCACGTATATAACTTAGACGTATCTATTTTGGAACGGAAAACACGTCCCGTCTCATATCCGTCAGAAGTTTTCTGTCCCATAACTGTTCCCTTTTAAATAATTACCAGTTCGACAATGTTTATTAGAAGAGATTGGGTAAGAGATTTCTACAGGGTATCTGATCCCCCATTTGAATATTTAATTAGTGGAAATTATCTAAAAAATATTATAATTTTTAAAAACTTTTTAAATGTTTTCAAAAATATCCAAAATTTTCAAAATACCCGTTCCAAAGTGGTTCATTACCTGTCATATAGTCAACCCTTACCCAAATTTATGAAAGTTTGAAAATTAAATTTACCTACCCAAATTTTTCGATTTCGTATTGTTATCCAAAATTTATGTCCCTTTTTTTTTATCGAAAATCGTTCGAGTAATGTTTTTTATTATTCAAATTATCCTTAAGACCTTGTAAAACTTTTATAAAGTTTAAATATTTAAAATTTAAAATACTTCTTATATTCGGTAAAATTATTGGTTCAACAAAATAACCGGATTAAACAGGATAAATTTTTTATATTTGGATGACTGATAAGTCAAGTTTTCTGCTCATTTGGATCTCGAATCATTTTGGTTTTTTTTATAATAGACTCTTTACCATTGCCAAAAAATTTAACCGATGTGGGACATTGTACACATTTTGTTTTTCTTCATCGATTGAGTACCATTTTTAATTTTTTTTGTTTCTTCTTCGAAAACACTTATTTGAATGACATTTCAAGAAATAATTTCCAACTTCAAGGTTTTTTACTCTCAAATACTTCCCAATTAATAGTATAGATAGAGTTTCAATATTAATAATATTTTTAATTTTTATAAACTTTAAATATTATATGTTCGTTTTAAACTTTTTGTAAACCTTAAATAATCATAATATTTTAAACTTTTTCTATAGTTTAAATATTATTGATGTTTTAAATTTTTATAAGGCTTAAATATTAATAGTATTCTAAATTTTAAACTTTGTATAAAATTTAGATATTATTAATATCTTAAAACTATATAAAAGTTAAAAAAATTATAATATTTGAAACTTTGTAAAAGTTAAATATTTAAAATTTAAAATATCTCTTATATTCGGTAGAATTATTGGTTCAACTAAAAAATTGGATTAAACCGAATAAAACTTTTAAATTTGGTTGTCTGATAGATCAAACTTCCTGCTCATTCAGATCTGCAATCATTTTGGTTTTTTTTTTATAATAGACTCTCAATCATTGCCAAAATATTTTAACCAATATGGAACGTATAACACACTATGTTTTTTTCATTGATTGAGTAATATATTTCTAATTTCAAAAATTGGAATCACAATATATGCACAAAAATATGCATTTTTATTAATTATATGTATCTCTATGATAATTCAAAATAATTTGAAAATAAAATCAAATAAAGATGATAGAAGAATCATCAATTTATAAATCTTAACAAAGTTTTCCAAATATAATATCTAAAAACTAATGCCTTTTTTTTTTGGAAATCACATTTACGGATTATAAAGAATTTAGCTAATTTTCTTTTTTTGATTCAAATTCGAAAATATTCTGTTAGATTTATATCCAACCCAATCGAATATACCCAAGATCCGTATGTTTGAAAATGGATCTATAAATTAAATTGACGATTATATCTTTTTTGAGAAGTATTAAAATTGTCTTAAAACCAATGGCAATATCATATAAGTTTTAACAAAAACATATCATAATTTATTAAATATCTTCTCAATTAATAGTAGGGATTTGTGTTTCGTCTACGAATATTATAACACACCAGAAATAACATTATTGAACTATTTTATCAGTAGTTTGGTTATTGTCATCCGGTCTTATGTTGTTTATATTTGATTATCTTTAGAAAACAATACAAGTCGTAGCACATAAGATTATAGTGCTGTAAAAGATGTAGTTGAATATGATGGGTGTAGCAACAACTATCTTAAAAGTAAAATGATAAATATTGTTGTGAATTATGTTGATTTTTGGTTTTCTACAACTCGCAGACGAAAATATTCGGGTTTTAACTTGGATTATAACTAGACAACAACACATATCATATATATTACGTATTGTGAGATTCAAATTTTTAAAATGAATGTATAAGTTCAATCAACCGGTGGGTCAACTGCTAGAGAAAGCATCGTCCACCGATTTTTTTGTCTACCAATTCTTTTTCCCGTCGTAACTGCTATCCACGAGACCATTAGGCCACCAATCCACCATACACTTTAATATTAAACAATTAATCTCTAAATGATTCATACGTAGTGGCCCGTACAACATGGCCTATATCACAATACACGTTCTTCATTTTTTGTACGCATTAGCTAGTAAATTAGTTTTAAATTACATATATGGTAAGAGTTTAGTTGCTCCGAATTCAAATGATTAATTACCTTACTTCGTCCGTCATTGGAGAAAAAACAATCACAGTTCTATTTTTTTTTTGGGGGGGTTAGTAGGTTTATATTCCGTACATACTTAATGATATTAAAAATGTAAAAATTGTTTAATGAAAATTTGAGTTTATGTTGTAAAGTAGTACTAACCACCATGAAGAAACAAACAAATGATTGAGCACCTATATATGAATAATTGAGAAAATGTACCTTAATTAAAATTGGAAAAACCAGCTGGCTTTTATTCCCTGATCTTTCTACGTTCCACGAATCAATAATGATTTCATGATTGTTATTGGTTTAAGATGATTATTTGCAAATAGTATATAAAATCTCTTTATTATATGAAACACATTCCAATTTCCGTTTTAATATAACCTGATCATGCATTTGCCTTTGCTTGATCTGATTTCCAATGTCTTCAAGATTTGATTTGCTGTTTTACAAAATGGATAAATGTATAATCTTAATATAATTAAAAAAGAAGTACATGTTGAACATTGTCCAAAATCAATCATTTATTTACTTCAATTGTCATTAAAATTATGTGTAGAATATGTTCAATTGCAATTTGAAAAAGGTAATTTTGAAATTAAAATAATTGAAATCAAAATCATTGTTTTAAAAAATTAAATCTCTTTCTTCTAATTTTGTCAACAAAATTATTTACTTTAATTAATTTAGAGATATTTCGAAGATTTATTAAAAATTCTCCTCTCATCTTTGTTTGATCATATTTTTAAAATATTTAAATTAATACATAATTCATATAATAAATAAATATCTAGATTTTTTTCTACATATGTATTCGAATTTTAAAAACGAGTTTAAAATTTTTGTTGTAAAAAATAAAGTATCATAAAGATTTTAAAATTTTTTAAGAAATTATTCTTACCAAACATTAATGGATCGTAAAGATCAGTGGGTTGGTGAAATTTGATATCGAGGTATATAATCAATTTTTTATATTATGATACATAAATTAACATGTTACTAAGAAATTAATTATCAACTAAAAAGTACTATAGTTCAATTACAATCTAATATTTTTATTAAATATAGAATAACTTAAATAAATTATCTTTAATATATATGTATAATAAATTAAATATATACATATTTGATTATAATATAAGTCGACTAACATATTTAAAATAATCAACGATTCAGAGACTGAAAATAGTAGAGATTGAAAATATGACAAAAACACAACATACGATAATCATATATCTTATACGATAAATAATTATATAATGTTAAAAATTATATATATATATATATATATTTTAACAAAAATATACAACCGAACAACAATATATATAACTTTTAACTATGTTAGTTATAATAAAACTTCAAGAAAATAAAAATATATTTCTTTGAATCAGAATTTTAAAACTTTGTTAAAAATAAATCATTATATAGGAATTAATAAATTAAAGTTTTGTCTGTACACCGCGGGTTAATTCCTAGTAAAATAGGAAAAAAAAAAGGAAAGAATGGATGTATAATAACATCTCATCGGAGTACACTTTATATCATACTCTTTTAAAGATTCTGTAAGTTGAATTAAATGGCTTCTTTTTAAAAGTCTCAACACTATCATTCAATACTATACATAATAAATGGGCAGACATTTTTTCAAAAATATGAAACCAGGATATTGCATTATAAACAAAACAAGTATTTCGAGATGAGACTATACCTTAGTTTAACCTACTTAATCCAATTAATTTTATCACTGAAGGTTTTTATCAAAAAGAATATTTTTTAAAAAGAAGACATTGATTTAAATTGCTAAAACTAAGAAAATTAGTTTCATATTCCCTTTCTTAAGTAGAAAATTAAAACCTATTTAAATTAATTTTTAATAATCAAAAACCCTACAAACATCTCCATATGTTCAAGGCCTTTTGCTGATAAAATTGTAATGAATAGTGAAGAAACAGTGATGAGATGTATCGAATACCAATTATCCACTCAATTTTGTTGATAAACAATTTTTAGTTTATCACATGTCTTTAGTAGTTCAGTAAAGAAACTAGGCCTTGAAGGTTGGAGACAAGCAAATCCTTTTTTCTTAATTGATATTGGAAAACCAACATACACCTAATTTCACAACTCTCAAGCCCAAATCATCTTGTAATATATATCGGGCTCTAATATACGGATATCAACACGCGTTAAGGCCTAGATATCCTAATCAAATAGCGTTAGGGATTAGCTCAAATGGTACCATATCAAATTGTCTGCAACTGCAAGTACGTAGACGTGTGTCAAGCACTTGATTACACCAAAAATATCAGTCTCCAAAAGAAATGATAGAATACGTCACTATGATGACACCAAAAAATATGGACCGAGCAATATGAAATAGACCTTAAGACCATAACCGAATCACCTTCTATATCTTCAGTGAGGTTTATTTCCAAGTTTCCCTCTCTTCATCATTTTTACGGTGACGTTTTTGTCTTCGCATATGGTCTAAGTTTCTAACTATACTATACTATTGAGATTGCATGATCTTCTATAGTTTGGTTTGGTGCCTTGTGATTCAAATATGAAGAAATATGTAGAAGGATTTATTTTCTCTTTCTTTTGATACCAAACTATTCTATGAGATTGCGCCGATACTTGACTCGCTTTGAGGTGTTGTTTTTTGCTATACATATATTTTTCCCCAAAAAAAGGTCCAAAGAGTCTCAGGTTCTGTCTTTCTTTTGTATTTTTTACCTTTTGATAAAAAACTTGATTTTTCTGTTTCACTTTAAGAAAATTGAGTTGCCCAAGAAAACACTTTTTGAAATTGGATTCCACAAATGAGAGCATATAATTCCGTCTATATGTGGGAAACAGGATTCGAACATCAACGCATAATTACACATGATGTCGGATCTGTGGCGAATGACTAAGCCAAAGAACACTGACATTCGAAGACAATTCGCACTATCATTAAGTCGATCTCCAAACCAAAAGAAAAAAAAAACTATGCAGTAAATATTAAAAAAATTAATAGCTTCTATTTTTACAGAGTGTATCATGGAATTGTTAGAGTCGATATTAGGGGTACATGCATATTTAAATGGATTTAGCGACTCTTCCCTTGAATTCAACGCTATTAGTGATTCACAGCGTCTATCCAAGAAGGTGTATGTTGTTTCCAGATGAGTAATCGACGCTAAAACAATTTTTGACTCATGTTATTTTTGTTTCTGTGTTTTTTTCCGTTATAGTTGGTGATCTTTTAAGATAAGATCATAAAAATAAAAATAAAGTCTAAAGGCCTCTAAGAATTGAAATGTACCGAACAATGTATAAATCATTACTTTGCTGGTATAAAAAGATGTTTAGGAGCACATTGCTTATGGGATGGGTAGCGTAAGAATTTGTCTAGTGAGGGACAAGTATTTTTAAAAGTATAGAACCACACATCTTTTAGTACGCAAATCTTCAGATTTATTCATTCATGATTTATTCTGCACATCTTCTAATCTGATGCGCACTAAAAAAAAGAGAGATACTCTTATGCTACTATATTTAGATTATAGACATGTGCTTATAATCCTTTGTTCTAAACATGTGATTCTTTAACAAAAAAAATAATATACATGTATATATATGAAATTATCTATAATAAGTTTAAATTTGCTATCATTTTTTATTTTTAATTATTTCTTATATGATGGTTTTTCCTCCTATTATATATATGATGGTTATACTTCTAACTTGTGTGTATATATATATATATAACAAGTACGGTAAATTTGCCATGATATATAGTTTTCTTATTATCAACAACATATATATATATATATATATATATTTATCGAATTTTAACTTCTTTGATGATACAACAAAACTAATACAAATTATTATGTTATATGTCGTTGTTGCCATGATAATAGTTTTATATTGCTTATTATGTGATGTGTACGTAAATAGAATTCACGTCGCAAATTTGATAGGATATATGAAACATTTTTAGTGAAAAAGACCCATTAAATAGTTATGAGTCTTATGACAAACATCCTAAACTTGTTCAGTCACAAACAACTACGTCCGATTAATAACTACAGAACAACAGCCAACTTGGCTATTCAAGAAACTATATATAATGCTCAATATTTAATACATTCTGAAATTATTAAAGAACCCAATATTATATATATATATATATATATATATATATATTCGATGATTGATCTAGCTTTATAAGTTTCCTTTAGTTCCAACTAATGAGAATATAAAGAAGGAGCACTATAAAGTTTGAATTACGAAGGACTCAAAATACGAACCAAGCCGCACTTCCCGTCCAAGAACGTCACGACCAAAGCTTGACACTCTTAAACAATTATTGCATCTCTATTTTACTTTAGAGATATTTTGATTCGTCAAATATAGCAATGACAGATTCAAAAACCAGTCTTCTACAGGAAAAATACTACAATATAATTCGAATCATAACCACACGCATGGATAAAACAGAACTAAAGTAGAACTGAGCCATCAAATTGATTAGACTGACCTCTTTTTCATTTAAACCGGAACAAACCTTGTAATTCATTTAAGAGTGTAACTGGTAGTTTTTGTAAAGAAACGGTATATATTAGATGAATAATGATGAATGAAATGGAAATGAATAGAATAATCATTGCAATGGATAAAATGGACTAATATTCCCATTCATTTTTCTGCGTTTGGAAAGTGGAATAATTTTTCAAGAGAATCTGCTATTCATGTAACGGAATAAAAATATCCAAACATCCGATGGAAAGTACTTAAATACCTAAATACTTGTCTTAAAATATCTTTATATCGAAGACATTTTCACATTCAACGAATCAACACAGTGAATATTCGGATTTTTTTATAAAGAGTACTCGGACTAATTTGCATGCATGTAGCCGTAGGTCCTGAATTTTTCATCTGATATTGGTGCTTTGCTAGATCTGATCTAGATACAAAAAAAAGTTGAACTTTGAGAAGACACCAAAACCACATGCTATTAGTTATCATCTCTTGTAGCTATTAATATTATAATCATCCTCCTCCGTAAGGAATTGTAATATAAAAAAAAAAAATCCAAAAAGAGTAATAGATAAGCTGATGTGAATTGTAGAAGTAATTGGTAGGATTCCAACGTGTATATATGACGATATATAAGTGAGTGAAACACACAAAATCAAATAAACCAAGTGATGAGAGGGAAGCATGAAACTAACCGGCGATGGTTAAAGGTCCGCCTCATCTCATGTCTATGTCTTATCTCTTATGATAAAGACTAATAATTATCACCCACAATATCTGTATATGGTCCTCGTCAGATTTCACTCCTTTTTCTATCATCGAGGAATTATGCAGTACTAGTTATTGGCAGGTTTTTTATTGCCCCATTTCCGCAGTACCTACTGTATCTTTTAATTTGTAAGATATAGTGTTGTTTTTATCAAAACTAGCATATAAACAAATTTATAAAACTAATGCATAGTCGTACCTTGTTATGTATTTTCTATCATTTATATATATAGCTCGAAAGATCTATTTTAACGGTTTTTAATTATGAAATTCACAAGGTATTATCCGACTAGTTTCGAAGCTTTATTGTATGTAACATGAATACGTGTCAACGTGCATGTATTAATGTATAGATACATACATCATATCTATATCCTTTCAAGAATCAAGATCATAGTTGATATGTTCATAGAATTAGAAGAATAGTTACTAGAAAGTGAAAATAATCTTTTGATAAAAAGAAGGATGATAAAGTTAAGTGTGGAGATTTTATTTAAAAGTTGTAGACTAGTAGACGAAAAACGGAATAGCTCAAGTATATAGCTAATCTTCTAAATTTATTTGCTGTCCACTAAACTACACTATTATAACTAAAAAAAAAAAATTATTACGTAATTTATTTTCTAAAAATGTCATCAAAATTTACATAAGTTGTAAACATCCATCTATATAAAACAAAAACACAAAACACCTATTTTGTGAGAAACGGATTATGCCATAAATTTTACTTGACGGCTGCATATACATGATACATGATTAATTTAGGCCTTTAATTTTTCAAAATACATGACTAGAAGAAGAAAGAAAAAAAAGATAGAAGATAGAAATCAAAGCGTGCAAAGAATTATATATACTATGATGATATGGGCTCCAACTAGAGATCACTTGTTGACAAAGAAAAATAAAAGAGAGAGATCACTTTGGAAACTAAAACAATGGCGAACAAAAGGACAAAACCTGCCACGTCATCCCTCTCGATCCACCCCACGTTCCTTTATGTCTTTTCTCTATTTTTTTTTTCCAAATTCATTATCAATTTTATTTTTTGGTTAACGATTCATTATCACTTTTCTTATAAATAGGGTCTTTAAACCTTCCAATAAGTCATACATAAAACGGCGTTATATAACACACACACACACACAAAAAGAGATAGAACTTCGATAAGTTTTGAAGTAGAAATGGAATGGAGGGAATGTTATTTAGATGTGATCTTGGTGCCGCTAGGGCTAATGGTATATGCAGCTTACCATGTTTACTTGTGGCACAAGTTACGTACACAGCCTCTCACTACTATCATCGGCACTAACGCTAGAGCTCGCCGTTTCTGGGTCGCTTCCATCATCAAGGTAACCTTCAACATCTTATATAAACATCTACACACACATAAATATATGCTTTTATATGTATTTGATTAATTAGGACAACGAGAAGAAGAACATCTTGGCCGTTCAAACGCTTAGAAACTGCATAATGGGGTCGACTTTAATGGCAACAACATCGATCTTGCTCTGCGCGGGTCTAGCTGCGGTTATAAGCAGCACATACGCAGTGAAGAAACCTCTAAACGATGCCATTTTTGGAGCTCGCGGAGAGTTCATGGTGGCTCTCAAGTACGTCACGATCCTCACCATCTTCCTCTTCTCCTTCTTCTCCCACTCGCTCTCAATTCGTTTCATCAACCAAGTCAACATCCTCATCAACACTCCTTTCCCTCCGGAGGATTTGGAGGATGAGATGATGATGACGGCGGAGGAGTACGTGGCGGAGTTGCTAGAGAGAGGGTTTGTTTTGAATACTGTGGGGAATCGGTTGTTCTACGCTGCGTTGCCTTTGATGCTTTGGATATTTGGACCGGTGCTTGTGTTTTTGTGCTCGGTCGTGATGGTTCCTCTTCTTTATAACCTCGATTTCTTTTTCTTCGGTAAAGAAAGAAGAAAACTCGATAAAAAGTCTAGTTTTGGATCTGTGTAGAATCGAGTTTTGGTCAGTAGAACAAGTGATTGTAATTAAGTGTTTTATAGTCCTATTGGTTAAGGCCAGGACTACTGAACGCATGAGGAATTTACATGGAAGTTGAAAATTTCGAAGATTATAGTTTAGGTTTCAACTAGATCTTTCGATTAAAAAAGAAAAATTCCAATTATATTAGCGTAATAATTATCATAGATTAGGGTTTGCTGAGCGTTAGATGATGAAACCGTATACGTTTAATTTACAATGACAACTTTGAAATATTATATTGGCCGTATGTATTTTGTGTGGTGTAATAAGTCACATTTTGGTTTATTGAGCGTTATTATTGGCATTTCCATGTGGGTGACTTTATAACGTACGTATCAGCATATCGCACAGCTCTTGGTATGTACGTTATTTTCTGTTAGTGTTTGTAATGCATGTGGCATACGTCGGGCAAGAAATGGGACAAAAAATGTGATGTTCACATCTATTCCGTGCATTAGTATCTCTCTTTAGTTAGTTTAGTTGTTATGTTGTGTTAGGAACCAGTCGTCACGAGTCTATATATATCCTCCCAAATACAATGTAGATATATACCTAACACGGTTGTTTTTCTCTGCGTAGTATGAAATCAAAATGTTTAGAACTCGTTAATTTGACAGATGTCAATTCAGATTATGATGCTAATTATATCCAAACGAGTACATTTGTTTTTCATATTTTCAATTTTACGTAGATTCGGTAAACGAAAAGCTGTACTACAAACAAATACAATTTTAGCGATGGAAAGTTTCGTACCTCAATTTTGAATAGCTAATCAACAATGGTTAATAACTTATATGTGGCTACCCGTTGCCACTAATTTGTAATTAATGACCATTTAACCACGAGATAGCCTGGGAAATATAGTAGTTACCCAAAGGAGAAGAAGGCGAGTAGTAAAATTAAAACAGAAGAGAAAATATGATTCTGAGGAGACCAGAGAAGCATATGTCCAACCATTGCAGAGAAGAAAATACAGTGGAGAAAACAGAGAAGCAATGTGAGGATGATATGATTAAGGCAATTGAAGAACTGAAGTAGAAATTCAAAGCGAAAGGATAAGATGATAGATTACCTCAAAAAGCAACTAAGGAAGAAGACAATCTCTGTAGTGATTTAACAAAACAACAGTCTCTGTAGTGATTTAACAAAACTCAACCATGACATCGAATTTGGAAGGGTCATTGCATTGTTTGTCATCGATGCCTTTATTACCTGGAAATTTTATTTCCTAATTTAAAAGTTATAAAAAATCATAGACTATAATCTTCTTCCCAGTTTTCTTTTTAGGAAACTTAGAGAAGAAGCAAGAACTGTGAGGTTTATGATTGATGTATGAGACCGTAACTTCGGAGTATACGAGAGATGTATATAAACCAGATTTAACCTCGCGGTACACCGTGGGTCGATTTTTTTTGTAACTAAAAAATTTAAATTTTAAGTTGTATTTGTTTTGTTAATATTGTTTGTTTTGATTAGTGTTTAAGATTGTATAATTGTATTTTGATTGTTAATTCTAATATTTCACCCGCGGTATACCATCCTATCGATTCAAATATGTCCCGTCATATAACCCCGTCCCGTGATATTTTAATTTTTCTAAAATTTTAAATATTATACTTTAAACGTTTTATAAAGTTTAAATATTTATAATGCTTAAACTTATTACAAAGTTTATATATTTATAATATTTAAATTTCTTATAAAGTTAAAGTATTTATAATATTTGAAACTTCATAAATTTTTTAATATTATAAATATTTTAAACGTTTTATAAAGTTTAACTTATTAAAAATTTAAAATTTTTGAAATATTTAAATTATAATAAAGTTTAAATATTTATAATATTTTAAAACTTTTTAAAAAGTTTAAATTCTTTGAAATAAAGAACCGGAATAAACAGAATAAAACTTTTAAATTTGGACGCATGATAAGTCAAGTTTCCCGCTCATTTGTATTTGGAATCATTTTGGTCTATTTTATACTATGACTCTGAACCACTGTCCAATTTTTCAGGCGATGTGGGACATTGTACACATATTTTTTTTATTCATTTATTGAGTAATATATGTCCGTTTTAAAAAATTTTAATCACATCATATGCAAAAAAATTTCAGATTTTATTAACTAAATGTATTATATAATAATTCAAAATAATTTAAATATAAGGTTAAATAAAAGTGAAAGGAGAATCATATATTTATGTTTGAATTGGGTAGATATATTTTAGGAAATTAGCTCAAATTTGTTATGTTAATTGTTGGTGTCAATATTCATTAAAGATTTTCGGACATTTTGTGATCCGGTTAAATTGACCCGACCTAATAATGGCAATTTTTATAAATAATTTCGAAAACTAAGGTTTTTTTCCAAATGTACTTAAAAATGTTAATATAGATTATTTATGACTGAAAGGATAAATTACGTTAATCTCATTGCATCTGATCTAGCTGAGCTGAGTTGGCATTGTCCACGTATTTAATTATTATTGATTAGTTGATAATTACTACTGTAATTAGTTTTATTTTTTTTGGTTAATGTCAAGGGAACGATAGACCAGACATATCTCTGAGGATCCAGCGGTACTTATTGTCGTGATCTTAATAAATCGTACAGATTTAGCTATCGCGAATCGTGATTCCAACCCTTTACAATTAAAAATTAGGGTAAATTGTGTTGGATCAAGCATAAATATATATAATATTGTTAACGTGCGGTGTTGCTTAAAACAAAGATTCTTAGCTCTCAGGCAATGTTGAAAATGAGCATTGGGAAATTCAGGATCGGAGTTGCTTAATCTAAGGGGAAATTAAATGGCACTACTGGACCATACATTGCCCACCAAGTATGGTTTGCATTGATTATAGATGAAAATACACATCTCGTACATACAGACGCAAATATAAAAATTAAACAGTCCTGGAATCCCAATATATATTAATCTATATCTATATATATATATATATATTTTTTTTTTTTTTTTGTGTGAAAGTTACGTCCGGTTAAGCTATGAATATATATCTAATGGTTTAAACCGGAAATAGTAAAGGAGCTGATTTTAAAAAATTTATAATATGTTTGTTACTCATTGGCAACTAGATAGATGAAAATCATGATTTGTGATTTGATCTGATGAATTATACTTTGAATACGACATTAATATCGACTGGTAAAATGGTTGACACATTTTTTACCTAAAAATAAATAAAAATTTGTCAACGTTTGGATTTGTGCCACGTCATTAATGTGAAACACAGAAGTGAGTCCGATGGATGCCGCGTGTCGTCGTCGGTCACGACATACCCACGAAGCCATAAAGCTCACGTCGTCAACACAAAACCTTCTCTCTCGTCCTCTTCGCACGCTGTCTCTTTTTTCTAACACAAAAGGGTTAAGAAATTTCTACGGTCCATCGTCAAAAAGTCACCTTCATAAGTATATAACTGTGTGTGTGTGAGAGAGAGAGAGAGAGAGAGAGAGAGAGAAGAAACGTTTCTCTTGTTTGTTTGTTTGGAATCTCCGTCCCTTTTCGTTGATCGACGGTGGTGAATCTAGAGACATGGCGGCTGCGAAGCTCGTGGCTTTGTTACTTCTTGCCTTGGTTTTCACCACCACCGTCTTCGCCGATGCTGGAATCGGCAGTGATGAGTCGGAGATTGGTGAGGCTGCTGGATCCGATGACTCCTCGAAGATCCAACTGGATCAGCTTAATGCCAAGATCCGTGCCCTAGGTTAGTTAGCGACTTGCATTGTTCAAACTCTTCCCTCTGATCGAATCATTGAAAAGTTTTGATTTTTATGTGACTTGGATTCGTATTGCAATCGGAATTACTGTTTCAGCTTACTTGATGTGTTTCTCTCTTCTTATAGCATTGACTTAAAATTAGTAGCTTTTGGATCAATTTCAGATGTTGTGAATCGTATGATTTTATACCCAATGTCAAATTGTTTGCTATGGTTTTTTGGCAGTTGTGAAATATGCCAAATCCGTTCATCTTCGAGCTTGTTATACCCTTGTTTATTTGGTGAATGCAGATTTTGGTTTATGAGCTTTATGTTTTCCTTTTTTTTGTTGTGAAGAATCCCAAATCGATGAGAAAACCCGGGAAGTTAAGGGCAAAGACGAGTTAGTAGCAGAGAAGGAGAAACTTCTTAAAGAAAGGGAAGATAAGATTGCTTCCTTGCAGACTGAAGTCTCATCACTACAAGTATGGATCTTATATGGTTTCAATTTCATCTACTTGTTTGGAACGTGTCGTATACTGATCCAATCTTTTGACATGTTTGGCTTACATCTGATCTGTATGTTTTCACTCCTCTCCAGAAAAAGGGATCATCAGATTCTGCAAAACAGTTGGGAAAGGCTCAAGCACGAGCTGCTGAATTAGAGAAGCAGGTGAGATTTTAAGTTCAGGAACTCCATCTATTTATATGGCTAGAATATGCAAATGGAATCTGAATTTTTGTGTTGCTACTTCTGCCATTCAGGTAGAGGTACTCAAGAACTTCTTGGAGCAAAAGAACAAGGAAAAAGATTCCACAGAAGCTCGGACTATTGAAGCTGAGAAAAAACTAAGTGAACTTAACTCGAGCCTTGACAAAGTATGTCTGTTTACATCCCTTGTTTCATTTTCTATTTACACAGTTTCATTTGTTTTTTCTCTAAGAGACATGGTGAATGCTTAGTTTTTTTATTTATTTATTTCAGCTTTAACTAGACTTTATTAAAGGAGTTCAAAATATCTTCATGCTCTTAGCCTCGTCATTTATGCTATGTTATCATCATTGCAGTTTCCATTCTCAGCTATATTAGATCTCCTTACGACAGATCCCTGCATGATTTGATACTTGCGTTTGATCTAAATTCGGGCTT
The DNA here is from genome assembly GCA_900406565.1 of Turritis glabra. NCBI lineage: Eukaryota > Viridiplantae > Streptophyta > Magnoliopsida > Brassicales > Brassicaceae > Turritis > Turritis glabra. Next base: position 3,515,420 of record OVBN01000020.1, on the reverse strand, counting down.
GAGTTGTAGGGGAATTCTTAGAACAGGTTTTGTGATGCAATCTGATTATACCATCAGAACTTTTTACTTCCCTCCTTCTTACTTCTTACTATACCATCGACCATGCTTTTATGGATATGTACTTTTGGTTGAGCCAAGTCTTATTGTAGTGTCCTGAAGATGTTTAATTATAGTATCTGATGTCTTGCAGCTTCAGAAGACAAATGAAGAGCAGAAGAACAAAATAGGAAAACTTGAACGTGCTATTAAGATAGCTGAGGTACAGTAACCTCTTATTAAATTAGATTTCCTATGCTTTTGGTTTCTGCCTCACATATAGCCTTTTCCTAATTTTAAATTTCAGGACGAAATGTTGAGGACAAAGCTTGAAGCAACCACGAAGGCTAAGGAACTGCTGGAGGTATTAGTTTGACACAGTTTTCCATTTGGCTGTCTCTGAAGCTATTATAGCTTTATATATTTCATTGTTCGGGAAATTAGCGGAGCCTGGAAGCCGGAATTCAGCAGAAAGCTAATGTCTATTGTTTTATTTACTCAGGCTCATGGTTCGTGGCTTCCCCCTTGGCTTGCTGTTCACTGGTTTAAATTTCAGGTAAGGTTCATGCTGGCCTTTTTACAGTTTTGTAACATAGCAGTTTTTCCCCTATTAACATGGGGAATTTCATGTACCCATAGACTTATACCGAGACACATTGGGAGGCCCATGGGAAACCAGCTGTGGAGACAGTAATCCTAAAGGTTCTGTTTAAATTTTTCCTATTGAGATTTATGCCTTTATACAGCATGAGAGCATCTGGCTAATGAAGTTTACTTATTATTGATTAGGTGACGGAAGCAAAAGCTCAAGCTGAGAAGTGGGCTGAACCACATGTAGAAGACGTTAAAACTGTAAGCATCTTATTAGCAATTTTTCTTTGTAGTAAATTTCTATGGCACTATTTGAATGCCTGCATTTTTGATGAATCACCAATCTCTAGAGTTATATTTGGCTCATATATACTATGTTTTATGACACTATTTGCAGAAATATATTCCAGCCATCAAGGAAACCGTTACTACGCATGTTGAGCCACACGTCCGAACACTATCCATCAAAGCTAAAGAGGCTTACCATGCATCAAAGAGTGCAGTTTCCCCTCACATTGTCACGGTTCAAGAATTTGTAGACCCTTATTATCAGGTATAGTGTCTTTATCAGATTATTCTTTCACCGATAGGTCTGGTACACTTAATCAGCTAATATCTACGGATAAACTTAATGCTTGTTACAATCTCCAGGAAGCCAAAAAGTTCAGCAAGCCTTATGTTGACCAAGTGGCCACGACCACAAAACCACATGTTGATAAAATGAAGGTTGCAATCAAACCTTACACAACCAAGGTGATCATCGTATATAAAGAGTTCCTTGAATCCGCCACAACCTATCACCATCAGGTCTGAAACCAAAACCTTGCTTATATATATAATATAAATATATCTGAGTTATTCCACTTCTTGGATTCATCAACGAGTATGCTCGACTTTTAAAGCTAAAATCTATATGTTTATCTGTGAAGGTCCAAGCCCATGTCGAACGAAAACTGAAAAACCATGAGCTGACGGAACCTTTTGCTACCAATGAGTTTGTTTGGTTTGCGGTATTTGCCTTACTTTCTTCTAGAATGTATTCTGAGACTGAATGCTTTGTTTGTTTCCTCTCTAACTTCAAATCTAAAATCTATCTACTGTAGGCCTCTGCATTGTTGGCATTACCCATCTTCATTGCTTACAAAGTGCTCTGTTCTCTCTTCTGGCAAGTCTCCCAGTTAATCCATTTAGTCGTTTTATGTAATATTCTTACTCATAAAAATATCTCATATTATTGTTTATCGTAGCACAAAGACAAAGAAACCTGTTAAACACCCTCACCACCATGGTCGTCGTAAGGCCAAAAGGGGTCACACTGACAAGTGAAATTCATTATTCCACGCACTCAAAATAGTCGAGGTACACTCTCACGTTTTAATTTTTGCCTGATATATGCCACACCAAGTAGGCTATTTGAGGGACATCTTCTATCTTAAAAGTATTATAGTTATGAGTTTTCTAGCTCCCAGCCTCAGAGGAAATCATGTAGTCTAGTTAGTGTGAACATAAACAAATATGTAGTCTAGTTCGGATTATCGATTGTCGCTTATCTTGCTGGAATGTGGTTTTGAGTATCTAGAGATAGACCCGTGTGCAGATGCCACATAACATTAGGTGATTATGTGTTGCTTCCATGCTCATCGTTTCTTAATTCGTTGCTTGTTAATCGCTCCAGGTCATGAGGTTAAAACGCCTTTGTCGCGGACTGTTCTAAGGTCATGAGCTCACCGGACGGGTTGCTTGTTGAAAGGAAAAACCTGGAGTTGGTGTCTGCTGGGTTTTTAGAGGCTCTGCTCTTTGTGCAAAAGTGATGACTTCTTTCCTTTACTATTTTGTATTGTTTTGGACAATTTTTTTCAGTATTTTTACACAGAAGATTAGACATTACTAGAGAAAATCTAGCAAAGCTTGGTGTATTTTAGTGTATTTTTCCATTTCACGTGGATATATTGCGATATCTTTAATTTCTTTCACACTCATTTCTTTCTCTTCAACTTATCTTTTTGCATATTTAAAAGATTTACTTCTTTTTTTTTCATTTTTTTTTTCACAAAAGTTATCTTATATATTTCAAACCATGTACAAGCTGTTCCATTAGTGGACATATCCACTTTGGATATTCAAAATTACAGATCTAGATAAACAAGAGACTACAACTTATTTTGGGTTACTCTAGGATGAGCTTAAGAAGGAATGATATAAGTAATTCCATTAAACTCTAACATGATTGTTTACTCTTCCTCAAATTATATTCTTACAAAATGAACTATTGTTTATAAAAAATTCACCAGAAAGTTTTAGCCAACCTTGAAAAAGAAAACTCAAAGCGTGGAAGAGATAATTAAGAGATACATATTGGGACTTAACGATTCATCATCAATTAAAGTAGTCGAAAGGCCAACAACAAGTATTGGGACTTGATTTGAGTCAAGAAAGAGCCATGCATCTATCTTAAAGGGCACCTTAACGTTTCCACTTCCACCTCGATTTTCTTGTTTATAAACATCGCCACTCCCCTTCCTCTTAACACCCCAAAGTCACAGTAACTTGGTGCAAAAATGGCAAATCGCAACGAGCAAGAAAATGCAATCAGGACGCGTGTGAAAAGGAAGAGATTCACTGAGAAGGAAGTAGATATGATTCTCCCTGATCCATCTCCAATAGGTAACAATTGTTACTCAGCCTTCGAGATGAATCTAGAGTGTGCAAAGAGAGTGCCCTCTGCCAACAGAGACCAAAGAGCGACCTTTTACCTCGGCGGGATCTGTTGCATAATGCCGGGAATAGCAGAAGAGCTTCAAGCAGCTGTTCGTTCGATGGGTAGGAGATTGCGAATCATAAAGATTCCTTCAGATGCCGCGAGTAACGGTTTAACCGTACCACCAAATATTATGTATGCCTCAAAGGCAAGCGCTATCTTCGGTTACTTAGTGATCATGCTTTACAAGAAATGTCACTAATTCAAACTTTAGAGAATTTTCCGACAAGCGTTTGAAAGCACTTCGTGCTGTAGCTGGGGATGCTTTTAGAGAAAAAGAATATGTCTCAGTGTTCAATGATGTGGAAGATGCTTACTGCTATCGAAACTCGTATGGTCAGAACCATCAGATCCGTAAAGCTGTTCTGAGTGCTGTCCTTGGTGTCAGGGATGACCACGGTCCTTTCACTTGCGTTAAATCATATGTTACTAAATTCCTCTCTTGGACAGACATGGCAGGATATCGTGTTGTTGAAGAATATCTTGTTTATCCTGATTCCCCTGTTCTCAAAGCTCCTGAGTTAGCAACTGAATTAAGCAATTGAGAAAAAGCTAATCAACCAATAGAGAAAACTGACTCGCCTGAGTTTTTTAGGATTTTGCGGGAGGACCCTGCGAGTTGCTCTATACTTAGAAGAGCAAACTTTCCGACGCTCATTGCTGTTGCATAGAAGTTAAAGAATAGATGGTTTGGTAGCAGCAACAAGGTAGTGAATGCAGAGGGATCTGATCAAGTAGACTACTATATTGATATGCATACGAAGTACTACGCTTTTGGCATAGTGTGCGAAGCCACAAAGGATACTATCGACTTCCTTACAAATTTAGAGTTATATTAGTGAAGTATCTGTAGATGAAATCATGTTTCAAACATGGGGTTACTACTCTTGGTCTCGTTTACTAGTATTTCTTTGGTTTAAGCATTTTTTTCACCGTTTTGTCTTTTAGGGTCTGATGATACCAATCTCTTTACTCCTTGTTTTTGTTGTCAACTTCCATGTATGGCTGCTTCTTTTGGGTTTCTACAATTAGATTTATAAAACTGTTGTTATTTTTAAAAGCTTATATGCAGATGTTTACATGAATCTACTTTCATTAGTCAGCCTGTCTGTGAAGTCTGGCATCGATACAAAACGCCTCTTAAATATGTTTTTGTTGCCTTTCGATATCTGTAACTTTATAGAAAAAAAAATATAGATCATCTACTAACTCATCAAAGTACATTCTTATTGCAATAATCTCCCTTTTCTTTCCAAAAAAGCTATATTTCTCATTAATCAAGTAGACTACTATTTTGACATATATGCATTTGAAGTTCTACGCTTTTGGCATAGTGTTCGAAGCCACCAAGCTTGCTATCAACTTCCTTACTGGAAATTCTGAGTTAATAGTGAAGTATCTTTAGATGAAATCATGTTTCAACTTTCAAACATGGGTTACTACTCTTGGTCCCACTGTCCATAGTTTTCTATCTTTTCTCCTTTTGTCTTTAGGGTCTGATTTCAATCTCCATGGCTTCCTGTTTACTTAGGTATTGTGGTCTGTTGCTTCTTTTGAGTTACTACTGTTAGATTTGTAATGATGGGAAAACTCTTGTTATAAACTTTTAATGGTAATAATTGTTTATGAATTCTAAAATTTGATAAACCTAAACAAACTTTTCTTGTGGGAAAAAAGTTAGATCCTTTGTGGATTACTTTCGATGGTACAACATACTTTAAAAATGCTTAGATACATATGTATATATGAACTTACTATATATTAAGCCTCTTGAATTTTAATTTTGGTAATTGAAATCAATAATTTACACAAGAAAGACCACTGCAAATAAAAAAAATACTCTCTTATATTATATGACGTCAAAGAAAAACCTATCAATATGTCATGTAAATGTAAAAAGATGATCTAGATCCATTACAACTGAAAGTATAATTTGAAAGTTGCCAAATTTGAAGTACACATAAGTCTTTGCATAAGTTTTGCTAGAAGGAACCTTTTGGACGCATACACTAGAACTTCTATAATCATACGAAAAAAATATCTTAAAAAGGTAAAAGACCACAACCATTCTGTTCCAATTATGGGAGAATCTTCATACAACCTTAACCAATCTAGAAACACCAATGTCAGCCGGGGAAAATTGACCAGATGTCAACGAAACAAGGAGATCACACCCCTACCATCGACTCTAAGAAACTAAAGAAAAGTGAAGTTTATAAAGTTAAAACTATATGGACTAGGACCAATAGTGATTTAGACCAGTCCTACGACACAGATGCAATAAGGATCAATTTAATCTTCTTCATCGTTCTAAGCATTGTCCCGCGCTGATATTTCACGGAAGTGATTCTTATGCAAAACAACGTAATAGTCTACTTCACATATCTCCTTGTTCAACCTTAACTTCCGAGCAACAGCAGTGAGCGTGGGGAAGTTGGAACTGTCAAGTATAGAGTAGCTCTCAGGATTCTCTATGATCATGTAATACTTAGGCCTTTCAGTATTCAAGACTGCTATCCCTGCCCTAGTCAAACTCTTCACTTCATCTACTAATTCAGGGGCTTTGAGAACAGGGGATTCCGAAAGAATTTTTACGTTTAAGAAAAATTCTTCCATGTCTGTCCAAGAAAGAATCTTGGCCACATATGAACAAACACCATCAAAAGAATCTCCGTTCTTGGTATGATTGAAAATACTTTTCAGGACAGCTTTCCGGATCTCATGGTTCTTACCATAGGTGGACTGTAAGTAGTTCGAATGATCCTTGTAACACCCCGGTTTCAGGAAATATGATGGTGCATGCGGAGAGGTTTAAAAGAATTGATTTGGCCATCTATGTCACCAAAGTGCACTTATTTTTTTGGTCAACTGTCATGAGATAATTTTACAGTTAAGCGTGCTTGTGCTGGAGCAATTTCATGATGAGTGACATACCGAAAAGTAATTGTCGGTACCGTTCGAGTGAAGACAAAACACGGAAAAAGATCACGTGGTGATTTGTAGGGTCGATAAACAAGTTTTTAAAACCTCTCAGACGTAGCATACCAACCGTTAGGACAAAGGTGAGCCACGGGCCGAGAACGGTCGGGGCGTTACAATCCTCATCATCGAACACTGACACATCTTCTCCTTTGATCGGAACATAACCAGCTACATCAAACAGTGTTTTCAGGTGTTGATCAGAGCTGATTTTAGTATCATTCTTGTAAAGCATGATCACTAAGTAACAAAAGAAAGCGATTGACTTTTTGGGTTCTAACGTCTTTGGTGGGACGATTAAACCGTTTCTTGCGGCAGCTGAAGGGAAACTTATCGTTCGCAGTCCCTGACCCATAGCAAGGACAGCTTGTTGCAGATCATCTGTTACTTCCGGCAGTAAGCAACAGATCCCTCCAAGGTAATAGGTAGCTCTCTGGTCCCTATCGGTCATATATTCATTCTTTGCGCACTCAAGACTCAACTGAAACGCCGCGTAAATTACGATTGGCGTCTGTTGTTGCAGCAGATGCATCACCAAGAATCATATCTACTTCCATGCTCATACTTTAATTGAGAAGTTTGAAATCGAAACATAACTACTTTATTTGTTGGCTTTAGAAGATCTCCATGAGTCTAGTGTTTGAGTGGAGACGTTTAATAAATATACGGAAGAGGTAAGAGGTGGAAGTTGGAACGTTGATTTAGAGAGACGTGGCTCTTCGTTACTCGGGTCCCATTATTGTTGACTTGGTCTTTCCAGTTTCCTTCCAGTGCAAACGTCTTGCCGTGTTAGATTAACGAAAACGGGGTGCTGTGTGCGTGGTTTCAAAATACGACATCGTTCTCTCGCTAGTTTTTTGAACTCGTGCACATTTGTCGTCCGTATTTCTAAGTTTGAACGAAGGTAAAATAAAACTAAAATTTTCCTATATATAAGCATTCAATTAAATTGGATATAACTTTACCAACAATCTAATTTATTTTCTTTTATAGTATTTTATAGAAATAAATAATAGATCTACTAACTCATCAAAGTATATATTCTTATTGCAATTTTTTTCCAAAAGAGCTCCATTTCTCGTTAATTTGTTCTTTTTATTTTTCCTTGGATGTAAAATATGAGTTGTTTAAAGATTTTTTTCCAACAAGAATAAAATAATATGGAATTATGAGTTAAAACTTAAAATATACTTTATTGAAAATTGAAAAAAAGAGAAGGCCGTTCGTTCCTCAATTGGAGCTACACTGACCGTTTCTAGTGCTTAGAGAGAGAGAGAGGGAGAGAGAGAGAGAGAGAGAGAGAGAGAGAGAGAGAGAGGCGCTTTGGATTTGTGGGGGAGATTAGGGACAGAAGATTCTTCGATCTTCAGATTCTCCTCGAGGGATTCTTAATCGCTCTCACCTGCAGTTAAGCCGAGGGCCGTGGCGGCGGCTCTGCTCCACTGGTGAATTTTGATGGTTCGATCTTTACATGTTCGTCTTCTCCTTACGCTCTGATTAGAGGAACTGAGTCTTTTGATGTGGTAAAATGATGTTTGTGTGGTTTTGTTTTTTTTTGAATCTCTTGATGCCTTTTGAATTATTGGTTCGTCTTATCATCATTGCTTTATGTTCTGTATTGACAATATTGAATCTGGATTTAAGCTGTATATTTGCACATTGTTCACAGTACCTCTATCTCTTGCACAATCTGTATATAGGAAATACCTTTTATGAGCTCTAAATTTTTTTACGTCTCTTCATTTAGGGATTCTGAAGAGTGAGATGTTTAAAGAAGAAGGCTATAAGATGGATTTGATACTTCAAACGGTAGCTTAAGAGATATTGCGGCGCTATGTCAGAGTCTCGTCAAAGGCCTCCTTTTAAGGGCCCGAGATGGATTATCACTTTGGTTGTTCTGGTTACGGTCGTTTTCATCACCGCATTCATATATCCTCCGCGGAATTCTGTGGCATGCTATATGTTTTCTGGTCCTGGATGCCCGTTATACCAACAGTTTTTGTTTGTACCTTCGAGGGAATTGTCCGACTCTGAAGCTGCAGCTCAAGTTGTGATGAATGAAATCATGAACCTACCTCAATCTAAGACTGCAAATCCCAAGATTGCCTTCATGTTCTTAACACCAGGGACGCTGCCTTTTGAGCCTCTGTGGGAAATGTTCTTCCGTGTAAGAATTTCTCTTTCAAAATGCCCTTTAATCATAGTTGGAGTTTCTTAAGGATGTAACTTTGTCAAACGTCCTACTTTACGAAATGGTGGTGGTTCCTTTTTTGTTGATTCAGGGTCATGAGAACAAATTTTCAATTTATGTGCACGCGTCCAAGAAAAGTCCTGTACATACAAGCAGCTATTTTGTTGGTCGAGATATTCACAGTCGCAAGGTAAATGAGTTTGGATGCACCACCATTCAGTCGGTTTTATGCAGAAAGTTTGATTAGCAGTGTTTCCTATAGGTAGCTTTATTATGATGATCTTGTGTAGGTTGCTTGGGGTCAGATATCCATGGTTGATGCTGAAAGAAGGCTATTAGCTCATGCTCTCGTTGATCCTGATAATCAACACTTTGTGTTGCTTTCAGATAGGTGATTGAATCATTGTTTCTTTGATATTGAATATCCTAAGGTCTTGATGTAATGCTTAACTAATCCTCCTACCCTTACCATCTTCTTCCTTGTTACTTGGCAGTTGTGTACCGCTATTCGACTTTAACTATATCTATAACCACTTGATCTTCGCAAATCTCAGCTTCATTGATTGGTAAGTTGTATTATTTTGCCTATAGTTTACTCATGCGGGTGAACCTTTTTCATGTCTTACTGTCACCCCGTCTTCTCTGGTGTTAAATATCTTCATCTTGCATTTTTTCAGTTTTGAGGATCCTGGACCACATGGATCTGGTCGGTATTCTCAACATATGCTGCCTGAGGTTGAAAAGAAGGATTTTCGGAAGGGCTCACAGGTATGTGTTAATGTGTTATGTGTTAAGATATCATATTTTCCCCTTTCTTCTTCCTGCAAAGTGGTAATATTAGAAGTTTGTAGGAGGGATTTTACAGTTTCAGACAAAAAAATGGTCATGTTTTTATTGTAGTCATGGATGTGACCTTTTCTTTCTCCATGCTATCTTTATCATCCCTCCCTTTGCTTCTCATTCCTGATAATGATGGTCGCATTTCATTTCCAGTTAATTCTATTTAAGCTTGACATTTTCTTGTGCGTCTTTATAATCATCTTTTCCAGTGGTTTTCAATGAAGAGGAGACATGCTATAGTCGTCATGGCGGATAGCCTTTACTACACAAAATTCAAGCTTTATTGTAGGGTAAGCAAGCCTTCAATTTCATGCGCTCTCATATTCAAATGATAGTTGATATTAACCAGCCAGACCATATCTTGTAGTATGTCCTAATATTCTATCTGGTGACACTTTTTTTCTGCAAATCTCCCATAATATTTGTGTTCTGCATATTTGGTGATCAAACTAAGTCGTCTAGTCAAGTTAGACAGTGATCCGCCCATTGAGATTGTAGCTTATTGACATAGTGGTCATGCTGTGTGATGTTCAAACAAACCCATGTGTTTTCCTTTCTTTATAGCACAGAGACGATATGGTGGGATACTGAGACATGTTTAGATGTCATGGAGTTTTACTATTGATCTCTAATCGTTAGCATTTGTATAATCAAGCGGCGTTTTCCTTAACGGCCTATACATATTTTGTCACAGCCGAATATGGAAGGACGCAACTGCTATGCGGACGAGCATTATTTCCCAACTCTTTTCAATGTCAGTGTACTGCTTGCTTGCGTCTTCCTCTTATTACCCTTAAGCCTTAAACTACTCATTTTCCTCTAACTTCATCATAATCTCTCCGCTCATGATCTCTTTCTTTCAGATGATTGATCCGGATGGAATAGCAAACTGGTCGGTCACACATGTGGATTGGTCTGAGGGCAAATGGCATCCGAAACTGTACAATGCAAGAGACATCACTCCTTACCTCATCAGGAAAATCAAGGTTCCTCTTGTTCTTCTCTTTCTCAATGCTCAGTTAGATTTTTCTTTTATGCGATCTTAGTTTGCGGTTTTAATCTGATATGCAGTCCATCCAACTTGCTTACCATGTCACAAGCGATTTGAAGGTAAAAACCCCGAGCCTTCATCTTATTACCGTGATTCTTGAAATTTCTGTTACTGATCCATAACCATCCTCTTTGCAGAAAGTGACGACAGTAAAGCCGTGTCTATGGAAAGGAGAGCCACGTCCATGTTATCTATTTGCTCGGAAGTTTAATCCTGAAACTCTGGATCGGTTGATGTATCTCTTTCCTAACTACACCTCGCTGGTCTGAAAGGTTTATCGGATTCTCTATGGTCCGGTTTGGTCTTTGTGAAGCTCTTACACCAAAGCACCCGCCTTGTGATAAATTTTCAGACCATTCATATGATGTGATTCAAAGTTGGGTTTGAGCCTGACACAAACAAGAACAAGAACGGCTTTGGTTGTTATGATTTAGGGACGTATTCAATCAAACATTTTAAGTGATTTGAGTTTTAATGAGATTTAATATGATTTTGATGATTTTAAGGAAGTTATGATTTATTTTAAAATTCTTCAAAAATCTAACCTAAAACCATGAGATTTAGATTTCTGTAACTAAAATCTTCTAAAATCTCTTTAAAGTCATTAAAAATTCAATTTTCAAAATGTTTTCAATAACAGTGGATTTTAAAATAGATTTTCAAATCATTAATTCAATATTATTGGAATTCATGAGACTTTTTAAAATTTATGATTAAATAATATAAGACTTGTTATTTTAACACAAATCATTTAAAATGTTTGATTGAATACATCCCTCAGTTATTTGCAGACTTGTTTTTACTTTGTGAATCAGAATAACAATATTTCTTCACAAATAGTATGATAAAATGTTTCAATTTATTTCTACTTAATAAAAATCCAAATGCATTTTCAAAGTCAGAATGTCAATCGACTAAGGAGGATGTATTCAATATTGTATTTTGAGTGATTTGAGTTTAATTGAGTTTTATATGATTTTAAGTGATTTTAAGGAAGTTGTTATGATTTATTGTAAAATCCTCCCAAATTCCACATAAAACCATGAGATTTAGAATTCTGTATTTTTAACTAAAGAAATCCACTAAAATCCACTCAAATCTCTTAAAGTCATTCAAAATTCAATCCTTAAAATGTTTTCAATAACAGGGGATTTTAAAGTAGATTTTCAAATCACTAGTTCAATAACATTGGATTTCATTAGACTTTTTAAAATTTATGATTGAATAACATATGATTTGTTATTTTAACACAAATCACTCAAAATACAATATTGAATACACCTCCCTAAGACTATTCACCATCTTCCCGACTTGCTCGTGTACGAGGTTTCGACTCACCATCTTCTCGCTTGTGGCAATGTGCTTTATCGCTCGTCTCCGAGTTATAGATCTTCCGTAGAAGTATCTTATCAATCTATGTTATGCTCTTTTTAATGTTTTAAATCTTGTTGTAATAAGTTTTGGTTGGGACGAATCTTTAATCTGTGTAATTCCTCTATCATCTGAATGGAAAACTAAGTTTTTGCACACCAAAAAAAAAAAAAAAAAAAATCCAAATGAAGAACTGAAATCAAAATAAAATCATTCTATCCCATCAAAACGGTAAGTAGTTGTGCCTTTAAGAAGCAAAACACCACAGCGTTTCGAAGCACGTGGGTGTTTCGTGATACAGCAGTAGCGCACTATTGGCACTGCCTTTTACACCACCTTGAGATCATAATTAATTAATGTCGCTCCTGCAATCGAACTTTTTAATCAATCCCTTGTAAATTAATCGGTACCGTTCATTCAGATTACTTTTCGAAGGTAAAAAAGCAAACACAAGAGGATTAATCTAAACCGTCCATCCAAATTGATCAACAAAAAGTAAGAGAAACCAACATCAGAAGTTCTAAGGTTGCGAACGGAGAAGAAGATTGTTTCGACGAAACACTGTAGTTGTTGTTGTCCGTACAATGGCGCCGAGAGAGAGTAAGGCAGTTGGAGAAGAAAAGGCTAAACCTTTGACGACAGCGTCGTCTAGAGTGACTCGGAGCATGGACCGTCGAACTCGAAGTGAGACTCAACAAAACGGTGCTAAACCGGCTGGAGCCGCCACTAAGCCGGTGAAGGTTGCCTCGCCGAAGAAAGCGAAGAGGAAGAAGTTAGCGATTGAGACTGGTAGAGCCAAGAAGGGAAAGAAGGACGACGAAGCAGTTGAGGAAGTTGAAAAGGAAGAGGCAGAGCCAGAGGTTGAGGACCCGACGAAAGCGAAGATTGTCATAGAACACTGGTAGTTATATGTATAAATAATTTTCGATTTTTGTGTTGTCTTTAGATTTCCTGAGAAAATGGAGGGGACTTGTAAGTAAAGAGTGAAAATTTAGGTATTCTCCTCAAAATTGAAGCTTTTAAAGCCTAAAACTTTGATGTTATTGAACGGGTCTGTTGAGACGTCTTTGTCAGTGTAGCAGCTAGGGTTTCTAGTTTCTTATTGTTAGGGTTTCTTCTTGTTTCTGCATAGTTTTCGTTATCAGTGAATCAGTGGTTTCGTGAAGTAAGCTGGGGCAAGTGAAGTTCACACGCTCATTTATCCCTTAAGTTTTGCTCGCATTGTGTCTTACACCTTTCGGAAGAGGAATTTACTATCTGGTTTCTGTTCTCTTCTTGTATTGCTTAAGCTTAATTGCAATGTCTTCGTATAGAGACATGTTCCTTCCGAAAATGGCAGAGAACTAGGATTTGCTTCTGGTACTTATGTCTTGTTTTCTCACAGATGTTTCTTTTTGTTATGTTGTTGAAGTAAACAATGCAATGCTTTCAAGACCAGGGCTATTCAGGTGAAGGAAGGTCTGGAGGGAGCTGTTCCCGGCGTCACGGTGACTCTGAATCCTGAAAAGGTAATTCTTTTACTGCAGATGAGTATATTGTCATCATGAATGCTCGCTATTGACGTTTGTGTTAGAGCATATTTGTCAGATTATGCTTGATAAGATTTTCTTCTCCATTGCTAATTCTTTCTTTTGATGTGCTTGAAAAGCCGAGGCGGGGTTGCTTTGAGATTCGGGAGGAAGGTGGCGAAACGTTCATCAGTCTTTTGGTAAAACATTCCATTCTAATTCTTTGAAAACATATTTCAATTTGTCTCACGTCTGTGTAAAATTTGTTCCGTTTGAGTAAGGTTCATTGATAGTATTAATTCTCATAACACCACTTGCTTTATATGCATATGAGAAAGAAAATTAACCCTAGATCATTATTCATTACGAAATTGATACTATTTATAATGTAACAAGTCATTAGGAAAGAAAGTTGTGAACATCATGAGTTGGCCTTCCGTCGTTTACATTCAATAGGGGCATGTTGAATGCTAATTTGAAATAAGAAAATATACCTAAGCAGTCTACTATGGTAAAATATTTGTTAATTGAATTTCAATGTGCTATTGTGAGTAGACATTATTATGAATATGTTTTTCCCGTTCGATCTAAATCTAGAAGAAATTGAGTATTATGTTTATCTCATTATGTAGGAGATGAAACGTCCATTTGCACCAATGAAGGCACTTGATATGGAAGAAGTCATCGAGGACATCCTAAAGAAGATCAAATGAGAGACAGCAACAGACTGCAAATGGGCTCTTCTTGTGTCGAAACTTTTGTTTGTTTCTGCCTTGGCCTCAATTTAATCAATTAAGTTTCCATAAAACACTTTCTAGGGCAATGTCAGATTTGCTAGGTTCACTTTTATTGTTTTGGTGTGAGCACTGTAAGTGCAGTCTCGTCGTTTTGCAATGCATGATTGGCTTGGTTGATAGAAACGGATTTGTGTAGTTTTGGGGATTAACTCGTAGTCGTAAGGCTAGTTTGATTCATCTCGTTGCTTGAATCAAACCAATGTAGAAGTGTTTTTTGTTGTTGGGATCAGGCATGGTTTTAACTTTATTTGCACTGGTTAAAGTATGCTCTAACACACTTAGAACTGTGTTACAAAATCAATAGGACAAACATCACATTTGCATTCAAAATGGCTGATAAATACAATACATGAAAAGGAGAAAGTTCATTACATTTAGGTTTCCACTTCCAACGGTCGTGTCTCTCTTCTTTGTTAAAAAGCTACAGAAAATTTGTTTTAAATCTCACCTACCATTATTGTCTTCAACCCACATCACCCATCTTAGAACCCAGCTAAGCTAGCGCAAAATGCTAGCAAGAGAACAACTTCAAACCTCGAACCAGCCTTATAAGCAGAAGAAGATGATCCTGCCTTATCAGCAGCTTCAATCTTCTCATTATCAGCACTCGGAGCAGGAGCAGGAGAATCAGCCTCTGGTGTGTCTGTTGTAGGTGTAGTTTTTGGGACAACGTTATCTGAGGAATTGTCATCATCAGCTGGTCCTGGAGCTGTTGCAGCATTCATGGGAGACGGAGTTGAAACCATTGAAGCATCCATGGGAGATGGAGATGGAGCTAAAGGAACGGGTGGTGGTGGAGGTGGGTTAATTGCCAAACTGAGTCCAGGAGCCACGATTGGCATGCTAATCTGGATTATAGAAAGGTTATATGGATTGTGGTACACCGTTGAGACATACTCAGCGTTTAAAGGTGAGTTCTTCACTGCCGATCCAAAATAAACTCGTCCTTCCAATTTTGTAACGTTCAGGAAACCGTTCATCTCTTCTCCCAAACCGGTGGTCTGGTATAAGGTAGTAAGCATCATGCTCTTCTCCCTCATCCCCTGAAGCTTGAGCTCATCGTAGTAGTCAAGAATAACATGAGTCATGAGGATGTTCTTGAGCTCAACGTCGGATCTGTTTGTGATGGAGCTGATAGCGTTGTTGCTAACAGCGAGCACGGTTATTGTATGGTATTTGCTGATGGGTACAGTGAGCTTAGTCTGGATAAAGAGGTTGCTCATGATGCTGAAATTGGAGTATTTCTCAAAGGCCAGCGTAATGTTATCCGCTGTAACAACCTTAGAGAAGACGAGTAAGATGGTAAGGGAGAGGAGAGAAAGGGAGGCATTGAGACCCATCTTGTGTGTTCTCTATGCTAAACCTCAACTCGTTTGGTATTTATGCAGGAGAAGTGAGGAAGTTGTAGAAGAGTGGTTAAAAGGAGATATTTTCTCTGTTTTTGGGTACTAAACCTGAACTAGTCTTTTTGGTGAGCCAAGTCTACTCTTCTATATTTAGAGTGTAATAAGACTTGGCCATTGAGAATTTAATTATTTGACGGCTAATCTGGTATATAGTTTAGGGTTTAACAAGTGTTTTATGTTAATTGTAGAATATTGAAGAATAGTTTTCTTTTGTGTGAAAGAGACAAATTAAAATGATGTAACTTGCATGTTTATTAGATGAATTTATCATTGTAATAAAATTAGTTGTTTCGATTACAGTCTGAAGAAATATTAATCAATGATTTTTAAAATATGTATAAACATTTGATGGGAAATTATATTTTCAAAATATAACCTAACGAGTTTTGACATGGATGGATAAACACTGTTTTTACTTTTTGCTAGAAAATTACAACGAACTCATCCAATTAATATCCTCAATTTCTTTTGGGATACTTTGGACATCGATATTCATGCTCATAAATAATTGCCTTGAAGCTAGAGTAAATTATAAATAAGAAATGATACATTATGAATAAGAAAAAGTCCCCGAACGAAAGATAAGTATTCTAAAAAGCTAGTAATAAATTAATAATCCAAAGAAGTGTTAATCATTCATTTCTAAAATAAATATCAACATTTGATATGGAAAAGATAGCCCAGACGACTTTCACTGCGTATGGAAAAAAACATTTGTTTTTTGCTAGAAGATTACAACTCATGCACTTAATTAGTTCATCAATTTATTATGATACTTTGGACATCGATAATCATGTTAATTTATATAGATAATCGTCTTAAAACGAGAGAAAAATATAAATATAAATTAGTTGAATTTTGCGAATAAAAGATAAGTGATCTTAAAAAAAAAGAAGGTAAAATCCTTCAAATAAAAGTAAAGAGTAAAACTAGAATTCAAAACTAGTTAAACCCCGTGAAAACGCCAAAACCTCGATCAAATGATATAACTACAATATATTTCATTTATAAGATGGATTACGTCAAAGAGGTTGTCACAGTTAAAAGCGCATTTACTATAAGTTGCTTAGGTATCAATTATCATCCAAAAATGTAGAATCTATTCTATTCTTACCATTCTATCTAACATTGTATATATAACACGTTTTCATTTGTCGATTTTATGTTCTAATTAGATGGTCTTTTACGCACACACATATATTATACACACACGAATATTTAAAGTTTCAGCTTTGTACCAATTATTCGAATTGGCAACTCGGACTTCATATTCTCTTTGTTAACCTACGAGTACAACACCTCATAATTGAGGTGTTTAATAATTCTTTTTGCACCGTGTACTACAAAATATATTGTATTCATTTTAAATAATTAAGAAGTTCGAGCTCATTTGAGACTTTGATCTCCATAAACACATGTGATGCGTCATGTGAATTATAGTCTGAATATGGCGTTGCCACACTTATTTTCCGTAGGTTTTAAAATTATCAATTCAACAAAAAATTGATCTGAATGCGCATGGTAAATTCAATAACGCATTAGGGATTTGAATTTGAACATTTAAGTCGTAATATCATAGACTTAAAATATTTTTTTAAACCTAAACCTGAACTATTCTTAAAACTGTAATCTGGACAATTAAATTGTAATATTATAGACTTTAAATACTTTTTAAAACAAAGTGACGAAAATGATGTCCTCTTACTTTAGGATTTAATAAGAGATTGAATAAAAAATGGCTACATGACTATACTAATTATGGCTATTAATTAATTATAAAACAGTACAAAACAAACACGAAAATAGAATTTATAAATTATGAATAAAAAGGAAATTAGATCCTGATATAGTGATTCACTAGTTTCGAATCAAATTCGTTGTATAGTCTAATAATATATATATATATATATATATATATATATATATATATATATATATATACCAATACTAGTAATGTTAATTAGGGATCTAAAATTATAACGATATGTCATCTTCTTGACAGAATAATTCTACGTTGTATAAGATAAGGGTGACCTGGCACTAATCGATCCTTCATTGGCTACCCGAGCATATCTTTCAATTCGTAATAAGGATACCACTAAACCGATATATCCTTATATGTATTGTGTAGAAAAAAATAACTTTCTAAACTGAAAATAATTGAAGCTTCTTAGCTACATATTAGATCGCTCAACAGCTGGATCGAAAAAGATAGTTTCTACCTCTACTTCTTCACTTGATATGTGTTTTAGGTTTTCCTCGGATATTTTGAAAGAATTATTGAAATATTTTCTTTTTTTTTATAAAAGAGGGGATTCAGGTTTTTAACATCCGACTAATTTATTTAGGGTAAATATAGCGTCGAGTAGCTCACTCACTAGATTTTTTAATTGGTTTAAATCATGTTATCACTTTGACTGATCAAATGGAGTGATTTAAGTTTTGAATGGTAACCCTGGAGACAATTACCAATTAGAAAAACGATATTAAAAACGTTACTAAAAACGTTACTCAAATTTTTTGTACAGCTTTCATGTACCATTTTTTTTGTTTATAATTTTGCACTATTCCGTAACAGCTTACCGTTAAAAAACTTGTACTGCTTTGTGTTACCAATAAGACTTTTAATAAATTTCGTGTTTGAGAAAAATTGATTCATAACCTATATCTATAGAGCAATTTTTTCTCAAGTGAAAACTATTAGACCACTACCACTAAGTTAATAATGAAATACTTCAGATTCTGAAATAATGATTGTACATATGAAGAATAGATTTAACAATCTATTTTACAAACCTTATACTTGTTCTGAAGTTTTCTAGAAAAAACTTGCGTATAAACATATTTGATCAAGAAAAATTCTAACATATGTAAATGACTCATAAAGTAATCTAATTAATACTACATGTTTAGAGTGAAAAAAAAAAAGCTGAGAAATTTTTGTGGTCGTATTATATTTTCAAGAAAAGCTGATCAAGTGTTACCTCTTATATTGTTGTCACACACAGGAGCCACTGGATTGCAAAAATATAATTAGTTAACCCCAAATACTAAGCGATTCCTGACGTCTGGCGATAGTAAAAATTATCAGCACATACATATATCAAAAAAATTGTGATGGAAACTTTATGGTTGAATCAAGTTGGGTTAGCTAACGTGAACACATGAATGGATCAATGAGAATAATCTTTTGGAAAGTGTATCTCGGAAGCCTCTAGAAACAATATATTAACTATTTCTATTTTGGTTTTATGGTTGTTGCCTTTATGATGTTAACACTACAAGAACAAATGATGCTGACAGAAGATGCATGAGAACAATTAATATCAATATGATTATGGGTGCCATATTTGTATTGACCATGAAAGTGAGTTTTTTGTGGAATGGGTCATGGATATGGTTTTGAGATTTATCCATACCGGAAAATAATTAACTCGTTCTGGTTTAGGTTATGATGTGACCTTTTTGGCATTGTGACATACATATGTTACTACAAAATATTGTTAGACCAATGTGGATTTTAGCTATAACCAAAGATTGCCGAAATTTTTAATGCTATTTCTTCTTTATATAGGACTAATTAATACTCCTTTTTCAATACAATTAGTTAAAATCGGTCGCATAATAATTGTTAGATTCACCAAATATTTTTGCCAATAACGGCTTTCAAAACCCTATATATATATTAATACAATAAGAACTCTCCATTTTCCTAAATTCATATATCTTCAAGTATTCGAAGTACATATTTACAATAACTATAAAATGCACAAGCAAATCATGTAGTATAAATTACTGTATATTTATATAGATGTCAACTGAGGATGGACCTAAAACGGTAAGTAAAAAGAGGAACAAGAAGACTGAAAGTCTAATACCTTGGGTTTGTGTTGTGTGTTGAGTATTACGTTGAAGAGAATGAGGAGTGAGTGAGTGTGGCTTGGCATCATCTCCCACGAGGGCCTTCAATCCCACTTCCCTTATTTCAGCATCATGTCTCTCTTTTCACATTCATTTGTGCTTTGTATGCCACTTTTTGTTCATATATCTTTCCACAAATTTTTATATATAAAAAAGAATATTGCATTATTACAAAATTATTGCTAGAAGCAGAATCTGATGATGTTGAAGCTAGTCAATATCACATTGCATATGTAAACGAGGACCAAAGGATTCATGAAGATAGAGGAAAGAATTGAATACGGATAATGACATATAGGGAAATATATTACTTTAGAGAAATGATCAAATCTTTTAGAGAAGTGATCAAAAGTCGTAAAGAATTATAAAAATATTCAAGTTCCATACTTCGAAAACTGTAAGTCTATAACCATGAATTTCCGGCTGAAATTGAAATTAATCCCCTAGTTTTTTAGTTTGTGCGAGTTTTGCAATTGCAAAACAAAAGAAAAAGGCATCCAAACCTTGCTGGTTTGATTGCACCTGTCTCTTATTTCTTAAAATTAATTAACCTACCACAAAATCAACTCTACCATATGTTAACGTGAGATTTTCATAGGTTTTAATGTGTAATAACGATTGAAACTATATTTCAAACTTCAAAATTCACATGAAAATAAAGATGGGAAAAATATAAAGTATATTTTATATTACCAATTATTGTTGTTTTATATATGGTCACTATACAAGTAAAAATAAAAATATAAAGGAGAGAAAAAAGGCATAGATCGAGAAGCAAGGTAAAAAGGCCTTAATTAATTAATTGTTTCGACTGAAAGGAGAGTAAGGACGAATAAGTATTAATATTCACGTGACGCCACGTGACCGTAACACCTTCTTGCGGATATGTCTACAGAACAAACATAAAAAGAGAAGAATAATTAAAACGTAATATAAAACTGAAACAATTTAATGAGCTTTTATTTTGTCAAAACTAAAGTTTAACTGAATCAAACTTAAAAATAAAAATCATTTATTCTGTAGAAACAAATCCACGTTTTGGTGTCTGCATGGTGATATACACATATATAATATGCAAGGCCACATAAATGTTCTTTAAAATAAATCATTTAAATGTTTTGAACTCTCACATATATATATATATATATCGATTATTTTCCATATATATATATATATATATATATATATACTACTAAGAGAATAATTTCTTCAAAAACTGCAGTTCTCCTTAATTAACAAAAAAAAATTATTTGGTCACCAAGAAAATATTATTCATTTCGTTTCAATCTATAATTTTAAATTTTGTTATTTTATAAATTGTAATTCATAATAACAACTATTTTCTTACTTTTACTGATGATATCTTAAAGACTGAAACAAACATGATGAAACTTGTAATTATCCGATCATTATTTACGTATATCGTACCGACATCAATCGCATATTATTAATAAAAATCAATTTTTTTTTCACCCAATAAAATCTATTGTTTTACTATATTTTTTATTCCTATCATTTTATTCCTATCATATTTTCATAAATATTGTAAGTGCCTTGACCATGAAGTACTTCGGTAATAATAAGTTGGGTTTAACAAACCAATGTTACGTCAGATTGAGCTCATGCAAACTAGAAGAAGTCTTGCCGTATTTGAATTCCACATATATTGTAATTTGTATACGCATATTATTAATTAATTTTACGACAAGAATCTAATTTTTGTGAAATCTTACCAAAGATTCTTCGACATAAAGAAAATAAAGAAATTAACCACACAGAGAATAATAAAAATGGAAAAAAGAAGAAGAGATTCCAAAATGAAAACTAACCTCTCATCCCTAGTATGTGGACCCATTGTTTTTTTTATTCTAACTCTCAAACTAAATAATGTTCCCATACTAATTTTGATTTATTTATCTTTCTTCCATATCGGAATAAGTATAACATTCTTTCAATCAATTTCCATAGAAAAGATATATATGGCATTTCTTACGTCGTCCTAAATATGACGATCGAAATAATGTTTTATAACTCAAATGTTATATAACTACATCTATATAGTTTCGAAATAGCTTTGATTTTATGGATTTTGAGTTATTCTCTTGTGTCCAAATATGATAAATAAACAGGTGGAAGATTGATAGATAATATTCTTCCTTTTCGAAAATTCTGGAATTCTACATTTAATATATAAAAACATTATATAATATAATCATAATATACTTGTCAGTATCTATACACCCTTTACTAACATATATATAACCCTCTACACAGTTTCATTCTCCTCACCAAAATTAACAAACTCATTTTTGAAGAGAAATCACATCCAAAAAACAAAACCCTAGCTAGCTCGTAAAATCATATATATATATATATATATATATATATATAATAACATCAACAATGTCAGGTGTGTGGGTGTTCAACAAAAACGGAGTGATGAGGCTGGTGGAAAATCCTTACAGCCAAGCCGCCGGAGATTCGTCGGAATCTTCCTCTTCCGGCGGTAGCCAGCAGCAGAGGATGAGGAGGAAGATTCTAGTCCATCTTCCGACCAGCGAGGTTGTCTCTTCGTACGGATCACTTGAGAAGATCTTGAAGAATCTTGGGTGGGAGAGGTACTATAGTGGAGACAACACCGATCATCTGCTCCAGTTCCACAAGAGAACATCGATCGATCTCATCTCTCTCCCTCGTGATTTCTCCAAGTTTAACTCTATTCATATGTATGACATCGTCGTCAAGAACCCTAACGTCTTCCATGTCCGAGACATGTAGTAGTCGATCATCAAAAGACTGGTTCAATTTGATTCAGCTCCGATCATCGCCGCTGAGAAATCTATCATGTATATATATATATATATATATATATATATATATATATATATATATATGCAGGGTTTTTTTTTTTTTTTGTTGTTGGGTGTTTGTTCTTGGTTTATTTTACTTTCTATGCATTTAATGTGTTTTTATGTTGGTCGATTGGGGTGGGTTCAAGCTAGAGCCAATTTAATAATTTGTATCATTTTGTGATTTTAATACTTGTATCATGTTGTCAAGTTCTTAAGACCGAATGGAAAAGAATATATGAACTTTTTTCTTTTTATGAAAAATACATCAAAGTTTAATGTTATATGATGCAATATATTAATTTGGTCCAAGGTTAGCATTCAAATAAGTAAATAAATCAAATATACTTACTAATGGAATGCAAAAATATACCTAATGTATGTGAACAAATTTGATCTGTCAAAAAGAAAATGATATCGAATATATATATATATATATATATATATAGCTTACGTAGCATTTTTAAATCAAAACTACTATATATAAGGAATTAAATAAATTTCCATGAAAACATATGTTAATGCTTTGTTTAAAAAAAAAAAAAAAAACCAATAGTGAGTGGTTTTTTGTTTACTCACATCCATAGTTTAAAAAGAAAAACTACAGTTTAATATTTACAATCAATTTAAAAGAAAAAAATATAACAACAGTCTACCAGCTGTAAAAGTTATCAAAAACTTCAAGTTGATCATCACATACTTGAGTTAAAGTTTTATCGATCGAGTAACACGGGAAATTAATAATTTTAGAAAAATTAAAGTAATCTTAATCAGATTCTAATTAGTTAAGTGTTTTTCTTAAATTGTCTGGTCTTTCTTTTTGTTTTTTCTGTAAAACAATATGTATACAAATTAAAACCATACAGATATAGCACTGTTTAAGCCTTTCTTCAAAAAAGAAGAAGATACACTGTAGCACTGCCATACTGGAAAGCAATGATAAATTTCGAGTACGACCCAAATCTAAAGAAGGAAAGTCAAAAGTGTCCAATTAGAGAAGGGCCCCCAAATGTTTGGGAAAGACAACGGGAAACGGATAAAATGATGGGCGCACGTGACATTTCCTACTTTTCTACCCAAGATTTCCACGTGTCGATTCCCCATTGCTCATTCCCCACTTCGTCACAGATTCATATGATGGGGCGCACGTGACACCTAAAACTTTTACACGCGGAATGTGGGCACGTGTCGATTCCCCATTACCCCCACTTTGTCACTTCCTTATCGATGATGTCGAACAAACTTTCCTTTTTCTCCCAAAATAAATTCGCACCATATCCTCTTCTTCTCTCACACGGTCTTCACTTATTATATATTCGGGACCTCTTTCATTATTCGAAATTTATTATTTAGTTTGTATGATTTTGGTTTTCATCTTCTTTTACTGACATTATGCGTCTAAAGATTCTCGAGTGCTTGTTTTCTTAAGGGATAATTAGGTTTCTGCCAAAGACTTTTAGCAATCCGATCATCCAGAAATTGTATATTGGTTTCCAGTTTTTATATCAAATCTCTTTACACAGCTACATTAACCCAATCTCTTCTTACAAAAGGAGTTTTGTTTTTAAATACTATCATTATATCAAACATATTAAATTTTTGATTTCTTTTGGTTTTAAAACGCCACATTGTATTTTTTTTTTTGTTTAAGAAATATATTATATGTACAAATGCTTGACCTGAGATTTTCATTTGAAAAGTTATTGTTTTTCTCTATCCTAGTTGCTATAGAAAATTAGTTGAATTTAGCTAATTTATTATACCATTCAGCATTTTAACCGTACCTTATTCCACGCTTAACGCATAATAGCCATCATTTATTTCGCTTATTCTACTACATATTTTCTAAATGTATATTTCAGATTCAGGATTCATAGTAGAGATTACCCATTTTATGTCTAGTTCTTGGAATACTGTTTTGTGTTCTGTGTAATCAAGGAACATTAATATTATATACAGCATGTAAAAAAAGTGGACATTCTTAATTACATGCACTAGCCAATCAACCACATCTTTCTAAGTTGCCTTAGGCATTCAATATTAGTAAAAACATGATTAATACTTGTGCTATATATTGGGAGATGGAAATCGGAGATCGATCAAATTCGACGATCGAGATGAAAAAATCAAAATATAAAAATTAAGAATATATGATTTTAGAATGATATAGAAATTATTGATAAATAATAATCTTTAAGTTTAAGAAATTTAACATTATCTCTAAAATTATTATTTACATTTATGTTTACATTTGTGTCTTAAGTTACGGTGGTTGGTATCACAGTCGGCAATCTTCGTGGTCATCATTGATTTTGTAGTTAAATGAAGAACCACATGAAGACCGGTTAAAACCAAAGCACAACCACGTGGTATTGTGGTCATCATCCTCGCCAAATTGAATCGTGTGTTCATGTCATCTTTTGTAGTGGTGACATCAACAACGTCTTCTTCTTCCCTTTTTTTTTTCTTTAATATGAAAACAAAAAACCTTCATGATCTCTTCTTCTCCAAGGAACTAACAAACTTGCTAGTTATTAAGCAATCAATAATTGACCGAATAAACAACGTAATTCACCATATGATGATCACGTCTCTCTCTTTCTTTCTTTTTTTTCCTTTTTTTATGTGAAGATAACAGAACTATAACCTATAAGAATTAAAACCTGTCGGTTATGGACCCACCACGCTACCATGATAAATTGATGAGAGTAAAGACACAAAAATGTTTAAGAAAAATTATAATAGATTCTCATGAGAATAATTGTACAAGTTATATTCGTTTATATAGAAAAAGATCTAAACTTAATTTCCTAATTAGATAAACATAAATGTAAATAATATATTTAGAGATAATGCTAAATTTTTAAACTTAAATATTAACATTTATCGATAGCTTCTAAATCTTTCTAGAATCATATATTCTTAATTTCCAGATTTTGGTATTTTCAACTCGACCGTTCGAGTTTGGTCGATATCCGGTTCTCCATCTTTCAATACTATATACTAGATTGATGATCCGTGCTGCGTTCGGGTGCTATATTTTTAAATTTTTATTTTTTGACGTATATAAATCAATCCAATTATTAAATTTATGTGGTTTTTGTGTATATTGCATGTTGATTGTTAGTATAGTAATTGAGTTATATAATATAGTTTAATTTTTAATATTGGATATTATGTATATGTTTTACTTCTTGATTACTTAGTATAATAATAAAAATAAACTTAGCTTTAACAACAATGAAAACTATGTCACCTAAATAGATAACTCGTGCGGACGTTCGGAGGCAATAATTTTTATTTTTTATTTGTTACTGAATTAAATAATTAAATTAGAAGATTTTTGGTGGTGTTAGTTTATAATGAATATTAACTGTTATTAGAGTGATTGAATTAATTAGTGTATATTAGTTGTTAATTCAATATATAAATTTTCGTCGGTGATTTATGTCAAGCGATTTAAGCATGCAGATAGCTTTACGCGTTTTAGATAATTAATATGTGGGGTAAAGTTCTAACATATTTTTTAATTTAATATTAATATATATTTTGAAGTGATTTTAGCTAGAGTTGTCAAGCAGGTTTAACTTTTTTTGACCCACAAAAAACCTACCCCGCGAAGCCTACCAAATACATATTATGTCCGCATCCGCCCTGCTTGAGTTTGCGGGACTCTTGGATTTATGAATAAATCATCTTTTCTAATTTATAAAATATATTTAGAGTTAAAAAATAATTAATATTAATAATAAATAATTTAAAACATAAATACACATATTCTTTATGAAAAACTTAAATTTTGTTAATTACTTTATATATATAATTATTATAAGATTTTAATAATATTTACGCCCGCATGGTTTACCCGCAAAAAAAACCCGCAATATATGAAACCTCGTCCCGCGAAATCCGCTTTTGTACAGATTTAAAATTTTAGACCCGCACCTGTCCTGCGGGCTTTGGTTCATATTGACAGACCTAGTTTTAACCTTTTAGGGTTTATTTTATGTTTTAATCCGTGTTGACGCCAGAAGATATTTATAGTTTTTAAATTTTATTAATTTTTTAATTATATTGTAAAATCTGGATCGGTGTTAATAAAATTATATTGTAAGATCTGCAACGGTGTTAGTGTGTGAATATATGTAACCTTATTCATTTGTTTTTAGACAGTATAAATGAATAATGTTTATATTTTAAATTGTAAGTGTAAAAACTACAATGTAATGGATATATAAATTAAGGATGATACTATATGTAATCTATTAAAGTGGGTATGATAATTAAAATTTATATATTATTTTTATGAACCAAGAAATGTGCGATTAAATATGTTATTGTAATTTTAGTATCCATACATATTATTAAATAAAGCATCAAATTTTAATAAATATATAGATTAATAGTTCCATTGTAAAATAATTTACACTTTTATATGTGGTAAATGTTTAAATTTTCCAAAATCAAATATTGTTTTTATTATAAATTCTACTTTGTACTAAAAAAAATTATAATTATCAGAATCAAATATTTTTTTATTACAAATTCGACTTTGTACTTACAAAATTATAATTATCAGAATCAAATATATTTATTTGAAATTCGACTTTGTGTTTAAATAATTATAATTATCAGTATATTGAACTAATTATATGTTACTGTGACCACGGAGAAAGAATAGATGTCCAGACTCGCCCCGCAAGAACCAACATGTTAACGGGTCAGCCAGCAAGCTATATCGATTGACATTGCTGAATTCATATTAACATTTTGATAACATTGCTGAATTTGTGATCCTTGTCGAATGTTGGTTTAAAGGAGGCGTAGACAGCTAATGTCATCTGATTAAAAAAAACCTATGACATATAAATTTTAAATATTGGCATAATGATCAATCATCAATTTATCCGTATAGATAATATTCTACTTAATGATCATCATATGCTATGATTTATAGATCATCATTTTTTAAAATAACTTCAACATGATTAATTGAATGAAATGCTCTGCCATGATACTGGAGATTTCAACTTAAATCTTACACTTATCGGAACACTTATCCAAGTTTTCCTATTGTATGAAGAAGAGACTACTGCATAGTAGGAGTAACCTTTCTTGGTTGTTGTATAGTAGGTCTGACATTAACAACATTACCAACTACAATTATGTTGTTCTTGTTTCCTCGGCCATCTCTATCTGTTGATAAAATTGTTGAATGCCTCCAGTCTGATTTTGATTATGTACTTGTAGTAGTATCTGTCACATTGTCAACAATCACCATGGTATATGACAGAAATGCATCTTCAGAAGTTTCCAAACTAAAACACTTTTGCAATCTCTTAAAAGTCATAGTTACACGCCAATATAGATGAAAGGAAATACATCTAACCTTGCACTGCACCAACTTTATATGCTCCACATCCCCTTCCCTTTCTCTTACTTTCTCCCTACCAATCTTTCAATTAACGAACCATTAGAATAGCAAAAAGAGAGATAACTATCATTTTCGTTTAACATAGGAATAGAAAACATCAGGGACTTTTCCAGCTTGTTTGGCTGCTTGGATTGCTTTTGATGGTAATTTTATTTGAGAAAACGAATACATAGCACCTTCTGTGAAATTACAAACGATTTTTCCTTATTGATCGGAGCTCCCATATCCATCAACATTCATAATAAAGGGTCAATCATGCAGAAGTTTCAGACTCCAAATATCACAAAGCAAATGCATAGGTTGATCTAATTAAAGCTAAGGAGTTAAAGATAGCAACGAAAGACAAAGTAATTTACCTTCTTGGAACTGATAAAGGGACGCTCGTCTTGGTATGTTTCTAAGATACACTTCGTCTCCAAGAAGAACCAATCTCTCGTCACAACAAAACCGGAGTATCTCTCTGAAAGTTAGATTCACTAAGACACTGACCAGTTGGGTTTCCCGGGTTAATGATCACCATTTTCCTTACCTGCATTAATCATATGTGGAAAAAAATTAGAGAAGAGAAGTATGATTTCATTAAAAAAGGCCCTTATATCAACAGTTTGAGAAGAATAATGGAAGAATATTAACTGTTATTCTTTGAGAGCAAGCCTAAATGATCATGAGTCTTATCTTCTCCTTTGAACTTCTTCCAAAAGCTGAGAAAAAAAAAAAACAAAAACATGAATAAAAGTAATTGATGATAAACTACCACAAAACATTTACATAAAACCATATATAGAAGAACCTAATTGCTTCTAAGTAACGTTGATTCTCCACCATAGTAGTCATTCTTGTCCATGTGAAGCACCTACTAATCGAATCCAGAAAACAACTTTATCGACTCAAATAATGAATTCCTAACACACATGATTTATCTATTCATATAATTAATGCATCAAATATTTTATTTCATCATCAACATATTCAAAACTCACTGTTGATCATTCCAATCTTAGTCTTCTTGTCAAAACATTGTCATCAACAGACGACGCATGCTTGGGGATACGACCGGACGGGAAGCTCTTCCTGTGATGATTATGCAAGTATCCGCGTAATACCTTTAACCTCCGATGATTTTAGTGAATTCTCCGAATCGTCTCCTCTCCTTGATCTATTTTCGAAAGCCATGAGAGAGACTTCGTGCTAAGATCCCCGAGTTTCCTCGAATTGAGAAAGATAAAGTGCATCGACAATTTTCAAAAATTCCGGATTTGAGATACATAGAAGCTGAGAGACAATAGAAAGAAAAAAAGTTGAACGATGGGAGCAGATAATGGAAAAACTCCAATACTACGCAAATCTCAATTTCTAAAGATCAATTCTTCGCCTGGAGACGCCAAAATGTATCTCTCTCCCTTACAAACGATTCGTAGTGATATCAAATTGAAGAACTCTAAATTTGTATCTCTAGTCGAACACGTACTTTTAGGGGAGCCTTCGGGTCGATTAGTTTTAAGAGAACTATGTCTTTGGGTCATAATTAATGAATCCGGATCAAATTGTAGATCGCGTGTCTCTGTACGGGTCGGATAAAATATCGGCTTGGATCTACTGAGAACGACAGTTGTTTTTTCGATTTTGCCTTTCTTTGTTTTATATATATTTTTCAAACACTTAAATATAATAGCATAAGCCACAAATAAACGAAAAATAGCTTAAATGGCTCCCCCTCATTCTCGTTTAAAAGTATAGATATTGACCATATACAAGTTCATATTAGACTGGTCCTTTATCGTTCGTTTGTACTAGTATTAACATATATACATAGATCGTGTCGACCTCGCTCGAAAGGGTTACATTTCACCTATATGAAAATAAAGAAATGCTCGACTCGTTCAGACAAAACATTACATTTTCTTACACAAGACACTTATGTTTTGTGATAAAAACTTATAATGGTAAAGCATATTATTTAATTTGGATAACCAAACATTTTTTAGTATGTTGGGAAAATCTGAATCAAGACGACATTAGTGAATCTAAGGAAATGCAGATGAGAACAAACATAATACAATCTTAGACATAAACCGAACAATGGATCGAACAAACTACAAAGACATAGAAAAACAGATATATGCTGATTTAATTATGGCAAGAAGTTGTACTAATTTTTATGATCATATATATGTGCAAGTACGATGACTATTTCTATATCATTTTTATAGTAAAAGTAGGAGATAACGACATGAGACGGTAATGGATCAAAGCTTACCAAGTTACCATGCATGAAGTAATACATGTTACTGAGGACCATCCCTGCTCTCGTTTAAAGTCCAGCAAGCTTGCTACTGTATGTTTTATAAGCCTTAATTTTGTAAAAGTTTTATAGTCTAGTGGTTGAGCTCGCTTCTATATTTAGCTTCATGATCCCAAGGTCCATTCAAAACTTTGCACACAAAAAAAAAATAATAATAATAATATTTTGCACATATTTGTAACGCCCAGCTCGGCCGAAATTCTATACTCCTTGTGTTTATCAAACGAAACAAAAGTCACATTTATGAGTATTTATTAGATATATTTTGGTATTTTTTTTGGGATAAAGGGTAGTATTTTTTTGAGTAATTTCATATGATATTTTTGGTACTTTGTACAATATTTTAGACAAACACAAACGGAAGTTTATTTACGTATTTGCTTAAACTTTTTAAAGTTGTGGGGTCAATGAAAAAACCATAGAGGCAAACAATAATAATTAAAAAAAAACAATATCTGATTTATGATCAGACCCAAGTTATTATAAAGTTGGACTGAGAGGCTTCACTTATTTGCTTTCACATCACTGGGACGAGACCGTAAAAAAGTCCAATGGAAGCAAAGAAGTCCTGCAAAGTAATCGTTGACTTTCGTGAGGACAACTGGACAAGAGAAAAATTTGTTTAACGTTTAGACTATTGGAGGAAATGGCGCCACACTTTGTAGTTGTAGTGGGGATATATAGTATAAGAAATAGAATACGAAACCTTATCGTCATCTCAGTTTACAAAATATTTTCATTAGTTTAATTGATGTTAAACTGATAACTAAGTAGAATTGAATATTGGTATTTCTTTTGTCAAATTTTAATATCCCTTGGTAATAAACCATTCATTACATACCATACGAATACGCACTGTTAGTTTGCCAAAACGTTGCACCTTTCGTGGCCACAAAAAAACTGTGGGATGTACAAAGAAACCAAAAAAAGTTTTGGGGTCGTTTTGCTAGAGATTACATTTGTTGTGGGCTTTTTGAAACGTGAGTGAGGTGATAAAGTTCTAGTTTCCGCGAAATTAAAAAAAAAAATTATATTTTGTGGTTGGCAGTCGATTTATTCCATTATGGGTAAATTAATAATCTCATTTTTATTATTTTAGTTTTGGTCCAACGGAAACGTATCCACTACTATTTGGTTCTTCTTCAGATCATCATCGTCCTCCGTACATCGCTGCTGATCCATGGAGTCAATCCACTGCAATAGTTTGGTGAAGCCTAATTTCTCCTTAAATCAGCGTCTTCGGAGTAAAAATCGCGCTGTTCTTGATCGGAGAGATGCTCTTTTGCGGAGTCCAAACGCCGTGGAGTTGCGGCGGAGGTTCTCGGCTGTACGGACTTCTAATTTTTCCGTTACCGCGGCGGCGACGGATGTTGGTGGCCGGAATTCGACGGACGCTGCGATAATGACAACGGCGATGAGCCGGGTGGAGAGAGGTGTGCAAGTAGGGAAATCGAGCTCCGCGCTTGAGCAGCTGGATATCGAGAGAGGCGTTTGCGTTCCATTCCGAAAGTATTCTCCGGAGACTGTATGATTACTTCTGTTGTTTCTAGTTCGATTTACGCGTTTAAATTTCAGTCAATTTCATTTGTTTATCTCTGTTGCAATTTGTTGATTCACTTATTGAGCTGGTTCGACTTGTTCGTATTCTTTGGATTTGCTTGGTAGTGTGTTAGAAGGAATCGTTGTGCTGGTATTCTGGTGGAATTTCACTTAATTTTTTGGAAATCTAGCAGGCGCCCAGCTAGATTCTTTCTCCTTTTGTGTAAATACTTTCGCAATTTTCTGGTTGATTCTTTGAATTGAAGTTAACTGGTGTTTTTGTGATCAGGTGAGGAGTAAAGTGCTGGAATCAAGAGGATCAGTCGTCTCTCTTGTTTCAAGGGGTGTGGAGATTGTTTGGACTCTTGGGTTGTATTGGTCTACCTTAATGTATGATTTTTTGGTTGGAAGGGACGAGGAAGTCGTCCCCTTCCGTGCTCGGCAGCTTAGGAACCTGTTGTGCAACTTAGGGCCTTCATTTATCAAAGCTGGACAAGTATGTGGATCCATCTTATTGTTAGGAATTTTTTAAACAAATGAATTAACCGGGTTCTTGAAGCTATCTTCTCTAATATATATCACATTTGGGGGCAGGTTCTGGCAAATAGGCCTGATATCATCCGTGAAGACTACATGAACGAGCTCTGCATACTCCAAGATGATGTTCCTCCATTCCCTAACGAGGTAAAACTCTTAATATGTGGAGCAAGATATTTTACTTGTTATCATGTGCCATCGTGTGGTGAAGCTAAGTAGTGAAGGACTTTGTAGGTTGCTTTCAATATCATCGAGGAAGAGTTAGGCCAACCTCTTGAGGCCCTATTCAGCAAAATTTCTTCACAAACAATAGCGGCCGCAAGCTTGGGCCAAGTTTATCGAGCTACTCTACGTGCCACTGGAGAGGATGTTGCTATCAAGGTTCTTCTAAATGGAAAATTTTACTGTGGCTACAGAGTTTATCTTCTTCGAAAATTGTGATATTTCATACAGGCTTATCAAACTGATACTGTTTTAAAGTTTGGATTTGACATTTATTTTTATGTATATACAGGTGCAGAGACCACAAATAGAGCCCATAATTTACCGGGATCTCTTTCTTTTCCGAAACCTCGCCTCATTCTTAAATGGCTTCAGTCTACAGAAACTGGGTTGCAACGCAGAGCTAATAGTTGATGAATTTGGAGAAAAGCTTTTGGAAGAGCTTGACTACACCTTGGTATCTCATATAATTCTCAATTTCACTCTATGAGTTTTTTTTGTATTGGTAAGCTGAAATAACGAGTCTTTCTATAATCCTGGTTAACCTTAAGTTTTTGCCTACAGGAAGCCAGAAACATTGAAGACTTTCTGGAGAACTTCAAAGATGACCCCACTGTCAAAATTCCTCGAGTATACAAGAATCTTTGTGGTCCGCGGGTTCTGGTAATGGAGTGGATTGATGGTATTCGGTGCACTGACCCACAGGTATGGCTTTCAAATAGGGGGCCAACCCAATATAAATTCCTCTAACCCTCCTAAAAAGTCAAAAGTAAAGTACACTCTGATACTGACTCTTACTAAATGTACTCAGGCCATCAAGGATGCGGGGATTGATTTAAATGGATTCTTGACTGTTGGCGTAAGTGCTGCTCTAAGGCAGCTGTTGGAATTTGGATTGTTCCATGGAGATCCACATCCTGGAAATATCTTTGCAATGCATGATGGGCGTATTGCTTATGTGGACTTTGGTAATGTTGCTGTACTGAGTCAGGTAATTTCAGTTTAATGGTTCTAAGGTATCTAGTAACCTTAGTAGCTAGCTTATGCCTCCTTCCTGTAGGGATTTTCACATCTGTATATAGATACTTATTATTCATAGTCAAAACTAAATCCTTTTTTTTCTCAGCAAAACAAGCAAATTTTGATTGATGCTGTTGTTCATGCGGTTAATGAGGACTATGGGGAGATGGCAAATGATTTCACTAGGCTCGGATTCTTGGCCAAGGATACCGATGTTTCCCCTATCGTTCCAGCGTTAGAAGCCATCTGGCAGAATTCTGCAGGGAAAGGACTTGCAGATTTCAATTTTCGAAGTGTTACAGGTACTTGATATATTGCTTTCCTCAAGCAAGTTTGTTTTGTTTACTGAGCACCCCTTGCACATTTGAAGAAATGGTGTCACGTTTTTGTGCAGGCCAATTCAACAAGCTTGTTTACGACTTTCCTATCCGTATCCCGGAGCGGTTCTCTCTCGTTATTCGTTCTCTGCTTACGCAGGAGGGTATATGTTTCACGCTGAAGCCTGATTTTAAATTTCTAGAGGTGAAGTCACGTTTATTATTTTGATTTTTCTTTTCAAATTTAGGATTAGCTGACATATAAGTTCTGAATTGAGCAGATACTAGCTATATTTTCACTCATAATTCCCTTTCCACACTAAAAGCTAACTTTTTTTCTAGGTTGCTTATCCATATGTAGCAAAACGGCTCCTAACGGATCCAAATCCTGCACTTCGGGAACGCTTGATACAGGTTAAATTGATGATTCTGATTTGGTTTCATATATGATATGTTGAATAATTATCCGAATCAGCTGAAATCAAAGCTCTTGTTGCCACTGCCGTGTCAGGTTCTATTCAAAGATGGTGTTTTCCAATGGAAAAGGCTGGAAAACCTTTTATCACTTGCAAAGGAAAACGTTGCCAAAATGAGCAGCAATCCTAATCTACGAATAAAACGTGTGTAAGTAACCGAGGTTTGTATAAGCATTGCTCTCACTCAATCACCCTGTGAAGCTTGAATTCTAAATCCATAGTTTACTCATGAAACTTTCAGGGAGAGTAAGCTTGACTTGACAGATACCATTAAGGACGGAGCTCGTCTGTTCCTCCTTGATGAAGGCATCCGCAGGAAACTTATTCTTGCACTCACAGAGGACTCGAAGCTTCACGTAGAAGAGGTTCATACATCAAACATCAGCAGAGTTATATCTGTAGCATTTATCATCTCCATTGACACTCTAAAGCAGTAAATTGACTTTTGTTCTTTCAGCTTGTGGACGTATACAGATTGGTTGAAGACGAAGTAGATATTCCCACACTCGCCATGGAAGTTGTGCAAGGTAATATAAAGGGATTTTTTCTCTTCATCTATCACCCAAACAATGAAGCTTTTGCACCAAAAATGTTGTATGGAGAGATAAGACTATCACAGATATGCATTCTTAACATAACAAGACATGAAAGCAACAATTGTTTATCTCTTGAAAGGCTTTCTTATAAACATAGCCACATGGGAATCTTGGGGCCTTGATTTAGCACTTCAAGTAGTTTTGTATGATTCTGAAAATCTCGTTCCTTTTGTATATGCAGATTTACCGAATGTTTTCCGAGACTTTGTGCTGTCATGGAGCAATTCGGTTTTATCTGACAGATGATGATAGGCTTCTCTCTTACTTTTTTTTGGCTCTTTTAAGAGGAAAGAGGTAATATCCAGGGAGTAGATGGAGAAAAACGTAGATTAATACAGTTTAATCTCGGGTGGATACATGTTATTAAGTAACTTATACACCACAATACATACATGTAATTATATAGAAGCACACACAAATTTCACTACTTGATAGTCTTTGACGTTGTCTAATGTTGTTGGATATCTAAACATTTATCGACGTCATCAAATTAAAGCTGTAGTGTACGCTCAACACTGTTATGTGCCTCGCAGGCCGCGTATTTACAAAATGACCCCTCAATTATGCAAATTATGCCATTTGTGTGAGTGTAACCACTATGGCACTATCCGATGTCAATTTCTGGTTTGGAAGTTTCTTTGTTTTTTTTTTAAACTCAAAGACATACTTTATTTCAAGAGAATGCTAAGAACCATACAACAGTTTCTCCCACCTTTCCAACAATGGCAGAAGCGATGAGGGGGTACTACAATCCAAAACCGCAAAATAAAGAGGATAAGAAGTTGCAGCCTTGGCAATGAGGTCTGCACATTCGTTCCCTTGCCTACCATAAAACCGAAAGGATGGTTTCAGCTGACCCTTCCGAGAGCCTAAAATCTCAGTAGTGTAACTCCTCAATCTGGTTTGGAAGTTTCTTCTAAGTTTTAAGTAAAGCTCTTTGGTTCAAAAATATTTAGGAATCGGCATAAAAATTAAGATCTGATTTGACAAAAAAAATTCCAGTGGCGCCAAAATTTCACTTTGGTTTAGGTTAAATAATATTTGACAAAAATTCCGATTGGCGCTAAAATGGCAGAAGACAAAGGAGTAAAGGGGAAAAACAAACCTAAGAGCGCTCACAGAAGTCTGAAGTATGCAAGCCAAAATCAATTCTTTCTTCAAGCCCTCTTCTTCTTCTTCGTCTTCTATCGCTGCCTCAGTAACATCAGGCACAGACGACGATGGTTTAGCTGTCTGGGAGAATAA
Source organism: Turritis glabra (assembly GCA_900406565.1). Classification (NCBI taxonomy): domain Eukaryota; kingdom Viridiplantae; phylum Streptophyta; class Magnoliopsida; order Brassicales; family Brassicaceae; genus Turritis; species Turritis glabra. The sequence continues at coordinate 3,479,434 of OVBN01000020.1, read as the reverse complement.
TCGAAACGCCATCGTCAATACCTACGAGCGTCGGTCTTCTGCGATACCCGATAAGTATATCAATCATCTTTACTGGTCTTCTTCGAATTAGAGCTTTCTTATGTTCACGAAAGAATCGGAATTCAGAGAGATGAGCAGAGTTGTTATTGGATTTCGTATTGTAGCCCCATTTCATTTGCCATTGGGTTATCTGTTTACGTGTTGTTAAGTGTGTCTCTTTACTTTTGGGTATTCAGAAGTCAAAAATTGCTTAAGGGATGCATCGGGAAGCCCCTGAAGAAAGGATCGTCTTCTGCACCTACAAATCTGAAAACTAAGCGCAATTATACCCAATTTCACTTAGAGTTGGGCCAGTCTGATTTCCTGCTCAGACATTGCGCACTGTGTGGAGTTAAGTATGCTCCTGGAGATGAACAAGATGAGAAGAACCATCAAGGTTTTCACAAGATTTATATGAATGGAATCCCTTTTAAGGTTCGTGACTGTATTCTTGAAAGATACGTTTCTTTGATTATTGTAGTAGAGGTTATTTGTTTCAAGTGCTGGCTTTTTCAATTGGTCTCAGGGCTGGCAGAACGAGAAAGCGTTCACAATGCCTTCGTTCAACAAGAACCGCATCGTTATGGTATCTGAAAATGATTCCCCTGCACACAGAAACAAGGTTCATTTCTTCCACCTATTCAACTTGCGCTGTTTATGTTACTGGTTCTTCATTTGGAGGATCTAAAAGAGGTATCTTTAGTATTGCAGGTGCAAGAGGTTGTCAAAATGATGGAGATTGAGCTAGGTGAGGATTGGATTCTTCACCAACATTGTAAGGTATGAGCCCTGTATCCAGGTCTTAACAGACATTTTCGATTATATTCCATAGCTTATACATGATTTCTAGTACTTGATGTCGACTAAATTGAGCCTACTATGATATGATACAAAAAACTTATTGGGAATACTTGCTTTACTTTTGGCCAAATTAAAGGAGGAAGCTTCAACATATTGTGATTCCTTCCATGTCTGTGTGAATTAAACAAGAAAGTTCATTTTGAGAAAAAGAAAAGAGTTTCTTTGATTTCTTTGATGATCTCGTTCAGTCACAAGAAAGATGATATAGCCCAACTGTTGTGAATAGCCTCCAATTACTTTCTCAGTTGTTTCAAGAACTACCTTGTTATCTGTAGGTTTATCTATTCGTTTCCTCTCAGAGGATCTCTGGATGTCTAGTTGCTGAACCAATTAAGGAAGCATTTAAGCTTATAGCTCCTCCTGATGAAGAAAGACAGTTAAAGAAAGAGAGCTCCTCCTCGCCTTCAACCTCCATTCAGTTTGGAAACATTGTGCTACAAAGAGAGGTATTGAAAAGATGTCGAGCTTCAGATGATAGATTAGATAATGGAGCAATTGCATGTGAAGAAGAAGCTAAACCAGCTATTTGTGGAATTAGAGCGATTTGGGTCTCACCTTCTAACAGAAGAAAAGGCATAGCCACACAGTTACTTGATACCACGAGGTAAAGAACTCTACCAACCACCTGAAAACTATTCTCATTTGTTAATATTCATACATTATGTTGACATTTCGTTTGTTTGTATAAAAAAAACGCAGGGAAAGCTTTTGCAACAATGGGTGCATGTTGGAGAAATCTCAGTTAGCATTTTCACAACCAAGCTCCATAGGAAGATCTTTTGGATTTAACTATTTTGGAACTTCTTCATTCTTAGTTTACAAAGCTCAACTAATTTATACTCACTTTTCTTAATCGGCATAGATTTCAATAATTTTATCAGAGACCTTTTTTCACTGTTATTCTCAGAAGTCAGAGCCGTACTTTTTGTCTGTTTTCTTTACATTTTTTTAGTTGGTAAATATTGGCTCATAACAAACAAGAAGAGCAACACAATCTTTTGGTTTTGTTGACCTCTCTTTTCCTGCTTTTTAATCTTCTATTATCCCCTCTAATCTTCGTTTGATCTTAGCTAAACTTATAAATTAAACTATGCCAATGACAAACACAAATTACTCAATTGAATTATAGTCTTATAGACAAACATAAAATAGCATGTTATATTCATACAAATTAATTCACACAACGAGTTGAATGTGAATGTATGAATTATTTCACACAACTAATTCACACAACCCTCTTATGAGCTTCACAGCGTGCTAAACGTGTATATATGTGAACTGAATGTTTTAGTTGGGCTATGTTTTCCTAAATTATTTCAAAAAGTTAGTGACAAAAGATTATCTGAAATAATTCACAAATAACACTAAGGTACTTGGGTGTTTAGGTCACTCCAAAGGTTCAGGTTGTAGACAAAAACAATGTATCAAGATTCAAGACCAATCAAAATATCAAGTTACTTTGGAAGTTTTGTGTAGAATTTGAAGTTGTTTTAAGAGCATATTGAGTGAATGTAATAAGCAAGGTGACAAAGACAAATGTAAGAAAAAAGTCTTCGATGTATAGCACCAGAACAGAGGCTTACGCAGCTTCTGTTGCTTGACAAACTCATAGAACACATACTATTGTTATTACACCCTTATTTAATTAACGGGAACATACTAGAATAGAGGATTAACAACTTTCAAGTCTAACAATTGTATAGCAAATCTATACCAATCTTTGCTGAAAGCAGTTCTCAAACAGCCTAGAATCGAAACAGAGTATCAAATTTATAATAGCAGAGATCAGAGAACCTATGCCACATGTTGGATTCTGCCTACATAATTAACACCAATGTGTATAATAAATTGAAACTACACACCATTTACACCAAAAATTGCAGACTCTACCAGGTTCTTGAATTTGGTATCAATCACAGAAAGGGGTTATCAAACAAGAAAGTAAAGCAAGAAATATGCATCAGAAAATAAAAGGGTTCTGACGGAATCAATATATAAGTTTCGTCAACTTTGTAACACTAAGAGACATACGCTAATAGCAGAACATATAGATTTCCAGTCAATAAAGAGTTATCATTAATTCATTATACAGTTTTAGAAGTTGTAAAATATACGAGTTTTAAAACATAAGTCCACAAATATACCACAAATCTATAGAAGCTAACATAGCAATTTAGCAACGGTTGAACAAAGATGCAAGATGCAAGATGCATGATGGAAGATGATACATGCAGGATGCCAGAATTGCTAAGAATAACAATGAAATTTAACCGCAAGTTTGCGAGCATATTATTTTCTACTCTAAAACAATTCCACAACATTTAAAAAAACCTACGTTCGGAACCTGCAAGAAGGGTCTCTTCTTACGTTAAAAGATATATCCCCATGTATAAGGGAGACTAAGATATACCGATTTAGTACAATGAGAGACGTACGACACATACAATCACCAAAGAAGAGATTACATAATTTCTAATCAAGAAAGGTTTAGATGATATTGTAAACACAGAATGTGTACATAAATTTATGATGGGATACTCTATTTTAAGTGACTACCTAGATGGAGCCTAGAAATTAAATTCCCCACAATATCAACGATACTGATCACGGGAATACATACATATTCTACCTTTTTAACAGTGGATAGGTTAACAGTAAATCCCAAGAATCTAGCGCATACTAGCTCAAGCTATACGTTTCTAACTATAAATGGCTCAAGCCTCAAGCTTTTTATCACACAAATATATACGTAGTAATATCAATCAATCAATAGAAAATTCTAGGATCATATAGCAAATACATGTCACTGAGAATCTAAGCAGTTTTCAAGCAGATAACTGAACAAATCAAAATTAGTTCTTAATTCAAGTATACGTCTATAACTTAACCTGTGAAGAACTTCATACGTAACCAATTATCAAAAAAAAAAAAAAAATGTTTAGAAGACCACATACCTGTGATTGTTACAGAAGTCTGTGCTACACTTGAAATCCCCTCCAGAGTACTCGAGAGTTTGACAATATTTTCAAGCACATGCCCTGTAGAAATAAAATATAGTATATACTGAAAATCTAAGCAGTAGATAACTAAACAAGTTAGTCTTTAATTCAAGTAAACGTCTATAACTTAACCTGTAAATTTCATATATAACCAATGTTCTTAATTACTTATTCTGAAATTTTTTTTAAGTCGTGGGTAAAGGGTTGTTTTTCCCGAATCTCAGTCTGTCTAAAGACTAATGATGTTTAAGCCGTGGGTAAACTGATCTTTGACCAGTAAACTGAAACCAATCCAAGGTATTTCTCCAAATAATTCTATTAAGCCGTGGGTACAGACTAATGTTGAAGCCGTGGGTACTAAAACCAATCCATAGTGATCTGTATCTTTGTCTAAAGACTGAAGAAGTAACATATTTGTCTAAAGGCTAATGTTGAAGCCGTGGGTACTAAAACCAATCAAAAGTGACCTGTTTCTTTGTATAAAAGACTGAAGAAATAACGTCTTTGTCTAAAAATTCTTTTAAGCCGTGGGTAAAGGATTGGATTTTGAAGCCGTGGGTACTAAAACCAATCCAAAGTGATCTGTTTTTTTGTCTAAAGACTGAAGAAGTAACTATGTCTCTGTCTAAAGACTAACGTTGAAGCCGTGGGTACTAAAACCAATCCAAAGTGATATGTTTCTTTGTCTAAATACTGCAGACGTAACAATGTCTTTGTCTAAAAATTCTTTAAGCCGTGGGTAAAGGATTGGCTTTTGAAGCCGTGGTACCAAAACCAATCCAAAGTGATATGTTTCCTTGCAAGACTGAAAAAGTAACAGTATTTGTCTAAAGACTAATGTTGAAGCCGTGGGTACTAAAACCAATCCAAAGTGGTATGTTTATTTGTCCAAAGACTGAAATAATAAACGGAACATGATCCATGTTTAGAGATTTCAAGCCGTGGGTAACATAAGGGATCAATTTTCGAATCAGTCTGAGTCTAAAGACTAATGTTTTAAGCCGTAGGTTCCATTTTTCTTCCACCAAAGACAAACCAATCCAGTCTTTTGTCTAAAAATTCTTTTAAGCCGTTGGTAAAGGATTAATTTTTCCGAATCTCAGTCTCTGTCTAAAGACTGATGATGTTTAAGCCATGGGTAAACTGATCGTTCATCTTTGACCAATAAATTGAAACCAAACCAAAGTATTTGTCCAAATAATTATTTTAAGCCGTGGGTAAAGGATCGGTTTCAGTCTTAGTTTTTCTTTTAAACAAACCGTAATAACGATCCGTGCTCTTTGTCAAGAGATTTCAAGCCGTGGGTATATAAAAGACTAATGTTTTAAGCCGTGTGTTCTGTTTTGCTTCCACCAAAATCCAATCTTTTGTCTAAAATTATTTTAAGCCGTGGGTAAGGGATTGGTTTTTCCTAATCTCAGTCTTTAGACGATGATGTTTAAGCCGTGGGTACTGTTTCTTTGTCTAAAGACTGAATAACAAACCGAAGGCGATCCATGTCTAGACATTTCAAGCCGTGTGTTACATAAGGGATCAATATTTGAATCCCAGTCTCTGTCTAAAGACTAATTTTGAAGCCGTGGGTACTGTTTTCCTTCCAGTAAACTGAAAACCAATCCGTAGGACTTCTTACAAGAAGTTTGGTGGGCAAAGATCAGTTTTGAATCTTCTTTGTCTAAAGAGTGAAAATTTCAAGCCTGGTATCTGTTTTATTTTAAACAAACCGTAAAAACGATCTGTGCTCTTTGTCAAGAGATTTCAAGCCGTGGGTATATAAAAGATCAAGTTTTGAATCTCAGTCTGTGTCTAAAGACTGCTGATATTTAAGCCGTGGGTTCTGTTTTCCTTCCACCAAAAAGAAACCAATCCAATCTTTTGTCTAAAATTCTTCTAAGCCGTGGGTAAGGGATTGGTTTTTCCGAACCACAGTCTCTGTCTTAAGACTGACGATGTTTAAGCCGTGGGTAAAGGATTGGATTTTGAAGCCGTGGGTACTATAACCAATCCAAAGTGATATGTTTCTTTGTCTAATGACTAAAGAAGTAACAATGTCTGTGTCTAAAGACTAATGTTTCAAGCCGTGGGTTCTGTATTCCTTCCACCAAAATCCAATCTTTTGTCTAAAATACTTTTAAGCCGTGGGTTTTTTCCGAATCTCAGTCTATATCTAAAGACTGATGATGTTGAAGCCGTGGGTACTGTGTATTTGTCTAAAGACTGAAATAACAAACCGAACGTGATCCATGTCTAGAGATTTCAAGCCGTGGGTAACATAAGGGATCAATTTGCGAATCGGTCTCAGTCAAAAGACTAATGTTTTAAGCCGCGGGTACCATTTTCCTTCCAACAAAAAGAAACCAATCCAATCTTTTGTCAAAAGATTCTTTTAAGCCGTGGGTAAAAAGGATTGGAATTTTCCGAATCACAGTCTCTGTCTAAAGACTGATGATGTTTTAAGCCGTGGGTAACTTTGATCTTTGACCAGTAAACTGAAACCAATCCGAAGTATATTTGTCGAAATACTTCTGTTTTAAGCCGTGGGTAAAGGATCGGTTTTTCAGCCCCGGTCTAAAGACTGTATGGGTCCAAACTCGTCGGGACAATATCCCCAAAAAAGAATCTGACAGAACACCATTAGTTGAGTGTTTGCCTATGATCTCTCTTGGGTTCGAAAGAAAAACAAAAACAACGAAAGAAATCTAACAAAAAACCAAATTAAAGAACACGAGCAACAAACCTAAAACCGATCGCAACAATTTCACGCTCTATCAAAAGCGCTACAAAAGAAAACAAAAAAAACGAAAACCAAACCCCCTTAAACAAAATCAAGTAACACAGAAAAAGAAGAAGAAAGAACTTGTAATTCACAGAAAACTTTGAAACGCAGAGTCGCGATTCGTTTGGTTTTCAAACTGTCAAAGCCGCTTCAAAACGAAAAAACGAAAAGAAAACCCAAATAAAACCAAAACAAAATACTGACAATAGTGAGATTTAGAAACCCTAGAAATCAAGAGAAATGGAAGATTTCTTACAGTGATCTCACAGCTACAAATCTTCTTCGATCATGAATAATTCGATCAAGAAAAATATGCGAAACAGAGAAAATTATGAGAAAATTATGTCTCTCTTCTGACTCTATCTTTGATATGCTTCCTTTTTATAAACACACTTATGGCGGTTCCTAATTTGCCTTTTTTTTTTTTTTAACAGTAAGTAACTTTCTTCTAATTTCCTTTTGTTTTTTTAACATCGGTAAGTAACTTCTTCTAATTTCCTTTTTTTTTTAACATCAGAGTAACTTTCTTCTAATTTCCTTTTTTTTTTTAACATCATTAACAGTAAGTAACGTTCTTCTCATTTCCATTTAGAAAAAGTGGCCTTAAATTAGCCCGATTACATAAGGGCCCATTAAGTAATGGGCCGTTTACCCTGCGCATAGTTTTTGCGATCATTTTTAGCTTCTGTTTGTTTTTTGTGAATTTATTAGAAAAAGTCAAAATACAAAATTTCTACTAGTCCCAATCGAATTGTCACAACTTTATTATTTAAACGAGTTTCATAAGAAAGGGAAAACAAGAAAAAAAAGAAAAGAAAGAGTTTTGCTTAATTTCGATTGATAGTTCGATCTAATCCAAGTTTAAAACTAGTCAAAGCTTTTTATGTATTTTGGTTAAGAAGAATTTGTTGATTTATTTCCTAAAGTTTGTTATTCTCTTAAAAGATTGAAAATCCTAGTTAAAATATGTGTTACTCAGATAATAATTATTTACAAATAGTATAAAGTAAAATCATTCTTATCTACGACATAATTTAAAATTTGAGCTCATATAATTCTAATAAACCCTATAAAATAAACCACAACAAAAAAAAAAGTTAAGAAAAGTTTATAAATCTGATGTAGGGCATTTTCTTTTTATAAATGACAATAAAATATTTTCCAGTAATCAACTGCAAATCAGATTCCTATGTACAGTAATTTGAAAACTTACTATTTAGTTTTGTTACTTAAAAGTAAAAAAAAAGTCGTAAAAAAATATTTAAAATTAATGAAAGAAACCTTCTATTAATACGATTATTGAAATAGCTATAATAATGTAATGTATTGAAAAGGTAAAAATGGTTATGGGGATTGATTGAGAAGAGACGGAGGAGGAGGAGAGAGAAAAAAGGAGGCTTCTTCCCCCTACCAACTGCGATACACTATCCCCACAAGCAAACCCCATCATCATCTCCCTTGTACCTTTCAATCTCAGGTCAGCTTCTCGATTTCGATCCTAAGGTTCTCTTCGATTTCGGTTGCTTACTGATACCAGTTCGGTGATTTGGATCCGTTTGCTAGGGTTCTCCTGCTCTCTCTCATAGGTTTCGATTATGCGATCGGTTTTCTAAATTGTTTGATTTTTGAATCCGATCCTCATTTCTTTCACTCTCTTTTGGGTTCTTCATGTTTCAATAGTGACTGAATCGTTTTCATCGAATTTGTTTAGGTTTTATCCGAATTGTCTTTTGCATTCTTATTTGCAGATTTGAGATTGTGAAAACACTTATAAGTCTTCTTTACACGCATATGTGCAGACAGCTACACCAAGGAACAGCGTCCGTGAAAATGATTTGTTCCATCAAGGGTTGCTGATTATAGAAACTTAGTTCCTGATAAGTTGGAGGAAGCTGTTTCCATTTTGCGGATCTTATAGGAAAACGTTTGGCACTTTATGGCTCTGGAACATGTTTGTGAAAAGCGGCTTCAAGCAAAGACCTTTTGTAGCCAAGAGTTTCAGTTGACTATCAATTGGGATGATTTAACTTGTCCCATTTGTTTGGACTTCCCTCACAATGGTGTGCTTCTCCAGTGTTCTTCTTACGAAAACGGCTGCCGTGCATTTGTCTGCAATACAGATCACCTTCACTCTAACTGTTTGGATCGTTTCATTAGCGCCTGTGGTACTGAATCACCCCCTGCTCCTGATGAACCTCGGTCTAAGGTTTTGGAAGAGAGTTGCAAACCGGTGTGTCCACTGTGTAGAGGAGAAGTTACCGGGTGGCTTGTTGTAGAAGAAGCTCGTGTCCGTCTTGATGAGAAAAAACGTTGCTGTGAGGAAGAAAGATGCAGGTTTATGGGTACTTACTCGGAGCTTCGCAAACATGCTCAGTCAGAGCATCCAGATTCTCGTCCTTCAGAAATTGATCCAGCACGGAAGCTTGACTGGGAAAATTTCCAGCAGTCGTCTGAAATAATCGACGTGTTGAGCACAATTCACTCAGAAGTTCCAAGAGGAGTGGTTTTAGGGGACTATGTGATCGAATATGGAGATGATGACACAGGAGATGAATTTGAAGATGTTCCTAACAATGAAGGAAACTGGTGGACCTCTTGTATTCTGTATCAAATGTTTGACAATATAAGGAATGCCAGGAATCGAAGAAGATCAAGAATGACCGAGAGCAGGAGAGGGAGTCGCCGCTCTAGTTATGATAACTCCAACTCTGATGACAGCTCAGTTGCATCCATAGAGTTCCCGGAGTATAGAATAGATGAGATTGATGATGAGTTCATCAGCACAAGTGGAGCTAACAGAAGTAGTTCTATGCACCAAAGGTCAGTATCGTCTATTGCTTTACACCACTAATTTGGTATCATTGCTGTCTGCAGAGATATTTATATTCTTATTTTCCATAGTTTATGATTATTCTACACTGATATTAGAGGCTTACCGGTGAGCCAGGTTAATACGCACCTTGTGGATGGAATGTGAATTAGCTTATCAGGTCCCATTGTTATGATATCTCTGACATAGTGGCTCGGGGTGTTGACCTGGTTTAGTAGCTTTCTTGTGCTATATATGATAGTTACATAATAGACATTGCTTGATGCCATGGTCTCTTTGATTTACAGTTCAAGAAGGCGTCGAACCCGCTTCTACGAAAATTAGGTATTAACTTTATGTCTGTATGCTTTTGGTTTAATCTTCTTGTAGATCTCTTATGTTTCTTTTCTTCTTCCGCAGTCAGCTGGTAAATGAAGCGAAGCAACTGAAGCAGACCAGCCTATTCGTAGCCAGTGTTCTTGGTTTTGGAGTTTGGACCCCTCTTCTTCTTCTTTTTCTTTCTACACATAAATTTTATTTTAGGTTTGTCTTGTGACATGTCTCGCCGTCGCAGCCTTTGTACAAAAACAAAACAAAAAGCCGTTTTTGGATATCGTAGTACCCTTTGTCGTTGATTTTTTTACATGCATCTTTGAACAATGTAGATATTGAGAGACGTAAATCTTAGAAGTCAACGTTCGTGCAGCAATTTTAACATTTACTTTCAGTGAACATATTATGTTTAAAGCGTACTCTTATTACCAGTACCAACACAACTTGGTCATAGTACATGGAATCATCATACAATCCACCACTAGAGAACAAGTGACACAAACTCAGAAACTAATATGGGACGTTATTGGGCAAGTTTCTTATGACATTACTCTTAACTCCCATCTTGGTACGCATTGTCTCACCTCTCTGGCTCATCTCCTTGCGCACTTTCATCCTCAGTGTCTCCTCTTTTGATGGTACCGTCTTCAGACCCAGGCTCTTGTACCTAAGAATTTACCATTTGTGGTGGGAATAACCTTTAGTCAGATTAACTAGCTGATTATATAGTTTAATAGGTTTGGATGATTAATGGGTTTGGAGAAAAAAACCTTGAAGATAAAGAGGCAATTATCTGGTTGCTGTTTTGAGACGTTGGGTGTGGCTTCTGTCTGTAGTAACGCATGAATTCACGGGATCCGAGAGTTTTAGACGTTGTTGTGTTCTCAGATTTCTCCGTGATCACGAGCTCAGAACCACCAACGAGTTCTACAGTGTTGTCTGTTTCACCAGATACAACAATCTGCTTTCCAGCTTCATCAACATAGCTGCTCGATTTCAATCCAAAGGAAGATGTATTAAGATTTGGCATAGAAAAGAAATAGAGGTGAGAACAAGAACAATAACGATGATAGAAGAGACTTCAAACCTGCTGCTGTAGTCATAGAACTCTTCTAGTTCAGCATCTTCATCATCATCACCATCACCATAATGCAATTTGCAATGACTCTTTGCTTCCATATGCTTTCTTACAGCTTCTAAGCTGCTAAATGGACGACACAGCTCATTGCAGTACAGACACATGAAGTCTCTCTTGACCTGAATGATGAGCCATGTATAAGTAAACAGGAGTAACAAATTCAAAGCTTTAAAAACAATGAACACTGAATGATAAATTGATGAGCCAGAACCTTAAGACCGAGGTACGTGAGAAGCCCTTCAGGATCCTTCAGATACTCAACATCGGGAATGAAGAAACCATGGTACTTATGCATGTGTACCATACAGCTCTCTAAGGTCTTGTGTTTTATGTCACACATCAAACAACAGGTTGGATCCAGCTCATACTTGTCAGCATCATCATCCATATCTTCAGCAGATCCAGACTCATTTACATTCAACTTAGACAAAGAATCTGAGGCTTCTTCAGCAGCCAATTCCTCATCTGAATCAACCTCCACCCATTCATCTTCACTATCATCATCAATCGAACCCCTGTGTTGAACACGGCGAGGAAGTGGCCTGATAATCGCTACATCCTCCTCTCCATTGATTGTTGTCCCTTGCGAAACCCGCAAAACATGGCTCCGCGACTGAAGATGCTGCTCATGAGCCTTGGAACTCCTGTATCCTTTACCACAGATTCCGCAAGTATAAAGCATGGGAGCTTCATTAGATTTATTTTTCTCCTGAGCAAGAGCAGATTGTCTAGCCTCAAACAACGCTTCTGTAACTCCAGGAACTCCAGCCACCTAACAGAATCAATAAATTCAAAACCCTTAACAACAAAAGTTTCACAAATGCGTAGGAGTAACCAAATCTATCAAGATAGATAAGTTTCAAAACAATCGTACAAGCAAAGACACACATCAAGAAAGATTCTACAACCTTAAAACGAACCATTTCGATTGCAAAATGGAAAAGTCTGTTTCCGCAGATAGTTTCATCTCATCGACGTAATATTTTCCCGAGAAACAAATAATAATCCGAGCTCTAATTCGATTAGAAGATTAACCTTGCGCTTGAGATTGTAGCGGTGCCAATCGGACTTGTAATGAAGGTTTCGCTCTTCTTCGTCCTTGAACTCCATGTTACACGCGTTACATGTTAAACCCGGCATCTCTCTTCTTCAATCTCAAGCTCGATCTCGAATGATTCAAGAAATGTAAAATCACAGAAATCTTGTTCGATGGATAAGGATTTGTTTATATGTAAAGCGACGCGGCTCGTAGATTGGATTGTGTTTGTCTACAAAAGCGTCGATTGATTGGCATCAAAATGAGGAAGAAGGCGCCGATTTTAGATCCGATCGGCTCAGTTCCTGACCCGATCTAAATATAGCCCATTTGTACTTTTATTGGCCCATTAATATTTTTCTTTTTAGTCGCAAGTGGCCCATTGATTAAGCTTGTTACTTAATTACACTTGATTAAACTAAACTGACACAGTGGAAAATTTTGTACCACTCGGTGCAAAAAACACTCTGAAGACTTTCATAATTATATTAAAATTATAACTTGATTAATTACTTCATTCTATCATGAATTTTTTTTCTTTCCAAATTCAGATCTCTTGTTTTTTTTTTCCACGTCTGTATAGTACATCTTATAATATCTAAACATCATGTGATAAAAACAGAATATAACACATGATTATACGACAATTACAAAAGAATTATGATTTGAGTGTTTTGTTTTTGCCTAATTTTATTAGTGGGAAACAAATTTTAACCGCAGCCCTGTAATATAGGAAACTAACCGTTCACCTCAAAATAATAATTAAAAAAAACATTGAGAAAACCAAAAAAAAAAAAAAAAACAAGAAGACGACAAATAACGAGAAATAACCTATTTTCCTCAACACTTGATTATTTCCTTCAACGAACTTCTTCTCCCTCCTCCTCCCCTTTTCACCATGGATTCCGTCTCCGGTTACGCCGGAACACGTCAGCCTCGATCCGGTGGCAAAATTGTTCGACCACGACGAACCGCCTCCGTCAGGACTCCGTATGACCGCCCCGTTCCGAGATCCCGAGATCCTCCACAGCAAAACCCTAGTTGGATCTCCAGGCTCGTTTACAAACCTGCCAGCGTAATTGCCTCCGGCGCCGGCAAATTCATTTCCTCCGTCGTCTTCTCGGAATCTTCTTCGTCTTCTTCGGAGGACGAGGATTCATCTTCAGGTTTGTATTATTCATTTTGGGTTTAGATAGGATTAATTTGAAAATTTTGAATTTTTTTGTTAATTGTTTGGTCGAATCTGAAACCTACCGTTTCATTTGAAATGTGAATTTGATTTAAAGCTTTCCCATTTTCTCTTTCCTTTAATATGTGGGAACTTAATAGCAGTTAAGCATTGGTGAAGTACTTCTACTCTATTTAGTTAGGTTACTTCTAAAGCTATTAACTTTGTACTAATTCTAAAGCTCCTATTTTTATTCATATATGAATCAATTAGGTTCGACCCGTTCTCCTTCTTGGTTTGCATATATTGTAGTTCTGGGGTTGAGAAAACCTGCCAGGTTTTATATGTTCTCCTCCTTGTTTGCAGGTATTGATGGTGATGAGGATGTTGAGAAGAACATTACTAATTTTACTGAAGAGGTACTAAACCACTTTATTCGTTTTGGTGATTGCTATGCCAGTGTAGTAGTCCTATGATATTTGTTTGAATTCACTGTTCACATAATTGATTCTTCTTTATTGCCGCAATGGATTGGTGTTGCTAAAGATGTACTGAGTCTACCTTTTCGCCTTTTTTAGTATGCATGTGAATTGTATTATGATCCTGATACTGTACAAGTAAATTTCGTGAAGCAAACACTTTTTCAACTGAGAGTATTTTGATGAAAGCATGATTTCAGTTTATGTGGAGTGAATTTGATGTGTGCTTGTGTGAATAGGACCTTCTGGATGCCCAGCAACCAACCATCCAACGACTCAGTTCTAAGCGTGTAATTGAGCAGCTTCTCATGCAAGAAACTTTTGCAAGGTATTTCTCGATGTCTGGCTTTCTAGACGTCATAAGTAGCAGTTTCTTTCGCCTGTCTTATTATTTACATCTCTTAGCTTAAAAAATTTTGTGTTATTTTTTTAGCTACCAAATCTAAGCTGATCTTGTATCCTGCTAAGTCATTGATGTGTATGTTTTTTCAGGGAAGAAGGTGATAGATTGATAGATATCATCAAGGCTAGGGTTGTAGATCATCCCAGTGTCCCCGCTACTATTGAGGGGAGGCATAATGACAATGGATTGATTAGTGGTATGTAACTACTGATGGTGGACTGTGCAAGCAGACATGATTAGTCTTTGTGATAACAGACTTTTCTATTTTGTTTCCAGACGTGAATGTGGGTGAAATGTCCAATACAGCTGTTATGGAAGCAAGGAAATGGTTAGAGGAGAAGAAATCAGGATCAAGTTCAAAGTATCAAGTAAGTTCTGAAAACTCGCTTCTTAACTGTTTATATTGCTGCAGCCTACAGGTATGTCCTTTTTTGTGATATCTCGTCTCTGTGCTCTGAGCCAGTGTTCTCTATACAAGGAGACATCTTCTGTTTGTGTAAAATTCAATGTGTGATTTGATTGTTCTATGCTACTCCATCTGATCAGCAATGTAGAGCTCGCTTGCAAAAGTAGTTTGTTCAGTATTTTGAGTGTGGCCATTTAGTGACGTTAATCCTGAAATGTCCTGATTTAAAAATACCTTTTTGTCCGCTTAAAATGCAAAAGATCCATATAGCTGCTCTTTCTTTTGAGGACAAAGACCATTTGCTCAGAAGAATTTGTTCAACTTAGCTTCTCTTCACAGTATTCCGCCATTTGTGTTTCTTTTCCATTGTGCTTTAAATGATGATCACCATCTCAGCCGTTAGTTTAAATCTCCAGGCAACTGAAGATGGTGCTGGATCGCCTGTGGACGTGGCCAAGTCATATATGCGAGCTCGTCGGCCATGGGGATCTCCTGCTGCGAATAATTCAGAGTTTCGATCACCATCACCAGCAGGAATGCAAGGGATACCCTTTCCTTATAGTGCTGGAAACCTTTCCTCATCCAAGGTTAGAACTTTACGTTTTCCAATATATATGCAGCAGTGCATACTTTTCTTATGGTCAAATGTTGTTTGAAAGTCTGAAGTTGTTTCATCTTGCTTTATGAGTTAAAAATCTCTGTGTAACTTCTATTGTTTATGTTAGTTAACCACGAGACATTGTGGGACACTATTTCCAGCTTTTCCAAAACCAAAGTTGCATACCATTTTGTTCTTCTAATGGCTCTCTCAAATTTACCCATATTCATTCTGACATTTGATACCGCAATGCAGCTGAAAAGGAAATCCGGTTCTAATCAGTCATGGAATATTCAAGATGAAATTCGCAAAGTCAGAGCTAAAGCAACAGAGGAAATGCTTAAAAGTCCCAGTAGTGTGGCCTCTTTGGAACCTAAACACAGCCCCTTTGTTTTAGCGACTGGTATGCTAAAAGGAAATGCAGCATCTTTGAATGCTGATGGAGGTGTTCAAGGTGTTTTTGTTTTTTTTATTCACACGTGGAAGAAGTTTTTCAGTAATAGACATGAGATGAAGCTGAAAGTATTTCCTGTTCTGGTTACATGTGTAACTCTTCTTTTCTATTCTGTCAGCTCTACGGAATGAACAAAGCGGGGTTTTACCAAATTCAGCCATACCTACCTCTGAGCAAAATCAGGTATCAAGCACTCTTTAGACCATGTGTCTGTATACCAAGAAACTTTCAGGTCCAATCTTTTTTTTTGTTCCCTTGTGTGTTTTATTTGAGTGAAGACTACAGGAACTAATCAAGCCGTTGAAGAAACAGGAGTTCTACCCATTAGATCTCGTTAGTTTCTCT
Organism: Turritis glabra; assembly: GCA_900406565.1. Lineage (NCBI taxonomy): Eukaryota > Viridiplantae > Streptophyta > Magnoliopsida > Brassicales > Brassicaceae > Turritis > Turritis glabra. The sequence continues at coordinate 3,463,590 of OVBN01000020.1, read as the reverse complement.
CTTATTCCTTTCTTTGTAATCACTCTCTCATCTTCGATTTTTATACTCTGTCTTATGAATTTAATGTTTTCTGCTTAGATGGAATTGGTTTGGATGAGACATTTATCTCCACACAAGGAGTCAAGCCATCTGAAGATATGAATACCGCTCCCCGAAGGTTCTTTTTACTATGCTTATCCTGCCAACGCAGATTGTACCTTGTTTCGTCTCTACATATCCATTTTTAAGTATATCAATCTTCTTAAGTTTTTCAACTGTATTCGACAGTGGAACCGCTGTAGATGACTTCAATGATCAAGATGGCGATTTTATCCAACCTAGCTCGACTATCGGAGACACCACAAATGGTATACATTGGATTTCTAGATTCCTTTGGTTTTGGATGATGTTTAGTTGGGTTCACTTAGTTTACTTGCGCTCCTATTAATGCAGCTGTCTTGGCTCTTGGGGCAACTTTGGATCCAACTGGGAACTTTTGCATCCCAAAAGATGTGTTTGAAACATCAAAAGAAGCTGATGAAATAGGTGCATCACGTCCTACTTCTAACGGTTTCCCATCTTCATCACCTAGGTGAAAAATAGCTCTTTTCGAAAAACAGGCTCCTTTGTTTGGCTAGTTTGACGTTTTATGACATTATATCCTACTAAGCAAAAAACTTGCTTTTTTCAGTTCATTAGTGGCTATGGAAGGTCAACCAAAACCCAAACCACCAGAAGAGACCGAGGCTTCTCAACCTATAGCTGAAATTCATGGTGATGATATGACAGTAGGGAATGGCTCAGATGGTGTGATTAATAATGAAAGCAATGAGAGCGAGTCAAGCGCCTCACATAACAGTTCAAGCACGCATGAAGAAGAGTGGCTCCCAGGAGATCAGTCTCTACCAAACTCAAACTCAGCAAGTAGCAGCCCGGGTACTACCAAGGTCTTGGCATACAGCAGAAGAGGAAGAGGCCGCGGTAGAGGAAGAGGCCGAGGAAGTCGAGGCAAAGGACGGGCCAAATAAACTCTGTAAGATGAGCTGTACACAACAAACCAAATGCAGTAGGAGAGTATTATGAGGTAGGATTATGTGACATCTCTTTTAGATTTCGATCCCACTCTGTTTGTGTTTGATCTTTGTCACTTGGTATCTTTTAGGTTTTCTTGTAGTATTTGAGTTAGGAGGATTTGTCTTCTTAAGTTATGTTGAATCGTCTCTATGGTTTTATTCATTTGTCTGAATCTCCAATGTTTATGTTGTAAGATTGAAGCTTGGTTTCGTTCCAGCTGACAAAGCTTTGTAGTTTGCACTGGCAGTTTCCATATTGAACTCTTTTTTCTTTGCTCAATGCCAAATTTAAACTTTTAATTTGACCAAAAAAGCCAACACCTAAATTTTGGGGGAAATCCCAAGCACTGCGACTAACACTCATCTTTCATCTCGTAAACTGTCACTTGTGTCAATCTAATATATGCAAATTCTGACATCATCCGGTATATTACCTAGTTTCGATACTAGATGAGATCACTCGGATGAGAACATTGCAATATGAATAAATCAAGTGAGTTCAACATCTAGTGTTGACAAAATCTCTTTAATCAAAGGTACAAAAGCAGTAACGAGCAAATAAATAAATAAACCCAATAAGCAAATTTTTATCAAGACAGAGAGAAAAAAACAGACAAAGAAACAAAAGTGAAGAAAACGAACAACAAAACCCAAATAAGCAGCGATCGAAGCTAATAAACACAGAAGAGCGAAAGCTCGGACATTCAAATCTGAAAAGCAATACGAAACAAGTCACGAAGATTCAATCATTGGGGTTGGTGTCGGAACTCGGAAGTTACTTGTTTTGTTCCGATTTTGTTTTTGTCTGAATTCTGGTCAAATCTTTATACTCAAATCTTCAATCTTCCAACACTTGTTTCTCTGCTTACAAGCTTGGGTCCCGCTTCTCATTGCCCGCTTCCTTCATCTTCAATTCGAAATTCATCTTTCTTTAAAGGCAATTCGAATCTGTTGCTCTGTTCTCAAAGCTCCAATCATCTATCCAACTCCACTGATCTCGTCGATTTGCTCGAACTGAAATTTTCGGGAATTCTCAAGTTCTTAGCTTCCGAATTGGGCGTGAATGAAAAAATGCTGGGTTTTTCTGCTCTGATTCAGTTTTGTGTTCTTACCCTCTCGTGAAGTTGGAGAAAGGGTTAGTTGGTGATTCTTCCTTCTGATGGATTGATTTGGTAACTCCAAGTTAGGGTTTTTAATATATTCTGATACTGAATTAGCCGAGGTTGAATTTTAAGGTTCTTGGTGTAAGCTGGTTCGTAGATAATGATCTCTAGGGTTTTGGTTTTGGGGAGATGAGATTTGGATTTTGCATTCTATGCCTTCTAGAATTACGAGTTCTGGAAATGAAATTGGAGTGGCCTGTAGCTTCAGCTAAGTTCTTGAAATGCTCCTGGGTTTGAGTTTGAGAATTAATCCGTTGATGAGTTGGGTTTGTTTGTGTGAAGGATAACTAGAAGCTGAGAGGGTGCATTTTGTGCACTCCTCTGACTATTTCATCTGGTTTCGGTGTTAGAAGAAGAAGAAGCAGAAAGAAGTATGCAGCGTCTTCAAGATCCCAGGATTGATCTGGCTGAGCTGAAAGTGCAAATTGTGAAGAAGATTGGGGTTGAAAGATCTAGAAGGTATTTTTACTACTTTGGTAGGTTTCTGAGTCAGAAGCTTACCAAGAGTGAGTTTGATAAGTCCTGTTGCCGTCTTTTGGGGAGGGAGAATCTTTCTCTACACAACAAGTTGATTCGTTCGATCTTGAGAAATGCATCTCTGGCTAAATCCCCACCACCAGTTCACCAAACTGGTCACCCTGACAAATCTTTGGTGCTTGGGAAAGAAGATGGACCTGACCAAAGCGGGTCTCTGATCCCTAACCATAATAGGAATGATCCTGTTTGGTCAAATGGGGTGTTAGCCAAGGTTAGGTCTGGAACAACAAGAGATAGGCCTAGTCCACTTGGGCCAAACGGAAAGGTTGAAAGTCTGTTGCATCAGCCACTTTGTAGAGAAGAAAAAAGCGGTAATAGAAGCACGGAGAACAGGGATTTGGGTCCTTTTGCTTATCAAAGATCAGGTCGATACGCTGATGAAAGAGACGGTGCATTTCTTTGTCCTGCTGAAAAAATGAGGGTACCAGATAAGGGTCAGGTTGCAGCTCCATTTAGCAGAGATGATGAAGCTCAAGAGGAGCAAGGTAGATTGATTCTTTCCATGTGTCCTGTGATTGCACCTCTAGGCATTCCATTTTGCTCGGCTAGTGTTGGTGGGGCCCGCAGAACAGTTCCAAATTCGACCAGCGCAGACGTTATCAGTTGCTATGACAGTGGTGGATTGTCAGACATAGAGATGCTGAGAAAGCGGATGGAGAATATTGCAGTAGCACAGGGTCTTGGAGGGGTTTCAGCGGAGTGTACTATTATGTTAAATAACATGTTGGACTTGTACCTGAAGAAACTGATGAAGTCATGCGTTGATTTGGCTGGAGCTCGGTCTATGTATGGAATGCCCAGAAAACAAAGTTTAGACCAACAGCAGAGCCGAGACGAGATTGTAAATGGGGTGCGGCAGAGTAATAGTTTGCACATACAATCTAGCAACCAACCATCTGACATAACGCAAGAACAACATTCAGTGTCTTTGCTTGATTTTAGAGTTGCAATGGAGCTAAATCCGCATCAACTTGGTGAAGACTGGCCGTTGCTACGGGAGAGAATTTCCATATGTTCATTCGAGGATCGAGAAGGGGTGTGAAAGAAAATGTTTGGCATGTTGAATGCTGCAAATTGTCTGAGTAAGCTCTCTGGTCCAAAAAACTGGCCACTGATTTTGGTAGCAAAACGATTCTTAAGCTTTGCATCCCATGATGGACCTGATGGCTGAGAGACACAACTATGCCCTGCGGCAGCAGAATCGAGGCAGGTTAGTAGATATTTATAAGTGCAGCTAAGCCCAAAGAACCGTATTTGAATGTAAATGAATACGTGCTGTTGTAAGATCAAAAGAAATTTGGCCATCCCAGCGAGTTTCAAGCTTTGTGTGTAACACGCTGGCCGATAAGGAAATCAAGAGAGAGTTTTGGCCGAAATACTGTGGATTTTAGCCAGGAGCAAGGTACAAACAATTATGTAATAGCTGCAGTATTGCTCTGTATGTAACATAGTCTTAGAATTGTTTTAGAATTCATATCTTGAAGACACATTGACATCACTTTTACATTTACATTTACATTTTTGTTTCCTCATTTCAATGAAAAGGTTATTTTCAAAGTCAATGAATTGCCTCATTTTTACATTCTACTGGTGGTTTTCTTTCCTGTTTCTTTTTCCCTACAAGGTATTGACATAAATTAGGAACCGTTTCAGATGAATTCCAAAGGGGAAAATGTCTTATGCTCTCTCGCTATGGAGATTCATGAAATTCAGATTCTAAATTCCTTGATGATTCTGCTTTCAGCTTCTCATCCTATTCAACAGTAATAGTTGCTCTCTTTTGTTAGAAACTTTTGGCTCACACTTGGATGCAAATTGAATCCGGCTCATGTTAATACTGGTAGATTGATATTTGGAATACAAAAAGGTTTTTGTTACTCTTGAATGATTTTTCATTTCTCTCTCTCTGTTTCATATGCCTGTAAGGTTAATAGCTATCATGTTAGTGGGAACATCGTTGTCGTATAAGCGGCGATATTCAGAGATACCAAAGCAGGTGAATTCCTTGCTTATCTGTATAAGCCGCGATATTCAGAGATACCAAAGCAGGTGAATTCCTTGCTTATCTGGACCAAAACTCCATCTTCTGGCAAGTCTGGAGTTCATATTCATTAAACAAAAATGCTTCAAGTGCAGATACTACCCTGTAGATTAGTAAGTAGCCTATGAAGTTCCCATATTTCTGGTGAGTTCTTCTTCATCTTATCTCTGTATCTTTGAACTTGTCTCGCAGTGAAGAAGAGTGTCAATTTACTTAAAATAGGTTCGTTGCAGTTTCATCACATCCTGATGTGCCTGAATTGTAGCTACAGTTTAGAAAAGAAGGGCCAAAATGAACATCATTTTGCCGAGGATGGACGTATGTCCAACAGAATTTGTTATCCCCAAAGCTGGTTTATATTTCTCTTCAGAAGAAGAGAAGATATGTTTTGAAAAATATGCAGAAGGCGACTCCATTGTCTTCTCTGAACGCCTTTATTAAGCTTTCCCTGCACAACTTTCCAGAGATCCAAAGAACCAAACTTTTTGTTGCAACAAATTGGTGGAGATTATGAATTCAAAATGATATATTTCTTCTTCAAATGACATCTTTTCCATCTTTCCCACTTTACATTACGGAAAGAAACAGGAAATAAGTGAAAAGACGAGAAACACAGGACAGTTTTGTCAATAGACAAAAGGGATAGAGACAGAGCCGGTGTGAATTGGTATATACACAAAGGAAATGGTGAGGCCCTTTTTAGGCGGGTTCCATTGTTGTTCACAGGCTTTAGATGAAAGAAATAAACAACGTAAGGAAGAAGAAGAAGACGGTTATTTAGAGGAAGTTTCGGCAGTGGCTTTGCAGATTGGGCACCAACTCTTCACCCGCAACCACTCTTGCACACACTTCACATGGTATCTGTGCTCACAGTGTAGCCTCCCAACTTCATCTCCTATTGTATACTCTTCCTGAGAACCACAAATATCAGAGTATGAAGAACTGTAGGGCAAAGGGAAAGAAAATTTCGGATTTCACATATACATATCAGTTCTATATTCACCATCATCAACTATATTAGTCCATTACACTATGTGAGGACACCCGCAACAATAGACAAAGTTTGGTGTTGTTCACTTAGCTAAGCTACAGCAACTCATGGAAGATTTTACTTAAGATTTCATCAAAGCCAAAGACTTGATTATGACTAACAAAACATGACAAAAGAGACAGACCTGGCAGATGCTGCATTTGGCATCTTCCTTGTGATCACCAGGACTTTTTTTGATAGACCCATAACTTAAAGGTTTCATCTGATAGATGCTTGTTTTCAAGCACTTTGATATTGCTTCTTCTGTGAGAGCAGTGCTTACTGTACCAATCCTCTCTTCTAGAGCTAACAGTTCCTGTATAGTGTATTCATTCAAAAGAAAAGACAAAACGGTAAAGATACTACATCCCAAACCGTAAGGCGGGTTTGAAAGATGTAAAGACGAACCTCATATGACATGTTATCGATGTCTAGCCTCATGTCTCGGTGTTGGTCATGGAATAGTCCACCGAGAAGTAAACCTGTCTCCATGATAAGCAGCTCCTGCTGAAGGAGAGGAAAATATGAGTAACAACACGTATCACAATATCTGAAACTCAAAACATGTGTTAAATTTTAACCTCATAATTAAGCTCGATATCTTGTTCGATCCTATCAAGTTCTGGTAAAATCTGCAAAAGCATCCGAGCAATAGAAAACACCAAAAGTTAAACGGTGTTAAGGGCATTGTCGTAAGCACTATTTGATGATGCTCAGACAAGATGTCAAGTTGTAGAGTAACAGGCAATGGTTACCTCAGAGATCCCATCTAAATTGTAACTGCGAAAACTATCTTGACTCAATAAGGAACCAGAGAGGCCAAATTCTGGAAAACCAGAGAACAGCTCCAAAGAGACAGGAGAATTGAGATTGTTTGATATTTCAGTCTGAGACATCTCTGTTGCCCTGATAGAGGATAAACCGTCTCTACCACTCCCTTGGTTTGAGAATCTAATGCGGCTATTACTTCTATTTACGGATCTCTGACTCCCAAATGAAGCAACATCGTTGTCATCATTCAAAATGCAGTGTCTACTATCGGAAACAGAATCTCTCGGATTAAAACTACGACGTCTAACTTCAGCTGGTGGTTCAGTTACATTCTTCCCCCTAGCTGAGGAGCTAGAACTGCTTTCTCCATAAACTTTTCTATTATTACTCATTGTATCTACTTTCCGACTGAATCTTTTGTCCAATCCAAAACCACTTGGAATGACACCGGATAACAACGGGCTGCATCCTCGGTTTGCAGATGTTGACTGGCCAGAGGGACCAGGATGAAACTCTTGCTTGCTCAACCCAAATCTCTGCCTAAAGCCTCTCTTGATTCTTGAGCTTGATGGCAAGTTTGAGCATTCCGCTTCAGGTGTTTTAATTTTTCCATAAATAAGTTTATTGTTAACTCTTCTTTTATCTCTTCCAAGAGAAACTTCCAAGATTTCTGTCTCTGCCTCGTCTTCACTACCTCTGCTGCTCTCTGATGAATCCACGGCAATCTGAGAAAACGGTTGCTTCTCACTTTTCAAAGACGAGGAGCTAGAGCCACAAACCTTAGAGGAAGTTCCAATTACTTCCTTCCCGTTTGGCGAAGAGCGGTATGTAGACAACACCGATTTCTCTTTCTTATCTGAAGAGCCAACAAACCGAGTAAAGTTCATCGATTTTTTCTCATCACTGCAAATAGTAAGCTTGCTACTATTGCTATTAAATCTATTTCTTAAAACAACACCAACTCCCTTCTTAGAGTCAGGTCGCGCTTCAATGGCTCTTTTACCTGACCAACGATCCATGAACTTTTTAAAATGGATGCAATACCTGTAAAAAAAATACTCTTTTATCTTAGCTTATCATCACTTTTATCAGTCGCTTATAGCATAAAGGGGTAAACTCTTGTAGAAAAAACTATTCATTTGGACTCCACAAAGTTCCCCAGAAAAACAAATTACATGATGTTCAGATTCATAATCTATGGACTAAACTGCTAAAATCATATTCCACGAGACATATAAGCAACATTAGAATAATACAATGTTCTAAATAAACTCTTGTAATAAGGATCTCAACAATTCAAAAGCCAAAATTTAAAGAACTTCAATCACAAAAGTCTGTCAAAGTTCCTATAGAAACAAAAGCTTATCATCTGAGATGGTTTCTTATAACTTTCTCAATATAGAATCATCTTGACAGAGAACTAATTTCAAATTTCTGTGAAAAAGAATTAATTTAAGACAATCAAATTTCTTGAACATGAATAGAAACAGTTGTGAAATAATTTCAGTTTCTTGACTTCTCTAATATCTTCCATGTTTTGTCATTTCATAAGTGATTGGAGAGAAAAAAAACAGAAAAATGTTTAAATTTCTTTACCTGGTCTAAACAAGAGAGAGTTACAACTTACACAATCGATTCAGAATCAAGAACAGTAACATCCATCATTAATTTCCAAAACATCAGAAACACAAAAGTCAATTTGACCGGAAACATAAAAATATCGTAAACTTCTAGATTTTTCAGAGAGAAACAAAGTTTTACCAAGGTAAAGGAAAGCCAAACTCTTTATCTCGAACGATGATTTACCTTTTAGATTTCGGTCCTATCTTTTTCCTGGAAAATGAAGAAAAAATTAGAAGGAGCGTTTTGTTCTTCTTGTTGCCGATATTTTCGGTTTTCAAGTTTTTTTTTTTTTTTTTTTAAAGTAATTTTTCTGTTTTTTGGAATTAAGAATAAATCAAAATATTTATTTTTATTCCATAATGACCTTATAAAAGCAAATATTTATATGGAAAAAAAAGAATCTGAGATGACGAAGACGCAGAGATTCTCGCCGTCTATAATGGGGCCGAAATATCTGACGGTTGGTAAAGATTGCGACGTCTCTAGGTAGTAGTGGTAGAGAACTAAAGTTTCTTTCTTTTTATTTGGTGGTCAGAAGATTGGAAAAAAGAAAACAACATTATGAGAATTCCAAGACTCTCTTTTAAGTATTTGGTGATGATGCACGACGACTAAGGATAATGTTGTTTAATTATCTGTCCTCTATTATAGCAACAAACCTCTCTACCCTTTATCCTTTATTTTTTGTTTTTCCTAAAACAAATGTTTTGTATTGTTATCATATTGCTTTAGTCTCTCTTTTATTATTTGAGTTTTTCTTTTTAAATGAACAAAATCAAGTTATTTGTGACTTTATGGTAGCGCAACAAAATCCTTTAAATTTAAAGTATTTGGTGGCTCCAAATAAAACTTTTGTTCATAAATGGTTAAATGATTGATAACAGAAAACTACATAATAGAACTGAAATTAATACCCAAAAAAAAAAATTTCAGAAAAATCACTTGCACTTGTTTTATTATATGAAACAAAATTTCATCTAATCTTTTAACATATCAAAACTTTAATACTAAAGTCACTAAACATTGGGAAAATATTTTTAACGATTTAACAGAATATAATGAGTGTTACGAATTGTATAAAATTATAATAATAATGTGACCATACCATTTGACTTTCCATTCAAGATTATTAATCGACAGAAAACGACACGCAAGTAAAGAGGGTAACTAGAAAGAGATCCAATTCCAAAGAGGTGTAAACACCCCTTTATTACAAGACGTTTTCGACATTGATCAAAGTCAAAACCTGAGTTATGGGATTCGTAGGGAGTAATCCAACCTATAACCTACACATCACATACCTCTCACATCTTCCAAAACCCAAAACGTTGAAGAAACTCAGCAAAAGAAAACAGAGCAGCACTAAGCTTTAGCTTCTAACCACCCACTCTGACCCTCCACCTTCAATAGAAGCTTCTTCCTCACCCTTTTCTCCCCCGCCTTTCTTTCCAGACATCTTTCTTCTAGCTTCCCTACGAGCATCTTTCTTAGCTATATTCAAGTCTTTGAATCCTTGTTCGAACATGGCTTCATCCTCTGGAGTGAAGAAGGCTACTTCCATTTGACCTAGCTCTGCATATCTTTGCTCCACTTTGGTTTTCCAGTAAAGACCCATCTCTGTGTCCATCTTTTGGTACGGTGTTTTCAGCAGGTACTCGTCTATTCCTCCTGCTTTGTCGATGCAGCGGAGAGCGTGTGTTGTGACTTTCACTTTAATGTGACGGTCGAATATGTAGCTGAACAGTCGTTTCTCCTGCACATTTGGTTTCCAACATCTTCTTGACCTGTTTTCAGATCACACCACAAAATTACAACTTTGAGACTAACAAAAAAGTTACCAAACCATTCAGAATCATAGAGGGATATCAGACGCACATATGAGCTCATAACAAAATCTACTAAGAAAGAAATCGTATTAAGAATGTAATTTTCGCCACAGAGAGGTACATGGATACTGCATTTCTATATAGAAAGGGGATAAATTTCATCAAACCATGTAAGCATTGACAAAAATTGAGAATCTCTAGAAAGGATTGAGATAGAAGCAACGCATCAAGAGCTAAACAATATACGGCACTGTTGAATTCAATTAAGATTTCGAAGGCTACTTAATAGTTTCAAACGCAATTCCAGATTTCATTTCAAGAAATTGAAAACTAAATCCAAAAGCATTCCTAAAAACTGACAATCAGCTCCATTCAATGCTTAATTTAGAGCAAAACCATCACAAGCTCTAAATTCAACCAATCTCATGCGACTACACATACATATAAACAGTTTGAGAGACATAGAGAGAAAGAGACAAACTTGTTTCCACCGTCTTCACTGACACGGTTTCCGTACTGGATATGACGGCCGGCGTAGAGACCGCGTTTGGCTCTGCCCATGACGACTTTGGTATCGGGAACACAAGCCTTGAGCTTCTCCTTGAGCTCCGGCGTGATATTCTCCGCTCCCACTCTCTTCACAAGCTTCTTCATCATCTCCTTCCCTCTAAACGCCATTATCGTTTCTCCCCTTCCGAAAATCACAGATCGCAAAAAAAAAACCGTTCTTCCCCAAATCTAGCTATCGGCAAATGCTCTTCTCCGTAACCTGGAGATGGACACAAATCGGTTTAGACAACGATTTAAATTAAACCGGATAAACTTAGCCGATGAAACCCGGTATGCTATTTCGCCATTTTGCTTCGTCGCTCGAATCAGACTCCGATTGAATAAGATCAAAATGAATCGTCAAATCAAGACAAACAGAAGAGAGAATCGAAGAGAAGCTGAACCTGAAGTGAACCAAACCACATTAGCGGTCCAGTGACGAAGCAGAAATGAAACAGACGATGAGCACGAGTCGAAGTTTCGGCCGGCGATGAGGACCGGCGTCGTTGTAGTGATCTTAGCCTCTTAGGGTTCAGTTTCTGAGTTTTTAAGCGTTGGGCTTTTTTGTTTCGTTGGCTCGTAAGCCCATATTAACTCTCCCTTAAATTACGGTTCGGTTTTAATCGGTTCTAATTTGTCAATCCTGATAAAAATCAACATTAACACTTAACATAGACCGAACCGAATCGAATGTGAATTGAAAGTCTGAAATTGAGTTGACTTCGGTTTTAATTTAACACCTTCCGGTTTGACTTGAGGAAAAAAAAAAAAAAGGAATAATTAACACCGACTAAGATCAAAGAAACTAGCAGACTAAAGTAAATACCAAAACAAAAATTGCAACTCTAAAGAATATTGTGTCTTCTATCGGTGGGTTAATTAACAGAATGAATGAAAACATATCGTCTTCTTTGTGTATAAAATTTGGCATAAGATACCGATACAAGTGGAAACAAAAATCATTTTCGTTATCTTATCTTACACACAATATGAGAAAATACTCAAGGAATCAAAACAATATTTCACATAAATAAAGATGAAGTGTACATAGTTGAGGAAAATAAAGGTAAAAGATAAAGTGTCAACAGTATTCAAAAGGGTGGTTGTCCAACGATATTACCCGGAGGATCATAATTACAAATGATAAATGTGTCACCGCTCTTGCAAAAACTGATTGCACACCCAATCCTCGAACTCTTCTTCCACACAAGTTGTGTGTAATGCAAGCAATCCCCATTTGCCTTGCACCGGTAAGTCCTCCGGTCATAGTATTTCTTCTCCGAGGCCCACGCAACCACCGCGTCCTGTGGTCTCCACCCTTTTCCGCTTCCCCAGAAGAGATTCTCCCCGTAAGGTCCCCCGGAATGGATAAGGTTGCAATCTCCACGACGGGTTCGGGCCCACCGGCTCGCGTAACTAGCGAGACTATTGCTCCATTTTAGAGGAGGGAGACGAAGCTTGGCTCGTAAGATGTTGTGTGGTCGGAGAAACTGCTGCTGAATGGTGTTGCGGGTTAGGATTTTGTATTGAGAAGAAGTTAGTGTTGATGTTATTGGTGTTTTGTTGGATGGGATTTGAAAAGAGAGAGAAGGTAGTGGAGTGGTGATAACTATGATTATGATAAGGAATATCAAAGTTTTGGGTTCCATTGGGAAGATGAGTTAGATTTGTTTGTGACCCTCTAGATCTAGTACTCCATATCTATATATACACACACACCATTGTTTATACTTTCATATTTGTACGTATATACCATCTAAAGAATCTAAACACATGCTATGTTAATAATATGCAATTACAAGTGCTAATCATTTCGGTGGAACATTGATTATTTGTAGGGAATTATTCTTTTCAAACAAAGCATACATTATTAAGGTGCTAGATGTTTATATATGAGGGAAAATTGAATAGAATGTTTCTTCTTGTTGTAAGAAAAAAACTTTATCCTAGCAACACCAATACATCCCAAGCATCATAACGAAATGAGTAAATAAATTATGTGCAAAATCGAAGAAGGCGACGAAATGAATAAATAAATTTGTGAAAATAAAACTACTCGCCAGTGTTGATGGGTTCGTAAAATTTTGTCATCAAAATGTCGTAAATTGTTACAAATAGCTAAACCCAAGATCAACAACAGAGATATAGACGACGAAAATATATCACAAAAAAAATCAAGACAACGAATTACAAATTAAAAGTATCATCTTGTGTATAGCTACGAAACTAATTAGTATGCCGTAAATACGTCTCCAAATCAAATTAGTAATGCTTGTTCCTATAACGAGTTTTCTTTAAAAGTTATGTGTGTTACAAACTCATTCGATTTAAATTAAAACCTAGGTTTGATATTTTGACCACTTTTAAAATAGTTGTTTAATTACAACATGTTTACTATGCAGGGTTATGAGGCGGATCAGATGCCGTTATAGAGAACGTAAGGCAAATTTAGGATGGCTTGTTTCTAAGAAATCTTATTCGGCGAATTTATAGAGAACGTGAGGCAAATTTAGCAAGGTAGCGGCTGAACCTTCTGTTTATCATATTTGGCGACAACGAAATAATGTGATGCACAGCGATTAAAGAATTCCTCTTTCAGCAATCTTCAAGATCATTGATAGAGAAATTCGCAACATCATCACCGGAATGTGACATAGGAAGTGTTGGCGATCGCTAATGCTCCTTTGGATTCGATAACACCTTATTTTTAATCTATTGTAACCTTGTTTTCTTTTTTTGCCAAAGTTACTCTACTTGTGATACCTCAAACTTCATTTTTAATGATATTTACAAGCTAAGCAAAAAAAAAAAAAAATCTTAATTCATTATTTAGTGATCAATTATTTACATTGTGAGGCTTCTAGTTATTGAGCTTACAGTTGATTAACTAAATTTATATATAGAGAACATCAAATAGAAGAAAAAAAAAACTAATTTAGTTGACTATCACTTAAAATACCAATTTAGTTGACTATCGTTTGTTGTGAAATCTCATAAATCGTAATTAATAAGCTCACTTTATAAAGTTTGGGGCTTTTTGGAAACAATTAAAAACATAGGGGCACTACATCTCAACTTCTACTTGACTGGGCTTTTTATCAATCAATATCTGGGCCTTTCAGAGGTTGTTGACTTGCTCTTTCCGTTCTTCGTTTTCCATCCAAATCAAACAAAAAGGAAAAAAAGAATAAAAATGGGATTTGGAGGAGGAGTAAACACACAAGACGAGTCCACCACCATAATAAGTACATTTTATCTCTCACTTTGTGCGAGTGTTTGTTCTCCTCCGAGATCCAAATCTTCTCTTGGATCTGAAGCTTTGTAACCCCGTGGATCTCCTCCTCTCTCGCTGGATCTCGTACCTTGAGGTTCGTCTCTCTCTGTTAAACTCGCGACTGATGACCTCAGATTTCATAGAGATCGGGCGTGAAAATCTACAATGTTCGATATTCTCGGGCGTGATTTGTTTGATCTCGTTGATGATTGATCCGATTCCGTTAGGGAATCCGTTTTTGATGTTTATGCAGCTGAGTGAGACTGCGAACTATGTAGATTCGATTGTTTGTTCATCAAATCTGGGGAGTTAAAGCATAGAGATGGCATTTGTTTTTTGAATTTAGTTGATCCGAATCTATTTTATTGTTCGAGAATGATTTATGTTAATGTTTTGGTTGTAGTTGTAGTAAAGTGATGTATATTACTGGATCTGAGGATTTAAATTTGTCAATGTTTTGCTGCATCCTTATCCCTGATTGGACATTACCGAATTTTCTTCTGCGGTTATGATGTTTGTTCATAAACCGAGGATTCGAGAACAGAGAAGCTTCATTCATTGTATAGAAATATAACTAGAGAGGTGTAGATTATTTCTGAGTAGTTATGAGGATACTCTTAAACTTCTTGTATAGAACTTACTCGAGCAGCGATGAGGAAACTAATAAGGTTCTTATACTCAGTAATTCAAACTCGAAACCACAAGAAATCTTAACAATTTGCATATCTTGTTTGTTACTATGTAATCTACACCTCATTATGTCTTTTATTAGTTTTTAATGATTTTGGGTTCCTGTTCTTTCTATTTCACTTTCTCTCTTTCTTATGTTATTGTGGTACATGTTCTTGCATGATTTTCCTTTTCATATGAGCTCATAAGTTTTCTTCATGTTCTTTCTGATGTTTTTGTGCAGCTCCGGAAAAGATGGACAAATCTAGTACCTTGCTTGTGCACTATGACAAAGGGACTCCAGCAGTTGCCAATGAGATTAAAGAAGCTCTCGAAGGAAATGATGTTGAAGCAAAAGTTGATGCCATGAAGAAGGCAGTTATGCTTTTGCTGAATGGTGAAACCATTCCTCAGCTTTTCATAACCATTATAAGATATGTGCTACCTTCTGAGGACCACACTATCCAAAAGCTTCTGTTGCTGTACCTGGAGCTGATTGAAAAAACGGATTCTAAGGGAAAGGTGTTACCTGAAATGATTTTGATATGCCAGAATCTTCGGAATAACCTTCAGCATCCGAATGAGTACATCCGTGGAGTGACACTGAGGTTTCTTTGCCGGTTGAAAGAGACTGAAATAGTGGAGCCTTTGACTCCATCAGTGTTACAAAATCTGGAGCATCGCCATCCATTTGTTCGCAGGAATGCAATTCTGGCCATCATGTCGATATATAAGCTTCCACAAGGCGAGCAACTCTTCGTGGATGCGCCTGAGATGATCGAGAAAGTTCTTTCAACAGAACAAGATCCGTCTGCCAAGAGAAATGCATTTCTAATGCTCTTTACCTGTGCTGAAGAGCGAGCAGTGAATTATCTTCTGAGCAATGTTGACAAGGTTTCAGACTGGAATGAGTCACTTCAGATGGTGGTGCTGGAGTTGATTCGAAGTGTATGCAAGACTAAACCAACAGAGAAGGGGAAATATATTAAGATTATTATTTCTCTATTAAGTGCCACTTCTTCTGCAGTTATCTACGAATGTGCTGGGACACTTGTTTCTCTCTCATCTGCCCCTACTGCTATTAGGGCTGCTGCCAACACCTACTGCCAACTTCTTTCTTCTCAGAGTGACAACAACGTGAAGCTTATTTTGCTCGATCGGTTGAATGAGCTTAAGACATTGCACAGAGATATCATGGTTGAGTTGATAATAGATGTGCTCAGAGCACTCTCAAGCCCTAACCTTGATATCCGCAGGAAGACACTTGACATTGCCCTTGACTTGATTACTCATCATAATATTAATGAGGTCGTGCAAATGTTGAAGAAAGAAGTTGTAAAGACACAGAGTGGAGAGCTTGAGAAAAACGGAGAGTACAGACAAATGCTTATTCAAGCAATCCATGCTTGTGCAGTTAAGTTCCCTGAAGTTGCAAGCACAGTGGTCCATCTTCTAATGGATTTCTTGGGAGATAGCAATGTGGCTTCTGCTCTTGACGTGGTTGTTTTTGTTAGAGAAATAATAGAAACAAATCCCAAGTTAAGAGTTTCAATCATAACCAGGTTGTTGGACACGTTCTATCAGATCCGTGCAGGAAAGGTCTGCCCTTGTGCTCTTTGGATTATTGGGGAGTATTGCCTATCACTTTCGGAAGTCGAGAGTGGCATTTCAACCATTAAACAATGCCTTGGCGAATTACCATTTTACTCTGTTTCTGAGGAGTCTGAGCCAACTGAGACATCAAAGAAGATTCAGCCTACCTCTTCTGCCATGGTGTCCTCAAGAAAACCAGTGATTCTTGCTGATGGAACTTATGCTACCCAAAGCGCAGCCTCTGAAACCACATTTTCCTCACCTACAGTTGTTCAAGGATCGCTGACTTCTGGAAATTTGAGAGCACTGCTTCTAACTGGTGATTTTTTCCTAGGAGCAGTGGTTGCTTGCACATTGACTAAACTTGTTCTTAGGTTGGAAGAGGTTCAGTCTTCTAAAACTGAAGTGAACAAGACAGTCACACAGGCTCTGCTGATCATGGTTTCTATGTTGCAACTTGGGCAATCTCCTGTTTCTCCACACCCTATTGATAATGATTCATATGAGAGGATTGTGTTGTGCATAAAATTGCTTTGCCATAGGAATGATGAGATGAAAAAGATATGGTTGGAATCCTGCCGTCAGAGTTTTGTCAAGATGATTTCCGAAAAACAGCTTAGAGAGATGGAGGAACTTAAGGCAAAGACCCAAACAACACATGCCCAACCTGATGATCTAATTGACTTCTTCCATCTAAAGAGCCGGAAGGTAATATTACTTTCTCAGTTTTCCCTCACTTTATTGTTTTTTTTTTCCTTATGAATTTTTTTCGGCAATCTGTTCGGTTCTTATACGTCGTGTCTACTTTCTCTTACAGCTCATATCCAATTTTTTTATTTAATTTCTCACTTTCAAAGAGGGACAATGAAAGTGATAGGGCTGGTTATGTTTATTTCTTTCGGTCAGCAGATGAAATTACTGATGATAAGTTTCTTTCAGGGAATGAGTCAGCTTGAGTTGGAGGACCAGGTACAAGATGACCTAAAGCGTGCAACTGGAGAATTCACCAAGGACGAGAACGATGCTAACAAACTCAACCGCATTCTTCAACTCACAGGATTCAGTGACCCAGTCTATGCTGAAGCATATGTGACAGTACACCATTATGATATTGCGCTTGAAGTTACGGTAATCAACCGTACCAAGGAAACCCTTCAGAATCTGTGCTTGGAGTTAGCAACCATGGGTGATCTTAAACTTGTTGAGCGTCCTCAGAACTATAGCCTGGCACCTGAAAAAAGCATGCAGATAAAAGCAAACATCAAGGTCTCGTCCACAGAGACCGGAGTCATATTCGGGAACATCGTCTATGAGACATCAAATGTAATGGAGCGAAACGTCGTGGTTCTTAACGACATACACATTGATATTATGGACTATATCTCCCCTGCTGTTTGCTCAGAGGTTGCTTTCAGAACCATGTGGGCAGAGTTTGAATGGGAAAACAAGGTAATTCACCGAAACCTTTTACAGTTCTACCTTTTTCCGGTTTTTTCTCGGTATAATCATTTCCTGTTGTGTTCTCCATGTCAGGTTGCTGTGAACACCACGATTCAAAACGAAAGAGAATTCCTCGACCACATTATTAAATCCACAAACATGAAGTGTCTCACTGCCCCGTAAGTTCAGATTTTTATTTCTTCCCTTAGAAACTGAAAACTTTTCTTACTAATATAATGCTTCTCTATTTGCAGATCCGCAATAGAAGGCGAATGCGGATTCCTTGCAGCAAACTTATATGCAAAAAGTGTGTTTGGTGAGGATGCTCTAGTGAATGTTAGTATTGAGAAGCAAACCGATGGAGCACTGAGTGGCTACATAAGGATAAGGAGCAAGACGCAAGGAATTGCTCTAAGTCTTGGCGACAAGATAACCCTCAAACAAAAGGGTAGTAGCTGAGGTTAGCTAATATTATTATATCTTCTGTTTTTTTTTCAATTCAATCCATTAATGTTTCAATCTTACACCCTTAACAGGACTAATTTCCGGTACCATACCGATAATTTCTCACAGGCTTGGAACAGTGGCGCGCAAAGTAACAGGTTTAGACTACGTACGTTTCTCTCTTGAGCAATTTTTTGGGTTGAATCTGTTTACTATATGGAGGGAGAAGGGGCGTTTAAGGATATGTAAAGAGTAATTTGTTATCATTCTTCCGTAACCGGTATATTTTCAGGTAAGGTACCGATGGATTCTTCCTCATACGGCTGTGTTTCTTACACTACTTGACGATTTTGTTTTATTTGTAATGCTTTTTCTTCTATAATGTCGTTTGTTGAGGAGATTAAACCGAGATCAAATTTATATGGTTTTGCTCCATTTTAGGGGGTTTATTGGTTCATGGATTTTAATGGATTTGGAAATGCAAACAAAAATTATGTGTTATTCAATCATTGATTTTTAAATCTTTATTAAAATCATGTGTTATTGGTTTTATGATTTATAAATAATAGTTAAAATTTTATTTTATTTGTTTAGTGTTTTGTTTTTGGATTTTAAAATCTAAAAAATGGATTTGAAAATGATAAATAGAATGATTCAAATATATGGGTAAAACATGTTATTTCAAAATCTATACGTGAAATCAATAAGGATTTTCAAATTTTATATAGATTTACATGAACCAATAAGAGCCCGTTAGATTCTCGTTATTTCATATTGATCTCTAATATATTTCTTTTTCCCGGTCTTCTGTTCTCTCTTTTCGCAAGTCAAAAGCGTTTTTTTATTTTTTCATGTGCGTTTTGAGTTTTTGATCGTCCCCTGGAAAAATGATAAAACTAAGAATAAAGTCAATTTTTCCACTACTTATCATTGTCAACGAAACTTCCTCTCGATATTCATATTATTGTTTTTAGCAACATGTTATCTAGTCATATAGTCATATCATATTATCGTAGATTTTTAAATAAGATAGCAAGATATATTATTTAACAGAGGGAATATTAAACATCGGAGTACTTTGTTATCTAATCTAAAAAAACAAGAGCATTAATACATTATTGGCAAATCATGAAAACAGAGCCAAAAACAGAGTCATGACTCATTAAATCGAAAACACTGCCGTACACTGAAAAACAACAACCATTGATCTATATACCAGCAGATTTTTCCTAACGATATGTATATAGGATCAGATGTGTTTCGTTGGTGCAAGGACGAGATGTTCTTTCTTGTGCATAGCGAGTCCGGTCATGACGTCCATCTTTATATCCTCTGGTTTAATCCCTTTTTGTAGACTCCAGTCGAATTTGTAAAGAAGGTTAGCGAAAGGTATCTCTACCATTGCGACCCCAAGATGCATGGCCGGGCACATTCTCCGGCCCGAACCGAAAGGTAGGAGCTCAAAATCCTGGCCCTTAAAGTCTACTCCTTTGTGCTCGTTCATGAACCTCTCTGGAATGAACTCACTAGGGTTGTCTCCCCACGCGGCTGTGTCACGAGAAACCGCCCACGCGTTCACCTGAATGATGGTCTTAGCCGGGATATCATAGCCACCGATCTTTGCGTCTGCGATAGTCTCTCTGTGTAGAAGAATGGGGATGACTGGTTCGAGACGTAGAGACTCCTTGATGACTGCCTTGAGGTAAGGGAGATTAGGTATGTCTTCTTCTGAGACATATCCTTTGTCGCCGATCACATTCCTCACTTCCTGTTGAGCTTTCTTCATCGCTTCAGGGTACTTTATAAGGTAAGTCATGGCCCAAACCACTACTGCAGCAGCCGTGTCAGTTCCCGGAACAACGATATCCTGATGGAAATTACAACAAACAGAGTTAATAACATTGACTTTAACTAATTTAGAATTGCATAAAAGTGAGTGAGTTAAGAGTTACGAACCAATATCATAGCCTTGACATTCTCGTGAGTGAATTTGATGGAGAAAGGCTGGTCTTTGTAGATCTGCATCAGAAGATCAATGAAACTCTCTGTCTCGGGTTTAGGGCGGTTAGGGTCAAGAGTCTCGTCGAGGAGTTCTTGAAGGTAAGTGTCAAGCTCCTTGAAAGCTTTCTTGAGACGCGCACTTAGACCAGTGAGGTTGTCAAGGAATCCAAAATAAGGGAAAAGATCGGAGAAAAACAGAGTGCCCAAAAGTGCTTGAGTCTCGTACAAGATGTCTATGAATCTCTTCATCTCTGTGCCGTACTCATTGTACCGCTTCCCAAAAGCTTGTCTACATACGACACAGTTTGTGAAGGACAAGAGAAGCTCACTTAGATCAACGGTGCCTGATTGATCGGCGGCTTTGTAGATCTTGTCCATCATCCGTTGGCACTCTTCTTCTCTAACGGGTCTGAAACTGGCGACACGGTTTGGGCTGAAGAGGTTCACCATACACATCTTCCTCATCTCACGGTAGTACGCGGTGTACTGCCCGAAACCAAGCTCACGGCCTTGATACGACATCGTTTGTTGCCCTTTCAAGAGAGGACGAGCTGTGAAATTGAGGTCTTGAGTCTTGAGTAGCTCCTTGGCTAGCTCGGCCGAGGAGATGACCGCGAGGCGACGGCCTCCGATTTTCATTGTGAAAATCGGGCCGTATAGCTTGGAGAGACGGAAAAGGAAATGTTGTGGGTTGAATTTCTCCATCTGGTGGAGGTTTCCTATTATAGGAAGACCTTTTGGCCCCGGAGGTAGCCGGAGAGATTTCTTGGTGGTGCTCCGGAGGAAGAAGAAGGCTGCAGCCGCTACCAAACCAGCTATTATTAAGAAGAGATCCATTTCTTTTTTTTGACTACGTAAGTCTTGTTGTCGGATAGTTTCTACTTTGCATAAGTGATGCTATGATTTTATATAGCAAGGCAAAAAGTTTTATTGGTTGGTTTGTTTTGTTTTTTTTGACAGGTGCGGAATATTGCCTTGTTTTTAAAACGTGATCTTAGTAGGTGGACTACGTACTGGCTTCTGGCTTTGGAATAAAATAATGAAATTAGTATAAGTTGATACAATAATACTGATTACTGAAAGCGAGGTTGTCAAGAGTTGGATAAACTCTTAGAAAATATGTATATAAAGCATTAAAATATCATCAATTTACAATAATAATAATAATAAAAATCTCATAAACTTTAATGCTTTTCATTGTAAATTGATGATATTTTATTGTATTACTATAGTCGGTCTCAGTGAGACAAATATTCAACTTCGTCTAGCTAGAACTAAATGTGAATTGTACATATACATTCAACTTTGGCAATAAAAAATGTATATCTGAAAACGACAACAAAACATGTCCCCACACTCCCCAACGATTGCTACGCAGCTGCTAATGAGAGTACTAGGCCGTCATAATACACCACTCTTCATGTGGACTTAAATTTTTAGAAAACCAATCTCACGGATCGTACAAATGTTGACAAGTGTGATCCAAATGTTTCTTCGTTTTTGAGAATTATCAACCCAAATCTACAAATAGTCAAACTAATTATTACAATTAAACGTAATTTAATTATAGTCAACGAAACTTCCTCTACTCTTGCTTGACAAAAGAAAAACAGAAACAAAAATGATCATCGATCATCATCTTGAAAACTAGTTACGCTAAAACAGCTCTTAGTCTGATGAAACATAAAATCTCTATTATTATTCGTCATCTTCATCCTCTTCTCTTGCAGCTTACTAGTTTCATCATCACTACTGTCGTCGTCGTCGTCATCATCATCATCATCATTGTATTTGTGGATCTCGTCTTGATCGGATTCTTGCAATGCAAGTAAAGGCATGGAATTAGGGTTAATCTTGGAGTAGATACTGAAAGAAGACAAGGATGATCTTCTCCTTAGCTTATTAGCAATAAGCAATCTCCTTCTCTTGTTCAATGGACTCTCCACTTTCTCAAGATCTTTGGCGTTGCTAGCTTCCATTAAATTCCCAAACGATTTCGATTTCCCTATGTAATGGTTCGATAATCCTCTCCTATACCCAGAAAAAACCAAACTTTTAACCATCAGAATCAAACCACACTAAACCAAACTCTCAACATGTTATAACATTCAAATTGATCATTAGAGCAGGGAAGCTGTAAGATTAAGCTAAGCAAGAAACAATATCAATTATAATTTTAACTTTTTAATTTTTTTTTCAGGTAGATAAAGGTATAAATATGTTTATTTTATCTTTTTGGGGTAATTAGATCGAATATATTCAGGCGTAAATAACGAATAATTTGATAATCTTTTTCTTTAATTGGAATTTTAAAGGATGATTAAAAGAAACGTACTTAATCGGAAGAGAATCTTCCAGACAGGAACTGAACGAACCAAGCCATCTTCCTTGTGATGACGAAACGTCGTCGTATTCTTCTTCCTCGTTTTCGCTTCTTTCTCCAACCGACGACGAACTCTCCGCCGGAGATCTACCACATCTCCTTAACCCGATCCGGCTAGACAGAGCCCCCGGTACACCCTGATCCTGCGACGTGACGCTGCTCCGATCCCTAAACGTCGAACCTACCAGAACCTCCATTTTTTCCGCGTAGAATATCTCAAATTGTTCTAGCCTTCGCCGCTTCGAGGTCGATTGCTCTTGTGTTAATCCACCAATCGAGCTCAGCTAACATGAATCGGAGATTCCGCGTAGGTTAAGAGCTCCTATACGCGCAGGTTAAGAAGTAATAATAACTATAAGATAGAGAGACAAGACTCCACCGATCGGAGAAGATGGAACAAAGAAGATAATAATTACAAAGAAAGATATATTAAAAAATAAATATCGTAATATACGAATACGTATATACATACGTATGACTTGACAGTATTTTTTGAGTCTGTCTCTGTGTACTAAAAATAGTAGGTAACGGCGACTTTTGACGGTTTTGACAAGATATGGGTGACGTGGCGATAACATATTGGCTGTATGTCGGACTGGGGTTTACTGTCTCTCCGTTAAATCCGATGCTGTTAATGTACCGGGAGTTCGGTGGACGTTATAACACTTGAAACCTCCTTCAGCCTTATCCATTTCTCTCATTACTGATTTTTTAGTTTTTTATTTAATTAATGAATTTCTATCAAAGTGAAGCCAGATAAGATTAACTAATTGACAGTGTACAATTACTGATAATCATACTTCTTACACATTATTAGTTTCTTTTCTTACAACTGATTTCACTTGTCGTGAAAGATTTAAATACAATTATTAAGTGGGGACCGAAATATTTATAGAAGAGATTTATATTCTCATCTTTCTTAATCATCAATAGTGTTCAAACATTATTAAGATTACTATTCAAGCGAAAATAAAATGATTCGTTTAACTATTATAGATCACGTTATGTAAAATTCTTTTAAAATTAAATTAAATTATGATTGCAAGAGGACTTTTTTTCTTATTATAGAAAAAAAAACGAAAATTCAAATAGAAACCAAAATGTTATCAAACTAATAATCCAAACTAGTTGTTGATGGCACTATACTTCGGAAATCTCCTCCTGGTACTCTTTATCTCTCTGATTCGTGCTGCTACCACACAAACAAAGTCGGCTAAAATTTGAAGATGGAAGAGTCAAGAGTTTCTATTCCGATTGGACAACATTCTTGTTGCTTCTGCTATATTATTAAACCCGACAAAAATAGTAACTTTTCTCTCAACCACATGATTTAGAAAGTTAACATCATCAACTGCTTTCACTTATCTCATTATATACAAGACTAAACTAAGCGATCATCTCTCAAAAAAACAGAGGAAGAGAAAAGAAAATGGCTATCTTTCTCTTTGTTTTATTGCTTCTTACTTTTGTGTCATTAATTTTGGTGAGAAAGATTATAGAAAACCCAAAATGGAATCTTCCTCCAAGTCCTCCAACTATTCCGATCATCGGAAACTTACACCAATTCGCAGAATTGCCTCACCGATGCTTTCATCATCTCTCCATCAAATACGGACCAGTGGTACTTCTTCGTCTCGGGTTTGTTCCAATGGTTTTGATCTCCTCGAGTGAAGCAGCTGAAGAAGTTCTCAAAACTCATGACCTAGGTTGCTGCAGCCGACCAAGAACGGACGGCGCGGGTAAACTCTCCTACGGTTTAAAAGACATTGCCTTCGCTCAGTACGGCGAGTACTGGCGAGAAATGCGAAAGCTCGCTGTTATCGAGCTTTTCAGCCTTAAAAAGGTTCAATCTTATAGGAATATCAGAGAGGAAGAGGTGGAGTTCATGGTGAAGAAAGTATCGCAATCGGCTTTGAAGCAATCTCCTGTGGATCTAAGCAAAAACTTTTTCTCCCTAACCGCAAGCATCATTTGTAGAGTAGCCTTAGGACAGAATTTCAACGAGAGTGGTTTCGTAATCGAACAAGAGAGAATCGAAGAACGTGTGAGTGAGGCCATTTTAGCTCTAGGTAGTTTCACTTGCTCTGATTTGTTCCCCGGTGGAATTGGGAGATGTCTAGATTGGTTGTTTGGAGGACACAAGAAGATAAATAAAGTGTTTGAAGAGCTTGATGCTTTTTACCAGCATGTGATTGATGATCACTTAGCAGGAAAGAAAACTGTGGATTCTACGGCCGATATTGTTGCACTCTTGTTGGATATGATGGATAAACAAGGAGATAAAGATTATTTCAAGCTCAACATTGATAATATCAAAGGAGTCCTCATGGTAAGAACTCAAATCTTGCTTCATATATCTATTCTCTTCTTCAAAAAGAAACGGAAAAAATCGTAAATCGTATCTCCATGTGAATTTGCTTAGTAAAATGGATTTTTTGTACGTTATTAGGGCAAAACCACTTGGTCTAGATAGTTTGTTTGCATTTGATTTTACGTTGTTATGCTAATGTTATAGTAGGTATAGTACTTCCAAATATTTAAATGAAACCATAAGGTCCATAACATTTAATACTTTTATAAAAAAATTCACATATGGCAAACGTAAACGGTTGAAAAATCATGTTTGCATTTGGCGTAAACGTTGGCTGGCGTATACATTCTGTATTTCTGTAAGATACTTATTTTGCAAAAACGTGGATTTTTTCATGCAAACACAAAAGTTGGCGTTTAAAACAATGAAGACCCTTTTGGTTTTTACATTTATGCGTATGTATATTTGTTTTTAAGTACTTATGTCTTGATCAGGATATATTTCTCGCGAGGGTAGATACGGGGGCAATAACCATGATTTGGGCGATGACCGAGCTCGCTAGAAACCCTAGAGTGATGAAAAAAGCACAAGAAGAGATCCGAACCACCCTCGGGCTCAAAAGGGATATAATCACTGAAGAAGACATTGATAAAGTTGATTACTTGAAGCTCATAATCAAGGAAACATTTAGGTTACACCCATCACTTCCTTTTTTGCTCCCAAGAGAAACAATGTCCCACGTCAAGATCCAAGGCTACGATATTCCTCCAAAAACGCAAATCCAACTTAACGTATGGACGATCGGACGTGACCCCGAGCGCTGGACCGACCCTGAAGATTTCATTCCTGAGCGGTTTACTAAAACTTCCGTAGATTTCAGGGGACAACACTTTGAGCTATTACCGTTTGGTTCTGGTAGGAGGATTTGTCCCGGGATGCCAATGGCGATTGCTACCGTGGAACTAGGACTGTTGAATTTGCTTTACTTCTTTGATTGGAAATTGCCTGAAGGAATGATAAGTGGAGACGACATTGATATGGGAGAAGCTGGTAATCTCACCATTGTCAAGAAATTACCTCTTCAACTTGTGCCTGTTCAACGCCATTGATGAACCATCGCAAAAGCTTGATGCATGGTTCCGCTGGTGAGTATAGTTCGGTTCTTTTGTGTTTTTATCAGTCTTCATGGAAAGAGTACGTACCAGTCTAAAAGCTAAGACTTTGGGTTATGTAAGATATCGATGTATGAGCAACGTAATAATATCTATCAAGAAATAATGTATGATTAATGAACAATGAAATATGTACCAAGATATCATAAAATTTGATTATTGGGTCTAAAATGTTTTGGTGATAATAATATCATGGACGAAGAGTACCAGTCTAAAAGCTAAGACTTTGCGTTAAAACATGGAAGTTTTGTGATGATTTTATTTTCCAGTATGTTAAATAATTTGATAAAGAGAAATATAATCCTCACAGGGTTTTTTTGTATTTTTTAATAAAATTAATATATAGAAAGATCTTCACCATTCCCTCATTGTGGTTAAAATTGATAAAATATAAAAGTAAAACTTGTGTTAACAAAGAGAAGGACAACATTTGATGCTGCAGACAATGAACATGCATGCAAAAAAGAAGGATGAGTTTTGCTCATTTTCACTTCCAAGCTTTCCTTCCTCTGAACTGGCTTCCGCTGAGGCTACTCTTCATTTTCTT
This sequence comes from Turritis glabra, assembly GCA_900406565.1. Taxonomy (NCBI): domain Eukaryota; kingdom Viridiplantae; phylum Streptophyta; class Magnoliopsida; order Brassicales; family Brassicaceae; genus Turritis; species Turritis glabra. The sequence goes on along the minus strand of OVBN01000020.1, from coordinate 3,437,164 downwards.
GGCTCGCTTTGATTTCCCAGCCTTTGATCTTATTGCAGCGAGAGGCATATTCTTCTTGTGCTCCTTCTGTCTATTGCTCGATCCTCCACTCTGCGTTTTCAATTCACTCAATTATTGGATCATCAAACAAACATTCTACGGTTGTAATTAAATAACCATTTCTTGTAAGAACGGAAACAAAAACGGATACCTTCCTCTGCTTGATGGCAGTCTTGGATTTGTATTTCCCTCGGTCCTCCCTACCCGCTTTAACTAATTCCAGCCTTTCTTCTTTTGTTAGTTTATGCCTTATGTGAGCCTGTGGAAAGAGTAAAAATTCAGTTGACATCGAATCTCACCCAAGTGTACGCCAAACATTTTGTGACTAAAATGGAGCTTCCCATAGTAACAGCTTACTTCAAGTTTGGCTGGATTGACCAGCTTCTTACTTAGCTGATCAGAATCCGGAACTTTGAATCCTTTTCGAGCCAATGCAATTTTCGCATCCTTTTTTGCCTGTATGTGACACAAGACATCAACAACGTTGGACTTCTTTACCAAGCAGAGGAAAAGAGCTTCTCTCTTTCGCATATATATACCTGAAGTTCTTTGATTTTTCGGAAGTCCTCATTGGAAAGTATGCCATCACATTCAGCAAAAGATGGCTGTTCGCTCTTTGCTTCTGCGCATCTCTTTAGTGCTCGTAGGCTTGTATCAGCAGCAACAAGATTCGCATCAAAATCTACTATCTTCCTTTTCTTCCCCTTTGCTTTCTCTTTGTTTCCACTACCCTCCACAGAAGAATCAGAATCTTCTCCATCATCTTCTTCGTTTTCCGAATCAGTCTCGGCTTCATCACTGTCATTTTTTCTCTTTTTCTTCATCACCACTAACCAAAGTATCAATATCACTATCATCTTCAGTGTTATTCATACCATCACCATCATTAGAATCTTCTTCAGCCTCGTCCTCAGTTCCACATTCATCAGGTATCAGCTCCGGTTCGATATCATCACTGCCAGGCAACGCCACGTCATCATCGTCTTTTTCATTATCACTTTCTTGCAATAACTCAACATTGGGAACATTGCTGAAGACAGTAACTTCTCCATATTGTTTAGGTCTGGCAATGGGACCTCCAGGACGGCCACGGTCTTTTTTTACTAGAAGCCAAGGGTTGATCTGAAATTACAAAATGAAACATACATCGATTATTTTGTTCCAATTAACAAATCAAATGCTTCTGCTACCTCTCTGAACAATGCTATGAGGGAACGAGATGCTGCTGAGATGGCTTTATTATGGGCATGGTCCTTTTTATACCAAGCAAAATCTTGCAGCAAGTCTTCTGTCATCAACTGAAGTATAAAGGAGACAAAAAATAGAAGAAGCAAAAAGACAATTCAGAAAAAAAGGATTCGCGCTGTATAACTACATTTATATGAGAATATTAAACCAGAGTTAAAAACTAGTTACCTCGTGAATCCTAAGGCACATTTCTCGTACCACATTGAGTCCGACAGCAATAGCCTGGTTACATAAATGAAAACAATGAATTAAAAAGAAAAATATAAATGATAGAATAAGCTTTCTAGTTATAAGTCCCTTGATGTGAGAAAGCTTGAAATCACACCTCAGGACGTGAATCCTTGTGTAAAAACTGATTTACTATTTGCTTGAACAGTGGCTCCACGGCATCCGAAGGTACCTGCAAGAGATAAAATTATTGGAAGGATTGAAGAATGAGAAAAGCGATAATGCTTTAAAGTGGAAATGTTTCTTCTATACCCCATCATGGCAAGCCTGAACTGCTGCTGCAAGTATTTGTGTAATGTCCTTTCCACCTTCCTGCATTTAAGAGCATCCCTATTTTAATCAAATTTTCAATAAAGAATTTTAAAAGGGCAGTTAGCAAATCTTACCTTAGCATAGTTTTGAAGATAAGTATAAAAGCTTAATAAATGCAACTTGTGAAGACCAATTGTTCGTGCAATAACTTTCATCATCATCAACCTGGTCTGCAAAATTTATTGAATACATGGGGGAAAAAAACAAATGAGACCGGGAAACCAAAAAAAAAGTTAGTTAGCTCATATGTTTCTATAGAATGGATGAAGCGAGTCCCTAAAATGTAATTACCTCAACCCGTTCATTAGGTTTCCCGATGCTCTTGCCAGTCTGAAGACGGGAAAGCAACCTCTCTGCAAATTTCTGTAGAAGAAGAAAAACATTCAAATTATAGCCACTCCATAGTACTATCGTAATTACTTTCCCTGCATATGACACACTACAAAAAGCTAGGAAATGAACCTGTGCATCATTTAGATGATTAAGAGGTGAATAAGTTGAAGTGATGTTCTCAGACGACGCACGCTGCTTTTTTTTAATGCTTCGCATCGCGCGTTGCAGTTTTGCTTGCTTTTTCTTCTTGCTAGAAGATGTACCTTTGTTGTTCGCCTAAACATCGGAAAGGGAAAATTTATTTAAATATTAAACTAACCAAAAAAAAAAGTTTCCCAAGATATTAATGCTCTATAATATCATATACACAGGACCTAGTATTATACTTATTCGTAATGATAAAAAATGATATCGACAACTATATATGAAGGTGGAAAATTCCATCAACAACTAGTAAGCGTCTTCATACGTACCTCTAATAAAATTCATGTATAATTTTGTTGTTTACCTTGTACACAGCCTCTCTGTTAATCACAACCTGAGATGCTTGCTTTGAAATCTCGTCATCGGTGCTTGAAGCATCACTATCATCCTCATCGTCAACGTTGTCGTAGTCAAGAAGAAACCGAAGGGAAGATATCATGATCCTTAACATGTTGAAAAAAGAGAAGTTAGTAATTTGACCAACCAAATCATGTCAAAATATTCCACAGTTCGGAAAAAAAAAAAAGATAAACCTAGGTGAAGTATGAAAGCACGCTTCACAAATGGCAATTGCTACTCTGTCATGTTTAACACCAAACCAGACCTTTCTCTTGTGAAGCTCACAAAGGGTAACAAGTGCTCTCTTAGCCTTGGTTTCATCTTCTTGCTACAAACAAAAGACACAAGTACCCAAAATTTATATAATCTACTTCAGTAACACAAAATATATCCCATGAAAAAGGAAAAGAAAAAGAAATACCTCCAACATAGAGACCACAATCTTCTGAAGTGATTTGTGCCTTGGATCAGTGATACTCATCTTACGAATGGTTTGAACAATGTGAGAGAAAGCAACCTTTCGCAAGTTTTTATCACCAAGAGTCTGAATATCCAGAAACAGAGACAGCAAATCCTCGATGACAAGAAGACTCTTTAACACACCACCAAGAAAACAAACAGTAGAATCATATTAACAAAAAAACATAACCTTTCGATTACGAGCAGCTCAGATTCGTAGCAATGACATTAAAAAAAAACATACCTTTCGATTCATCAGAAGAATCAGAGCTTGCGCAACATGGTTTCGTTGCCCGGACGGCATTGCCAGGCATGAGGTACGGAGTAAATCAGTCAATTGAGCTGGAAATGCGGCGAGCTGCTTCGGGTAAAACGGAGTGACATGAGCCAGAAACATGGCTCGGTCGCCGAGGTCCTTGGCAACGGAAGGGTCGGAGTCGACGGAGGAGAAAGTGAGAGCCGCCTGTTGCTGAAAGAGATCGACGGAGGCTTTGAACTGTTTGTAAATCAAATTGAGCTCCGTTTCGTAACCCTCAGTGTCACGCTTGATTTGACTCTGAAGGAAAGGAAGGCTGAGCTTCTCGGAGCTCCGGCCAGACGCTTTCAAGGACTCCGGCGTAAGACCTAGTAGAGATCCGGCCATAATCGGAGGTTTTGGGAGAGGAAAAAAGGAAAACCCTTTAGGTTTTATTTATAGGTTTAGTTCTTCACTGTACCAGATCGGTTTAGGATTTGATAGTATAGTCTTTGGTTTTCCGGTTCCGGTTAAGACTTTAAAATAAGAAGACTAAGAGCATCCTCAACGGTGCTTCTTAGATAGGTTTCTTAGAGCATGATCAATTGAGAAACTTATAAAAGGTTCTTAAGTACTTATAACTATTTTTTAATAATAGATTTAGAGTTAAGAATTTTCATAAAAAACTTGAGATTTATGTGCTCCAAAGGAAAACTCCATTAGGGGTTTTTTAAAAAAAATATATAAATTTTTTTATTTTATTGTAAATAGATTTGATTCCAAATTCAAAAAAAGTCTAGTAACAGAACAAAATCAAACACCACTAATTTCAAATTCCAGCCAAAATCGAGACCGAATTGTGGAAAACAAAGGCCAATGTGAAACATCTCCTCAAGCATATCCTCAAATCCTACAGAAGAACAACGAAAGAGGAGAGAGAGAGTGTATGTACCAGCTCCTTTGGAGTCAGCTCCCTGAATCAAGGTGAGAGGCACCATTGGAACGGAAGACGCCATCAATTTATTCTCCAGCAAAAATATCGCAGTCTCGGTATCTCTCGGTTTCCCAAATCCATCGCTAGATCCGCAGTTCCGAACCACTGCCACGACTGAACATAGCAAGCACACGACCACCGCAATCCACAACAACAAGCTCCTCATCACCTCTGCCGGCCAATGTTTTTAAAACCGGACCGAACCGACGGTCGGACCACGTTAACCCGCGAACCGGAAGCTTTCCCGGATTGGGTTAGTATCAAAACCCAAAGGAAGTTAAACCGGTAAAAACCCCATATCAACCCGTCAAAAATCCAAAAACCGGTGAACCAACGAACCGGATAAAATCGGGTTCGAAAAAAATATGTAAAAACAAACGCAATTAGTTTTACTAATTAGTAATTACCTTTTCTAGTTTACTTAAAACTTAAAAATCTTTTTAGCATTAGTACAAACATTATGATTATTAAAGTATTTTATTTGGTATTACTAATTATATCATAGTTGTAGTCATTAACAAAAATAAAAGACACATTCATATCTATTATTTATAAAAATATCATCAAAATCAATTGAACCCGGTTAACCCCGGTCGAACCATATTGACCCATGACCCAGAAGCTTTCCCGGTTCGGCTTCCGGTCCGGTTTTAAAAACATTGCTGCCGGCGCAACAACCCAAGTCCCGGAGCTCCGGGAGATACAGTCAAGACGAATCGAGCGCGAAGATTTGGCTTAAGGATCGATTTCGTTAGTCTTTTCTCTATCGAGGACGATGAGAAGCTCCATCCAACCGCAGAGGTTCCAGAAACCGAACCTTGTTATAGCATCAGTGCCATTGAAGAAGAAAGAAAGAGAAGAAGAAAGAAAGAGATAGAAGATTGAAAAACAGATCCGTCTGGTGTGGGTTTTTTTTTTTTATCTTTTTCACCCAAAAAAACATGGAATAGACACGTGTAATATTAGAACCGGTTCTTTGATGCCTTAATTAAGATACGTATCTCCGCTTGTTTACATTTTTGTCATTATATTTATTCTAAGAATTGCTTTACGAACCGAAAAAATTCTCGGTTGATCATGCTCTAAGTTAGAATGTTATTAAAAATAAAGCAAAAATTAGTGATATTTGGAGAACCAATTCTTAAATAAGAATTTTAAGAATCGGTTCTTGTAGGCAGGTGTCACGCGGATAGGGTGAGAGGAAAAAAATTGGTTTGACGTTTCGATCTCGACCCAAAAAAACAATTGGTTTGACGCTTTCCTTGATCTCGCCTCTCTCAACCAAAAATAAAAACGAAGCGGCGATTTCATCGCCAAATCGCCGTCGTGTGTGAATTCTATGATCTCGCTCTCCGAGATCGATAAATCGAAAGGCTAATCGAAATCGAAAGACCAAGGTTCAGTGACCATCTAGAGGCAATCAAGTTTATCTGCAAAGACTTCTGGTCTGAGGTCTTCAAGAAGCAGATAGATAATTGAAAGACAAATCACCGGGTAAGATTTCCTCAAAAAACTGGAATTGCCTGAACAAAAGCAAAACTCTTCTTGTGTGTGTTTCTCACAAATGTTTCTTCAAGGTACTTTTGTACTGCAAGACAACAAGTTCCGGTGGTTGTCTCGTGTCTCAATTGACCCTTCATCTGAGAAAGAAACCGAAGATCCTTCTACTCCAGGGGAAAGCAAAGCAGCACAGGCAGTGAGCATGTACCTGTATTTCCCATTTGGAATCATAAGAGGTGTTCTCTCCAACTTAGGGATACCTTGTGCTGTCTCTGCAAACATATCAAGCCTTCCCACATGTGAGTTCAAAGCTTGCTTTTATATCTTTCACTTTCTTTTATATTCTTAAAATCACACATTGGAGAGAAGAAAGATAGAAAGTTGTTAATATTATTGCTTATTTTTGTATTTATTGGCTGCAAGCATACTCTTCTTTCTTGGTTTAGCACCCATATATAGCTCAAGTTTGGTCACATAAACTCAGCTCGAGTCATCTTTTAAAACATGTATTACCTGTCATTGTAAGTTGCTTCGGTTCGGTGACTATCCTTCTCATGTGTTTCACAGGCTCTTTTGTGATTCGGGTCAAGGCTTGATTCTGCATTTAACTCGAGTTATAATCTTTGGGAGGAAATTTGATCGTTTGATTTTTGTACTATGCTGACAGGGTCTCTTAAGATGTATGCCATAGAGATCACCTAAATAATCTTTATACATATATATATATATATATATATATATATATATATATATATATATATATTTCAGCGGTAGAAGTAGCACAATCATCTCTCCTTCTGATTAAACTTGCTTGCTTCTATTGATTCAGGGACCAAGCATCCATGACTGTGATGAGCACAATAAAGGATTACTTCCATGACTGTGATTCAGGTAATGTGTATGCCTATAATTCTCTCTGAATTCTTCTAGGGTATAGCTTATCGATAACAGTTGTACTTCACAACTGTGGGCTCGAATAAATCCATGGCTTAATAAAAAAACATGCAAATGAGCTATTATATTATGTACTATATATTGTATTGGTTTGTGGACACTCATGGCCTAGTAAGTAACGATCATGCTTATTAGTGTATTAGTTTTCATAATGTATTAGTTTTCTAGAATTGTTGTGCTATTATATTATGTACTATATATTGTATTTAATTTTCATAATGTATTAGTTTTTTAAAACTTCAAAACTCGATAATAGTTGTACTTCTGATGCCAATTGCAGTTTCAGACAGAAATGTGTTATGTCCAGCAGTAGAAGCCAAGATGATCAATAATCAGTAATCAGGTAAGTCTTCCATTGATTACATAGTTATTAATTGATTTGATTGTGTTGGTTGTTGGTTAGTTCAATATTAGGTAGTTATTGTCTGGTTAAAGAGAATGAGTTAGATTAGGACTGTTGGTGTTTGCTTCTGATTTGGTTGCCAATGTTGTTTTACTTAAGAACCTTATTTAGGGTTCTCCCATTGGAGGACATAATTTTGCTGGTTCTTAAGACAGTTTCTTAAATACATTATAATAACTAAAAAATACTTAAGAACCATGGGTGAGTTCTAGCATTGAGGATGGTCTAAATGAGTCCAGATGAAAAAGATTTGGACTGTACAAATTAAAGCCCAACGATAATTGTATTCTATACAGAGTCAGCGAAACCAACGGTTACCGTCCACCAAACCAACCTCCGGGTGGAGCTCCTCCTCCTTCTTCGTTCATCAACTTGTCTAGAGCCACGTTGAGGTCAACAGCTTGCCGTTTTCAGTCAGTATTCTCACTGTTGCTCTGACTTGTTCCCTTGGGAAGCCCATGGTTGTCACCCACCCTGTCGATTACATCATCGATTGGGACTCTGCTTTCTGATCTCGGGGAACTAGAGCCGCCGCCGCCGCCGCTGCTGATGTCTGAAGCCATTGGCGAAGGGTGCGGCAATGGACGATGAATTTGAGAGCTGTGGGTAACCAGTCCCACTGCTACTTATATGTGGCGGTTTCGCTGATGCCATTGGTGAACCATTGTATGGGTAAGGTTCGAACGAGTAGCCGGAACTAGATTTACCACCTGCTACATCGTACATTGATGGTTGTGGTTGAGGAGCGGTATAGAACTGTTGAGAATGGGCAGCAGGTGACGAGGAGGGTTTGGCGAGTAAGACTGTATCGGGTATGGTGGTTGTAGCCTGAGGATGGTGGTGGCTGCTGAGGCGGTGACTGGTAAGGTGGTTGATGCGACGTTTGGGTAGGGGGAGGACCTGATGATAATTGTGAATCGTAATTATATTGATATGAGCTGCTCTAGTTATATACAGGGAGAATAGATACAGAAAAGGAAAAGAGATATACACGATTGATGAGAGAATATGTACTCCTAAACTTAAGCAATGATGAGGTGTTTATAATAACTATTTTCTATAATCCTATAGGACCTTGGTAGTTAAGGAGGCGGCTGCTTTGATGGAGATGGTTGGGAACGACTAGGCGGAGGGCAATACGACTTGTGTTGAGGAGAAAACTGGGTTGTGAGGAAGGTGTAAGTAAGAGGAAACGGCGGCATAGGGACTGGTACGGGGGATTGAGCAGTGGGATCAACATGTAGAGAGAGCGTTTTGGGGTGCTGGTCTACTTTGGACACCTGATGCTTTGAAAGCTGAAGCTGAGCTTCGAAAATCTCTTGTTTGTCCTTCAATAGTTGCACACCACTTTGCACCTTACATAAACAAAGTACCATAAAGCATCAACAAAATGTATTGTAAGCTCGAAAGAAGGCTTCCTAAATAAACAGGAGAAAATTATATAAATAATTAAGAAAGATGAGTAAGTTGCCAGGAAAGGCTAGAAATGAAGCAAGGTATCGGTATGTTTCTTCATTGACCTATCAAATCTCAGACAGAATCGTCGTGTTTGACACATTCTGATCCTTGTCAAGAACCAACTTTGAAGGTTCGATAGATGCAAAACCCTGCAGGGAGCATAAAAACAATCGATAAGGCTATAGAGTAAAAGACAATTGACAATAAGAGTGTTGGTGTCAATGTAGACCTAACACTGAAATCGACAAGTAAAAATAAGAGCAAGATTCCACAAGTAATGTAGAATTACCCTGTCAGGCCAAGTGGAAATGAGTTTTAAAATGAGAGGCCGAAGAAGTAGTTGATCCGGCGGTCGTGGAACGAATGGGCTGGAACGGTTGTTATTTTATGTTGTAATCATGTCAACAACATCTTAGATGGTTATGGATCCTCCGACTCCGAGGCTACAGAGTTTCATGGGCCCAACTGTTTTTAAAATCATTTTCCATCCTCTCTGTAAAAGCCCAAACTATTTTAGAATTTCATAATGCTCTACTTACACTAACACTTAACACCTATTATTACTATTACTATTATACTAAATATATCAGTTTTTGATAATCATTGTTTATCAGTTAACACTCTCTTTTTTTTCTTTTTTTTTGAATGAACAAAATTTAATTATGGCTTCTTAAAATTATCTAGCTCGCTTGACCTGAGGCCCATTCATGGCTACCACCATTTTCAGCTTCGCTCCTCCCTCTTTCTCCCGTTTTGCCGCTACAAAATACCCCAAATCCCATATCAGAAGCCCTCTGTTTATTACGTCCCTGCCACTCCTATCTTCGTCTTCTTCTTGTTCTGCCCTTACTTCTTTCTTCGTGGTTAGAAATGAAGCATATTTGTCTTCGTCATCCACGCCAATCCATGCTCTTACAGAAGAAGCCGTCGATACTTCGGATTTAGCCTCTTCTTCTTCTAAGCTTGTACTTGTCGTCGGCGGCACTGGTGGTGTAGGTACAAAACCATCCATTTCATCTACTTAAATGTTCAATTTTGAAATTGGGATTATGAATTTCTCACTATTGGGTCTATGGTGAATTCTGTGTAGCCTCCTCAAGAACCATCCAGTTGTTTAAAGTTTTCTCCTTTTTTGGTATTAGGGCAACTTGTGGTAGCTTCATTGCTCAAGAGGAATATTAGATCAAGGTTATTACTGCGTGATCTTGAGAAAGCAACCAAGTTATTTGGCAAACAAGATGAAAATTCCTTACAGGTTCGGACTTTATGAACATTTAGGATTCACTACTTCCTTTTTTTCAACCTCAAGTTAAAAACCCTTATTGTAGGTAGTCAAAGGGGATACTAGAAATGCAAAGGATCTTGATCCATCCATGTTTGAGGTTCGTCTTCTAGCTCCTGTTATATTTGGGAGGGGTTTCACTTGTTCATCATTTGATTTTAACTGATTTGTGTAGGGTGTGACACATGTGATTTGTTGCACTGGAACTACAGCTTTTCCTTCTAAGAGGTGGCGTGAAGAAAACACGCCTGAGAAAGTAGGTGAGAACATTTCTTTCCAAGTAAGAACGTAAGATCATTTCCAATAGTCTTTATGATGTCTTGTTTTGTAATCAATGAATTGAAACAAAGGGTTTCTTACATGTCATGATTGGTTCTCCTTTTTTGGGACTTTGTGGTTCTTTTGTGTTCAAAAAGATTGGGAAGGCGTGAAGAATCTCATTTCAGCCTTGCCCTCATCGGTGAAGAGAGTTGTTTTGGTTTCATCTGTAGGTGTGACCAAGTCTAATGAGCTTCCCTGGAGGTGAGACTAGAGTATCTCTGCTAATTGCTTTCCTTACGCTATGGCAATGCGTAAAGTTGAATAAGCTTGTGAACCTGAGTATGATTTACAAAAGTCTTGTGACTTTCCTTAATCTGATTGTCTCTAGGTGTAATTATATGTCGAATGTATGTTTTATTTGACAGTATCATGAACCTTTTTGGGGTTCTTAAGTACAAGAAGATGGGGGAAGATTTTCTTCGGAACTCTGGTCTTCCATTCACAATTATCAGGTTTGAAATAAAAGAGTTACCCACTTTTTTGCTCATTATCGGATAATACTCCAAAACGCAGGCAGCATATGGTTTACTGATTTACTGTATTATGATGTTTTCTTACCAGACCTGGTAGATTGACTGATGGACCATACACATCTTATGATCTGAATACTTTGCTCAAAGCTACAGCTGGTGAACGGCGTGCAGTTGTTATTGGTCAAGGTAAATTTGAGATTCTTTGACGTTCTTGTAGCACTAAAATTTTTGAGATTGCTTGATTTACATAATGGCTCCTTTTAACAGGAGACAAACTTGTTGGAGAGGTAAGTAGACTTGTAGTGGCTGAAGCTTGCATACAGGCACTTGATATTGAATTCACACAAGGCAAAGCTTACGAGATCAATTCAGTTAAGGTATCGCAAACAGTTTCCTTGAAATTCAGGTCTGAAAATATTGCACAAAGTGGAAATGTAGTCTGATCAAGAAACATGTCTTAAGGGGTGTCCTGGAGAATCAAAGCTTTAGTTGATCGTTGAAAATGTTTCAAAGACTTGGTTAGCTTTTTTTATATGTTTGAGAAATGTGGTTTCAGGGGGGTGGTCCAGGAAGTGATCCCCAGCAATGGCGAGATTTGTTCAAAGCTGCAGAATCCAAATGACAAAAGAGGACATTTGAGAGATGTGTACAGAATTGTTAGCGAGACGATACATATATGGTCGAATTGTGTATACATATGTTTTCTTTTGGTCTTTGACTTTATCATTACGGTAATTACTTTATCTATAAATAGAAGAATTTTCTTGCAAATCTATTTTTACAGCCGACGAACAAATCAACTTCCAAACAATCTATTCAGATTCCGGGTTTGATTTTCGACTTCTCCTAAATCGTAAACCAAATAGCGACTCGAGCAATAAACCTATTGATAGAGAAAATAAAGAAAGAACAGAACAAATGGTTTTGCTGAATTTTCCTTTATTGTCTTAAAATTCATAAAAGTCACAAATGTAGCACAACACTGAGAACAAGAAGATTCAAAGGGACAACTCTTCTTTCGACGTTATAGGATTCCCACATTTTATAATCCTGTTCTTCTGGTTAACACATTAGATAGAATAATCTAACCCGCTTGGTCCCTCACATGAAGTCTTACGAAATTAATGAACTAAAGGGACTTGACCAATGACTAAAAGCTATACCTGATTGACAGTATTTATATACGTATAACAATACCTCTGCTTCCAGGAGATGGAGATCAGACCAATGTGGACACATTTTAATACAACATTCGAGAACAGAACATGGCTTCAATCAGACAACCGCTGAAGTAGTACGCCTAAGGTCAACATCGTTCTTGAGTTTCTCACTCGGCGGTGTTCCTTTAAAGCTTCCATATCTCATGGGCTTAGGCATGTAAAGAGAACTGAGTATTTTCTCCAAAGCTACCACTGTGTATCTCACATACTTGCTTGAACTCGCGTCTTTCTCAACCAATGGCCCATAATTTTGCATATAGCTTCTGTAAACCGGTACAATAGCCTGAACTATCTGCTGGCAAACTCTATCCCTCAAATCTTTTTCTGGTAAGACCCATGATGCTTGCTTCTTATACATCTCATCAAACGCATCATTGAATGCTTTCAATCTCTTCTTCACAAGATCACGAGCCGTGGCATGTCCACCCGAGAAAAGTATTAGTCCTTCTCGGCTCAAGTGGCTTGGAAGCTTACCCCAACTGTCTCTAAGGAAGAAAGTGGCGTAATACTCTTTGTACTGTTCATGTTCTTTCAGCCATGAATCTCCTAAATGATCCCCAATTTTTGTACCCTTTAAGTTTTTGTATAAATGCCAGTGATTATTCATACCGAAGAAATGAGCAAGCGTTTGATCCGGATACGCTTTCATCCATACATCCAGATTCTGCTCAATGGCTTTGATTATTCTTAAAACCTCAACCATAAGCTGATTATCTTGGAACCTTTCTGATCTCCAGCTCTTATGTATGAGCAGAACCTGAGTTAGTGTTGACTTGTACTTATCTCCAATAAGTTTATTGCAGTAATCAGTTACAAAACTGACTAATCTAGGAACACCACCATCACTAGGAGGCGGGGTTTGTTTCTGAATCTCTACCTGAACCAGAAGCTCCCAGAAGATTTCCGCTGCACCATCGATTATCCTTTTGATGAGATCCCTTGTGAAGTTTTGGATCTCGATACAAGCTGCTCCACCAAAGAGACGGTTGAAATCTGCTCTCAGTTTGTTCAACGAAGTAAAAATATCTAACAGCTTCAGAAGCTTGATTGGATCTTTCTTGCTATCAGTCACAGTTTTCCCAAACTGAAGGAAGGCGAGCATACCGGCCTGAGCAGCAATCTTAGAAAAGCAATCCATCCAAACATTCAAACCGAGTCTCTCAAAGACATCGTTGCAAAGCTTGAACTCTGCTTCGAACAGATGCTTAACCGCAAACTCTAAATGATTCCCCCACTGAGCTATATACCCTTCTATGCTCTGCACATCGTTGAACTCAGAAACCGAGATATCTAGATAATCTAAGTCAAGTGCTTGAAGACTAGCTCTAACATTCGAGCTCCTCACTTCTACATATATTGAAATGCACTTGTCGAGTCTGTTATTAGCTCTGAGTCTCCCAAGAATGGCTTGCAGTTTATGAATTACAGTAACAGGCAACTGAGATGGTGCAATGCAAGCCTGATCACCGAGCGATGATGGAGAGGCCATCGGAAGTGGAACACTGTTATCTTTCAAGAGCCTCCGGAATTCGTTTTCCAGCTTGTCTAAAGCAGCATTCCTAAGCCCACCATCAAGACGCAATTGAGATCTCTCTTTCTCTTCTCCTCCTCCGCCACCGTCATTATGAAATTCCCTAAGCCCTCTCAAAGATTTTTTCAAATTCGAAAGATACTTCTCATCAGCAACTTTGTGATCGTCAAGATACTCAACTATATCTTCTAACCACTGGATAGCTAACCCACAATTCTCCCCTAGAAATCTCAATGCTTCGTCTAACCGCTTCGATACCGCTAAATAACCCGAAAGATCGTTCCTGGGATCTGATAACAAAGACTTCTCTAGTCCATGAACAGCATCAAAAACCTTAAGCACAGCGGCTGCAGGACCAACAGCTCGGTTAATGTGACCACCAACAGCAACAAGAGCTTCTCTATCAGCTCGTATCGGTCTCACCGCAGCTTCAAGCGACGGCAATCTCAGCTCAATCTCATCAAACCTAGGACCAGTCTTCTCCAAAGCTAACCCAATTGCTTTCGATTTCTCAAGACTCAATTTTAAAGACTTTCTTGCAGCTAATAAGCTCTGAATCCCTCGATCCACCTCAACAGACTCCGCCATTATTAAATTCAAATCAGAATAAAAACCCTAGAAAACCTCACTCCAATGAAAGCAATTATTAATCTCCCAAACTTTATTCCTGATAAAAATGAAGACTTTAGAGATAATCGATTCAGAATCAGATGCATCAAACACTTTCCTCTTTTTTTATTCGTCTCCTTTATTATCACACTTGCAACTTTTGATAAATCAAACCAAACCCAGAAACTACTTAGCAACAAAAACTCACAAACAGAAACAAACAAACCCAGACACGCTAATTTCCACAGCTACCAAACAACCCCTGAAAAATTACGGCAACGAAACCAGAAAATTCCCAGAAAGGAAGTCACTTTTTTAACTGAGACACTCAAAACGAAATAAACCGAGTAGAGATAAGGTCTTCTACTGTATTGGGTCGCCGGCGAAGAGTTGATCCGGCGGCGAATAAAGAGTTTGGCGGAAGAATCGAAACGGTGTGAGTTTCTCGAAAGAGAGAGATACCCAGGAAACAAAGAAAAAAAAAACGATTAACGCAGAACAAGAATAAAAATAAATCGGAAAGAGAAAACTGAAAAAGAGAAACTTTTTTTTATGTTTTTCGACAGTTTTTATTTTTTTTCTCGCGATGCCCGACGGAAACTGACAAAGTGCATGACAGTGGAGCACAAGGTTTCACAGCATCACTTGCGACTTCGGTAAAAAAAAAAAAAAAAAAAAACTTGCTAATAATATAGTACAGAATTTAATCAATGTTAATTACAGAACTTTTTTTTTTGTTTAACGATTAAAATCTTTGCTTTTTCTGTCAAGAGAATTATGATTAAAAAATGTGTTCAGATATTCGAATCTTTTCTCTTTTAATTGTCAAACATTGTCTGAATGTAGACTTTGTGATAGTCTACTTTTAATGGTAGTTTACCATTTTCAACTTTGTGGTAACGTAGGACTGTAGGAGTTAGGCCTAATTTAAATCACTTGGACTTTAATTAGAACATAAATGAAATATTTAATCTCTTACAGAACATATATGAAATATTTAATCTTTTATTTGCAAAAATCGCAATAACTTCTAACATCACAAAAGTTCCGAAATCAAATTTTATATTGATCTATTCATCTGTAGTCTCTTTGATATATATATGTAATCTATTGGACCCTAATCTCTTTGAATTCTGATATGGGTATACTTAATAGTTGATACTAATATATTGTAGTTGTAAGCTAATTTTGTCTCATCTGAAATAATGTGAGATTAGCCCAGCGATAAGATTTCAAATTTAAAATTAGGAAAATACACAGACAAAAATTAGTTAATTCATTTGTTATGTATGACTAGGAGTCTAGGATATATTGTTGATTTATCTATCATGTATGACTTCGTCTTGGAATTCAGTTATGCTATATATATATATATCGCCGCATGGAGTAATGTATAAAAGGGATGCATATTCTTCACCTCTAGCTTTGTTTGGCGGAAATAATAACTTAAGTGGTAATCTTTATTGATTTATGCGAGAGTTATAAAATGAACCTAAATGTATTTTCGTATGTCTTGTCTATTGCCTTACATTTCATGATAAATGTTTATTGAGGGATGATCAAGAACAAAATCCGCAAAAAAAAAACATGTAAATGATATAGAAATAGAGGTCCATATTCTAAACGTATAACTCAACTAATCTGTAGGAGGTTACGCTGTCAAGACTCTTGCAAATACAAAATAATCGTCCAACGTAAAATCAAGAGGCAAATAGTATTGGTATATTGATTAATGCCAACTGAATAGTACGGAGTGCAAGCACAACACTCTCTATTCACGAGACTCATCACTTCTTCGTTGTCCATCTTCGAGATACAATCTTTAATCAACTTCACCCTCTGAGCCATAATGAGGTTCTCTCCGAGCAGCGTGGATCCAACATTTGTGGATGCTCTATCCAATCCAAAATGAAAACTTTGTGTCATTTTATATATGTGTTATTTTTGTTAATAGGAAAAGAATCCTAAAACACTGTTTTTGTTTGTTTTTCCAAATTTTGACCATCAATATGAGTTCCCAGTCTTCGTTTGCCTATACTTTGAATATGACTTGTCTCCGTACTTCAGCAGCTTGTAGTCGTCGACGTCCACGTAGAGAGATGGGTCGTCGAACTCGTTGTCGTATGTAGCTGATGCCGGTACGAAGACGTATGTAGTCTGTGTATGGGTTGACTTTTATTTTGTCGCTTCTCGTTAACGTACGGCTAAGAGGGTAAAGTTGGTGATGTATTTTGGTGATATGTGTGTGTTTATATTTTATAGATAGATAATATTTTTCGATTTTTTTAAACATTATACTCTTGATTGAATGTAGCTGAAATGAAGTTGCGTTTTCTTACCATGAAAACGTTAAAGTGCGGAATCAATGCAATTTTCGTTCCTCTCGCATAAAAAGGAGTAAATAGATTACTTTTACTTCTTTGAATTTTGGTGATCAAAACGAATTACACGAACCAAAAAAATTTTAATTACCAAATATAAATAAAACCAAATAATTTCTATTGGTTGACCAAATGAAAGTACATAACGTTTTCATTTGTCTGTTGAACAACTTCCCGATAAAACTAGTAAAGGTTTTTCAACAATGCTTATATTTCTTTTTCGAAAAAAAAACAATGCCTTAGTCTTTCATAAGAAACAAAATTTGAGAATGCAATACTCCCAAGGCTTCTTTTAATCCAAAGATAAATCTGAATTTCAGCAAAATATTAAACTAATGCTCAAAGCGCTGGTAAAAAAGTAGCTCTTGGTATTACTTTTAGCTATGTTCTTCTTTTTACTATTAAAGGTGTTCAAAGACATTTGTGGCGACCAAAAGGCTTAGAAGCTCTTTGAGAACCTCAAGTGAGGATTTTGTACCACATGATATGGTGTGATCGTCTTTGTATACATGTTATTGATTGTGTATCCTATTTTTTGTTGGTGGGACAAGTAGTAATGGTCTTGGAATTTTCCTTCCTAACTAGAAACTGATACTTTGTCCCATTAAAAATGTACGAGTGTTTCGTTCCCTTTAATATAGCAAGGACTTGTCCATCTCTAATTTTGTATAAATCATGTGAAAGTGTTCGTCTTATGGATTGATGTTGAAACATAAACATAGAAAATGGTCAAACGATGATATTTTTTACGCATGGGATTCCGAACCGAACTAATTTGTCTAAACCTACCCGAATAAAAATTTGGGCAAATCAGTTCAGTTTATATTATTTGAGTAAAACCGATCAGAAACATTTAAAATTATTTCGGTTAATTGAAAATTTCGGTTCGAGCGAACTGAACAATTAAGCGAAAAAAAAAACTTTAACCTAACCTAACAATCCTAGCCACCTATCCTTCTTCTTTTTCGATTTTTCTTCTCCCTTTCTTCTTTTTTTCTTTTTCTTCGTTTTTTTTCAAAATTCTTCTTCTTTCTTTCTTATTCTTCGAATCTTCTTCGATTATTCTATTCCGGGATTATCAAAAACCTCTCGATCTTTTGCATTGTGTCGAAGTTGGCATTGACAGCGTCTAGGACATCGAAGAGAGCAGCGTGTGAGTGCAGCAAGTGTGCGAGCTGCTGTGGGAAGGGCATATCCGTCCTCTTGCATCTTCTGTCGGATCGGAGATAAATGCTTCATCCTCTCGCGACGATTTCGTTCTCCAATAATCAAAGTGTCTAAACCAAAATAACTGAATTGCCTAAACCGAAATAACTGTGTTGGAACCAAACCGAACCAAAATCTTAATCGATGTGTTTCAAAATAGTTTTCATTTTCCAAAAAATCGATTAACTGAAACTGAATTACCTGAACAAACCAAAATCGCATGCCTAATATTTTCATTTTAAAACATAAGTCGGTAAAAACAAATGTCAAAAAAAAAGAAGATAATAATTGTCAACGTACTACTATTAGAGTAAAAAATATAAATCGTCAAACTAAACTTCGTCCAAGTTCGGACGGCATAAACTAATTTAGTTGACCCTTAACTTGTCTTTTGAATATCACATTTATTTTTAGAAAACTTTAATTCATTACTATTCAACACCAAAGCCCAACTAACTCATTAAGTACTCATTGACTTTTACAATCATTAACCATTTAGTCAACTTTACTTTCGAGAACAATCCAACGGCCACCAGCTCATTTGTGTTAATAAAAAAAACAAAACAATGAACTATGAAAATGACGAACATAAGTCTAATATCATTTGGTGCGCAATTATTATCATATCCTCTACGGCTCTACCTAATACCCATATCTGCTAATCATCAACAATAGTAGTATTGAACATTAACCACGACTAATTTTCGCTAATTTTATAATATTTCTTGGCACAAAAAATTTACAAATCAAATCATCTAAGTTGTCGAAAAAAATAAAAAAAAAGAACAATACAAAAGTCAAGCTGAGGCAAACACCAAATCATTAACGCCTGAAGAAGAAATATTCTCCTGCATCGCGGATTGGTTGTGACGGTGCTCTCCTTCGTACGTCACGATAAGCATCGCTGGATCATCTAATGCTCGTTCCACGTGTTTCCTAGCTGGACATCCTCTAAATGTACTACACTTGTAGTAACCACTGGATCATCAATCAAACAAATAAACACCGTTAGATCTTTATAGATCGCGATTAAAATTAATATCAACGGGTGGATAATGATAAACGGGTGTACGATAGTTACCGTGGGTGTGGTGAGCCTTTGATCGGTTTTTGTCCGTACTTCCTCCACGAATATTCGTCCGGTGGGATATCGGCGATCTTTGCACTTATCGCCGGTACTCTCACGGTTCTCTTCATCCGATTCTTTCTGCTTCATTAAATTAAACATATAAAATTAATTAACGAACAAAAATAATGAGCTGTGTGCACTTGGGTTTCAAAATTCAACGGTCAAAACCCGGTTTTTTAAGATGTCGGCGAGCTAAAACCTAAAATATGACCGATACTTAAACCAACCAGACCGATAACCGAGAAAGTATTACTAAACCGGGAATATATTTACGGTTTAATTGAATTATTGTTATTAATTAATAAATGATATAGCGACGGTAATAGTCAACTAAGGGTTGAATATTTTGAAATTAAATAACGGAAGTCACTGATTAGTTGTTAAAGCGACAGGTGGGTGACGTAACGATACCTTTTCTTGCAATGGCATTTTCCATAGCCGGAGCCGGAGATTTTGCCGGAGAAACTCTCGGAGTGCTCGTGCTCAAGACATCTTTTTCTGTAAGGATGACCAGCCAACGGTGGTTTTCCGGAGGAAGTCACAGGCTGCGACGGAGCAGACGCGAGGAAGATTTTTCCGTTGGAGACGCTGCCGTCCCCGGTTATCGCCGACGACATGTATGAAGAGTTTAATGAAACGCTAAAGTTTTCCTTGGAGAATTCTAGCTCGGAGCTCTTGGATTTGGTGCCGAAGATGCTTGGTTTAGAGAAATCGAGTGTTACGCTCGGCTGATTCGAATGAACGAAGCTCGATGGCGGAGGAGCGATTTGAGGAAGATTCGTCGTTGTTCTCGCCGGATGAGAAACAATCGGAGCCTCCGACGGAGCAGTTTTAACGATCTGAGGGAGTGGAGGAGATACGGCGGATGAGTGAACTGGTCCGCGTCTAAACCGGGCGTGACCGGTACGGTTAAGGAGAGAAATGACGGTTTTGAATTTGGAAACGGTGAAATCAGTGATCTCAGAGCAGTCAACGTTATGTTGTTCAGGACGGTTAGAGAGGACACGGATCAGATGTTCCATGCTTTGTAAACCTTGTGATGCAGCCTCTTGAATGGCCGTTTGATCATCCATCTTGGGGAAACGCATTAGATCGACGGCCATGATGATCTCTTCTTCTTGTTTATCTTTTGTGTTGGTATATGAGGATTCGGAGAGGAACGTTGAAGAAGAAGAAGAAGAAGATGAGAGAAATGGTGGGGGATGAGAAGAGAGAGGAAGGCTGATGGCGTGATATATGGGGAAAGGAGGAGGTGACCGGGTCAGATTTTCTTAAGATTTTAGTCAAACCGGGAAGGTTTTGATCTAACGGCTGTGATTGAGTTGAGGATTTCCACGGAATAAAGCAATCAAAGTTTGGTCTCCTCAAGTTCGAGGTTACTGGGTCCCACCCTGGCATCCGAATTTTATCGTTTCTTCAAATTAAAGATATTTTTTCAACCCCAAAAGATCGTAATAATGGAAGGACATAATAAGTTAATAACATCACCCTGAACAAAAAAAATTACTCCAATTAATCATTATTATTTACGAAATTATTATCTTAAGAGTATAATCAAAGGTGTTCAAAGAAGTTTCTATGAAGTAAGTAACAATATAAAGTTATAAATTGGTGATAAAAATTTGTCAATGAGAAAGAGGTCCAGCTGGATTTTGGTTGAGGGCAAGGAGTTGTCAACGAGACAGGGGGATGACTGATTAAAAATAATAATTGTTACATTTGACTTTTTGTAGGTTTTTCTTATATTTTATGTTTGTTTCATTTTGAATCTTCTGTATTCTTTCAAATTCCCTACTGACTTTTAATATTTGTCAACTACATTCAGAATTAACTAATTTGATAAGTTGCCTATATAAAACTGATGACCGAGTTAAAGGGGTTTCCATAACAATAAAAATTTGGTGTTAGACTTTTACTTCTTAACAACAGTATTACCAAAAACAACAAGAATTTTTCATAGCTTTTCTAGAAACAATCTTCACTTGACATTATCACATAAACCTTTATTAACTTCTAATTCACGTAATTCTTCTACTAAGCATATTGTGAAACAATTAATTACTTTTATTCCAATTATATACTAGCTATAATGGTTTGACTAAAAGATTTTTAAAGTCCACTAGAACAGCGATTAATGAATACGACAAAGGAGGGGGAAAAGCTCATTATTTAAAAATTTAAAGTAGTACTACAAATAAATAAAAAAGATTATCATTTCTTTCTTTAAACACCAGAGAGCTATTGACCACCTCGGTAACCGGGTGGTCCCGTTTAACTCTTATATGAACCATTAGATTTGATAAAGATAGATCCAACGGTGGATCTTTGGATACTAGTGTTGACTATGTTTTTATGATTTTATGAGCCTAAAAAATCTCCAGCCAGCTATTAGGTTCTCGTCACGTGTCGACTTTGTTTGTGTCTCATCTCATGTATTGAAATTGTTAGCCGTTCCGTTTCTTACAAAAATTAAGGAAACAGACATTAAGAAAAGCATAAAATGAGAAATAAAGGAAATTTTGCTTAATGTCTTAATGAATGAATAAAAAATATCGGAAATTTTGTATTTGCTAAAACCTTATGTATCATTATTATGTCGGAGTACTAGTCCATCGGTTACAAAAATCAAATCTTCTCATCAAATTTGGTTATTGTGATTATTTAACTGCAAAATATATTCTCTTTATGTCTTGGAATTAAGCTAGACATAAGCTTACAATCCCTAAATTATTAAAAATAAATGAAAAATAGAACGTGTTGTGTGTTCATGTAACGTGTTTATGGCTTATGGGTGGAGAAGAAACCATGGATTGTTATTTAAAACACTTTTCTTTTGTCAACGATTAAATTATAACATGGGGTAGTTGACCCGACCGAGTTGTATTATTATTGTCGTGCACGTCTATTATCTATATAGTTACAAAATCTCAATGATCATCCTTTTTTATGTCTCAATGTGTTATGATACATTTGATCATCTTTTCTTCGTCGGGATCAATATTTGTTTGGTTAAAATTAGAACAGATAACAAATAGATATTTGTAAAAAAGAATAAAAAATCAACATGTAAATGCGGTTTTGGAACTAGTTTTTCACTAAAAATATAAAAGAAAATGTAAACTTATTTTGGTTCTATAGATTCTATATATGTCGGGGAAAATATCTTGTCGTAGTAAACTACGATAAATAAAAAAGCAAGTGGGTTTTTTATTTTCTTTAGCAAAAACCAAAAAAAGTGGGTTTTTGATTTTTTAACAAAATCCCCCTTGCCAAACAAACAAATAAATAATACAACCTTTATCAAAGCCTCAACAGAACAGTTTGAGTCCTATGGATAGAAGTCGATTCAAGAAGGAAAAATCTTGCTGCATAAAGGTTTACGGGTTCGTCTTGGTAATAGAAAAAGTACTTGCATATGGACCAGTTCTAGATTCACATATGATGGTTGCAGACTTCTGAATGGTAAACAAAAGGGAGTGAGATCCGGTAGTTTTTGAAAGCGTCCTAATGCCAGAAGACCAACAACTAGCAAAGAAACTCTATCTGTCCAAACATGCAGAACAAGATGTGTATGAATGAGTTTATACAAAGACTGCTAAATATATTGTTAGGTCAGGATATTGACTAGTTACTCATGATGATTTGATGGATGAAGAGGTGATCCAACCACCGAATGGATCTATTATTTTGAAGAAGGAAATATGGAAGCTTAAGATACCCTCCAAGATACAGCATTTTCTCAACTGATTTTGTGAATAATGTTTTTTTCTGTGTTATTTTATTAGTTGGTTTACTATTTGTATCATTTTTTACGATTTAACGAAAATTTGTTAGATGTTATAGAAAAAATCATCCCCGTTTGTTTGTATTTATCTCTACAAGACTACAACCTTACGTAATATACTAATATGGACACTTGGTGAAAAAAAAAAAAGATTACTATTTACAATACGATCGATAGAAGCTTCGTATTAATAATTGAGTATTTGTACTTCATGCCAAAAAAGTTACATAACAATTTATAAGTAATAATACAAATAAAATATAACTGTATGATTAGTTTTTATTATTTTAGACGAGTTTGGATAATCTTATTATTTTTTAACTGTTACGATCGCACATAATTTTTTTTTTCGTAACATGTTACATTTTACGTGTAGATTTAATTTAGTAAATATAATTACGATTTAAGATTTTGATTTAATATTTAGTTTTGTGAAGACGTCATATGCTAGATTAAACGTTCACATCAAAATATAATATGTCTAATTACTTTTAATTTTATTTTTAAACTTATTTATCAAATCTTGTCAGACATCTAGATGACTCTTACTAATTGTCTACATGTTAACATTATTTATTCCTAATTGAAGTTAGTGGAGTTTTTTAAAAAAAGGAAAAGAAATAGAAAAATTCGATCATGATTTATTCTATAATTACTGATAGTCTTATACAATTCGAATGGAACCAGTCTTATATATTGAACCCATTGCCTAAGAAAAGGTATATATATGAGCCGAATGTATTAGCTTTGTGCAGAAGTCAGTGAAAGATAATAGACATGGATTTATTCTATAAACATTGACCGTCTATACATATGCACACACGGATTTAACACGACATTTGCGAAATAAATGGCTCTTTATCTTAATCTTTACTTTTTGATATAAAGTATTCCATATTTGTTTATGCTAATCATGTTATCACTGTCAATATTTCAGTATTATTTACATTGGACAATTATGTATGAGTTTTGCTTTAACAAAAAAGAAGTTATGTATTTTCATTAGTTCTTTCAACAACAAATCTTATGATTAGAAAATAACTAAAGAGATTATTGCATAAAGAGAGAAAAATGAAATGATAAATAAAAACTAATAAAAAGCTAACTATTTGTAGTCCTATTAGTTTTGTTTTATAAGTTTATAAATCGCAGTTAATATGCAGTATCTTGTCTACTAGGGCATGCATGTTGTAGAATCATCAAAATGGTATCCATACTTTACTTAATACTATAAAATAAACATTATAAGAAAGCCGTAAGGAAGAATATGTAAGAGGAAAAAGTAAAATGAGAGTGGAATCCAATGTGGACTTCAACTAGATGTTATAGTATGTTTGTTTCTAGGGATTTCTATTATTAGTGTTTAACGTATATTTATTTGGATGTAACGTTGGGTGTCGAATTATTTTGCTTTATATTGTTCACTTTAACGTCTAAACAACAACCAGCACATGGTGGTCTTGGAAAATGAAATATAAATTATTATTTTTTATATAAGGGGTGATCCAAACCAAAGCACATATAGACTCTGGTTTTTTAAGTATCGCTCCAACACACTCCCGTAACGCAACTGTAAAATATAAAAAAAATGATGTTGTTGTTGCTGAGATTTTAAATTCTATAGAGAAAATGACTGTCGTTAAATGGAAAACAAGTTGTTGGTTTTTCCAGCGCGGAAAAATAGTCACAGCGTAACCATAATCTTTAACACCGACAATTTTCCCACATTCTTGTATTACAAACAATTTATATTTACAGTTTTTTTTTTATCACACTTATGTATCGCTAACGATTAAATACTGAACATTCTATAATCTCTAGAGTTTGTGGAACACATAGTATCTTTAGTCTTTACCATTTAACGTATCTACAATACCAATAATGATTAATTATGCAGTGGAATACTCAATATGTCATTCAACAACAACTGAACCACAATCAATTGGTAACTTTTAATATCCAAATAAATTATTAGCCCACGAAAGAGAATTTAAATTTTGTTTGACTTTGTGTTAAATATGCAATTATATTAAGAGAAACTTCTTATATAAATATTCGAATCAATAGTCGTATCAATTAGACAACTTGGTTAAGATTTGATTCTAGTCAATAAAAATATAAAACATGCTCCATATGCTATCATATCTCCTATATAATAAACGAAGACGAATATATCGCTATCATGGCATGTTCAATTAGTTTAAGAGGCCTTATATCCATCCACTTTTTGTTTTCTAAAAAATAAGAGCTATCTTTGGTATTTTAAGGGCATCTCTCTCTCTCTCTCTCTCAAATTGTTGGTTTCGTTATGAGTTACGACAAAGAAGAAAATTTGTGTCCTTTCTTTTTGAAAACGTTGGTATTGTTGGGTTTGACAAAACACACTAATTAGGTCTTAATGGACAGACGAAAATGACATGGAAAAGAAGAATAAGATGGAAATGCCCAAATACACACTCATATATTTATAAGGGGTAAGAGAAAGTGGAGGTAGGTAAAAGACAAGATATTAAAGAGAGTTATAGAGAAACAGAAGAAAAATGGGTTCTTCTTCAAGAAGCTTTCTCCTTCTTTGTTGTGTGTTTTGATCTAGTATCCTTGTATTTTTTTGTGTGTAAAATCTGTAAACACCAAGAATAACATCACAAATTAGTAGTGTGTTTAACCTCTTTGATAAAATGAAGCTTAGGAGCAAGAGTTCTCTCCTGAAACGTTACGGTTAGAGGCCGTGAACTCGGTTATCAAACCGTGTGTTGTTTATTTCGCAAGCAATCATTACTTACATTTATCTCAACAAGTGGTATCAGAGCGTCAAGCTTGGTGTACGGTTGCAGGAGAGTTTCAAGTCAAGGGTTACAAAGACGACAATTAAGATGAGTGACACTCGGGTCGAGGTTGACAGATTTGATGGAACCGGTGACTTCTCCTTGTGGAAAGTCAAGATGTTGGCTCACTTTGGTGTTCTAGGGCTGAAAGAGATCTTGAATGATGAGCAACTTTTGAAAGATCCACCTACTACAGCAGAAGAAGCTGCAACAGCTCAAACGGGCACAACTAGAAGTTCTGAGTTGTCTTTAAGCATTGATCCTAAAAAGTTTGAAAAGTCAGAGAAGGCAAAAGATCTTATAGTACTAAATGTGGGAAGTCAAGTACTAAAGAAGATCAAAAACTGTGAAACAGCAGCAGCCATGTGGTCCACACTAAACAAGTTATATATGGAGACATCCCTACCTAATCGCATCTACTTACAGCTTAAGTTCTATACTTTCAAGATGACTGACTCTAAAAGTTTATATAAGAATGTGGATGCTTTCCTTAACCTTGTTACAGATCTAAATAACATAGGAATAGATGTGACAGAAGAGGTTCAAGCTATTATGCTGTTGAGTTCATTATCTAACAGGTATGATCAACTCAAAAAGACTCTTAAGTATGGCCGAGACACCTTGAGTTTGAATGAAGTTATAGGGGCTGCAAAATCAAAAGAAAAAGAGCTGACAGAAAGTGAGAAGCTTTCAAGATCAGAGGTAGAAGGGTTATATGTTGAGCGTAAAGGCAGATCAGATAATAGGTTCAACATTGATAACAACAACCAGGGGAGAGGAAGGTATAAGAGCAGAGGCATGTCTAGGCCTAGGTACAACAAAACTGACACAAGCTGTTTCAGTTGTGGTGAAGAAGGACACTGGAAACGAGAATGTCCTGAGAGGAACACAAAGAAACCTACAACCTTGGCTAACATAGCAAGTGAACCACGTCAACCTTTGGTGTTAACTGCAAGCACTCAAGACACAAGAAAAGAATGGATTATGGATTCTAGTTGTTCATTTCACCTCACACCAGACAAAGAAATCTTGAGTGACCTTAGGGAATTCAATGGAGGTAAGGTTCTAATGGCTAATAACACTCATTGTGAGGTCAAAGGAATAGGAAATATTCAGATTTAGAATCCGGACGGTTCTGTAGTAATACTGAAAGATGTGAGGTACATACCACATATGAATAGGAATTTGATCTCATATGGAATGTTAGAAATATCAGGTTGTACGTATGAAGGAAGTGACTTCATGGTGCATTTCTACAAAGATAATAAGAAAGTGATATCAGGAAATTAAATATTACAAAGGGCTTTATTATCTAAGAGTGAATTTCTCCTTTAAGAATGAGTCATAAACTTCAATACCTTCACTCCACAAATCCTTTAAGTCATATATTAAAGGTGCAAGGTAAACATCAATGTTATTGCTTGGTGCAGTAGGTCCAGAGATCAATAAAGTTAACATTATATTCTCTGCCTTCATACACATTGTTGGAGCCATGTTGTAGTTAACAAGCAAAACAGGCCAGGTACTGTACTTTGTGTTCTGAACAGAGAATGGGTTCATCCCATAAGTTGAGAGCCCTAGTCTGAGGTTTCTTGGTTCAGCAGCAAACTGTGGCCATTTGTCATTAACTTGAGCCCAAGCTAATGAGTCCACCGGATGCCTCATTGTCCCATCTTCACTCTTATTGCTGAAATGCCACCGTAAATCTTCAGCAATTTGCTTTGATCTAAACATCCTTCTGAACCTGTCCTTGATTGGAAAATATCGAAGTACTTTAGCTGGAATTCCGTTTTTCTCTTCACCCGTGTGTTTATCCCTTTCCCATCTTGAAGCATTGCATCTTGGACAGCTTTGGAGGACCTCATACTCTTTCCGGAAAAGGATACAATCATTTTTGCAGGCGTGGATGACATCATATCCAAAACCAAACATCTTTAAGAACTTCTTGATTTCATTTGTTGAAGTTGGAAGCACATTATCTCCAGGAAGCATGTCATGAACTAGATTCAAAAGCTGATCAAAGTAATTCTCTGACATCCCACTCTTCACTTTAATGCGGTATAGCCCCATAATTGCAGACACCTTTGTGTAGTTATTACATCTAGAGTAAAGTGGAGTTTCAGCTTCTTTTAACTTCTTCCTAAAATCATATTCTTCTTAACTTTCTGCATCATCAGTATCATCTACATTCTGATTTTGGAAATCAGAATGTCCTTCATCACCATCATAGAAAGCAGTTCTAATCAACTCAAATGCCTCACCAGTAAGACCATCAGCTTTCTTATCAGTACTCTTTGCATCCCCATGTATACTCCAACAACCATTTCTCTTGTATTTCTGATCCATTCCCCTAATAACTAGATGATCTACAACTACTTGTATAGTTTGGTGACAAAAATTACGGCAATCAACACAGGGACAAAACATTTCAATAGGATCACCCAGTAATTTTGCTGATGCATAAGCAAAAGAAGTTGCTCCTTCTACATATTCTAAGCTATTCCGTGGCAGCCAAACCCAAGACTTTTCCATTTTAAAACAACACACACAGCTCCAAAAACTATAGAATGCTAAAAGAAATTCACAAACTCAGTTCAAATCTTAGTTGAAGAAACAAGAAAGACCATAACAACTTATATGCAAGGAAAAATCACTTAATTCAACTCACATTCTCAATTCAACTCGAAACAGGTTTCAATCTAACTAACAACTCCTTTAGTCTTTCTTTTCACTAAGTTTCTTTTCATTAGGTATTCGATTATACTAAGAGCAATTGTTACATACAATGCAACACAGACAAACAAGTTCCTTTAATTTTCAACAGTTAACAACAAAAGAAGGTTCTTGCATGTTCAT
The DNA here is from genome assembly GCA_900406565.1 of Turritis glabra. Lineage (NCBI taxonomy): Eukaryota > Viridiplantae > Streptophyta > Magnoliopsida > Brassicales > Brassicaceae > Turritis > Turritis glabra. The sequence continues at coordinate 3,408,841 of OVBN01000020.1, read as the reverse complement.
TAAATCGATAAAGAAATTAAAATTGAAACACAAATTCGAGTTAAGAGAACACATACCTGTATACAATTGAAATCGAGACTCGAAAACTGGAGCTTCTATCACCGTGTAGATTGCGTCTTCTCTGGATGGAACTCGTTGAACCGGAAACAAAAAAAATTCAATCAAAATCGAAATCACAATGAAAATAAACCCTAGATTCGGAAACACAAACTGAGACTAAGAAACTTTTCGTTTTTATAAATCAAAAACCCAAAATCGATTACAAAATCCAACTAACCTTGTGTAACTATTGAGTACAGCCACTTACAGAGGTCCAAAGAAGAAGCGAGAAGACGAGATTAACGAAAGGAATCAGAGATTTAAAGATTTAGGGTTTAGAGATTTCGACGATTGAAAGAAATTCAGAGAGATTAGGGTTTATGTGACCTGATGAGAGAAAACGAAAGAGCAAGAATAAATAAAGAGCTTTTTTGATTTCCCACACTTAGATTTTTTTTTAAGGCGGGATGTGAAATAAATTTTCCCGGTCCATATATTATACAGCGTTTCTATATCTACATGTGCTATATTAAATCATTAGCCTTTAAGTTTTATTACAAAAAAATGTGACTCGCGTGTTTTTTAGCGTTTCATTTTTAGTAAACGCTATATAAAACTAGCGAGATAGTCAATTATAGCAAAACTAGATTAACTGCTATCTTATAATGCTATTAATGCTTCATTTTCTTGTAGTGAAAATATTACAAAGGGCTTTATTATCTTCAAGGCACGGTTGTTAAGGCTGAAGTAAATGAGTCACAGGATGAAATCAGTGGAAGAAGTATTGCCAAGGCTAAAGATGAAGTGAGAAAGAAGAAGTCAAAGAAGGTGACTTTCAGTGTGAATTTAATTCAGGGACCTACTCCATATGGCTTTGTGACAAGGGAATCATCAGTTCAAGGTGGAAATTTATCTTCATTAGAAGAATCAGAAAGTTCAAAGGAGGCAAACTCTGAAAAAAGTGAAGGGATTTCTAATGATCAGCCAGCGTTGAGAGATCACACTAAGAAGAAGTGGATGCAGTGTGATAATGAAGTGAAGGATGATAGGATTTTGATGGATAAACCAGAAAATGTCATTAAGAAATGAGATTTGTCAGAAATCATTTTGGTTTAGGACATTTTAAGCCGTGAAGTTGAAATGAAAAATTTGAGAAAAGCTTCAAGGTTTTAGGGAATGGACATTAACAGAGATAGAGGTAAGGGAGTTTTAGCTCTCTCACAGGAATGTCCGGAAAAGAGAGTTGAGACTTTCGAAATATCAGAAGCTAAAGCAATGGTAACGCCAACTGCATCTGATTTCAAATTACTGAGCTTAACTATAGAAGAGAAAGCATCATGAACCAAACTTATGGACACAAGGTCTCAGTTCATCACGGATTTGGTATCAAAAAGAGAGGTGGTCCTAAATAAGATACTAACTACGATTCACCCAACATATGTTATGACTAAAGCAGTACCTGGACAGGATTTTCAGGTTTGCTACGATCTCCTCAATATCGTCTGAAGAATGACACAGCTCCAGGTAACTCCAATATCGACATTATACACTAATAGGAAGAAGAATAGAAAATGAGTCAGTTTGGAGAAAATATTGTTATGTCAATAACATAAAATCATAAGAGTTAACCTATAGGCATCTGGAATCTGGAATTACGGTGAAGAGACTTAGATTCTAGATGGAGCTGTTGGGAGAATTCAAGAAAAGACAGTTTAGTTCTTCACTGTTAATTCTTAAATTTTGAAAGTATGAGACAAGAGAAGTTGGTTACCTGTAAAGAATCAATTGTCGTGAGTTGCAAATTCTGATTCCAGGTGAAGTTTCTGTGATGAAAATTCAAGAACTCCAAATTAGGATTTCAGTGAATAAAAAAAAATAAATTCCAGCAGCGAAAGATGATGATGATTCATGGTTAAGAGATTATCTAAGTCATCAAGGAGAAGTAGATTACGGGGTGTTCATCAGTGCAGATGTTGTCAGAGTAAACATGAAATTTGAAGTTAGAATTTCATGGAGTCACTGAAAATTGAAAGAGACCTAACAAAAGAAGGTGATCCGGTTGAGAAGGCTTACCAGGGATCGTCTTAACAGATGAAGGGCTTCGTTGTCTATTAAAGAAGCAGTCACAATGTTTGTGATTTGATCTTGCAGGACATATTTGAAAAAAAGGTGATTAGTCTCTGTAAAACCTTGAAGATCATGAGTCAATTGGATAAGTTGTCACAATGAGTTGTGAAGGAGTTACCTGGGAAAATTGTGGAGCTGTGATGCAGAGTGATCGGTTCCATGTGGAGCTAGCCGGAGATGCTATGAATCTCGTCGGAGAAACCTGAAATGGTTTCAAAATTCCTGAAAATTTCAGAAGATCATAATCTCTAAGTGTCACAGGGAGAGACAAGAGAGAGCGATTAGATGTACCTGGGATTTGCAGAGAAAGCGACGGTTGGATTCGCTGGTCGGAGAAGTGGTGGAGCTCATCGCCTGAAACAATTTTGAAAACTGAAATTAATTTTCGAATTGTCTTAAAATCTCAGAAGTTCTAATCTCAACATTGAGAAAGGGAGAGATTCGATGATTAGAGGAGTACCTAAGATGAACGGTGACAGCGACGTTTCGTTTCCCCGGAAGAGACGAAGGGGAAGCTCCAGATTCGTCGAAAAAGACGAAGTAGCCGCGTTTCTCATTCGAGGAAACCAAGGAGATGCCTCCAATCATTAATTTGTGGACTCCGGAGAAGACGAAGAAGATCATCGTCGGAAGAAAACCCAGCCGGAGTTGGTTGTTGGCGAAGATGGTTGGGAAAATTTTACAATCGAGAGGCCAAATAAGAGACGACAAGGATGTCTCGGATTTGCCAAAATTGGTTGCCGGCGGGAACAAATATGCTAGCCGGAGATGGAAGATCTCGCCGGAGTAGATCGCCGGAGAAGGTGACGTTTAGCTTCACGACCAGAGGAAGAGATGAGGTTGGATTTTCAGATGTCAATATCGTCGATGATGTGTGTTTTTGTCAAAAGGTGGAGTTTGTTGTTGGGTTTGACCAGACGAAAATGACATGGAAAAGAAGAACAAGATGGAAAGGCCCATATACACACTCATATATTTACAAGAGAAAGTGGAGGTATGTAAGAGACAAGACATCAAAGAGAGTTCTAGAGAAAGAGAAGAAAAGTGGGTTCTTCTTCAAGAAGTTTTCTCTTTCTTTGTTGTGTTTTGGATCTAGTATCCTTGTATCTTCTTGTGTGTAAAATCTGTAAACACCAAGAATAACATCACAAGTTAGTAGTGTGTGTAACCTCTTTGATATAGTGAAGCTTGAGAGCAAGAGTTTTCCTCCGAGACGTAGCGGTTAGAGGCCGTGAACACGGTTATCAAATCGTGTGTTGTTTATTTTGCAAGCAATCGTTACTTACATTTATCTCAACAGTTGGATTTGTTAATTAACCAAGGCTGAAGGTTAAAGTTGATGTAATGCTATGCAAGAAATAATTGGACTTTATAACATTTTCCTCTCAGAGAGGATTACACATTTTCATGTGTTAAACCTTAGATACGCCATGGTATAATCTTACAACTAAGTAGCTCACACAAATTTGAAGTGGTTCATATACTTTGATACCTATCTACGATATATTACTGTCCACCATCTAATTTATTTATTTTATTTAGTCTATAATGATATTTCATTATCTCGTCTACAATTATTAATTGTTCACAAAAAATATAAATGTTTATGTCTATTATAGATGTGGTGAAACGTAAAGTTCGTCAGCTAACTGCTCTGCATGAGGTGGATGTTGAAGAAGAATAGTTAGAATGCCTCTCTCGTTTTATTTATATATAACATTGGTGAATTTTGACTATATATTGTAATTTCATGGATAATTCCATATCATAATTTTTTTTTACCATGTGTTAAGTATGTGCAGTATCTCGAGGTAGTTAAGTTTGATATGAGAGTCAATTGACAACGCTTACTCTTGTATCAAACTTTTCTGCATGAGGTGGATGTTGAGGAAGAGTTAATTAGTGTCTGTTTTGCTTATTTATGTGTGACACTGACAAATTTTGGATGTATATTGTATTGTCATAAATAATCTCAAATCATAATTTTTTTTACCGTGGGCTAAATATATGCATCTAGAGACAGTCAAGTTTGATGGTACTTCGATTCTGGAGACTCTTATATCAAACGGTCCGATTCTCAAAAATTTGGTCTTAATCATGTATCATGATTGATTATTTAGAAGTTGTATGTGTGCGTTCTCAATCACTAAAAAACTTCAATCTAGAACCTCTGAATCTCGAATGTGAAGTAACTAAATAAATCCGCAAAGACTCATAGTCTAATCATAATTAGTTTGAAATGCTCAATTATTTGAAGTTACTCTAAACTTAAAACCCTGTTTTTATAGATCAGATCGAATGGAATTCCGAGTTTTGGAACTAGTTTAACATGTCTATTCAAAAAGTTTTGCACCAACATTATCGAGAAATTTGGATATTGTTTTAATGGGTCTCGTACAAATCAGCCCATTTGAATAGTTTTCAGATTATTCGGGTCGGGGCAGATTGATTAACCCGACCCAAAATGATTATCCTTATCGTTTGCTTCCAAATCAACAGGAAAAAGAAGGAAAATCATGGCGAGACTCTTCGTCTGTATCCCTATGCAACCCACACAATCAAGCTTCTCCGCCTCTTGTTCTCAGCCGCTATTTCCGTCGCCGGGGAACAATTCACTCGATGGATGCGGCAGTGGAGTTGGAGGATTATGTTTTACTCGGAGATTCAGAGACTGTTCGGTCGTGACGCGAGCAGGGCCTAGTACGAGTAGCTACTTGCTCGCGTTCGCCATTCCTGCTACTCTTATCGCCGCCACTGTCTTCACTTCAATCAAAATCGCTGATAAACTCGACGAAAATTTCCTAGAGGATGTAAGATCGCCGTTTCCAGAAAATTCTCCTCCCATCTTTGTCATATCTAACTCAGATTCGATTTCCGTCTAGCTGTTCACCTTGCTTTAGGTCTAGTTTGTCTCTGTGCTAGTTATAGGATTTGAGGTTAAGAAGGCAGAGAAGGTCATTGTAATTTGTAGAACAAGAAACGCACGGAGAGTTTGGGGGAACCAATTAGCAAAGGAATTATCCAGTAGAACCAAGTTTTGTTAAAGTTCTTGAATTTATGGCATCCTTTGAAATTAAGAGATAATCACATCCTCTTAGAGTCCTTTGCATTTTACATAGAATTGGATCCCTCTCTGATAAAATTACCGACAACAGATGTTAATAATCACTCACACTATATAAAGTAAGGATCAAAACAGGGTTCTTGTATCTAGCCTGATATTTATGTTATGATCCATATGGTCTGTAAAGCTAACAGCTTATACTATTACCGTGTCATTTTGTTTCTGCAGATTGCGTTGAACCAAGCGATAAAAGCAGCAGAAAATGGAGAGAATGGTGAAGGTGACATCTCATTGGACGATGTGATTCAAGAACCTGTGCTTCAACGAACACGGAACCGGCCTAAACGTGAAGTTTAATATACACACACATAAACATCTTGTTAAAGATTGATTCTTCAATGATCCCGTCACTCTGTAATGCATCTTGTGTTTTGTATAAGGATGTAAGCTTGTAGCCTTCCTAATCCCATTTATAGTTGTAGTTACTGGTATTACATTACTGTTTGATCATATGTAAAAAAAAAACGGATGATGAATGAAATCAAATGCTACTCATTGCTGTTTAAGTTTCGAGCAGCATCTATGACCTATATTGTGGCTGAGCAGAGCTTACTTGTGCGGTAAATTTGTAATTTTGGAAGAAGTAGAAGGGTCTATTTGGTATTAGCTACAAATTGGAAGTGATCTGACCCATTTATAAGTGGGCCTGTATAAGCCCAGTCTGAGTTGTAACTTTTGAAGTAGTGTATAGGAATTTTTTTCTGTTCGCTTCAAATCGACGTCTGTGTGAGGTTGAATCGCGTCGCGTTTCATCTAGCAGTTTTTTCTTTTTTGGTTCTTTCCATTTTCAAACGAACGAGACACACCAGCTAAAGGCCAATTGCGTTAGATCTAAGGAGAAAGCGACGTATAGGTGTCTTCAAGCAATTTGTTCTACAGGAAGGAGATTAACGACGCGACGAGCAAAGTCGATTTCAGTCTCCCTTGGAGTATCCTCTTTGACGGATCGAGGGTATTGGCTTAGCTCAGTTTCGTGATTTTAAGCATAATTATCGATTTCTTTGTGGAATTTGATCTCTTATTGCGGCTGTTGGATCACCGGATTTAGCTTCTGTCCTTTTTCAATGGGTTTGTTTTTCTATTGAATCTGGAGATTAGTTTCCGTTTAATTGCCGCACAATTTGTTAACTTTTAATGCGCAAGCTTTTCAATTGGGTTTTTGAGTTGTTTTTTTTCATAATTCTAAGTCACTATATTGTGTCGGTGCTCTGTGATATCATATAAGTTTTGTGAAATAAGCTCAGTTTTTGTTGTTGTTGTTGGATTCTGCGTCAATCAGGAGGCAAGAACCATGGTGATCCAGACCTGGTAGTGATCCACGAAGATTCATTGTGGGAACAAGAACAAAGTGAATAGAATGGACAAGAAAAAGAATCGTACCGATCCACTTGCTGCTGGGCGCCAGAAGGTTAGCTTCGTTGTCCTTAAACCTACCTCTTTAGAAATTGGGTATATGTGCTTAATTATCCCAAAATGTCAGTGAGAAGAGAGAGGGTTTCTACAGTTTCATTTCCTTCTTGAAAACCATAAGTCAAACAGGAATGGTTTATGTTTTGCTTATTGTCTAAATTCATAGTTTAGGAGGAACAATTGTTAGCCTGCTTTCGTGATAACGTCCTCCTTCTTCTTTTCAGTAATAAAAGAAGTTAAGTTGGAATATATTTTGCTATATTTCGCGCATAAGTTTACCCAACTTGTCTCCACAGTCTATACTTGATCACTTGTCCTGCGTTGATTTATACAGACAGAGAAACATTGGATGGAAAATGTTTTGATTGCTTATTTTCTTGACCTCATTTCAGCTTCAACAATTTCGTCAAAAGAAGGCTGACAAAGGCATTGATCAGAAAAAGGACTCCAAAGGCAGTACAAGCCAAGGAAAATCCTCCAAAAAATCTGGTAAATCTGAGAAGCATGAGCGTAAACCTGACACAAGTGCTGTCAGTGACGAGGCAGAAGCTCCGTCCCATGTGGCTGCTGGAGGAGCTACATCTCATGTGAATGTTGGTGAGGAGGTTGTCGATTCTCCACAAACTTCTGCAAATACAAAAGCTCACGAATATGTTTCAGTCCATGGTTCATCATCAGAACCTGATACGCCTCAGCCAGGAAACACCACTTCTGATGATGGATCTGAAGTGAGAAAAGTAGTAGTTAATTCTGAAAATGATATCAGTATATCATTAACCACTGAAGAAGAGAATATGAAGTCTATCAACAGTGAAGTGGCTGGCACAGTAGATTCTTTGACATCTGACTTTGCAGATTCTGAGAAGGGAGTTACACATGACGATGCATCTATTGATGTTGACGGAATCTTTGCTGCTTCTGGAAACATAGCTGAGGGGGAAGGAGTTGAAGTTGAAAGTGGGTCTGGGAATGTGGAAAAGCCGCATCAGCCATCCTCTCTCCATGAATATATTCCTGATGTTTCCTTGATTCATGCAAGGGGAGATCAGGTAACTGATGTAGGTTGTTCTCTCCTTCTCTTCATGCTTCTCTCTTCAATCATTTTCTTTATTACTTTTTCTTTAGGGGTAAAGAGGTTAGTTCTATAGCATGCGACCTTTTGATGTGTAATTCAATTCTCATTTGTTTCTGGGTAGGGGAAATGCAGGAAGAAGATGGTTCACACATGGAGCAGTTTTCTGATTCATCTGCAAAGGCAGTTGTGGATAAGATTGCAACTGAAGAAAGGCAAACAAGCTATCCAGCATCTGCTTCTCCTTCACACTTTTCAGAGGGATCCTCAGTCACATTTGATTCAGTTCAACTAGAAAGAATAAATGGTAATAGTAGAAGCCAACAGATTAGGGAAGCTGCAGAGCTTAATGAAGAGAAACCAGAAACATCTATTCATTTTCCTAATAACAGAGATCACGTGCTTGCAGCTGAACCTGAGGAAAGCTCTGTTGCAGATATGGCTAGTCAGCTGCAATTGCCTGAGAGCGTCAGTATGTCTGGATTTCTGAGCCATGAGGAACCTCGTAAAATCGACACATTGAATCTATCTGGAGAAGTTTCCGCTGCTCATATTCATGAAGGCCGCTCAGTCAGCTTCTTACAACTTATGGATATTGTTCAAGGACTTGGACAAGATGAATATCAAATTTTGTGCAACTCAAGAGAGGCTGCTTTCAGTAATGAGCCAGGAACAAGTTCGTTGGAGCGATTAAGAGAAGAATTGTTTGTTTCGAGTACCATGGAAGATATACTCCATGTGCAACTCACAGAACAGTCTCATCGACTAAACGAGTTTGATCATCAACACAACCAATTGGTGGCTGAAATATCACAGCTTCGTGCATCATATAATGTGGTGACAGAGAGAAATGATTCTCTTGCGGAGGAACTATCAGAGTGCCAGTCTAAATTATATGCTGCTACAAGGTCAAATGAGAAGCTTGAAAATCAGCTTCTTGCTACAGAAGCACAAGTGGAGGATTTCACTGCGAAGATGATCGAGTTGCAGCTTAGCCTAGAAAAGTCCCTTTTGGATCTATCTGAGGCGAAAGAAAAGTTCATCAATCTTCAGGTGGAGAATGATACGTTGGTTGCAATTATATCTTCCGTGAATGATGAGAAAAAGGGACTTCTTGAAGAAAAAGAATCCAAGAACTATGAGATTAAGCATCTTTCATCTGAGTTATGCAATTGCCAGAACCTGGTGGCCATACTAAAGGCAGAAGTTGAGCAATTGGAAAATACAATTGGTCCATTGAAAGATGAGAAGATAAATCTTGTGGATGATAAATATAGTTTATTGGGTGAGGCAGAGAAGTTACAGGAAGAATTGGCAAATTGTAAGACGTTGGTCATCATGCAAGAGGTGGAAAATTCAAACATAAGGGAGACGCTTTCTTTACTGACAGGCCAGCAGACTAAGTTTGAGGAGAACAACCTACGTCTCAGAGAAGAAAATGAGAAAGCACATCTAGAACTGAGTGCACATCTGATCTCGGAGACTTATTTATTGTCCGAGTATTCCAATCTAAAGGAAGGATATTCTTTGTTGAATAATAAGCTCTTGAAGTTTCAAGGGGAAAAGGAACATTTGGTCGAGGAAAATGATAAACTTACACATGAACTTCTTACTCTTCAAGAGCGTACATCAACTGTACAAGAAGAGCGGACTCATCTAGAAGTTGAGTTAAGAGAAGCAATAGCGCGCCTTGATAAATTGGCTGAAGAAAATACATCTTTAACTAACAGCATTATGGTAGAAAAAGCTAGAATGCTAGACATTGGTAGCGAGGATGCTTCAGGGTTGATCAATCAGGAAATTTCTGAGAAGCTTGAGAGAAGTTCAGAAGTCGGGGTTAGTAAACAGAGTGCATCTTTTCTTGAAAATACACAATATACTAATTCGGAAGAGGTAATGGAAGATACATCTGAGTTTTCTGCCTTGAAGAAGAATCTGGAGAAGGGGGAGAAAATGGTTCAGAACCTTGAAGAGGCAATTAAGCAGATTCTGACCGATTCTTCAGTGAGTAAATCTAGCGATAAAGGTGCCACGCCAGCAGTATCAAAACTGATTCAAGCTTTTGAGTCAAAGAAAAAACCAGAAGAAAAGGAATCTGAAAAAGCACAGTTAACTGATGATCTATCAGAAGCAGATCAATTTGTTTCTGTGAATGTGCAGATTAGAAATTTGAGAGGCTTGCTTGATCAGTTACTGTTGAATGCTAAGAAGGTTGGTATACAATTCAACCAGTTAAATGATGACAGGACATCGACAAATCAAAGACTCGAGGAGTTAAATGTCGAGTTTGCATCCCATCAGGACCACATTAGTGTTCTAGAGGCAGATAGTATTGAGAGTAAGATTTCATTTGAAGCTCTGAAGCATTATTCGTATGAGCTGCAACATAGAAACCATGAACTTGAGCTTCTCTGTGAATCATTAAAGCTAAGAAATGATAGTATCTGTGTAGAAAACACGGAGCTCTGTAAGAAGTTGAATTCTTGCTTATTGAGAACTAATGAGCTTGAAATTCAGCTGGAGAACTTACAGCAGAATTTAAGTAGCTTTTTGTCCTCAATGGAAGAACAGTTAGTGGCCTTGCAGGATGAATCTGAGAGGGCAATGATGGTAGAACATGAATTTTCATCATTGATGTCTGAATTTGGTGAATCAGTTGTGAGGCTTGATGATTGTCTACTCAGATCTGGCACTTCTGAAGCTCCTGTTGGCTTAGATATGACCAAGCGCATATCGGGTTCTGTTGATATGGCTGTGAAGGTGATTGGCGACCTGGAGGAAAAACTTGAAGCTGCTTATGCGAAGCATGAGTCCACCTCAAAACAATATGAGGAATTGAAGCAGAATTTCAATACTTTGTTTGAGAAGAATGAATTTGCAGCTTCTTCAGTGCAGAAGATTTATGCTGATTTGACGAAATTGATTACTGAATCATGTGGGTCAGTGGAGATGGCCAATCTTGAAGTTGAAAATGTAGCTGTCTCTGATCCTTTCAAGGATGGTAGTTTTGAGAATCTGATGGAGGCTGTGCGAAATATTCTTTCTGAGAGGCTTGCACTTCAGTCTGTGATTGATAAGCTACAGTCGGACTTGTCGAGTAAGTCAAACGATATGGAGGAGCTGACGCAGCAAAGCCTTCATTCCACTTCACTTCGAGAATTAGTTGAGAAGGTTGAGGGTGTTCTGGAACTTGAAAGTGGAATTAGTTTTGAATCTCCTAGTTCACATGTGGAGTTTCTTGTATCCCAACTTGTTCAGAAGTTTATAGAGACTGAGGAATTGGCTAATCTCCTCAGAAAACAGTTAGAGGCCAAGGAGAATGAGTTGATGGAGATCCAGGAGAGTTTACTGCACCATAAATCTGAAATAGGTGGTCTCAGGGAAAATTTAACCCACGCAGAGGAATCGCTTGTGGCTGTACGATCTGAGTTACAAGATAAATCTAATGAACTTGAACAATCAGAGCAGAGGTTATTATCGACTAGAGAAAAGCTTAGCATAGCTGTTGCTAAAGGAAAAGGTTTGATTGTTCAGCGTGACAATGTCAAACAGTCATTGGCCGAAACCACTGGTAAACTGCAGAAGTTCTCAGAGGAATTAAATTTGAAGGACACAAGGCTTGTGGAAGTTGAAGCAAAACTTAAGACCTATATGGAGGCAGGTGAACGTGTGGAAGCATTAGAATCCGAGCTTTCATACATCCGAAACTCAGCTACTGCACTGCGAGAATCGTTTCTTCTCAAAGACTCTCTGCTTCACAGAATTGAAGAAATTTTGGAAGAATTGGACCTCCCAGAGCATTTTCATGCTCGAGATATATTGGAAAAGGTGGAGTGGTTAGCAAGATCTGCTAACGGCAACTCTTTGCGTCCCTCTGATTGGGATCAGAAGAGTTCTGATGGAGGTGCGGGATTTGTTCTCTCGGAGCCCTGGCGGGAGGATGTACAAACTGGCACAAGTTCTGAGGATGACTTAAGGATCAAGTTTGAGGAGCTCAAAGGGAAGTTTTATGGATTGGCTGAACAGAATGAAATGCTAGAGCAGTCCTTGATGGAAAGGAATACTTTGGTACAGAAATGGGAAAAACTCCTAGAAAATATTGATATGCCTCCACAGCTACAGTCCATGGAAGTTGAAAACAAGATTGAATGGCTTGCAACTACAATATCAGAGGCTACACATGACAGGGATACTCTCCAACAAAAGATTGATAACCTTGAAGTCTATTGTCAATCAGTAAGTGCTGATTTGGAAGTCTCACAAAAGCAAGTATGTGATGTCGAGGCAAATCTTCAATCGTGTGTTAATGAGAGGGTGAATCTTTCTGAAAGACTGGAAAGTTTCAATGGTGATCATGAGAGTCTTACTGGGAGGGCCAGTCACCTTGAAGTTGAGAATGAGAAACTGCAGAATCAAGTTAAAGATTTGCATGGAAAATTAGTTGAGAAACTTGGGAATGAAGAACATCTTCAGACTATTGAAGGAGAGCTATTGAATTTGAGGTACGTGATTAATGATGTTATACAGGAAGATGGCTTGCAGGATTTGGCTTTAGCAAGTAATTCTGAGAACTTGGATGGACTGCTGAGAAAGCTGATAGACTATTATAAGAATTTGTTAAAAGCTGAAAGAGATGATAACATCTGTGAAACTCGTCCATCAAGTGCTGATATTAGAAGCGGAGAGTCATTGGGTTCAGTTGAAGCAACTTCTCATGGGCACCATCCTGAATTGATAGTTGAAGCAACAAGTAGAGACATAACAGTAGTAGAGACACCTGATGTAGCTTCCTTAACAAAAGATCTGGATGAGGCACTGCATGTTCAAAAGCTGACAAGGGAAGAAAGAGATTTGTACATGGCAAAACAACAATCCTTGGTTGCTGAAAATGAGGCACTTGATAAGAAAAAAATAGAATTGCAGGAGTTTCTTAAACAAGAAGAGCAGAAGTCAGCTTCTGCAAGAGAGAAGTTAAATGTAGCTGTTAGGAAAGGGAAAGCTTTGGTCCAACAAAGGGATAGTCTGAAGCAAACTATTGAAGAGATGAACAGTGAGCTTGGTCGCCTGAAATCGGAGATTATCAACCGAGATGAAATGCTCTTAGAGAATGAAAATAAAGTTAGGGAGTTGGAATCTTACACTATAAGGGTAGAAGCCTTAGAGTCTGAGTGCCAATTGTTGAAAAGTCATTTGCAAGAAACAGAAAATTTACTGCATGAAAGAAGTGGTACATTGAGCATGACGTTGAATGTGTTAGATAGCATTGATATTGGTGATGAAGGTGACAGAAATGATCCAGTTCTGAAGCTTCAACGTATCTCACAACTGTTTCAAAATATGAGTACAGCCATGTCTTCTGCTGAGCAGGAGTCGAGAAAATCTAGAAGAGCAGCTGAGTTGCTACTTGCTGAGTTGAACGAGGTTCAGGAGAGAAACGATAGTCTGCAAGAGGAACTATCAAAATTTACATATGAAATCCAGCAACTTTCCAGACAGAAGGATGCAGCGGAGGCTGCAAAAGTTGAAGCCATATCACATATTGAAGATTTATCAGCAGTCAACAGTGAAGAAAAGAAGAAGCTATATGCTCAACTGCTGTCCTTCGGAACTAGTGTGAACTCTCTAAAGAAAATACTCGCAGGTACCAACAGTTGCCTAGCTGATATTTTCACCATGAATATGGAGTTTCTGCATCATCTGAAGGCAAATATGGAATCATGTGCGAAGCAAACTGGTACTAATTTGTCTGGCTGGCCTCAACTCAGTTCTGGGAATTTTGTAGAAAAGGTATTTAGATCCTTTCAACAGCTTATTATGGTGTACTTTCAAAGTTTTTCTGCCACTGACTGTTCCTGAATATTGTTTTTTCCCCTTTCTGCTTAGGAAATCTTTTCACGCTTGAGTGCTGCTTGGTCTAACGACAACTTGCATGAGATTTCAAGTGATGGAAACATTACCGAAATTTGTGGTTCTCTCTCACAAAACCTTGATCAATTTGTGGCTGATGTTGGCCATCTCGAAGAGAATGTAAGCAAGCACTTAGCATCATGGCACGACGAGATCAATATTGTATGCAACAGTATCGACACCGTTTTTAAGTCAATCGGAACAGGAACGGACTCAGAAATTGCCGCTCTGGGTGAAAGAGTTGCCTTGCTTCATAGAGCATGTTCTAGTGTGTTGGTGGAAATTGAAAGCCGTAAAGCCGAACTTGTTGGAAATGACAATTTCAATATGAGTCTCCATCAAGTATATGAGGATTCGTCTATGGAATCTGTCAGGTCCATGGTAAATAGGCTATCGTCAGCTGTTAAGGAGCTTGTTGTAGCAAATGCTGAGACTGTGGAGAGAAATGAAAAGGAGATGAAGGTGATCATCGCCAATTTGCAAAGGGAGTTACACGAAAAGGACATCCAAAATGATAGGATGTGCAATGAACTTGTGGGTCAAGTTAAGGAAGCCCAGGCTGGTGCTAAAATCTTTTCGGAAGATCTTCAATCTGCAAGTGCTCGGATGCGTGATATGCAAGACCAGCTGGGCATTTTGGTTCAGGAACGGGATTCTATGAAGGAGAGAGTTAAAGAGCTGCAAGCAGGGCAGGCATCACACTCGGAGTTACAGGAGAAGGTCACATCACTTAGTGATGTACTAGCTGCGAAAGACCAAGGTCAGTTTTTCAATTTGAAACTTTTGCTTTTCCACCGCCACACATATCAGCTAATACGTAATTTGCTTGCTGCAGAAATTGAGGCATTAATGCAAGCGCTTGACGAGGAAGAGTCTCAGATGGAGGATCTGAAACACAGGGTTACAGAATTAGAACAGGAAGTGCAACAGAAGAACCTAGATTTGCAGAAAGCTGAAGCTTCTCGTGGGAAGATTTCCAAAAAGCTATCAATTACTGTGGATAAATTCGATGAGCTCCATCATCTCTCTGAAAATCTTCTCGCTGAAATTGAGAAACTTCAACAGCAAGTGCAAGATCGAGATACTGAGGTTTCTTTCTTAAGACAAGAAGTCACTAGGTGCACCAACGAGGCTCTTGTTGCTTCTCAGATGGGTACTAAGAGAGATTCAGAAGAGATCCAAAATGTACTTTCTTGGTTCGACACGATAGCTTTGCTACTTGGTCTAGAAGATTCACCTTCCACTGATGGTCACAGTCACATAAACCACTACATGGAGACATTTGAGAAAAGGATTGCGTCTATACAATCTGAAGTAGACGAATTACGGTTGGTTGGACAAAGCAAGGACGTGTTGCTTGAAGCTGAGAGGAGTAGAGTGGCTGAGCTCAGACAGAAAGAAGCAACTCTTGAGAAATTCTTACATGAGAAAGAATCCCAACCAAACATGTCAACAAGCTCGACGTCAGAGATTGTTGAAGTGGAACCTCTGGTAAGCTTTGAGCTTGTTGGATAGTTACACCATTCCAGATGCCTCAGAGGATAAATTTTTAATTTTGGGTTTCTAATTGGGGTATCGCAGATAAACAAGTGGACGAAAACATCGATCCCATCTCAAGTCCGGAGTTTGCGTAAGGGAAACAACGATCAAGTGGCCATTAGTATCGATGCAGATCAAGCTGATCAAAGCGGTAGCTTAGAAGAAGATGATGATAAAGGTAACTAAACTTGTCCCTAAATATTTAGTATTTTAGTGAATCGCCACACATTCTCTTAGTAACATCCCCATTTGTGTTTTTTTTGGGTACTTTTTGCGTTTATAGCTCATGGTTTCAGATCACTCTCTACGTCGAGAATCATTCCTAGATTCACAAGACCCCTCACTAACATGGTCGATGGTTTATGGTCAGCCTCTTCCTTCATCCATTAATCTCATTCAATTTCATAAATTTTTGATAATAATCTAATAAAAACGATGTGTCTTATTTTTGTCTTTGTCAGGGTCTCTTGTGATCGGACGCTCATGAGACAGCCTGCCTTACGGTTAGGGATCATGATTTACTGGGCGATATTGCATGCTCTTTTGGCTGCTTTCGTGGTCTAACCAAACATCCAATTTGGTAAGCTCATTACTGATATTTTTTCCCCAAATCAAACAATAGCAGCTTTGTTCTATTTGCTTTAATACGTGTTGTTATTATATCTTGGCAGCTGGGTTCTCGTTATAGCATGAGCTCAAAGTGATGTGTTGTCTCCAGTCCACTATATGTTTTTTGTTTGTCTTCGCATTGTTTAGCTTTTTTAAACCAAGCAAACTGTGGTTTCAGCATTTTTATTGATCCGAATCACAAACTTGCTTGGCTTTACAAACAAATAAGAAAGAAAGTTTATGTAGTAGCTGGGGAAAAGATAACTAGAGAGTCTAGAAGTTGTATTTCTTTTCATTTTCCTTTTCATTCTTTTCAAAAGTACAAATCAAAATTGACGAGAAAATTATCACATTCACCGAAAATAAAAGGATGAGATTATCACGTCCAGTATCGAGCCCAATAACAGGCCCATTATTAAATTTTGGGGCTTTAAAAAAGTTGACGCGCTTACAAACCCCTTGGAAAGTACATATCTCTCCAATTTCAGATTCAGAAACCCTACCACGGCAAGCAAAACACGAAAAGCCATTCTTTTTTCTCTCTCTCTCTCTCTCTCTCTCTCTCTCTCTCTCGTCCCTCAGAGCTGCTTGGGGTGCTTTCGGCTATTCTCACGAGGTAGGTCGCACCATGTTTCTTTTCTCTTCTCGCTCTTAATTTCATTATTTGCTTCCTTCTTTTTTTATCCGATCTGTTGAATTTGAGCGGGTCTAGAGACTGTGTATTCCCTGATCGAGAGATTTGTTGTGTTGAAAATTTATGGTTTCAATAGTGAAGAATTCCAAATCCTTTCGAATGTTTTTGCTAAAAAGGATTTATAATTCTGCTTTCTTGTTATATATGACAAGGTTATAGAAGGAATGTCACGTGTGTACGTGGGAAATTTGGACCCGCGAGTTACTGAGCGTGAGCTCGAGGATGAGTTCCGTGCCTATGGAGTTATCAGGAGGTAACAATCGATCAATTAATGCCTACGATTTTGGGATTTTTTGTGTTAAAAGTATCTATTTTGCAATATTCACTATTATGTGCAGTGTTTGGGTTGCTCGTAGACCACCTGGTTACGCTTTTCTAGATTTCGAAGATCCTAGGGATGCCCGTGATGCCATCCGTGATTTAGATGGTAATGCTTTCACATTCTTTCCATTTTGCTTTATTCTCTAAGAAGTTGTTATTTTGATCTAGATGGGGAAAATAAGTGTGTTTAGTATCTTTTCAAGGGGAATCTTTGAGGTTTCCAATTACTTTTGTGACCTGTCACTTATAATTTGACTTTCGTATTGTGGAAATGGATAGGCAAGAATGGCTGGAGAGTTGAACAGTCTCACAACCGAGGTGAACGTGGAGGTGGCGGTCGTGGTGGTGACCGTGGAGTTGGTGGTGGTGGCCGTGGTGGTTCTGATTTGAAGTGCTATGAGTGCGGTGAGCCTGGTCACTTTGCACGCGAATGCCGTAACCGTGGTGGCACTGGGAGGCGTCGCAGCAGGAGCCGCAGTCGCAGTCCAAGATACAGAAGGAGCCCAAGCTATGGACGGAGGTCAGTTGTGCTTTATTTTGTTACCTTATTTCTAAGTGAAATCAAAGCCTCCTAGCGTCTGTGAACAGATTAATTTAACTTGTCATTTTCTGGCTTCAGGAGTTACAGCCCTCGTGCAAGATCTCCCCCTCCTCCAAGGCGCCGCAGCCCTTCTCCTCCTCCTCCTCGTGGTCGCAGCTACAGTAGATCACCGCCTCCATACAGAGCGCGTGAGGAAGTGCCATATGCTAATGGGTAAACTTCTTTTCCCAATTCTCTATATCATAGTCAGTGTTTGTCAGTCAATTGATATGCCATTGAGTCTTGACATGGAAATTGAATTTTTGAATTATGGCTATTGTTCTTAAAGAGGGATGTTGACCTTTTTTCACATGCATCTTAGTGCTTGCCTCTTTTTCCCATTAGCGGATGTGTCTTATTCAATGATTGTTATTGTATCTGCAGAAATGGACTGAAAGATAGGCGCAGAAGCAGGAGCTGAGTTTTTATGCTGGATAACGAGTTTGTGGGATGATCAAGAAGTACTTCTTCTCTTTGGAAGAGAAGACTAGAGGGCCTAAGGGAAATTACTATCATCTATGAATTTCAGTAAGAAATTAATATAAGTTTGAGGTGGCTGGATTGGATAAAGCTTGCTTCTTTTGCATTTGGATATGAAGCGTACGTAGTTGTGTATCTACCCATAGGTAAAAAAAAACAATTATTTCGTACCCTAGTTTCTTAAAGACATAATGTTTCGTTTGGGAAATTCTGCTAAATGCCTATGCGTTTCTTGTCTTTTTCCATTTTGTCGAGGTTTCTTCTGGTCTACTTCTACTACTACTACTGCTTCATTGATTATCTGCTTGCTTCTCTACTCTTCTGCTATGAAGCATCTTCATTTAGTTGCTCAGCCTGCTATGAAGCATCTTCATTACTTATCTGCTTGCTTCTTCTCTACTCTTCTGCTGTGAAGCATCTTCATTTAGTTGCTCAGCCTGCTATGAAGCATCTTCATTACTTATCTGCTTGCTTCCCTACTCTTCTGCTCTGAAGCATCTTCATTTAGTTGCAAGGCCTGCTATGAAGCATCTTCATTAGTTATCTGCTTGCTTCTATACTCTTCAGCTATGAAGCATCTTCATTTAGTTGCATGGCCTGCTATGGGAAAAGCTAAACCACAATTGTGGATCCCTTCATGGCTTGCTTCATCTTCATCTTCGACTCTAGTGCTTGAAAACTTAGTCTGTTTGATGTTACTGTCTTCGCATGGCTTATCTTTTCATGAACTTGAGCTACATCACTTGGCAGGTATTTGAAAATCTACGCCTTGGATCTGCTTGCTACCTTTTAGACCCACCTTAGAAGCACCTCTCTTTGAATATTGTGCATTAGGTTTAACATGCGCATTTGTGTCCTTAGCTAGATTTTGTGCATATCTTGGTTTATATAGACAAGTCAAGGATGGACAAGTTCTGTTGAGATTATCCCATTTTGGACCCATATTGACAAGTTGCTTGGTTTTGTGTGTTAATTTCACTGAGTTGTGAAATTGTTCGCCTTATAAAATTGAAGCAGATGTAATTGCCTTGGCTGAAGATTGAATTATATATAATGTGATTTGCTTTTATTGAAGTTATTATGGAATCGTTTCCGCAACTAAATCCCAAATTAAGTGAGAAAAATAAGAAAAAGAAAAATAATTACAGTGGACACGAAGACATGGTTTTGGCATGACCACAATAAAAAGCCTTGAAAAGCAAGAGAGACAAGATCATGATCCTAGTTCGGTCCCAGAATCATCAACAATCCCACCAAATTAAAATCTGTTTGGTCCCATTCTTCACTTACACATCATCGAATTGATTGTTATGTATGACGTAAACCTCTCTGCTTTTTCAGTAATAGACTTTATGCTTCTTCTCATTCCACTTCCTCTGCCGACACCTTTTTAGCTCCACGTTTCTTCACTTTTCACCGACACTAAGATGAGAATTTCCCAAGTTCAGAGAAAACAATAAATGTTACTCTCTTTTTCGTTTCAGTTTAGTCAGGAAACTGGTTCTTGTTAGTTATTTACACAGTTACAATCTCTTTCCACAAAGGTTGGGCTTAAAATTACAAAAATTCTCTGCAGCTGATTTGATGACATGGATCTTGAATTAGTTCAAGAAAAAAACCTCTTTCAACTGCCAACAACATGTCCCAACTTTACAGATATTGTATACATGTATGAATCTCTGGCTCACACTCTATCCCTAACAATGGAGGAATTAAAGAAACAAAACAAACAAACAAACAAACAGAACGGAACACCAATTAATGCCTACCACTATGGTTCCAACAATCTCATTACAGAGGATACCAATGTCCATTGAACATAAGAGGAAGTGGGGAATAAAACTCACTGATTTATTGACCCAAGTTATGGAATCCATGAAGCTTCTTTGGTTTCTCTCAGCTCATCTGCTCGCCTATGAGGTCGAGACCCACGAGAAGAAAGGTGACACCTTGGAATAACAGGAAGTAGAAATGCACTCCTTGAGCTGCCAAGAGACTCCTAAGCGCTGCAGTTAGCAAGAGAAAGGCCAATGCGAGCTCTTTGTGGTATATCTTGTTGGTTTTCTTGACGGGTTTTTTTGCTTGTTTCTGTTCTTCGAGTTGACTCAGCTCCAACAGCTCGCTGTCGGAAACCCCCCTAAGCAATTGACTTTTCTTGTTTGGTGTCTCTTTCTCAGTGATGGATAAAAGATCTGACTCTGATGATCTTCCAGCTTTCTTTGTGACAATCCATTCGTAAGAGCTACCCAATTGAAATAATCCTGATACCATTGCGTTGAACTTGGTGACCGACATTGTGTTCTCAAACAAAAGGTAAGGGACGATGAAAGGGAACGATTTTGGAGATGGAAGAAGGTTGAGGAAAGACATGAAAACTGGTATGTAGCAGATGACCCAAACTGGGAGCTCGGCTTCTGGAACAAACATGGTGAGTGGAAGGATTATGCAGAACAATGTGAAGGAGTAGAAAGGAAGTATGAGTTTCCTAAGAAGGAAGAAGAGAAGTATCAGATTCGCCTTCTTCCATATTGCTATCTGCAAGAAGAACAAATGCGAAACGAAAGAAGTCATTAAAATGATGATAAAAGGTAAAGTTGAACTTTGCAGAAGAAAAAAGATTTACACTACCTTAGAGGTCAAGATTGAACCAAGACACAAGCGGAAAAGCTGCATAGGTCCCGAATGCCAACGGTGTTGCTGCTTCTTATATGCTTCATAGGACTCAGGAACTTCGCAAAGGACCTATATATGTTTTTCCAGTCCAGTTTAATTAATTGGTTACATACATAAGTCTTCTTTAGAAAAGACTGATACCTTGACATCGTTAAGATATATGAACTTCCATCCGTGGAGATGCGCGCGGACTGCTATGTCCATATCCTCGACAGTGGTCCTTTCAAGCCAACCACCAGATTCCTCAAGGGCTTTGATTCTCCAAACTCCAGCTGTTCCATTAAAACCAAAAAAGTTCAAGAACACGCCGTTGACTTGCTGCTCAACCTCGAAGTGAAAACACAGATTGATGTTCTGAAGACGGGTCAACAAGTTCTCGTCTTTGTTCACAAATGTCCATCTAGCTTGAACTAGACCTATTTCTGGGTTATCCTGAGGTTTATCACAATTTTTAACAAGTTAGCAATCTCTCTCTCCACTTGTCAGTGATAGAAAATTGAAACCGATGTTAATACCAACCTTGAAATGTGGAACTGTTAGTTTAAGGAAATCCGGAGTAGGTTGGAAATCGGCATCAAATATTGCGACAAACTCGTATGCTTCCACGTAATCACAGCTCATAGCGGATTTGAGGTTACCAGCTTTATATCCGGTTCTAACCAAGCGATGCCTGTAGATTATGTTGACTCCCTTTTGGCTCCATTTGGCAACCTCAGCTTTAATCAACTGTTGGATGCTTTCATCATTCGAATCATCGAGAACCTGAACCAGTATTCGATCTTTTGGCCAGTCAAGTTGACACACAGCAGATATAGATTGTTCATATACCTAAACAAGAAGAAGACCAAAGATCATTACATTGAGGGATAAATTGATGCCAAAAAGGCTATAAAGTGGGAGAAAGATCGATACTTTCTTCCATATACCAAAGTTGGATGAGCATACCTCTCTCTCATTGCACATTGGAATCTGAACAAGAACCATTGGATACTCAAATCCAGATCCCTCAGCATCATCATCTCGGAACGGTTCCTCATCAAATCTCGGTTTAATTTTCTTATACTTGATCCAAAAACAACCCAAGCAAAGTATCAAACGATCTACGGACTGTATAAGGAACAGCACAATACAAAACTTGGAGAGAGCTTTAATCGGAGGAGCAATATAATCAGCTCTTAGGCTTAACCAACCAACATACACAAGATGTAGCAGGCTCTGGATCTCAAGTGTGCTAGTGGGGATGTGAAGATTAGGGCTTTGAAAGTAATGCCATCCTCTGAAATAAGCAACAATCTCAAACCCGAGAATCACTAAGGAAACAGCTAAGAAGAGCTTAATGGCCGTGAAAAGCCATCTGTCTCTGCCTAATTTCTCAGATCCCATTGGCTGAGTGAAGCTAAGCCGTTTCTTGATGGCACCAAGGAGAGACCAGAAGACAGTGGCTAGCCAAGTGAGACATCCAACAGCTCTATGAGCTTTGAGAAGCAAAACCCAAGTCACTTGCTTGGCGTTCTTGCCTCTGCTCTTCTCTACTGGTCTAAAAGCTGAATCTGGACCGTCGATTTCAACTACTGAGTAATTTGGATTCTCCATTTTCACCACAACTGGTGTTCCTTTCCTCGTGTCCTTCGCCCACCAATCTGAAAAATCCAACCTTGGAGCCATCTTTTTTGCCTCTAATTCTCCCTGGGAAGTAGAGAAGTCGAAGAGATAAAGAGGAGAAAGTAGTTGAACTTCTAAATGTGGTAAGGATCCACAGAGACACCCAAATCTCAAAGTGGAAGATTTAAGCAAAACCCATTTTCAGGAAAACAAAAAGGGAGAAACTTTGAGTGAGTAAATCTTCAAGAAAGGAGTGAGCTTTGTGCTAATAATGGAAGAAATATCAACACCCAGATCCCAGAAATTTGAAATCTAGAGACCCATTTTATGATTTTTTATAAACCAGACAAAGAAGCATCCACAGCTCAAGGCTCATTTATAGTGGACCTTTTTTTAGAGAATGACAGAGAGAAGGATGGGTTGGTGAGAGAGTGGAGTGACTCAGAGAGGGAGAGAGAGAGAATAGAGGGAAGCAAAGCAGAGGAGAGAGGAGGAAGAAAGGTATATGTGAGAAGTTTGTAAGATGTGTCCTTACACTTTCATGTGTGTGTTACTCTTTCGGCTACTTCTTTGATGGCTTCAGCATGCAAATTCATCCCCTTTTTATCACTCTTTGTAAGCTTTCACCAGCACTTGTCATGTCATGGATCTTCATTAGAAATATATGTATTTTTAAAACTTTATATTTTGAATTTAAAAAAAAAACAAATTGAAGAAAATCCATTGATGGATGGACCATACGGTTGTTTGGCAATTTGAGGTGAAGACAAATTCAAATTTGTGAGCAACTACTTATATTGGAAGTTTGGAACAAGTTTATAAGATACCACCAAATCGGTTTCAAGTGAATCACTCAAATGCTCTCACCGCTTCTCCGACGTGCTCCCCATGTCATTTTCCATGTTCATCAAATTATATTTTATACATATAGCAAAATTCCCTGTTTAGTAGTCCATTCAACTTATAATATTTTTGTATCAAGTGTCATCAACTTTAGAATTTTGACGATAATATAATAAAGAAAATGAGTAATTTAATCAGGATAACTTTTAGTTCTTGTTATCAAATATAAAAAATTAAACTCTTTTCTAAAATGTACTCTTATTTGGAAAAAGGGTATGTTATAGTCATAAACTTAGTAGGTCAAAGCCTTACTGTTAAAACAAACGGATGCAACTCAGTATTTTGAGTTTTATAATCAAATTATATATTATATATGGGAATTATAATTTGCAGATGTTTAAGATAGTAAGGAGGGAAACAATTAGTTGAGGATCTGTTTTTTCTTCCATTGGGATGATTAATTGGCAAAGTACACTAACATTCAAAATAGATGGACAATTATTGACTAATAGTTGCAAGAAACTTCTAAATATTGCCACTAATTATGGTCATTTTGTAAAGCAAAAAAATAATTTAGTGGTCTGTCATTGACAAAAAGAAGTATAAGATTCATTAGAAGGATTATTACAATTTTCCAATTTGAAAATTTCTAAAAGTTTCAGCCAACTATTAGGTTACGCGAGTTACTTGTCGGTGGTGATATTAACACATGTAGAACTCTAGAAGATAAGGATATTCTTTGGCATTTTTAAGGTTTATTTTACTATACAATACCTAACGTTTTACGAAAGTATCATATAACAACTAAGAGAAAAGGGAAAGCGAAAAGCATTAGTATATCATTATAGATAATTAATTTGTGAGCTAATTATACTTTCTGTAATACCTTTTAATTTGTTTTCCTTGTGGCATCTACAAATCCCCTCTTACTCAAACAATCCGTGTCCAGTAATTAAAATTCGTCATTTAGATTAAAGTTAGACTTAGAATATATTCAATACGATTTTAATAATTATTGGCTGTTATAACATAATAAATGATAATTAAAAAGACCCAGTTTTCTTTTCAATAAACTGCAGAATCATTATCATTTTTTTTATAGATTCCTCCCGTATATCAAAACCTCATACTCAATTCTGCCCTATATATATATATATGGTAAGTTGGTAACATAGCTATAACAATTCTAATGTAAACAATAATTCACAAATTATTGGACATGATATATTTTATTAAGTGTGTATTTAAAATGAATTCAGGTTAATCATGTATATATCAAGATGATCGATTGTGTCTTGGTGAATGATTGGTTATTAGTTATCAGTATCACTTTTGAATTATGATATTCGTTGAACTATGTTATCATATTATCTTGCATACAGTGCTTTACACTCTCTACTTTATCAATATTTATTTTAATAATTGTAATTAGTGGATACAATCATTCAATAATTCATTTAATTCATTAAAGTTTTTCTATTGTAAGTTTTTTTTTTTTTAAGTTTCTCAACTCTTCCAAAGTAACATCCATTGGTTCTAAATTTTAATATTCTGAGCACTATTTTGTTCTGTTAATGAGTCTTGTAAAATATGTAGATTAGTAAGTAGCGATTTTTTTATCAACCTTAAAAATTGGATTATGTAACAGTGAGATCTAAGAGACATACAACAATTTGTTACACAACAGTCTTGCAAAAAAGTTTTATCTGGTTGACCTTGTATAATTTTTCAAAGGCATATAATTTTTGGGTTTTAGTTAAGATATGTAATTTAAAATTTTTGGTCCATGCACTATTTCAGTCAAAACTAAAACAGATTTTGATTTAGTATTAATCTCTTCTTTAGTTGACATAATGTCGTGCTCAAATAAAGAAATAACATGTCTATTTGCTGCTAATTAAACATCAATAATTTACCAAAATCATGGAATAAATGAACGTACACATTTTACTCTTATGAAAATGAACTCTATGCTATGAATAATGAGCAACTAAAAACGTTTGCAATTTTGTATTGTCGGATTTGTCTAAGTTTTGGACCAGGTAAACCAATTAAGAAAACCATAAATATTAATTATGATCCCGTATGTATTAACCGTATATATATGTAAACGAACCCGTTTGAAGCAGTGTTAACAGATGAATTAAAGACAAACAGGTCGCTGACGCTGTAATGACTCATGTGCTGTCTTGGTCGATCAAAAAATGTCTTAATCCAAAGTATTAGTAATTAGTAGTAGACCCATTTAAAAACTTTTCCACCATTAAATAGAACAAACATTTCATGTGTTCGTTAACTATTGATAGTTGATACTACCAACACATGTCTAATGTTTATTATCGTTATGCTACAACCACAACTTTACAATTCTACATTTGAATGATTGTATCTACATATAAAAAATAGATATTGAATTATTATTTTTTAATTAAACAAGAAATAACCTGATCAATGAAGTTTCATATCAAGATTAAATTGATAATGGCTTCCCAAATCTCACTCTAGGATCTAACCGAGAAGATAAGATCTGAAGCTACGGTGCTTGCTGAATGCTTCTCGTTAAACCGGTTTTCCTGGTTCAACTATCTAATACATTGGTTCGTTCTGATCATTGGTTAAAGAGGCAAAAATCTAGTAACCAGACTATGCCTTCCAAAAAGAAACCAAACCCATCAAATATAACTTTTGGACAAGGACATATTTAGTATTTTGATGTGCAAACCGAATCAGACCACAATTTTCATTTTTTGTGAGCTTCCAAATCAGACATTAGCTTAGCCGGTTTAGCCTTTTTCTGCCGGTACTTGGCGTATGAGTACCACACACCACCAGCTGTGTTGACCACTAAACCGGACACGTTCAAAGCATGTACTTCAACACCACCCAAGAGGACAAAACCGAGCGTCTAGGAGATTAAAAAGGAAGCAAAGATAAGTTCAGACTTAACAAAATGATTGCCTCTAGATTTGAAAATGAAGAGACTTTCATCTCGAAACAGAGTCAAATGAGAGTATATACTCACAGTGGAACCAACGCCTTTGAGGACACCAACGATGGTTGTTGTTAGTGCAGAGTTCACAATGGTGCAAAGAAACATGGTGAAGTTGAGAACAATGCCCATAACCAGTGAAAGAATGAGAATCACCAAGAACGGCAAATAAGAACACTGCCAAAGGGAAAAAATAGTTCGACCTTTTAAGAGAATAGTTTCTGAGAATAAAGCCGCAAGCTTGGAATAATTAAAGTTTCTGACCTTTGCAAGTAATAGCGATAGAGAGTTTGGGAATTCACCGGTAACTATGATGAGGAAGGACAAAAATGGGAGAGAAAGGAAGCTGTTATAGAACATTATCTCGATCGAAGAAAGCCCGTCTTCTGCACCAGACTTCTCCACCAGCACAAGGTACATGGTCTGCAGCGATAAGCATGCAACAATATTTGTTTTATCATATGGTTAATGTGGGATTGATGCAAGAGAAGGAAAAGAGCAATGACACCAACCTGGAAAAAGACGGATGTTAAAGCCAAACCATACCCGAAAAGATCAAAAGAAAAATCTCCAAGAGCTGCAATTACACAACCTGCAGCCGTCAGTAGTACAGATAGAGCAACCTGAAAGAGATTAAGAGCTTGAAACATTATAGAATTCACAATAAAAAAGATCAACCCTTATAATGGTATATACCTGAGTTGTTGGTTTGCCTTTACCAAAGAGAAAGCCGGCAATCAAAACAGCGAGTGGAGTGAGTCTCTTAATGGCGATATACATTGGAATATTGACTCCTTTCAAGCTTGCAAGAGCAAATGCAACATTAGCATTGTAGAAGATGGAAACCGGGAGAAGCTTTTTGGCAGTGGCCAAATCGATTCCTTTAGCTCTTGTGTATCCCATTCGTCTGCCAAAGTGTATAAGCAAAGAAGTGGCCAATTGCTAATACAAAACAAAAGGAAAGCAAACGGGACAAATCCATAATTAGCAGCTAGATATCAAACACTGAAGAACTAACGTAAAATTTCCATAGTTGGGATTCTCCGTACCTGTAAGGTAAGAACAGTCATTGAATGTGGATACTGCATAATCACAGCTTTGTTGATAAAAACCATTGCCATTGAAGCAATGCCATATGAAACAGCTGCGATTAAACTGCATCATACAACAACAAACATAAGCTTACTTAAATGTCTATATAACTTTGATTCTCTGTAAATCTCGAGAGATCCAGATCTACCCAGATGAAGAAGCGCAATTCAAAGTTTCCAAATTCATAACTTTAAGAAGCACTCGAAACCATTAAACCAATTACTATTACCCTTTACGTCCTAGATCGATCAGAAACTTCCCTATCCGAATTGAAAAACCCAGGAGAAATTAAAAGAGATCAAATCTGAAGAAACAGAGCACGAAAGAAGGAGAGTACAGAGTACAGCACACCTAATGGACGAGCTAGGCTCCATTTCAGCTTGAACCTCCATGGAAAGAAGAGTAAATTTTGAGATATATATAAATCTTTTGAAAATTGAGTGTTCTTGGCTGATTCAACGTGATTCAGAAACGCGTTTCGAGAAGAAAGTGCGATATAAATTACTTGTTTATCATCTTTTCATCTCAAATACTACAGTTTCTTTCCTTGGATTGAGGATCTTAACCAAGCTCGAGCGAGGTTGGAGCTTCCAGTAAGTCAACAACACTCAAAAGTCATTAACCTTCTGGCTGAACAAGAAGGTCTTAAACACGTTTCTTCTGTCCACCAATATAAACCGTCTTGCGTGCGGCTCATCTCAGATAGTTAGGCCCAGAGAGCCCAAGGCTTCTATTTTCAATTAAAAATAGCGATATAAAAAGTGTATGTAATAACTTAATGATGCAATGAAAATTTTCATTTCATGACACATCAACAATCTTTCGCAACTTTGTAGAAGAAACGTGGGTACAAAGCTAATCAAAGGGCACTTTTATCAAAACCTATTCTATTACAGAGTCTTGTCCTTCATAGGTGATGGGTTGATTACATGGACATTTTTAATCGTGTAAGAGAAAAAGATGATGGGACACAACTACACAAACTCCGTTAACCAATGTGAAAGATTCACATCAGCTTTTTCCGATTTTAATAGATTCGATTTACCTTTTGTAACGTAATTAAAAGAACAATGTAACGTCATCATTTACTAGGAAGAAGTGGGAACACCACACCAGAAAGGAAGATTAAAACAGAGTTTCATTGTTGCTCTGATTTTATCGCTCTCTCTCTCTCTCTCTCTCTCTCTCTCTGCCCTGAATCTTCAACTGATCTCTCTGAGATCTGTCAACTATTCAACAATGGCAACAGATCCACCACATTTCTTTCTGTTTCAGCAGAAGTTTCTTACCGGAGACAAACCACTTCTCGTAAGTGCTCTCTCTCTCTTTTATCTTTTGTTTTAGTTACTATCTTTGTCATTTTGTCAAGAACTGCTTCTTTTTGTTTTATTGCAGATTCTTGATGCTGAGTTCTTAATGAATCACACGAAAGTTTTACTAACATCGGACGCGTCGGACAGAGTTTGGAAAGTGAAACTGGACGGCGGTAGGCTCGCCGACGGCTGGGAAGAGTTCTCCGGCGAACATAAATTCAGAGACGGTGACGTTTTGGTTTTCAAGCATCATGGAGACGAAGTCTTTCATGTATCTGTTGCCTCCCGATCTGTTTCCGGTGACATACATCACGCATCGTCTAGCCACGTTGATACTGAGGATACTTACATTGATGATGACTATGTTGATGATGATGATGATGATGATGATGATGATGATGATGATGATGATGCTGATGTTGATGATGATGGGGCCGGAGATAGAGCAAGTTAGTTGTTTAATAAAATTACAGAATGTACATATCTGTTTGATATTTGGGTTTACTCGGTTTGGTGACTATGTAAGTGAAGATTGTTGTGCTTCAGGGAACAAGAAACCAGAAGCAGATTCTTCATCAGGCCACTCTTGTTTCATCACAGCATGTGTCACTCGTTACAGCCTCCTTAAGGATCGTTTGGTGACTACTTAACTTCATTTTAGCTTTGTTGTAACATTTAAGAGTATAATACTGTTGAGTGATTTGACTTGTTGATGATGTTTTGGCAGGATCTTTCTAGAAACTTTACGGTGTTGTTTAGTGCGCACCCAAAAACATGTGAGATCGATGTAGCGAATGAGCAAGGGAGAAGATGGACAATGAAACTTGCAAGAAACATCTCAAGTGGTGTGTTTTACATCAGAGCAGGCTGGGAACACTTCTGCTCAACTAATGAGCTAAGTCAAGGAGACTTATGTAAGTTTAAACTTGTCCAAATTGAGGAAAGGCCTGTGCTTTGGTTGTGTCCACAGGAATCTGGCAATGGCCATAAAAAGAAGAGGACCTTGTATGAAGTTTCAAAAGGAAAGGAGAAGAAGGCTCCTTCACCAATTCTGATAATAAAGTATACACCTAGCCGTGACAGTACCGGTCAACTAGTAAGTTCAAGAACTTGTTGTCATGAATATTTTTTGTGGATAGTCATAAGTTTGAGCGTTTGATACTGATTGAATCTTGTTCAGTCACTTCCAATGAGTTTCACGAGGGAGAATGGCATTAAGAAGGCTGGGAATGTAATTCTGCTGAACCAAGATGGAAGAAAGTGGCCATCTTATCTACAGATAACAGGAACTGGACGAGGCGGAAGTGAATGGTTTTATTTGAGAAAAGGTTGGAGAGAGATGTGTGAAGCAAATGGAGTGAAGGTAAATGATTCGTTCAAGCTGGAACTAATGTGGGAAGGTGCAAATCCTATGTTTAAGTTCTGCTCTAAGGTGAACCAACATCACAACTTTATGTATATTACAAAACATTTTTATTAGTTAAGACTTGGATGCTAAAATGTTTCATGAGTTTCCTTCAGATTGAAAACCATGGAAAAGGAAACCAAACAATTCGTAAGAAGAGAGCTTGTGAGACTGCTTCACAGCCGCCAAAGAATGTGAAAAAGACTCCAAGAGTAGGGATAGAGGGCCGGGTGAGTAAGAGAGTAAGTCGCAGACCAGAGCTTCAAGATGATGAGAATAGAGGACGCACTCAGGTTTCAAACAGGACCAACACCAACTCAAGAAAATTACAGCGCGTGCAACCACGACCTTTCTCAGTCTCGGATCAGGTGGCTAGTGTGAAACAGGGGATTGTAGCTACCCTGAACACTGTTAGACAGTGTCGGACCGAGCTTGAGACAAGTGAACAGAATCTGGAAGCTTCTTTGCAGGCAATTGATGCCTTAGGTTTGTTCTTGAAGCAAGATTTGGTTGCTTTTTCTTGAAACCAATTTTGTTTGACTTAGGTTTCTAACGTTTTGATGATGAAACAGGGGGGAGGATATTGGGAATCAGCAAAATCCTCAGCAATAATCTGGTTTGAAGTGAGACTGAAGATGGGGAAAGGAACCAAGGCTTCTTTCGCAAGCACTTTTTGTATCTTCAGTACTTGACACTTGCACGTTCTAGAGACAGCTCACTTTTGGTTCATCATTCGCTCAAAAAGTTTGTTATTTTTTAGGCTATGTGACTTCGTTCTTCTGTTGTATCAGCAATTTCGGCTACTTCGTTATATCGCTGACAAACTATTATATTGTAATGCATTGTGAGTTGGAACTCTTGGTAATTGATTACTTTTGTGGTTATCAGTGGACATAAAATGTTTTTACCGGAATCGACTCGGCTAAGTTGTTTTTGTGGTTGGTTCTGTTTCTGTAAAAGAGAGAGAGAGTTACAAACCAAGCAAGGCCGGAGATCTATGGGCCCAAGACCTTTTAATTTAAAACGGCATTTAAAAAAAAATATCAATTTTTAATAAAAAGAATAGGTTTATAGGATGAGCTTTTTAACACTATTTGTTTGTCGTTTAGGATCCATATAGAGATGTTAACGGTGGGGTTTAGCCCGATGCGTATCCGAAAACCATATCAAATAAAAAGTTCAAAAATTATTTTTTATGTTAAAAAATGCGGGTTTAAAACAGTTCGTGTAACTGAATAAATGGAGTATTATACGGATTTATTTTATCGGGTTATGGGTACTTACCAGATTTTTTTTTAAAATATTCGTTGTAACAAAATGATGTATTTTCTGCATTCAACACTTAAAAACCCTAACTTCCCAAATTCGAATTTTCTCTAATTTTTTATATCAACCAGATTCTCCTTGTTTCTACATATTGCTTCGCTCTTTGATTGAATATTTTTTATGGGCTTTTGATTCTGGGATCTGCTCGAAGAAAGTTTGGGAAATTAAGGAGTTTTTCGGGTAAATTATTTTTTTTTGTTGGTTCGTAAAGTTTATCAATTTCGTCTTCTAAACTCAAATGATTTGTGTTTGCTAAATGCATGATTTGTGTTTGCTAAATGCAAATCTTGTAACTCAAATGATTTGTGTTTGCGATTACTACTTCCATAGATTTGGTTTCATAGTAAAACAATCATTACAAGTAGTTATGTCGGTGTTGTTGTCGTCGTCAGGTTTCTAAGTTTATGTATGGTTTTAGTCTTTCAGATTAATAGTTAAAGGAGTTTTGCTGGTTTGTGTAAACCGAGTTTGTAAAGAGACGACACAAACTCAAGTCTTGATCTGATTTTTAAAGTTGACATTGAATAGCCAATTGCTAGAGGATTCTTGTCTCGGATCTTTCAGTTTAAGAATTTCTGAAAATTAGACTTTGGATTCTTTAGCTGCATAGTTTTCTGAGTTAGTTTGAGCTGTTTTGGTTTGGTAATTCAGAGTTATTTTAGACGTTGTTGTGGCTGGATTCTTGTGTTTTAAACCATGTTGTCTTTTTTTTTCCTTGTATAATGGATTCGCAATCACTAGAAACAATCGCGATAATACGTTGTGACATTTTGACTAAACTTCATCGCTTTGTTGTTGTTTAGATTCTGATCAGGTTTACCAGAAGAGGAAGAATGTGAAGAAAATTGTTGTTTTTGTGACTTTAGTTTTAAGTTTTCGGACATGGTTTAAGATACTCCGTACTCGTCTCTGTTTTTTATTTTGATATTCGTCTCTGTTTTTGGCTTTTGATACTCTTCTCTGTTTTAAGACAATATCTATGTTTGTGATTTAAGACTGGAACACCAAACAAATTTACGAGACTTAGAAATTAATTTTATGAAACTTATAAAATTAAAAAAAATTATGTCAAAAAAACAAAAAAAATATGATTAATTTTATGTTATTACTTACAAAACCAAATATTAGACAAAATTACTTTTAAAATTTTATGATCTGATACTTCAGTTAAAGCCATTACAATATAATTAAAAAAATTCAGATACCCACATGTAGATCTAGAATCCAATGATTTTTTTTGGGTTACACTATTATACTGAATTTGTTTTGGGGCTTTTCATTTTTTGGTTTTTCTGGGCATGCTCATTTGGGATGGACTGAGTTTTTTTACTAACTGCAACATCACTAATCCAATGTTTCACCATTATCTGTTAAAATGCGATGTAAATTAAGAGGACAACGTTTTTACACATTTCTTGAAACACCAATTGACAAACATTGAACCAAATTTTGAGTCAGCCGAAACATATATAAACTTTGGGCCTAAACCCAAACCACAGACTCAGCAAAAAGGAAACCCATAAAATCAATTAATCTTTATTCAATCCCCACGTACTATTGTGGACATTGAGGAGGGCAGAAGCAGCAGAATGGCGAGTTGAAGAGAAATTGATTGTAGAAGGTAATAACAAAAACACATTCGAAGATAAGAATTGCATATATACTCTTTTATTGATTAAGTGGATAACATATATGGAAATATGAAAGTTGTATCCAAGTAAAGTTCTAGAAATTAGAGATACTACTAGATTAATATTGTCTCCTTATTCTTCCATTCTACTTCACTTAACTAAACCCATATAGAGAGATTAGGGCCTATATTTTTATTTATGTGGCCTATTGGCCTTTCTTAACCTTAATTAGTATCATTTAGATCACAATATTACTTCTTTCTTAATCCTTAATCTGTACGCTCGGTCCCTTCTTAATCCACGTTTCCTTTTTCCATTGACATTAAAAAAAAAAACAGATGGTGAATTTTTTACCAATATTATGTACCAAAACAGATGGTGAGATTCTAAAATAAGAACAATTACCCAATCGGACTAAACACTGGACTATCTATATGATCCAGGAACGTCTGAATCGGAGAATGCGGTGGTCCGAAGTGTCCTTCAATCCTTACCCTTTCCAGAATTTGTTGGCGGATATCGTAGTAGAGCACAGAAAGTGCACCGTCTCTGACCTATCTGGATGCAAAAATGAGTTCGCCAGTATTAATGGTGCCAGTGCATTCGAAAGCTGATGTATCCCCGACTACTTTACTCCATGAAGGAATCAAAATACTTTGCTTGGACCATTTTTGTTTCTTCAGATCATCCAATACCCAAAAAAACAAATGGGGGACCGCGTCCGTTCAATTCGACTAGGGCTACGTTATTGTGGAATTTGATCAATCTTCTTAACCAGCGATCAGATCGGAGTTCCTCGGGTAAATTTATAATGGTATAACGTTCATCTTTAAAGTTGAAGCTAATTATAATGGCAACTACTTTGAAGGTTTCAAAGACGAGTTCAAAAAGCAAAAAGCCACAAGTATTTACTCTCGGAATTGATCAATCGTGGAGAGACATCAAGTGCGAGTGTAGCCATAACCCGACGAGTCTAGGTATATGCATCAACGGGATCATCTTCTATCAAGCATGTTTACCCGGTCAAGATGAAGAAGATTTTATAATTAGCTTCAACTTGCAAGATGAACGTTATACCATTATAAATTTACCCGAAGAACTCCGATCTGATCGCTGGTTAAGAAGATTGATCAAATTCCACAATAACGTAGCCCTAGTCGAATTGAACGGACGCGGTCCCCCATTTGTTTTTTGGGTATTGGATGATCTGAAGAAACAAAAATGGTCCAAGCAAAGTATTCTGATTCCTTCATGGAGTAAAGTAGTCGGGGATACATCAGCTTTCGAATGCACTGGCACCATTAATACTGGCGAACTCATTTTTGCATCCAGATAGGTCAGAGACGGTGCACTCTCTGTGCTCTACTACGATATCCGCCAACAAATTCTGGAAAGGGTAAGGATTGAAGGACACTTCGGACCACCGCATTCTCCGATTCAGACGTTCCTGGATCATATAGATAGTCCAAAAGGAGAAGAATTAAGAAGGTGTCCGACTCGTGAACGATTTCTCTTTTATCAAACCAGAGAAATGGAGGATGTTTTTGGAAGACCCAGAGAAATGGAGTTTTAAGCTGAAGAAGATGAAAGTGTGATTTTCTTTCATAGAAGAATTACATATTTATGCTAGATGAGGAACGTAACATTGTGTCATGCCAAGTTGTCAATCACTCAACATTAATTAACTTGTTTACGCTTTCTTTTTTATTTTTAACAAAAAAGTATTAATCCTAAATACCAATAAACTTAAAGTTTTATCTTTTGCCCTTTGTACTTATCGTACCAATCAACACTTATTATTACTTGATTGGTATATAGGTCCGAAACTCATACACATATGTTATTGCGAAACACATATGGATGGAATATCATATTTTAAATTATGTATAATATATGACGTAAGAATATATGTGTCTACATTATATATATATGTGTATATGTATTACTATATAGTACTGATGCATGATATATATATATATATATATATATATGCTTGAGTCTTTGTGTATTAATTTTTCCCCTATATCATATTTGTCTAGTACATGACATATATACATGTGTTATTGTAAGTAGCATATCCATCTTAACAAACGCATCAAACGAAAAGTCGAATAATCACTATATTCATATATACACATTTATATAGTAATCTAAAAATGGCTTTATATAATAGACATATGACTTATATATGAATTAATTACAATGAGGAATTCGCTTGTTCCACCATCTTGCACTTCTTTTCAACAGAGATAGAAACTATATAATATTGTTGAGTAAATGTAATTATTATTTTTAATCTTCTATAAATTTTTTTAATAATGTGGTGCATATAACAATCGTGGAAGTTGGATCTAGGTCCACCAGTAACACGTTACAACAAACTGACAAGGTTGAAATGAGTCAACATAGATTGAGTATTGACTTTAGTCGTGATTCCTTATTCTTTGTGTCACAGTTGTGCTCTCAACTAATATTAATATTTAAGTTTCTGTACAAGATTTTATTATGCGAAATAAATAATTTCAAGTAATTGTCACATTAGTACAGTTTTTATAAGATTGATCATTTCAACGTATTAAAATAGTATAATGCTCCATAATTAAAGGTGTTAAAAAATTGGGAAGAAACAAATTGCTTATAAAATTGCACAGCAAAGTTTTTCCAATCTTAGGTGATCATGACGAAGTGCAATGTCAGAAAACAAACATAAGTCACAACCACGTCACTAAATAACTTTATCTTCTTCTTTTTGTCTTCTTATAATAAAATTCTTCGCGCGATTCCTTTATAATTATTCCCACTCACGTTGAACTTTACCTTCATATCTTCCATAAGTAGTTATGTTTGCAACATAAACTAGAGAGAGAGGGAGTGGAATCTCCATAGTCCATACTATAACTAGAAGTTATGCAAACAAACATATATTTGATTTCTAATGATTTATTATTTTATTTATCAGAATAGTCTTTATATCGATTTCAACAATATGATAAAGTTATCTACAGTGAATTTTCAATTGTCGACAGCAATCTATCCGATGGATTTTGGTCTCGGAGACCAAACTAACAAAACTTCAAGTTTCAGTCTTCTTCTCCATGCATGATGCATACACAAGCCTTTGCGTATATTTTTCAGATTTTTATAAGAATATTTTTCACTCACCAAGTACTCTTAGATCAATCAAAAGACAGAGGAAGAAAAATGAAAAGTACCTATAATTTGTTTTGACAAAGCTTGTGGACAATTTGTTTTTGAAGTTCTACCGACAAACCAAAAAAAGAAAAGAGAGGAACAGTAGAAGGAAAATGACTAGAAATCAAAAGTATTCTCTACATATTTACGAAGGCCATGTGATCAACGACAAAAATAGAAATTCTTTTTACTATTTTATTGTGGTCCACCCAAAACGTGTGATCTAGATACACATTTGAATAATCACTATATTCATATACACACTCTTATATTGTAATCTAAAAATGGCTTTATATAATAGACATATATATATGAATTAATTACAATGAGGACATTGGTCTGTTCCAACATCTTGCATTTCTTTTCAACAGATACAGAAACTATATAATACTGTAGAATACGTGTAATTATATGTATTTTTTAATGTTCTATAATTTTTTTGGTTTTAATATGGTGCATATATGTAATCATGAAAGTTGGATCTGGGTCCACAGTTACACGTTACAACAAACTGACAATGTTGATATGAGTCAACATAGAATGAGAATTGACTTCAGTCGTAGTTCATTATTCTTTTAACTTTTGTCACAGTTGTGCTCAATTAAATTTAATATTGAAATTTTGTGTACAAGATTCACGATGCGAAGTAATTTCAAATAATTGTCACATACTCACATTAGTAATAAGATTGATCATTTCAACAACGTAAAAGATTTTCTTTTAAATAGTATTATATTCCCTAACTAAATGTGTTAAAATCTGTGAAGTAAGAAATTGCTAAATTTCTTTATCAAAAAGAAAAAAAAGAAATTGCTAAATTTGCACAGAAAGTTTAAAAAAAATCCTAGGTGATGCTGATGCTGATGCAACAAAGAAAAAAGTTAACCTGATGAAGTGCAATGTCAGAAAACAAAAAAGGTCATAAGTCACAACCACATCACTAAATAACTTCATCCTTTAAAACTTTATCTATTATATTTTGTTTCGATTCCTTCTTCTTTTTTTGTTCTTCTCACACACGTTGAACCTTACCTTCAAATCCGATGTAGCATAGATTTTGGTCTCGGAGACCATATTACCAAAACCTCTAGTTTTAGTCTTCTTCTCTCTTTTGCAAAAAAAAATAAAGTCTTCTTCTACATGCATGCATGGCCCTTGTATTATATATACACTTTCAGGAAAAAGAAATCCCCATTTAGATTAAATGAAATAATTTTGCTACTGATATAGACACAAGCCATTGCACATACTTGCTACTGAAAGATGGTTAAATTACAAATCTGCCACCGTTTGGAGGTTGCCAGGTTGGAGCGCTAATAATAATGTGGAAACAGCTAATAAAGACGTCATTTGTAACTTTCATCACTCAGCCGGGCGAGGATAGCACAATAATAATATTAGTTATATGATAACATATCCCTTAACATTTTTAGTCACGTGATTGCTCTTCCTTTTTTTATCAACACTTAATGTCCTTGTATATATATATATATATATATTTATATTTATATATATTAATATATATATATATATTTTTGGTTTAATGCTTGTGTATATATATCTTTCTGATTCTGCCTTTGAGTGCTTTTTCCTTCGTATATTCTCTCACTCTCGCATATAAATAATTCGGTCAATAACATAAGTTAAGCAATATATATGTATCTAGATTCTAAGTTCTACCCTTTAGTTAATATAATTTTTTTGTTTCCTAATTTGTACGTAACATGAAAATATCTCAGTCGTCATAACGCAGCTGATCCAAAAATCACATTAAAAGTGATAAAAAAAAACTAAAATTAACATTTGTAAAGATTAATTCGCTAATTTGAATGCATGTGAAATTAAGGAAATTATATATATTAAATGTTATGGAATTAAGTCCAAAACTTTTTAATAATTCGAAAAGAAAAAAAAATTAGTAATTCCACACATAATATCTTATTTTTCTACCAAACATATGAAAATAAATTACTAATTTACGCGTAAACTTTTAAGTTTATTGACGTGGGTGTGACTAGAAAGATTATATTTCTAACTGCTAAAGTTGCTTATACTTCAGTTGAAAACGTTCTCCTTCTTGGCGAAAACGTGTG
Organism: Turritis glabra; assembly: GCA_900406565.1. Lineage (NCBI taxonomy): Eukaryota > Viridiplantae > Streptophyta > Magnoliopsida > Brassicales > Brassicaceae > Turritis > Turritis glabra. The sequence continues at coordinate 3,370,780 of OVBN01000020.1, read as the reverse complement.
CCATCTTTATACTCCGAAAGGTAAAGCAGTGACTTCCTGTGCTTCACCTTTTTCTATATTAAAGTAGAGACTCTTTGAATCAAAATTGAGAAATTATCTTTAAAAGGAAAAAAGAAAAGAAATCAGAACATAGCTAGATTAATTAAAAACAATTTATTTTATCGTCACAAGTTATAACATATGCAGCATGCTGACTAATTTGTGTCTAACATATGCAACCGAATATGAAAGTTTTAAATCGTAAGTTAATATATTTTTAACTGTTTTTTCTTTTAAAAAACTAACGATTTAAAACTTTAAAAACGAGTACTAACATATTTTTTGCTATAGACACATGCAGCGTGCTCACTAATTTGCGATTAAAAAGGCTTAATACACAATTTGTTCAAATAACTTATGTATTTGAAAGTTTTAAATCGTAAGTTAGTATAATTTTAACTGTTTTTTTTTCCAGGAAATAGACAAGAGGTGGATGAAGAGATAGATGGAACAAAAAGAGTATAGGTCGGATACATGAGGATTTGGAACTAACGGATATTTCGAAACTACTATACATATTACCAATAAAATCATCACTTGGGTAAATACCGAGTGAGATTTTAGCAAAGTGCCCAGCAAAGGCAAATCAAATTAAACATTAAGCTGACTTGGACCCAACAACTTTGGTCTCGAAATTATTGGCCGTATAAAGAACTGGAATTATGATAATATGATTCTACTCATTTTATAACCCATTAATCTTGGATCAAAATAAACAAATATTTCTAGCTATCCAAAGTTTCGGCATCATGTTAAAAACTAATCTCAAATATTCCATCTGATATGTGATAGTGTTGGAATAAGGATGAAGAAGCTCATGATACACATAAATTTGTATTTATATACATATGTGGACTAAGTCATCCCTTGGATTATATATAAATATTCTTTACCTTGTTTTAATAAGATATAGTTTTTTTTGGTATCAGTAAGAGATACTCCAGTTTTACCATTTATTTCATGTAGATTTGAAAGTATTCTCTAGTATCATTGTATGTAGTTTTCTATAAACTCGAGGTTATTTTTCTTTATTTTACTTTTTTTTCTTTTTTTTTTAATTGAAAATAAATCTTCTGTTACTTAACCACTTGTGCTAAAGTAGTTTTCTTTATTTTACTTTGCATCTCAAATAATATACAAACACAATAAAATATGTTGATATAATTTAATCCAAAAAAAAAAAAAAAAACGTTGATATAATTTATTTATCTTTTTTTTTTTTTGCCTCCAATTAAGAACTAGAATTGAATCAAACTTGGAACATAACTGCACATATAAGATCCATAAATTTCAGAACCTCCGAGATCCTCTTCATGGTATTCATCTTCTCCAACAATGTAAATCATTTTAGTGCCCGTACGAACATTTTTATCGTAACACACGACAACCTTTTTTTCTTCTTTGATGAAGAAACTCATCCTTTTCGAAAACCCACCTGCATGTAGTAATTGTGATCTCATGGGCATTGTAAATAACATACTCCACGATACGACATTGGATTCAATCTGATTTGTCACCCATATCCTTATTTCGGATATGTCAAAATAATGCATAAATGCCAAATGTTTCTCTTCTCTGAAAGTTGATAGGGCGATAATTATATCACTGTCAGAACAATCAAATGGCAGATTCAAACGTCCAAATCTCTCTGTCGTGAAATTAAAATTTAATAAGATATGTTTTGTATCCTTAGCAATCCAGTAAGTATTTCCTTTTAAAGACGTACCACGAGAGCGTAGAAACCAATGATGATTCGTGACATTAATAGTCCTCCATGAATTAGAGTTGAATTCATAGATTCTCAACTCAACTGTTTCAGTATTTGAATAGTAGAAACTCGGAAAATTCAAGACTTTGTAGCTATGACATGATGTGGTTTTTTTGTATCCGAACGCATATCTATCGTGCATACCATTAACATTTGGTTTGATCTTCCTGATTTGTTTTGTGCAGGGATTCCAAACTACAAGTTTAATAACGTCATCCATAATGCATAACAGTAAACCGTCGCAGTGAAAGATTTCATCAACATCTGAATGATTAGGGGAACCAATTAGGTTAAGCTTACTTGAAACCAAAATAGATGGATCAGCAACGTTGCTTTGGATCCCATGGAAATTAACACTGATTGAAGAAACTCTTAAATTATTCAGCATCACAACCATAAAGTGCTTTGCTGCTTTACTAAAGTGTTTTTTGGTGAATTGTTTTTCATTGAACAGCTCGTTCCAACGTTTGCAAGTAGATCGTAATCGTTTCGAATTTATAGCCGGCACTCTTGTAAGTATCTCTTCTACCATATCTTCTGGAAGATCGGGCATCGTCATTCTTTTGTGATCACTTATTTAAGTCTCACACGTTTGCCCAATATTATATATAGACTAAAAATATATATTACATTGCTCTAAACTGCCAAGTGAAAAAAAAGAAGACTATCTTATAGTATTTTACAATAATGAAATTTTAATATTTTAAAGATTTTTTGATAAAAATTGATTATGATTTTTATGTGTTTGAAAGTTAAATTTACTTAGATTAAAAATGTGCATATATTTTCTTATTTAAAATAGTATATAAATTTCATACAATTAAATAAAATAGACTAACTAAGAATATTTTACTAATATCATAAAAGAAAATTCAAAGCTAAATCTTACATTATTTGAATTAATTATTTTACAATATAAATCTTTATCAAAATGATTTTTTTATCATCAAATTAATTAAAGGGAAATATCAGTTCAATAATTTATTCATAGGACATAATAAGGAAAAAGAAAAAAAAAAAAAAAAGAACGCAACAAAATTTGTTGATATAACTTTTTCAAAAAAATATGTTGATCCAATTTACTTTATTTTAAGTTGTTTATCTCTAAATAAATAAGAATTAGAATTGAACCAAATTTGGAGTGGAAACCCCTTGTCTAAGTGGTTAAGAGTTTAAAGGAGATCTACATCAGGTCTGGGAATGCACGTTTTTGCAGATTATGCCGGCAGAGCCGTTCATCGTGGCCTCGAATATAGGAGTAAGACTGTTCATCGTTGGTATGACACATGTAAGAATGCTCAGTAAGTGATCATAGTATTGCGAAGAGAGCTGCACGTCGTGGAATTGTTCGTAGAATCGCTATCATAATCTCATGTGGTGCATATACTTAAATATAATAGATTGATCATCATGTGTATAAAATTATATCAGAAAAAAACAAACACTGAATATAACTACTACACATATATGACCAATATTTTGTTCAGAATCTCCACGATCCTCTTCTCTGTATTCATCTTTTCCAACAATGTAAACCATTTTAACCTTCGTACGAACATTTCTATTGTAACACAAATCAACTTTTCTCTCTTCGTAGATGAAGAAACTTATCATATCCGTAAACCCACCTCTAAAAATTAATTGTGATTCCATAGGCACTGTAAAGAACTTGATCCACGTTACGACTTTGGGTTCAACTTTATTTATCATCCATATCCTTATTTCAAATATGTTAAAAGAATGCATGAATGCGAGTTTATCTTCTCTAATAGCTGATAGAGCGATAATATATCACTATCAGGACATTCAATCGGCAGATTAATATGTTCAAATTTTTCTGTTTTAAAATTAAAACTTAAATAAGATATTATTTGTATCTTTAGCAATCCAGTAAGAATTTCCTTTCAAAGACATGCCACGAGAATGTAAGAACCAGTGGTGACACATGATATCAAAAACTCTCCATGAATTAGAGTTAAATTCATAGATTCCCAACTTAATTGTTTTGGTATTTGGATAGTTGTACTCAAAAATGTGTATTTTATTAAAAATTTTACAAATGACTCATAATAGTATGATACATTAATGGAATGGAATTCTAATATATTTTTATGATTTTTGGTAAGAATATATAATGATTCTTGTGTCTGAATAGACTTAATTATATTGAAACTGTACATATAAATTTTGATACAAATAAATAAAATAGACCAACTAAGAAAACTTATATTTTACTAAATATTATCAAATATTTTCAAACCTAATCATTTTAGAATCGAAATCTCTATGAAAATGAAATTTCTAACTTTCTACTTGGATATTAAATTTTAAAATATTATATAATTTCAGACAATACATAAATAGAATGATTAAAAAATATATTTTACTAGATATTATATTTAAAAAAGTTACAGCTTAATCTTGCATTCAACTAAATTAAAAATCTAATTATTAAAAAAAGCTAAATTAGTCATTTTAGAACAAAAATTAGAGAGAATATTTAATTTTACTTTGGGGTTGTTATTGGATGTCAACTTTAGAAAGATTTTTGATGACTTAAAAAAATTAGAGAAATTAAAGTAAACTTCCTCTTGTCACTTATCTAACAATCATCCTCACAAGCACACATCTTATCCTCAAAACCTAAAACTCATGAAACTAAATCCCTTTATTTATATTTTTCTTGAATGTAATGTAAAATTATATATAAAGAAAAAATAATGTTTTACAACAAGTGCATGGTTTGTTTGATGAAATTTCAAAACTGAAAATCAAAGACTTTGAGATTTAACGTGCATCCATATTTGTTTTTTCAAGTTTACTCTTACCTTACAAAAAATATCCACAATATAACCCTCGGTCATCATTTTCATTTTTAAAAAAATTATTATAAATAATATATCAAATCAAAACTTTAGAAACCTAAATCTATTTTTAGAATTTAAAAACACTAATGAATGTGACCATATAAACTCTTAGAAAATACACACATAAGGATTATATTGCACATTAAATAGATATTCTGCATTATTTGGAGAATTTTTTTGCAGAAAACCATTTAACTTCTAACTCGAATCAGAGTTGGAGACTTCATCGTATAGCCTATCACCTATCACTAGAGTTGGAAACTAAGTCCCTTTAAACAATTTCACGTCCAACTCTTAGATATCAGCTGAGTTACCGAGTTTCCATCTTCAAAAACTTAAGAAACTACTTGTCTTGTTTGTTAAACGAGTTCAGATACAAGCCAAATTTGCAAAAGTCCCTAGCTTGTTCCATTTCTTGATCTTCAGTTTACTGTTAAACTTGATAAGTACTTGAGGATTTTACTGATTTCTGTTGGAGCGTTGAAGCAAGGAGCTTCATGAAGAAAAGGAAATCATACGTCTTGGTCTTAGTTGAAGAAACGGAAAGAGATCGATGCTGACAGAGGCAACGGAGCTAAGTCCAGCCTCCTCTGATACAACCCTGATCTTTGTTGTGTTGTATCTCAGACCAAGTGTCCACGATTTTTCATGTTGGCTCATTGGATAAATCTAACAGCATCTCTTGGTTAAGCCATTTGACCTCGCAAAACTCTTCATAAGACACTGCAAAAGCGTAACGCTCAATACTAATTTTATCTCAGTTTAGGTTCGAAGACATGACGTGCGCAAAAAGATAAAGAGTTTTTGGATGAAGACTCTGCTTCTGTTCTTGGCTTCGTCTTCGAGGCAATGTCCTTGGAATCTGAATACTCGTTCCATGTATCATCTTCATCAGCACCATCTTCTTCAGAGGATAAGCACTGTACCGTACAGAAACTGCGACCGAATCAATACGTCTTGGAGACGGTGGAGAAATCTTCCAAGCCGCCGGAGAATCTGCGGCCGTTCAATTTCACTTCCCAGGTTCTATCCGAAGCGTCCGAGGTCAGTTTTCAGTTTTTCAGACTGGTTTTTACCCTCTACGTTAGTCGGAAAAAAACTCAGAAGGAATCATCTGCATTAACAACAACACGGATGATATAAAGAGGCTGTTGTTCTCACTTCTCTATTTCACTGAATAATTTTAGTCTCAAAAAATAAAGAGGCTATACAGATTATACTTTTTAATTAACCATTAAGATATTAGAAGTCTCTCACATGTCACATGTAAGAAACATTCTCAAGTCACTTATCTACCAATCATCCCCAAAAGCACACATCTAATAGTTAAAAAATCAAACTGATCCCTTTAAACAATCTCACGTCCAAAGACTATTAGACATCAGCTGAAATGAATTACCGAGTTTCAATCTTCACAAACACGTAAATCATATCATTTACTAAAGAAACAACTTAACTCGATTGTTAAACGAGTTCCAGATACAAACAAGATTCACTTTTAGACTTGATGATTACTTGAGGATTTTGTTGATTTTCAATACTTTCTCCCCCGTTTTTTTTTCAACATTAAAATGTTAGAATCGAACGACCCAAAATAGTAAAAGAAAACAAGTGTTCATCAGCGTTTAGATAATACCTAACGCGTCGGTTTCCAGCAGCGAAGCTTCTAAATTTTGCTCCTTTATCCCAAGCTCTGACCGGAACCGTTTTATACCAGTTAATATGTTTACAATACTCTCTTTCACCTTTTTTGCTTGATCAGAGAATGAACAGTGTTGATGTGGTTGCTTGCGCTGCAAGATTATTGAATCATCACTGGATTTGTTTGGTGCCTGAGTGCGGCGAGATTGTCCTACTTCTGCAGACACTCCAGCTCTCTTTTGGAACGGACTCCCCGTCTCTTCTGGAGCCTCTTCTTGTACTATCTGAATACAGTTCATTTTAACAATCTGAATACAATTCATTATAATAAAAAGGTAACTTGAATCACAAGATGTTTGTTCACCTTGACCTTAGCCTTGAAGCAGAACTTGAGCATAGGAGTTGTGCCTTCTCCTCGAACAAACTCCAATATAAAGGTCTCACCCGTCTTTAACTTATTGGCTTCACAAAACCTTCTCCAACCATGTGCCATGTAAAACTCTCCTCGTTGCTTGGGAGAAGCTACATAGGATGGCCACTTGACTCCATTTTTGTCCACTAGAATGATCTCTTCTACCTCCTTGATCCCGTTCTCCCTCAAAAATGATCTCGGAAGACACTGCATAAGGTTCAAAGCATTCGTAAAGTATAACAAGAAAATGCATAATCAAATTAACCCTAAACCTAAGATGTTGAAAACTTACAAGGTGCCCTGACTGGAGTATATAATGCTTAAAAGTTACAGTCAGAAACTTGTTTTGCTTCATTGAAGCACTCCCACCTTCCCTGCTATACTTATCCGAAACATTAGTTTTTTCATTTGCTCTGGAACGATTTTCTTCTGGAGTCACGTCGGAACACAACCGTAGCAAAGGCCTTGTCCCATTACGGACAGGTTTAAACCGGTAGGAAAATCCGGATTTCAGCTCATTTGCTCGGCAGAAACTTCTCCAGCGTCCACAGATATAATCCTGACCAGTTATGTTGTTGTGTCACAGACCCAGAGCCCAGGATTCCCCACTCAGATTCATTAATTAATCACACATCATCTCTTGGTCAAACCATTTGTTCTCGAAAAATGTTTTGAAAAATTCTGCCAAAAAAGAACAAAACACAATTTCAATGTTCACATATACATAACTCACGACAAAAACTCTTAAGAGTTTGATTCCAAGTAGAAACCACTCGATTTAGGCGTAGGTTGGAAGGTGTGACGCCGAGAAGAAAAGAGTTTTCCGATGAAGAAGACTCTGCTTTTTATCTTGATTCCTTCTTCGAATCTGAATTATCGTCCCCTGTCTCATCATCATCATCACCATCATCATCTTCATCTTTATCTTCTTCATCATCATCAGCATCAGCATCGTTATATGCATTGTCGTCGTCACCAGAGCTAAAAGATATACAGTGTATCTGAGAGAAATTGCGTTCAGAGGGTGTGACGTGGAAGACCATTTCTCCGTGGTGTCGGAAAAGCAAAACGTCGTCATCTCGAAGACAGTGGGCGGCTGAGAAATCTTCCCAGCCGCCGGCGAATGCCCCGCCTTTCAGTTTCACTTCCCAGTTTCTATCCGAAGCGTCAGAGGTCAGTTTCAATTTCGTTAAGTCATTTTTATCCTCTACGTGAGCCGTATAAACTGCATCAGGAATTATCTGCAACAACAATGACAAACAAATTTTATTTTCTTGGTAAGTTGAAAGAGAGAGGTATACAGAGAAAGAAAGAAATTACAGGACTGGAGTTGTGTCGAGTAAGCGATACGATGAAGGAAGATCGGTTGGGTTGAGTAGGATCCGCCTTTGTTAAAAGCTCGAATATATCCGAGTTTTTTCTATGGACTTTTTGGTTTTATTGCCAAATTTGTCCATTCGTTTTCTTCATCCGACTAGTTTATTTATCTTATCAATAGTTAAATGACAACGGCATTAAAGGTAAAAAATGAATATCGTAATTCGTAACCGACGTCAAAAAGGTTAGAAAATAAAAACAAAACAAGAAAATACTCCGAAATTATAGTGTGATGGAACCCGTAAGCAAAAAAAGGGATGAGATTTTGGTTTGGTTTCGGCTGTCAATAAACCCCTCGGTTGATACTTATACCTAACAGGCTAACAAGTAACAACAAAGAATCATTTTTGAGTCGGTTCGAAAAAATAATACTTAACCGAACAACAAACGTATCTAATATGTTTTAGAATTTAGGAAACCGAAACCGAACCTTTTTCTATCCGGTTTAGATTCGAAGCCTATTTTAACCGGACTGCACTTCTTATCAAGTTATCATCATTTCCAAGACTGCAATACACACATGTCGCGTCCTTGACGGCAGTCCAATTACGGGGATTACGGATCCAAAATCTTTTTCAGAGAGTTACTCTTTACTCGTTTAGTCATTTTTTTTAGTTACAAAAAGTGACTGTTTTTAGTTTTTGAATATTAGTATAAGAATTAACAAACTATGTCTACTTATTCAGCCAAAGATCTTGGTGGCTTCGATATGTTTGTGTCTTCGTTACAACCTCTTATCTTTACATACGTACGTTCACAAATATATAACTGTCAAATTTTGTTTCTTATTAAACATATTGTAGAAGTCAAATTTACGTAATAACTTTTTTTATTTTTAAAGAAACCATAGGGGACTTTGATGATCAAGGTATAATCTATCATTGTCAAACTATAACAAATTCGGAGACAATGATACGTTCATAAAAACCTAAGTAATCGATTAAATTTTTTACAAAATAAGATTTCCATATTTCGTTATGATAAATAATTTTGAGCAATAAGTAGAAACAAAATTCATTCATTATTACTTGTATACTGAAAGAAGTCAGTAACTTGTTTTCGACGGAGCCTTGAATGAGAGAATGCTATACTAAAATCTAAATGAAGTGGAAACGGAAAAAAATGAAGGAAATATTCTCCGGTGAAATACTTAAACTCCATCGTTGCAAAAGTACCTGGTCCATTTTCTAATCTTCATTTCCGATTTAAACTTGACTAATGTTGAAGATTTTGCTGATTCCCATTATCTTTTCCCCTGTTTTACCAACATCACATTATCAAAAAATCTAGAACCAAAATAAACCACAGACACAATTAAGAGTAGTGTTCATTGGTAATTCAGATCATACCTAACGCATCAATTTCTAGCAGCGAAGCTTCTAGATTCTGTTCCTTTATCTCGAGCTCCAACCGAAACCGTCTTACATCGGTTAAAGTATCCATAATACTCTGTTTCACCTTTTTAACGTGATCAGAGATTGAGCAAGGTTGAAGCGGTTGCTTGTGTTGCAACTTTCCTGGATCAGCACTTGATTTGTTTAATGCCCTAGTGCAGCGAGATGGTCCTCCTTCCGCAGAAACTCGAGCTCTCTTTTGGACTCGGTTCTCTGTTTCTTCTTCAGCATGTGGTGCTTGTACTGTCATTCGAGGTTTCCTCTCCGCAGTCTTATAGCCATCAAATGATGCTTGTTTCACCTGAACACAATTCGCTTTACTACAACGATTTCACAACAGCAAAGGCCAAGAACTAGGACTGTAATTGATTTTTTGTTAACCTTCGAACAGATCTTGAGAATAGGAGATGGTCCTCCTCGAATAACCTCCAGTGTGAAGGGATCACCAACGTTTTTTATGCCATTGGCTACAAAGAACTCTTGACAACCTCTAATGTAAAACTGATCGCGTCCCTTGACGTTAACTAGATGCGACTTCCACTCTACGCCATCTTTGTTCACTACAGTTATCTCTCCTGCTTCCACGATCCCGTTCTCTCTTGCAAACGATGCAGGAAGACGCTGTACAGTTTTAACACATTTAAGCGACGGCATAAAAAAAGACTTGAAAACCCTAAAACAAAGGTCTTGAAACTTACAAATTGACTTGACCTGAACACGTAAGGTTTAAGGTCTAACATCAGAATCTTGTTCTGATGCATTGGAAGAGTCTCTGAGCAATCTTCAGATTCAATCTCATCACCTTCATTCTCAGGAACATTCCCTATTTTGTTTGCTTTGGAAGAGTTTCCTTGTGGAATGGTAGAGGTGTTGGGACACAGCTGTAGCACAGGTTTAATTCCGCTTTGGACAAGCTTAAACCTACAGAAAGATCCGGCTTTAATCCCGTTGTTACGGCAGAAACTTCTCCAGCCTCCACGAATAAAAGCCTGACGAGTTCGTTTGTTGTGTCTAAGAAGCAGAGTCCAAGATCTTCCATGTTCATCCAGTAGATCAATAGCACACTCTCTCCTGTCCAGACCATTTGACCTTGCAAATTTGCTTAAAAGATACTGCAAAAGCAAAACTTGACTATAGTGTAGCAAAAGAATGAAATGAGAATTGTATTAACGAGTCAAGTGAAGTAGTAAGTAACCATATTATCTCTTTGTAGGCTTGAAGGTGTGACGTGCGCAACAAGATAAGATGCTTCTGATGAAGACTCTGTTTCTATTCTGGCTCTCTTCTTCGACGAAATTTTCTTTGAATATAAATCCTCTTCCGATATCGAATTGTCATGATCATCGACATTGTCGTCTTCATCATCATCATCATCAAAACTATTGTGCTCATCATCTTCATCGTCAGAGGTAGAAGAAGAGATTAACTGTATCTGAGAGAAACTGCGTCCAAAGGGTGTGACGTGGAAGACCATGTATCCGTCGTACCGGAAACTCAAAACGTCGTCGTCTCGAACAGAGTGGAAGACGAAGAAATCTTTCCACCCGCCGGCGAATCTCCCGCCTTCTAATTCCACTTTCCAGGTTCTGTCCGAAGCGTCAGAAGTCAGTTTCATTTTCGTTGACAGAATCTTCCCCTTGAAGTGATTCGAAATAAACTCACCAGGAATCATCTGCAACAAATTAAGAAAGACGAAACCAATTGATGCATTGTAACAGAGAGAGAGAGAGAGAGAGAGAGAGAGAGAGTACAGGACTGGAGTTTTGTCCAGACAGATCTATGACGAAGAAAGCTTTGTTGATTGGGGAGGAACTCAGTGGATCCGCCATTGTTGAACAGCTAAAGTAATTCTTCTCTGAAATTTTGCCTCTTCGAATTCTACTTCGCTGGCGTTATTAGTAAGGTTTATAATCTAAACTCCGTTATTCATTGTCATTAACACCTGATTTATTGTCATTAACTAATTAATGACAAATATATTTCTAGACAAACGCTTTAAACGGCAAAGGCTTTTTTTTCTTCCTGATTTGATTGATGTAATTTACTCCTAGGACTGAAAGTACGCCAGAAGAAAAATGTCAGTTCAACCCAATTTTTTTAAAAAAATTTAATCGTTTGATTGATTGGTCAATTTATTCCATGCTTTATGTTCCCAACAGAAATAAGAGTTAGTTAGTCTTTGTATAAGTTTTATAACAGAGACTAATGTAATACTCTGTTTATATAAGTCTAATATAAGTCACTGCTTATGCTCAATTATGCAAAGTTAATTTAGTTGTAAGTTTGATTCACATAGTTATATTTATTGAGGATCCCATTAGTGTTTCTATTAAAGTATTAATGCATTTCAGAAGACCCAAGTAGACAAAACAAAAAGAGTTAAAAATATCTTTTCACTTTTTGCATTATTGGATAAAGTTAAACCGACAAATTAAAGAGGAGAACATAGTACTCTTCCAAAGCCACTCAAAAACTCCAAAACTTCCTGTGAATCTCCGAAGAACACTCTTTGGAACTTTCGAAGTGATCGGCAATGGAGAATCCATCATCACTCTTCTCTCCGAAAAACCCACACTTCTTCCAGCCTCTTCTTCCTGGTTTCAAGAGCCACATCGTACGTAATCTCTCTGTTTGTGTCTCTTTGAACATATAGACTCATGTCACAGTTCTATACGTTTGTTGCAGAAAATTCCTGTGCAGTTCTTCTCCAAGCACATCAAGGGAAAACACGAGGGTAAGACTGTAAAATTGAGATCAGATTCTTCGAAGAGAACATGGAAAGTGAAGATGGAGGGCAATAGACTAATCGACGGCTGGAAGGAGTTCGTGGAGGCACATGATCTTCGAATCGGTGACTTCGTTGTCTTTAGACACGAGGAAGACATGTTGTTCCATGTCATTGCTTTAGAACCTAGTTGCTGTGAGATCCAATACCCACAGTCTAGCAGCCATGAAGAAGGCGAAGAGAGTGATGAAATTGGTATGATTGAATCATTATTCAATGAGCATTTACATTCCTTACGACTCTTTTCTATTTTTGAACCGTTAGATTTTTGCTTCAGGGGAGTCTTCAAGAAAGGAGAAAGAAATTGAGGAGAATCTGAAAACCGAGCCTGATCAATTATCATCAGATCTAACACGTTTTAGCCAATCTGTGACGGCTTCAAACCTATCGAAAGATTCATTGGTTTGTTAGTTATTATTTAGAATTTAAGCATGTGTGAGTTTATATAATCCCCAATGCAATTTGATGACTGATGCAGGGTGTGCCCACAGATTTCGCAAAGCGATATGGTTTAAACAAAGGAAGGCATGAGATAGTTTTGATGAACGAAGAAGGAAAATCATGGAAATCAGAAGTAAAGAGTTACAAGTCTGGTCGGGTTTCTATAGTTGGAGGTTGGACAAGTCTCTGCACCGAAAATAAATTAAAAGTTGGAGATTCTTGCACATTTAAACTGCTCCACAACGCGAATACGCCCGTGTTTCGGCTCTGCAGCCGCACAAAGGCTGGATCAAACCGGTTTGTGAAGTTAACTCCTACACCTAACAGCCTTGAGCTTGGTAAACAGGTGAGTTTTCGGAACTTTTATCTCGGGTTTCCTTCAACGCATCGTTTTTGTAATTTTGAATCTTTTGCAGCATCTACCGGTAAGTTTCACGAGAGCGAATATGCTCAACAAGCCGGGGAAGATGATCCTGGTGGACAAAGACAAAGTCGAGTGGTCGATGGAGCTTAAGGTTGATCAAGGCCGAAATAGAAGGATGTATGTTATTAGTCGTAATGGTTGGAAAAGTTTCTGTGCAGCGAATGAAGTAGGCGCAGGGGAGTCTCTAACTTTGGAGTTGATCCGAGGAGGGACAAGTCCTTTGCTTAAGTTCGTCTCCGAGGTTAGTGTGAGCATCAAATAGCTTGCAATCTTCGTTTTGAACTTTTCTAAGTTGGAGTTACTAAACTACTACTTGTATTCAGATGAAACAATCACCATTTGAAGCAGAGGCTCGGCCACACAAGAGAGCTCGAGTCCAAAGATGGAACCGGGAGAGTAGATCGTAGCATGACGCTATTTCTTAGATCATGTGGCTAAGGTGAAACAGAACGTTGAAGATACCTTAACTAGTATCACACGGTTTCGGGCTAAACTCGAGACAAAGGAACAAAATCTGGAAGCTTTGTTACAAGAAATCGAAAACTAAGTTATGATTTGAATCCTAATCTACGGTTGTATGGAACTTTAGTTTGGGCTTTGGAGCACTCTCCCACGTTATATTTTACTATTACTTGATGAATTATTTACATCTTTGGAGGAAACAGAGGAATTTACCTTTGGGGTTTTTTTTGGTGGGGGGGGGGGGCACTATTACAATAGAGGAAAGCACATTGTTTTTTAATTAACAAAACTGTTTAATGTTTAAAATTCTTTTAAAAATCACACTATAGCTAATTACTCTGCCTTGGCTAATGCAGAAGCCCATAATACAGTACAAATATAAAAGATGGGAAAAGAAGGTCTGATTAATGATACCCCAATCAGTAAACGAGGTGTTAGCACTTAGCACCAAACATCCAATATATAGTAATTACTAATTTTCCTCCACCAAAAAGAACAAAAGTAGAGACTCATTTAATGAATGAGAATAAAGGAGTGACTCATTAGTTTAAACAGGTAGCTGGAACTCTCTCATTAATAAGAGCAGCCATGGGAGGATTACCAAAAGACACTCATTAACTTAAGACTTGACTCGATTTTGTTTTCTAGGGTTTTCTTTTCTTGGAAGCTCTTCTTTTCCCCAAATCTTTTGAACAATGGCGGATCAAGTTCTTCAATCTCCGACACATCCACATTTCTTCCAACCTCTTCTTCCTGGCTTCGACTCCTTCCTCGTACTCTCTCTGTCTCTCTTCTACGAGTATAGCTTATTATGAGAGATGGTTTCGTTTTAAAACACTTTTGCATGTTTGTTGCAGAACATTCCTGTGAAGTTTTTCTCGGTATACGTTGAAGGAAGAAACGAAGGAAAGACAGTGGAGCTAAGATCCGACGCGTCTGAGAAAAGTTGGAAAGTTGAGATGGAAGGTCGGAGACTCACCGTCGGCTGGAAAGAGTTCGCCAGCGCACATGATTTACGAATCGGAGATGTTATCTTTCTCAGACACGAAGGCGCTTTGGTGTTCCACGTCAGGTGTTTTGGACCCAGTTTCTGTGAGATTCAGTATGTACAATCTTGCAACGACGACGATCAGGAAAACACCAGTAAGTTGTGCTCTCCTTTTATCTTCCCATAGAATTCACATTTTGGTTATGAAGATTAGAACGTTTTTCTTGTTGTGATTCAGGAAACTTGTCGATGAAGCAGAGTCTAAAAACAGAACTAGAGTCTTCACTAGATGAAGACAAAGATAACATGGGTAAGTCAATGTATAAATGAGTCTTGATTTCTTGACTTGTTGGTCTTTCGATAACATCTATAAGGTTTAACTTGTTCAACTTTTATGAAAACAGGAAAGCTTCCGAGAAAGAAACACGTGAAGAAGAGGATTCCTGAAGCAGAAGCAAAGTCTTTTTCATCAGACCAGTCTTGTTTCTTTGCACATGTAACAGATTCGAACCTACGAGAGGATACACTGGTTGGTACTTCAGATCTACTGTTGATTCCTTTTGAGAGCCGTAAAAGTTGTTACTCATGTTTTAAGTTTTTTACTTTGCAGTTTCTTCCAAGGAAGTTTGTTAACTCCGGTGGTCTGATTAAAGGAAGTAACAAGATTGTTCTTCTGAATGAAGGAGTAAGGACATGGACGCTAATTTTGAAGTTTAGGGACTCAAGTAGAACGTTTTACATGAGGGGTGGCTGGAGAAGTTTCTGCCATGAGAATGGGCTTAAACCTGGAGATTCCGTCCCGTTTAAACTAGAGAGTAACAACACAGAAACGCCCCTTTTTCGCTTCTCCACTGCAGAACTAAAGAGTGTTTCCACTAAAGATTGCAACAAAGGAAAGAGACACAAATCTGGTGACAGTAGTCAAAAAGTTCCATCATCATCATCTTCAGTAAGTGAAAACCGATTTGCGACACTAACTGTCACACCAGCAAGTCTCAAATATTGTAGACTTGTAAGTTAAAACAACTCTCTTGGAGTACTTTTGTTCCCTTGGTTTTGGTTATTAATGCTTTATGAAAGTGCACATAGTGTAAGCTTATTGCCTCCTTTGTGTGCAGCATCTTCCAATGAACTTCATTAAGGTTAACCTAATGGAAAACCTAGGAAGGAAGAAGATAACTCTGTTGGACAAGCATGGAGTAGAGTGGCCAGTGAATTTAGTCATGGAAAAGGGAAATACAAAGACGCGTTTGGGTTCAGGGTTGAAAGAATTTTTCAAGGCTAATGGCATTAAGGCATACGAATCTTTTGTGTTGGAGTTGGTTTGGGAAGACAAAACAACTCTTCCTATGCTCAAGTTCTGCTCCAAGACCAAGACTTTACTTTAATTTGCATCCAAGTTATTAGTAAGTATGGCCTGTTATAGTGAACTCGTAACCTATGCAGTATAAATCCAATGTCTAGTCGGGTAAGAGTGAATTGTGTCTATATTAGGTCAACAACATGTTTTATCTACTTTAAGGGTCATGAAAACAAGTAATGTAATCTGCAGTACTATTGTAAGGTAAAATTTAGAAGTTTTCTGCATAACAATATTTATATAAGTTCTATATATAATCCGTTGCATCAACCCGTACGACCTCCCTACAACATTCAAAGGTCACTACAATCTACAGATGGTGATGATGACTCTTGTTATCATACATGATCTTTAACAGTTGCATGGCTTGTACCAATTGAACCTCAGCCAACTCTATTTCTGTAACCTTAGGCTTGTACGAATTGATTTCTGACATTTCTAGCTATTAAAGATGCAAATAAAAGAAACAGAGTATGAAAAGAGGAGTGCCATAAAAAGAAAGAGAGTATAAATTATCGTGCAGTTTGGACCGATGGGTTGAAGAAAGTCCTCCTATTAAGAAAAATGTAGCTGGAGCTCTCTCATAATTAAAAGGAGCCATGAAAGACAAAAGTTTGACCATAAATTTAAGAAAGTAGAGGATTACAAAAAGCACACTTTCTCATAAATCTAAGACTTGATTGATTATTCGTTTGCTTTGTGGGAGAAGCTCTTTTTTCCAACTTCAACAATGGAGGATACAGTTATTCAATCTCCGACAAACCCACATTTCTTCCAACCTCTTCTTCCAGGCTTCCACTCCCACCTCGTACGTAGTCCCCATCTTCTTCTCTCTATCTGACTGCATAACGTGTTGTTCTTCTTATTTCTTTGGTGTGTCTCTTTGTTGCAGAACATTTCGGTGAAGTTCTTCCCGGTACACATAGAAGGAAAATACCAAGGAAACACGGTAAAGCTAAGATCCGACTCGTCTGAGAAGACTTGGAAAGTTAAGATGGAAGGTCGGAGACTCACCGTCGGTTGGAAAGAGTTCGCCGCCGCACATGATTTCCGAACTGATGATATAATCATTTTCAGACACGAAGGAGATTTGGTATTCCATGTCACCGGTTTTGGACCTAGTTGCTGTGAGTTTCATTATGAACAGGACAACAACACCAGTAAGTTGTGTTCTGTTTTCTTCCCCATGACATTTTACCTCTAGGTCCTGAAGATAAGAACGTTAACTAGTCGTTGTGATTCAGGAAACTTGTCAATAGAGGAGAATCTAGAAACAAAACCAGATTCTTCGTCAGACGATTCTTGTTTTGTAGCACATACCACAGATTCAAACCTAGGAGAGGATAGACGGGTTAGTTAATACTTCAGATCTAACTGTTGATTCCAAATTTTGAGCCATGAAAGTTGTTGTTACTCATGTTTTGATGTTTTAACTTTGCAGCTTCTTCCACGGAAGTTTGTTAGGTCCGATGGTCTGAAGAAAGGAAGCAACAAGATTATTCTAAAGAATGAAGAAGAACGAACATGGACACTTAATCTGAATTTTAAGGAATCCAGTAACGCGTTTAATATGAGCGTTGGATGGAGAAGTTTCTGCCATGAGAATGGGCTTAAACATGGAGATTCCGTCACGTTTAAGCTAGAGAGCAGCAACAAGAGAACACCTCTTTTCCGTTTCTCTACTGCAGAATTAAAGCGTGTTTCCAAAATTGGAGTGTCATCATCATCATACTCTTCACTAAGTAAAAGCCGATTTGTTAAACTAAAAGTCACACCAGCCAGTCTCAAATATTGTAGACTTGTAAGTTAAATCAACTCTCTCGGTTTTAGTTTTGGTTTTTGAGGCCTTGTGAAGTGCACAGGGTAAGCTTATTGTTTCCTTTTTTGTGCAGCATCTTCCGAAGAGCTTCACTAAGGGTAACAAGATGGCAGATGCAGGAGGAAGAAGATAAATCTGTTGGACAAACACAGAGTAGAGTGGCCAGTGAATCTTGTGGAACACGATGGAAATGGAAGGATGCATTTGGGTGAAGGTATCAAAGATTTCTTCAAAGCTACTGGCCTTAAGGTGTACGAATATTTTCGATTGGAGTTGGTTTGGAAGACAGAAACATTCTTCCTGTGCTCAAGTTCTGCTCCAAGATCAAGACCTGACTCTAATTTGCATCCAACTTGTTCACAAGTATGATCTTTTTTAGTGAAATCATAACCTATGTGGTATGAATCTAATGTCTAGTTATGAACTATTTAGGAAACAGTCAATGTGTCTATTAAGTCAACAAAAATATTTATCTACTTAAGGGTCTTGATGATTCTGTCACATGAATGGCAAACAATTTGGCAATTCACCAGTAAGAGCACTTAAATTCTAAGTATAATCACCCTTTAGTACCATACAAGTCATTGTGTAATAGTATCTGCATCACTATTGTAAGCTAGAAGCTCTGTTGATTTTCAAATGTTGTAGCATTCCACATCATTGAGCGTCGATCATCTCGGTCTCCATATCTCTCACCGGCGGTTTGGATTTTGTACAGACCAATGGAGATGAAGTTGTAGGGTCTGAACAAGAATCGACAGCCTGATATTTTACCTCTGGATCTTTGTTCCCATTTGCTGCATCCTCTTGATGATCTGTTGCAGAGTCATCAATTGAAGGGTTTGACTCGGAATCCAATGTATCAACCCTTTCAACCTCAGTACAACATTCAGAGGTCACTACTGATGGTGATGATGATGACGATGGTGATGATGGTGATGATTCTTGTTCGCGTTCAGGGTCTTCAATGGTCGCATGGATGCTGCTTCTGCTTTCAATACCTCCTACCATCGAACTCTCAATTAACTCTTTTAGGCAAGATTCTGTGCCCAATGTGTCTGTTTTCTTCTCGTCTTGAACTTCTGATCTAAGACATGATGATGACGACCGAGCTTGAATCCTGCACGACATCAGAAAAACATAAGAAACTCACTAGCTCAACAACCTCAGTCTCTTTATATATATAGATCATATACAATCAATTTACTCAACTCTTAATGGTGAAATAAACAGCCTCAATCTTGTGGTTATAGATAAAATTTACTCGGAGAGCTGAACAACAAAAGACAGGAGGAGAAAAGCTTACCTGCTGTAGAGGAGCATATAAGCTCTTTGAGAAAGGACATCTTCTAATTCAACACTTTCTATCTGTGAGTATTTTCGATTAGGTTTAGAAGATCCCTCAAAATTTACGGAACCATCACAATTTCATGCAAACAAGAAAAGCGGAAAGTAAATGAGTGTTACCTCGGAATCATCTATTCTATACCAGTTTCCGCAAAAATCCTTAATGTAGCATATGTAATGGCCGAAGAATGAAGCATTCAGCATATCTAAATGGACAATCACTGCATAGAGTTTATATACATCTGATCCTTCTCCACATTCACTCATGTAAGGATTAAGATCCAATGTCTCCGGAAAACTTATTCTTTTGTTTAGTTTTCCGTATCTTCCTCCCTGTACACAATTTCACAGATGTATTATAGACAACTATTCCCAGAAGAATTTAGCAAAAGGTAGGGGAATGCCGCAAATACCTGATATCTTTTTAAGGCAATCGTAAGAATATTTGGAGCGCGCCGAATCATAAGACGCTTACATGCCTTTACATAGTCACTACACCTGGAAAGAGAAATTATTATCGGGTTTAAGAAACATAGTCCATTTGTCAACTAATCAACTAACACACTGCTTAAGAAACATAGCTTTTTGGATTTATAGTTAAAATACCTATCACATTTGTACATATTATCTCCCTGAAGCCACTCTTCGGCTGTAAATTGATCAAGACATTCCTCCAAAGACACCGCATCTCCATGCATCTCAACGATTAGATCCATCATATTTTCATATTGGTCAGAAACATAATTGCAAACAGTACACTGAACCTGGAAATTTGAAAATGCAGAAAATCAGGGAAAAATCTCGACAGAGACAGCGACAAAGAGGAACATTAGAACTTAACGTAAGTTTATCACAGGAAGGATCTTCATCGTTTTTTTAATCTACTGGAAACAAGTTCCATATATTCTCCATGAAGGCAGCCAGCTAAAGACAAAAGAAGTAGAATGTTGAATTCTACCATTCAAAAAGAAAACAAGTGAAGAATATGTAACAGGAAGTTTCTAAGATCCCAATCATTCTAGAGAATGGAAATCCATCTATTGTTCGCTTGCCTTAAAATGCTACATGAATGTACTAAGGCCATTCAATAATACAGATGAACATCTGATATTGAGATCACATATCACCTGTGATTGGAGGAGACCTCCAAATATATACTGAATAAGTGTTGTTTCTTGAGAACGAGGAGGCACTATTTTTTCTCCACCGAATTCGTCAAGGCAAACAGACTGCATCATATCAATCGCATACCTGAAGTATATCAATTGTCTAAATCCATCAGTTGGGAGATTCACAGACTAAACACCACTAGGAATTAGCTATTATCATGAGTAAGAGATACTGACCTCATGAACTCATGAGCATCCTCCTGTCTTCCATACCCTAGAGTGCCACCAATATTAGTTAACCGTGAAATAATGTTCATTGGTGAAAAAGGGAACCGACTTTGACTCGCTCTCTCAACATGGGTTTGAAATTCACAGAAGAAGCACCAATCGTTGCGCATACCTGTCAAACAAAACATAGAATTAAAGCTAAAGCGCATACAGAAAACCAAACGAAAGAGTTTGAAGCATTAATGCAAAATTGAAAAGAAAGAAGTTTTACATTCTCTCTTGTGGCCTTTCTCCAACAAATATGCAACAAGAGGACGTGTCCAGGAAAGGCATTGTAGTATAACATTGGCAAAACAGCTGAAAAAGAATTAAAGTAAATTATATTGAAGGGAAAAAGAAAAAAAAAAAAACTCAACTCATTTTAATTGATGCTTAAAAGCTACATTAGAAACCAGATGAACACAAACCTATTTCCACAATTCATGAGCCCACAGGGAGCCAATTCTGGATTGTCCCAGTTAAAATATTTAACAAATTCTTCATATGGGAAAAGAACCTGAAGAAAGTTGCAAAACAAAAGTCCAAGTAAGATTTTTACAATGACTCTATCAAGAGAGTGTCAACAGGAGTTGAGAAAAAACAGGAAGACACATTACTTCTCTTGGCTTGAAGCTACTCTTATTTCGGCCCTGATCAGGAACTAGTGCAATCTCAGAAGCATATCTATTCCCAAACGGAGAAGCTCTGAACCTTAAGCCATTCTTTGCAGATGAGGTTAAGGTAGTAATCCCAACATCCTTGCACTTTCTTTGATGACCCGAACTCCAGTCTGACCTTTGGCACTCTGCTGAGCTGATAGCAAACAAAAGCATACAGACAAAGGAGCTCAACTAAACCAACTTAAAAACACAAGCTGATCCAAGATAATCCAAACTATCTGAGCTCATATAAGTTAAGTTCCCAAAAGTATCTAAGCAACAACTTCCAAACCCATGATTCTTCTATTGAAAAGCTCAAGACTTTGAAAGAATTACATATCCACAATGCACAAAAACCAACTTAAAAACACAAGGTGATCCAAGATAATCCAAACTATCTGAGCTCATATAAGCTAAATTCACTAAAGTATCTAAGCAACAACTTCCAAACCCAGGATCCTTCTATCGAAAAGCTCAAGACTTTGAAAAGAATTACATATCACAAGCTCACAGCAAACAGTAATAGACTCCACACTAGGCGATATCTTTCAATTACGCTAAGCTCGAGATAATCCCAATAAAGAGATTGAATTAGAGGGCATACCAATATCGAACGGATTTGCAGCGGGAGCATTTCTTGGTGGAAAAATTCCCACAGACAGAGCAATCCTCAGCATCCACCGCCATATATTCCCTGCCGAAACCTCCGGCGGCGGCGGCTCCGATGTCGAAGTACTTAGCAGCGGTGTTTTTAAGAAAGTAAAAAACACCAACGGCGAGGAAGAATAGTGTCGCTATGAGGCGAGTGAAGACAGAAAGATCCACCGGAAATACAACCTCATGCATCTAATTCGCTTCTTGAAATCATCGATCTCTTCTTCCTTCTCGTTTCTTCTGTGTCTTTTTATATTTCAAGAATTCACTTTTTTTTTTTTTTGTCTTTACTTGTATTACCGCTTCATTGATTTTGTTACTTAGAAGAGAAGACAGTGTTCTATGTGGGTTTGGGCCTTCTACAATGCAATTTAAACATTGGACCTTTATGCCTTTTTTTTTTTTTTTTTTTTCCTTTTTTCAACTTCGTTTTCTTGTCCTTATCTTGTAATATTTCTTTCTTATCTAAAACTAAAATCGATGTTGACGAAAAAACCAACCATTCGATGTCAGTTGATGAATTTTTATGGAAATAAAATATTAGTCTGCCCTAACAATAGAAATTTCGCCATGACCATGCCTACTCCATCTCCATCTACACATTCACCAAGAAAGATGCACCTCATTGGTTTTGTTTCTCACTGTTTTCTTTGCAGGACTGTCTTGGGCTCAATTCGAAATTATCATCCTCAATTATCATCGTCAGCTACATTTGGACTAATGTTCTCGTCTCTTCTCCTCCTCTTCCCTGAATCGGGACCGTCGTTGCTGATGAATGGAATCTTTCTTTTTTGGTTCCGTAGTACTCGTCACCGTTGATTCTATTGTTTCCAACAACCGACCACCGTACTCTCTTACTGAGTAAAGCCAAAATTAAAAGTAAATTAATATAAGAACTTATCAGAGTACAAATCATACCTAAGTTTTTGATGTCCTGCAATGAATCTTCTAGCTTCTGTTCCACTGTCTCGAGTTCTGCCCGAAACCGTCTGATACTAGACAAAGCATCTACAACGCTCTGTTTCACCTTAGCCACCTGATATGAGACAGAGCAAGGTTGCGTATGCTGCAAGTTTCCTTGATTACCACTGGATTTGTTAGATGCTCGAGAGGGTTCTCCTCCTTCAGCTGTCTTCTCTCTCATCTCAAGCTTCAGTTCAGTCTCCTGGCTCCATCTTTGGACTCGAGCTCTCTTATGTGCCTGAGCCTCTGCTTCTAATGGTGGTCTCTCCATCTGTATACAAGTTATTTGATTAACTTCAACTTAGCAAAACCTAAAACGTGGACTGCAAGCTATTTGACGTTCTTACTGACCTTGGAACTGAACTTAAGCAAAGGAGTTACACCTCCTCGGATCAACTCCAAAATTAGAGACTCCCCTGCGCCTATTTCATTCGCGGCACAGAAATTTTTCCAACCATTGCCACTAATAATATACATCAAACCAGTTCTTTTGTCAACCTTAAGCTTCATCGACCATTCAGCTCTGTTTTTGTCCACCAGAACTATCTTCCCTGGACTGATGAGTCCGTACTCTCTCGTGAAACTTACCGGTAGATGCTGCAACATATTCAGAATTAAAAAAGCAATGCATTGAAAAAAAGACCGAGATTGAGGTTTCGAAAAGTCACCTGTTTACCGAGGTGAAGGCTGTTTGGTGTAGGAGTTAACTTCACAAACCGGTTTCCTCCAGTTCTGTCATCGATGCAATCTTCCGCGGACTGGATTTTCCTCTCTGACTTTGTACGGCTGCAGAGCTGAAACACAGGCGTTTCCCCCATGTTTGGGAGCAGTCTAAATGTGCAAGAATCTCCAACTTCTAGTTTATTTGCAGTGCAAAAACTAGTCCAACCTCGAACAATGGAAAGCCGACAACCCCCCCAGCTCTTTACTTCTGATTCCCATGGCTTTCCTTCTTCGTTCATCAAAACTATCTCTTGCCTTTCTTTGTTCAAACCATTTCGCTTTGCGAAATTTATGGGGACACACTGCATCAGTCATCAAATTCCACTGGGGGTTTAAATTCCACAAAATAAAACATTATAACAACAAAGAAACCGCTAATCTAGCTAACCACTGCATCTCTTAATAGGTTTGATGCTGTCACAGATAGGCTAAAACAATTGAGATCAGATGAAGACTGATCAGATCCTGTTTTCACATTCTCTTCAACTTCCTTCTCAGATCTTGAAGATATTTCTGAATCAGAAAACGAAACGTTTCAAGAATAGAAAAGAGTCTCAATAAATGTAAATGCACATTGAATCATACCAGTTTCGTTACTCTCTTCGTCTTCTTCATGGCTGAGAGGCTGCTGCGCGTATTGAATTTCACAGCAACTAGGTCCTAAAGAAGTGACATAGAACAACATGTCTCCTTCGTCTCTAAAGACGACGAAGTCACCAATTCGAAGGTCATGTGCCTCGACGAACTCTTTCCAACCGTCGGTCAGTCTATGGCCTTCCATCTTCACTTTCCATGTTCTTTCTGACGCATCTGATATCAAATTTACAGTCCTTCCCTCGTGTTTCCCGACGATGTGCTCAGAGAAGAACTTCACAGGAATCTTCTGCAACAGAGAAACAGAACATTGAGACTATATGTGCACAGAGATTAAGAGAGGTGGTTCTGTAAACCGGGAAGAAGAGGCTGGAAGAAGTGTGGGTTTGTTCGAGACAACGGTGATGCATTTGCCATTTCCGATCACTTCAACATACCCAAAAGTTTCTCTTTGTGACAAGATACAAATAAAGATTGTTGTCTCTTCAGACCTCTCCGCTTCCTCTTCTTTTGCGTTTTCTATATACACTCCACTCCACTTCTTCTGCTTCACAATAAATGAAATGAGAAAGACTTCAATTTCTTCCAAGTTTCAAGACACTTTTGAATTAAAGAACATTTTTAAATCGAAATAAAAAACCACAAAAATATAAAGCCTAACTAGATTCAATTTCAATCGCTTTTTATACTTTTCAAGTCGTAAAATCTGATAATTAAGCAAAAAGGTGCGACGTAAGTAAATTTTTTTTTCGGCTAGTTTTAAAGAGATAAATGAAAACAAAAAAGTGGGGTGAGAGAGGCTCGAACTCTCGACCTCAGGATCACTCAGTAGCTATGAGACCTACGCGCTAGCCAACTGCGCCACCACCCCTCTTGATGATTTCTCTCTCTATTAACTTATTTAGCTCCACGCTTCTTTCTTTCTTTCTCTGCTAACTTCACTTGTTTATGGGCCAAACCACACAACCCAGATTTTATTGACCACATTTGTTTACAATTTTATGGTGAGTTTTTCTTAAACAAGTGAAGTTATTGACCATAATTTGTTGTAAAAACTGAGTTTTATATTTTCTTTTATATTTGGTAATTATGAGTATTCTAAAGAATATAACTGTAAATTTAGAAAATTTTTAATTAAAAATTACTTTTTAAGTGGAGAAAAAGATAAAAATTTACAGATCTGCGTTAATGCTTTTTTGATTTAGAAACGTAGCAACAGTCGCTGCTTTAAAATGAAGAGTTGGGTTGTGTCGCCGTTTTCTCCAGCGATTCTGAATTTTCAAGTTTTTTGTCGCAGCAACAGAAATTAGAAAAAATGAAGAAGAGATAAAGATGATGTAAAGACTATTTTCATATCGCCCGTCGCTGACGCTTCGATTCACTCCCGAACAGAGCCATAGTCTTAACTGAAGCGTGAGTTTTTCTTACTCTGAAATTTTTCAAATTATCATTGCAATTCTCTGTCAAGAGGGAAAGCTTGAATTTAAACAAGTGAAAATTGCAAACCCAAATAATGATGGCAACACAGCAACGATACTGTAGCGAGTTCTCCTTCTCAACGGTGCTTGCATTCTCTCAGCTTCAAAAGTCGCAGCTCCAATACCCCATGAATTACAGTTTTCCAGTTAAAATATTAAACATAGTTATTGCCAGTTCTTGTGTTTATCTATGTATCTGATTTATACTTTACAGACTCATCTATTAAACGATTGATCAATAAGCCAAATTTGATTAAAATGGTTATAAATTGAGTAATGCCTTCATCAAAAACAGAGATATAGGGAAGCAACAGAAATTGAGTTTAAAATGGTCTTCAACTAAAAGCATAAATCAAGAAACACAAGCCCAAAGTGATGGAACAACAGCTGAAATATGAACTCGAACTAACTTTTAATTGCCTGAGAAGAAAAGAGAACAAAACTAGAAATGTTGACATCATTGATTTGATTCTCAAGCTTTTTAAGCTGTAACAGAGGGCTTGGCGGCAGCAGAAGAGAGTCTAGACCTCTTCTTTGCCAAACTCTCACTCCTCCTGTCACGCTGTTCCTTCAACCTTGAGGCAAGAAGCTTCTGGTACTCAGCAGCATCAGAATTAGCCTTAGCAATTCTCTTCTTCTTGTCAGCGATTCTGGCTCTCTTCCTCTGAAGAGTCAGAGGAGTCACAAGCCTCTGGATCTTAGGGGCTTTGCTCACTTCCTTGCCTGTCAAAAACCAAAATAGAAGAAACAAGTTTCAAAGATTATTATATCTCAAGTATGTTTGAGATTTGATTTTGAGTGTTTTTTCTCTCACCCTTCTTGTTTGTGAACTTGCGGCGGTAAGTGTTGACGTAGGTCCTCACATCATCTTCCTTTTTGAGGTTAAACAATTTACGAATCTTTGAGGCTCTCTTTGGTCCTCTCATTCTTGGCTTCTCGGTATCGGTAAGCCCGGGAAGATCGTTTTCACCCTTCTTCACAATGACAAGGTTAAGAACAGAGAGATCAGGGCTCACAATGCAACCACGAACAGACTTTCTTCTCCTCTCTCCAGTCCTCCTTCCATGTCCTCTGAAGCAAGGAGTTCCTGCTCAACCATTACAAAATAATGTAAATCTACAGCCAAAGACGCACACACACTCACAAATCCAATATAGATGCATATGTGTAAGAGGCGTTTTGTTTAATCACCTCGGTGAAGCAAAAGGCGAACACGGCCTGGAGTCAAAACTCCCTGCTTCATTGGGAAACCTTGCTTGTCGCAACCACCCATGATCTTGAAAACGTATCCCTTGAACTCCTGCAATAACATTTCATAAATCATCTGTTTCGAAGAGATAAAAATAACAATCAAGAGATCAAATCACCTCGCCCAACGCATCTCCACTGACTTCTTGGGAGAGTCTCTTGTCGAAGAACGCACGTCTGCATCAACACAAGTCAAGCTCGATACTATAATCCAGACATGTTTTTGAGCAGATACGAAACTTAATTTTTTTTGGGGTATTATTGAACATAGATGAAGATTTCGAGTCATACATACTCACAGCTTATAAGAAGAACATACGAAAATTTACAGTGATATCGACAAACATCAATTATTAGACCCGAAAACCTATCATGGAATCTATAAAAATGAATGAAGATGAAACAGAGAAGAGCAGAATCTTACAGTTTCTGATCATCGTCGATCTCGAGCTTCTTCTGGCAACCAGTAGTTGGATTTGCGATGTTAAACTAAAACACACAGAAACATGAAAATATAAGCAAACCAAACATCGAAATACCAAAATGTAGAGTCTGTTCGCCGTCACATACCTTCATCTTCTCAGGTAATCGCGTCTAGGGTTTCTAAGCTAGCGAAATCAGCGTATTTATACAAATAGGTAATGTTTGTTTGGGTTATATTTCAATGGGCCGTTTTCCCATTTATCGGCCCATTTATCATTTTTTTTTCTTCTTAAATTTGATGGAATAATAAAATCAAACAGAAAAACATGGTCTACTTCTTCTGTCTTAGATCTTTTATTACTTATATAATTTTTAGTTCAAAATATTTTAAAACATTTTTTTTTTCATTTTTATAATTTATCTTACATTGCTGGAATTCGTCTAACAAATTTAAGATTAACTTAATTACATACATAGACGTAAGAAAAACTGTGAAAACTGATTTTATTTTGGTTTCGAATTGTTGCAGTGGATAAAACCACTTTATGTTTACCATCTCTAGTACTCAGCAGTGTTGATGAATTTTATGGATTAGTCCGCCCTAACAATAGAACTTTGTACACAAAAAGTATAGAAAAGAAGAAAAATAAAGTAGAACTTTGTAAATTTTATGATTAATTAATCTGCTACATCCGAACGAAGAAGAGAAAAAAATAAAATAACTACCTCTTGCACAAATTTCCTCTAAAATAAAACAAAGGTTACAAAATGTCTTCACATTTAAACTTTTGATTAGTACTTGAGTCACGATGTTGTTTTATGCCTATTGTCTTCTCCTCCCTGTGTGCCAACTGCCAAAATGAAATTGTTAGAAAATTGAGTAGAGCCACAATTAAAACTAAATACTGATATAATAACATATCACTATCAGATTACAAATTATAACTAGGCTGTTGAGTTCCTGCAATGAATCTTCTAGTTTGCGTCTCATTGTCTCGAGCTCTGCTTGGAACCGTCCGATACTAGTTAAAGTATCTAAAACGTTCTGTTTCACCTTCGCCACCTGATCTGAGACAGAGCAAGGTTGCGTGTGCTGCAAGTTTCCTTCGTTAGCACTAGATTTGTTGGATTGTCGAGACGGTTCTCCTTGTGCAGAACCACCAATTTCTTTCTTTATATGCCACCTGAGCTGAGACAGAGCAAGGTTGCGTCTGCTGCAAGTTTCCTTGATTACCACTGGATTTGTTGGATGCTTGAGACGGTTCTCCTACTGCAGAACCATTGACTTCTTTGTCTTGTTTTTTTATTAGCCACTGAAAACTTTTTGATCTTTTTACCAGCTGCATTTGGGAAGCTGGCTTACTCCACCTCCCACTACCCATAATCTTATATCCGTCGAATTCCTGTAATAACAGTTCATAAACACAATTTCAACTTTTGTGTCAAAAAGATAAATCTCATAATCATGAGATCAATTAGACAAGATGAAATTTTCACCTCGACCAAAACATCTCCACTGACTTCTTTGGGGAGTCTCTTGTCGAAGAAAGCACGGCTGCATCAAAATGTCAAGTTCAATAATCATATCCACAGACCACAAAAACTTAAACTAAAATCCGACATGTTTGTCAGCAGGTATGAAACTTAGTTTGTGTATTGAACATAGAAGAAGATTCCAAGTCGTATTAAAGCTTATAAGAAGAATATACGAAACTTTAAAATTCGTGACAATTTCTGTTTACTAGACCTACCAATTTCACAGTGATATCGACAAACATCAATTTATAGATCTGAAAACCAATCACGAAATCTATAAAAAAATGAATGAAGATGAAACAGAGAAGCAAAATCTTACAGTTTCTGATCATAGTCGATCTCGAGCTTACGTGGATTGGCGATGTTGAACTGAAACACGGGAACATGAAAAGTTAAGAACACAAAAATCAACGATGAAAATGATCAAGACTCTATTCGACGTTACGTATTTTCATATTCTCCGGTCTGACGACTACAACCACAAGAGAAAAACGACTTTGTCAATCGACGTCTAGGGTTCAGCAATTTTATACGACAAATAAGGTTTATTCTAGGGCCCTTTGGCCCACTCTGCTTTTTCCTTTAACTTTGTTTCAACTTGATGAAAAAAAAAAAAATCACATAAAAAGAGTTGACGTTCCAATATTTGAAAATCAACTGGAAAGTTAAATACTCTTACTGAAATCCTTCAAACCATCCCACGTTGATCTGACCACTTGGATATGTTCTGGTCATCCGACACACACACACAATGCTTATGATATATTTGGCTCCATAACTGAACAAATTAAATCAAAGACAAACAAATAATTAAGGTTTGGTTATACGATATACCTTGTGTCATTAATTAAAGTATCATCCATCAGCTCATTGATATATTAGTTATATTTGCCTCTCAGGTTTCACTTTCTACGTTTGCCTAACATCACGCAAACCAACCAAGAAGCTTAATCCCTAACAGGTTTATGCAATTAGGTTTGCTATTAATAGTCTCCACTGGGAACCACGTCTGCATAGATTATCAGGTGGGTTGCTCAGCTAGATATCTCATACCGAATTTCGAAACCCTTGCAGCTAGAGATTTCATGTTAATATTTTATGATGGTTCACATTTTATCCCTCGTCATGTCTTCATGAATTACATTATTGCCTTATCATTTTGTATATAGATATATATTAAAATTTGACATATTTATTTTATATAAATCGATGCAAGCAAAATTTAGACATTTTTCAGCATAAATAAATTTAGACATAGGGTTAGTTATATTTTTAGACTGATATCAGATAATGCTTTCGTTAATCCCCTTGAAAAAAAAATTAGGCAAAAATCTATAGTCATGCATGGGTCAGCAAATCAAATGTCGGTACACTTGGTTTGAGATTTCTCCCTATAAAATGGCGCACTAAGCCTAACTATTGAAACCATCCTATCTTCCCATCTCTACCTTCTTTAGTTTTCCAACCAACAACAACAATGACAAACCATCTTCAAGAGCCCTTGACTTACCCTAAACCGGGTCTAACTAAAGAACAAGAACATGATGACGAAGAAATGATGAGCGTGCAAGCGTTGAGGATCACGAACTCATTGGCTTTTCCCATGGTTTTCAAAGCTGCCTTGGAGCTTGGCGTCCTCGACACAATTGTTGCCGTTGACGACGGCGTATGGCTCTCGTCTTCCGAGATAGCTTTTGGTCTCCCTACCAAGCCCACCAACCCAGAGGCGCCAATGTTGCTAGACCGCAAGTTACTGTTACTCGTCAGCCACTCGATCTTGAAATGTCGTATAGTTGAAACCGGAGAAAACTATCGAACCGGAAAGACCCAAAGGGTATATGCAGCCGAACCGGTTTGCACGTTCTTCTTAAACCGTGGTGTCAACTCGGGTTCTCTCATGTCCCTATTCATGTTGCTCCAAAGCCAAGTCTTTTTCAAAACTTGGTACGTACCTAATTATTTGCAAATCAGCCAAATTAGTAGTTGATCCTCAATTATATCGAACCGGCTGATAACCTTCTTATTAAACCAATATGCAATAAAAGTACTCTATACACGTCCTTTCAATGAACAATTGAAGATTGGTTACAGGACACATCTAAAGGATGTGATACAAGAAGAAAAAGATGCATTCAGCTCTGCCCATGACATGAAACTCTTCGAATACATTGGGTTGGACGAACAGTTCGCTGGTATGTTTAACCAGGCAATGTCAGAATCTTCTACCATGATCATGAAGAAGATTTTAGAAGTTTACAAAGGATTCAAAGATGTAAATACTTTGGTTGATATTGGAGGAGGACTTGGCACCATACTAAATCTTGTCACTTCCAAGTATCCTCAAATTAAGGGTATCAATTTCGATTTAGCGGCGGTTTTAGCGACTGCTCCTTTGTATCCAGGTACAACAGTAAATCAATTTGACAAGTTGAAAATTTAAGTGTGTTTTCCATAACTTTTTAAAAAATATTGTTTCAATATTATTAAATCCTACTAAAATATGTTATAGGAGTGGAGCATGTATCCGGAGATATGTTTATAGAAGTTCCGAAAGGGGATGCAATCTTCATGAAAGTAAGTTATATATACTGCATTTGAATGAAAAAGCTACATATACCTTCATGATTAAAGTATTATTCACAAACTAAGATGGATAAATTGCTGGCAGTGGATATTACATGACTGGAACGACGAAGATTGTGTAAAGATACTAACAAATTGTTGGAAGAGTCTTCCGGAAAAGGGAAAAGTGATAATAGTTGACATGGTTACACCATCAGAACCAAAGAGTGACGACTTTATCTCTAACATTTTCTTCGGTATGGACATGTTGATGTTAACACAATGTTCGGGTGGTAAAGAGAGGTCTTTTGCTCAGTTTGAAGCTTTGGCCTCTGCTTCGGGTTTTCTTAAATGTGAAATAACCGGTCTTGCTTATACATATTCTATTATCGAATTCCACAAATAGATTCAGAGTTTACAAAAAAATAAGCAATACTTGATTTCGTGGGAGGAGATTATATATGAACTAAAAATGTTTTTCTTCAATGGTTTTGTTAATTGTTTGTAATAAAGATTTGTGGTATTGGTTGTTTGTTTTTCTTTCAAGATTGTGTTTGTGATCATTTAGTGTCAACAAAATGTAATAATTCTAGTCAATGTCAAAAAATGTGTGCCTCGACTAATGCCGTGTAATAGTTGGGACATATTGTACTTTATGCCAAATTAATAATTGGAGTAAGTGTACGTTGTCTTGCCTAAAATCTACTTTTATATAGACTACAAAGGTATGGTTCGTGTCCAACAGAAAAATCCGGAACCAGTAATGACAAAATCTTAGGTATCACAAGTTTAAGATAAACTCATGTACAAATGTCGTCAATCGTCATAGAGAACATCGTGGTTATAAATCATCATCAAGCGGAAGCAATATTAATTGAGATTCTCTCCATGACGATGGATATATTAAAACTGCATAATACATATTAAGCTGAAATTAATCCCAATCCAAAAGATGAAGTGGAAGTAAATGATGTCCTTGGATTGTGATTAAGTTTCAGCTAATATTCTCTATTCAATCCCAAACATGGAACGGGAGATTCTTCCGTGAAAGATTTGATTGAGGTCTCGGCGGAAAGAAGAAGACGAACGGGCCGTCGTTGCCGCGCCGGCAAAGATGTTGCTATCGCCGACCGATTCCCAGCTCCGGTAAGCTTTTCTGGCGCTAGAAGAACTTGGATCCATAAAAATGTTTGCTTTCAATATACCCCTTCTGGATTGTTCTTCTTCTTATTGGAATGCTTCGATTTCGGTGAGTGGTTCGGCGTAGATTCTGGGAACCCAATTGAGCTATGGGTAAATTTTGATATGTTAAATGCTCTTAATTTGCTTCTTTGATTGCATAATTTTTTGCTATAGACAATCGGTGTTTTAGGTCATAAGGGGAGCAGATTCTTATACTTTATTTATCACAAATGAACAATGATCATCAGGATCCTGGGAAATGTCTCTTTTGTTTGGTAAGATGTAATGAATTTCACTGGAATGTGGGAAAGGAAAATAAAAGCTGCTAACTTTAACTGCCATTGTTTGCTGGGTTTGCTTCTTCTTCGTTATTCTCTGGTATGCCTTGGCCTGAGGAGCATTGACATATAGTCACGTTGTTTATGTATGAGTTTTGATCTCGCTGAAGGAACTTTTCCCACAATCCTCGCAGGTTTCTTTGATCTGGGTTCTCCTTCAAGAAATGATACACAAATTTCCCCAATGCTATAGCGCAAACTATGGCGGCAGCAAGAAATAAAACCCAAAAACTATCAAAGCCAAGCTGGCGGAAGGATACTGAGGGATTTGGATCAGGGTTGGTGAGTGGATCTGGGCAACTTTCATCTATTGGGTTGAACCATTTCTTCTCGAGTTGGGTTGCCTTGTTCGACTCTTCCACTTCCAGAATGGCCCTTGAAACATTAGCCACTAGAGGGGATCCAATGGGAAAGACCTGCAGAAGAAACTTTTGGTCTTAGCATTAGGTGCAAGATGACTGCAAGAGAGAGTTCGATGCAAAGTTATGGACTTACGAAGCCTAATCCATCAACCTTGAGTGGTGTTTGAACCATTTTGTACTTGTTACAGTATTGTCCGAGAAAAAGTCTCACATACGGCACTTCCATGAAAACTGCAGAAATACCACCCTTTGCTGGTCCTTTGCTCAGTAGTTCGTCACAGTGTTCTGCAGACCCGTAGGTTACGAGATTAGCATCTGAGAAACCTGATTCTCTGAGTCTTCCCAAAATGAAGGAACTCCTTTGATATCCCACAAGTTCTCCTTTTGCCAGCAAGCTATTTATGTTGGTTATTGTTGGATGAAGCTGTTGTGATGTAAGAAGTGATGCCAAACTAGCGGTGTAACTCTGAGTCAACACAAGAACTAAGAAGTACCAAAAGATAACCACGACCCTTGCCCAGAAGCTAAGCACTCTTTCTCCTGTATATGCATTGAGATGTAAGCACGTTGAATTTCGGAAATGGGTGCACACTAAAATATGTTAACAATGAACATTGGTATTGCAGTGTTATGAATAGGGTGAGCATACTCGGTGCAAAAACCATAATGGAGAAAGCAAACCAGAGGATAGTGCTAATTTGATACTTGCCAGGCCCGTCAAAGTCTGGGTTTACCCTATGTTCAAGAATCCACACGACAAGGCCAATAATGAGAAAGGACAAAAGGCTGATTAGCCAAAGTTCCAGTTTCAAAGGCGTCAAAAAGATGGTACTGCTTCTTTTAACACTGTCTTTAACAGGGACGACCAGACCTACGCCTGATGGTGTGTATGGCAATGAGAAATCAACATACATTGACCTATTTGCAGATATTGTTGTATCTGCCACCACAGCATCATATATCTGCTCCGAACATAAAGAACAAGGACGTGTTTCAACAATCCAGCTCAGTGAAGATTAATATAACGAGGAACAAAAAAATGGTCAGTGTCTCTCACCCATACACTTGGTAGACTAAGGTATCATAGGTATCATAACTACCACCTTCTATAGGAATGAAGTCATATGAAACATCATAAGGCATTGCGTGAATTACAGCCTCGAAGTAGTCGATGCAGAATCCACTGAAAACAGTTGAATTGGTGATAGGGTCCCTCGTAGACTTCACAAATTGCTGGAAATTGCTTGACACTGGGACTCCAATCCGCAGCCTTTTCCCGTTTGTCGGGATCTCCCATCCTTTGGGTATGGAAGTAGTGTCTCCAGGCCATATAATTGGTCTGAGTCGATCTTGCCAAGTAGAGAGAGTGGCCGTGGTAGCTGGTTTTTGATCCACGTTTTTCAAGAGACCATATTCTTTCATCCAGAATCCTATGGTCCTTCCTCCTTGCCCATTCACATTGACAATCTCAAACACTGATGGCTGCAGTTCTCTATTGATAAACTGGAAATCACCAGCAAGACCTTTGAACCGAACTCTAGATAGTGTCTGGAGAAGTTTTGGACCATATTGAGATACACCTAAACCTTGAAGTTCAGACATGTTCCTCATGGCATCCATCTTTAAAAAAGTCAAATTTGATGTCCCAGCTTCTTCGGTGGCCAATGCCAGTGCAGTGGTAGCATCATATGCCCACAATCCATATACGTTCAGGTCAGAAATTGGCAATCTCTTCGGATCTTGGGACATAAGTCTTTACTCCCAACACCCCTTGCATTGTTTCAATTTCCGTCTCGTTCATGATACTTGTTTCATCAAACCAATTTCCGTTGTGTTGGTGAGGATCCAGACATATCCTTGTTTCATCAAACCAATTTCTGTAGCTTTCGCAAAAAATCTTGAGGGAAGCAATTCAACAATGTGGACAACAAATACTCTAGTAGGTAGAGTCATCATCCGGAGAAGTTCCACAGAGATTTCATCATCCGTGGCATTGGGAGAGATCACGGTCCTATAAGGTATACGAACGTTTATATCTTGTAACGCATCGGTAAGACGAGGCATTATACCTTCTCCAAATGTGTCGTCAACGTATACAGGTGCAACCTCTCTCCACCCAAAAACTTTGATGATTTCTTTAATGGCGTGCACTTGAGATGAATCATCATACGTAGCCCGAAAGAAGTATTGACTACGGATGGAAGCGAGGGACGGACTTGTTGCAGAATATGTAACAATCGGCACCTGAGATTTTTGTCCCATCTCAATCATGAATTGAGCCTGCATCGAAGTCCATGGCCCCAGAATCGCTTTCACTTCCTTGTTCGTTATCAGATCAAGAGCTGTGACAAAGTCAATGCCAAGAAATGTTTTGTTATGCAAAAAAAAAAAAAAAAACTTTAGAGGAGACAGCATAAATGTAGACAAGAAGTGTGCATATGAACTGATGATGATGACACATATATATAGCTCGCTGCTGCTGCGATAACA
The DNA here is from genome assembly GCA_900406565.1 of Turritis glabra. Taxonomy (NCBI): domain Eukaryota; kingdom Viridiplantae; phylum Streptophyta; class Magnoliopsida; order Brassicales; family Brassicaceae; genus Turritis; species Turritis glabra. The sequence goes on along the minus strand of OVBN01000020.1, from coordinate 3,335,068 downwards.
ACATCATTTTCGGAGTCAAAAATGGTGGTTACAAGCCTTGTCTGGGTTTCTGGAAGAGAAGAGTAGAAATCAGAGACATGTTGATACAGAGCAAAGTCATGTTGGAGTATGCCATTCCGACATCGTTCACGATTCCCACATTTACATCGGTTGCCCTATTTTGCGCTTCTCTGACTTGCACCAGGATGACGATGACAAAGAAGAGTAAGCTGAGAACACGGTTGTTTTCTCTCTTCATTTTTTCTTCTTTCTTCTTGTTAGCACTTGCCGAGAAAGAATGAAACTTGGTGGTCTATATATGCTATGCTCTTTGTTGTAGCATTAGACGCTTTGAGAAATTGGGAATTGGAGAAGTCGTGGTATTGTTAAATTATGAACTTGTTGAATGTATTTAACTCCAAAGGATATATTAATCAAAGAAACGAACTTGTCTTCTAATATAGTCAACTGATTAAGGTCAACTGTTGCGAAGGAGGAGACTTCGTCCAATGCATTAAACCATAGGTAGCAAATTCTCTCAGTTAGTCGTAGTTTACTACTCTTGTTCTCACATTCTCTCTGAGGAGAAAAATTCTTCCCAAGAGAACAAACAATGGTTTTGGCATTCCTGAGATATACCTTTTTAACTATATTGTGCACGGTTTCTTTCTGTTCCCCGTACAAATTGATGTTATTTAATTGTTGCGATATTGTAGCGCCTCTCGGACAATTAGACAAAAGATACCAGTGTTAAAATTATGTTCCCAGTAAGTTCCAAGTTGACATCTGGTCAGAAGCAACAAGAGAAATGCTGTCAACAAAGACAAATTTTCTTTCTCCAAACTCCTGCAAATCCAAGATTTACTTGCAAGTTTTAAAGCTATCAGATAATTGACAGATACAGAACAAGCCACGACTTTGTTCCTATATATACATAGACCGAGAGAGAGAATGTGTTCATACGCGACAAGCTTCTTTACTTCTCTCGAGCTGCCAACATAAAGAGTCTCAAACAAAGTTTGATTTGGTACAGAACTTAAGCACAGGACTTGCATCTTTCTTCCAAATGAGTTCCAACACAAAGGACTCTCCTATCTGTACGCCATGAACTTCGCAGAAGCCTTTCCAGTCTCTTCCTAGTCTCAATCTTCCGTTTTCGTGGTCTTTTACAAGACGCACCATCCGATTTACTCCGTCTTGACCCAACAGAGTTATTTTCCCTGGCTTCTTGATGCCATTCACCCGCGTGAAATGGAGTGGAAGTCTCTTCGCAAAAGATTTTGATTTAGGCAAAATGATTAACCAGAACACATCTCAAAAACCTATAAAGTAATAGACAATCTCGAGAGTTACCAGTTTATTGCTGCTGAAAGAGTACGGTGTAATAGTTAATGTCACAAATCGGCTTTGACTTGATGAAGATGAACATTCCCTTAAGCTGTTTTTGTCTTCGATGCTGTCCTCTTCACTATCCTCCTTAACAATGATGTTTTCTCTGCCCTTGTCGTCAATGTTCTTCTTCTCTTCACTTTCCTTGGTTTCGCTACTCTCTTCTCCGCTGCTAGGATCTGAATCTACATCGGTACCTGGTGAACACTCTACCACTCTTGTGTCACAGTTTGTTTCTACAGGGCACAAACAGAGAATAGGTTTTGCCCCGTTTCTAAGCAGTTTAAACCTGAAGGAATCTCTAGCTTTTAACCCGTTTACTTGACAGAAACTTTTCCAGCCTCGTGAGATAACAACAGTGTTGTTTGACTTATGGTGTCTCAGAACTAAATTCCATGTTCTACCATATTCATTCTTCAGAACAATCTCACCACAACATCCTTTATTTAAACCATTTGAGCTCACAAACCCTCTTGGAAGATACTGCAACATCAGATTAAACACAAGTCATACTAACAAAAGAGTTCAATCAAATCATCTGCAATTGAAGTTTGTACTCACCAGCACATCATTACGTAAGCTCGAAGGTGTGAGAGATCCCGCAAAATACGAACAATCTGACGAGGATTTTGCGTCTGGTCTACATCCTGCTCGGCACAAACGGATCACAGGCGTTCCTGAATTTTGGACAAGCTTGAAAGTATAGCGACCTCCTTTCATCCCATTGGCATTGCAGAAACTTCTCCAGCCGTGTCTGAGATAAGTTTTGACGCCGGATTTGTCGTGATCTAAGCTTAAGTTCCATGATCTTCCCATTTCGTTAAGAAGAACAATCTTACCATATGTTTTGCCCAAACCATTTGACATCGCAAAACTAATTGGAACGTACTGCAAAGAACTCACAAATTGACAAACAACAGTTACTTAAAACTAATCTCACAGCCTAACAAATTTAAACAATTAGTATAAGATTTTGTTTAGAGAATTTAACCAACCAGTTTATCATCGTATAGATTTGAGACTGAGACATTTGCTACAAAACAAGAATGGTCTAATGAAGAATCTTCTTCTCTCCTTGGATTCTTCTTCACTCTCTTCTTCATTGGTCTGATTTCTGAAGCGAAAACAATTAAAAACACCAAATTTGTCTTCTTTCTCGAGAATTTGAGTACATTTCATAGAAAAAGACAGAAAATTTACCGATGTTGTCCTGATGATTATCACAATCATCATCAATGCTACGAGATGATGTATATTCAATCTCACAGCAACTGAGCCCCAATGCAGTGACATGAAACACCGAATCTCCTTCGTGTCTGAAAACAATGACATCACCAATACGAAAATCATGTGCTGTGACGAATTCTTTCCATCCTCCGGTGAGTCCCCGGCCATCGTCAATCTTCACTTCCCAGACTGTATCTGAAGCGTTGGTTCTCAATTTCACAGTCTTGTGTTCGTTTCTTCCTTGGAGGTGCTTCAAGAAGAAGGTTACAGGAATGTTCTGCAACAAAATGCAAACAACAAAATTAAAACAAAACCCTCTCTTTCAGTAAGCTATATACTCGTAGAAGAGGGACAGAGACAGAGTACGAGGTGGGAGTGGAATCCGGGAAGAAGAGGCTGAAAGAAATGTGGGTTTGTTGGAGATTGAAGAAATGAATCCGCCATTGTTAAGTTTAATCACTGAAATGTATCTCTCGAGCAGAAAATTTTACTTTTTTCTCAGAAATTTGGTGGATTTTGCATTGATCCAAAAACCCCTCAAAAGGAACAAACCCTAATAAATCTCTGCTACGAAAATGTTTAAGCTTTGTCAGATACGGTCACTTTTTCATCATGAATTGGCGAGAATACAATTTCGGAAAAGTTTCCATAACTTTTAACAATGACTTCGTAAACCTCGTCTGATATGACTCAACGAGACAACTTAAAACAATAATTACACATTAACTATCAAATTTAGAGGCGTTAGTTAATTACTATGTTTTTCCAAAGACGATAAAGAAAACAAGAAGACTTGATCTAATAATAATCTTCACACATAGATTGGTTCCTCCTTGACCTTGGAGCAAAACCTAAGCAGAGGAGTTGTTGTATTTTCCCAAATCAGCTCCAACTTAAAAGGCTCGCCTATCTTCAGTACATCATTAGCTTTACAGAAAAGTTTCCATCCTTTTCCCAATCCTCTTCTTCCATAGTTTGGTCCATCGTGCACCAATTTCGTTAACCGCTTCACACCATCTTTATCCATCAGAATTATCTTCTTGTGATTGTTGTTAATGCCATTGATCTTTGTGAACTCTACCGGGAGACTCTGCACAAGATTTCAAAACCAAAAAAACACAAATATTTTATCAAAAACGTAGAAGAAGAACACAACATACTCAGAAACCATACAAGACTTTCTTTATATGATACACGAGCTTACAAGTTTGGAGTTTTTGATATTGTAACTTGTGAGACTGAGTGTGACAAATCTGTTTTGTCCTGGAGATGATGATGATGAAGCTACCCATCTACGACGCTTCTCCGTCTTTTTCTTCCCTTTCGCTCTGCTCATTAGCTCCGAACATGCTTCTTCTGGACAGATACAGAGCATTGGAGTAGATTTACCGTCTCCAACTAGATTAAACGTGATTAAATCTCCTTCTTTTTGTCTGTTTTCACGACAGAATCTTTTCCAGCCTCCTCTCATGTAATAAATTCCTTCCGATTCTCTAAATCTCAAATTCAAAGTCCAAGAGTGTCCTTCTTTGTTCACTAGTATTATCTTGTGACATCTCTTGTTCAAAGCTTTTGAACTTGCAGCTTTCTTTGGAAGATGCTGCAACACCAATCAACAAGTATATTATATACATCATGATTCATGAACATGATTTTTATGTGTGAATAAAAGAATGAAGTAAGAAAGTAGTTCTCACAAGTATGTCCAATTTTAGATTTGAAGCAGTGACGTTTGCTACAAAACAGTAATCGTATGACACAAAAGACTCTGGCTCTTTTTTGGGTTTTAGATTCCTCTTCCTCAAACCATTTCCTGAATCATCGAAACAGATTCCATTTCTTTATATCAAAATGATTTCCACAAATATGATCCTTATCCTCTTTTGTGATCTTGGATTCAAGCAATCAGTAAGAACAAAAACTCAAACTTACTAGTGTTGTGCTGATTCTCCATGTCGTCTTTATCATCATCATTGTCATCCTCCTTTTTGATGTGAGATTGTGCGTACTGAATCTCACAGCAACTGGGACCGAAAGGTGTGACGTTAAATACCATGTCTCCTTCATGTTTAAAGATAACGATGTCGCCGATTCGAAGATCATGAGCTTTCACAAACTCTTTCCAGCCTTCGGTGAGTCTCCGGCCATCCATTTTCACTACCCAAGTTTTCTCTGAAGAGTCCGATCTAAGTCTCGCCGTTTTCTGCTCGTGTTTTCCATCAATGTGCTTGGAAAAGAATACAACAGGTATCGTCTGCAACCAACAAGAGACAATAGGTAAAACAAAACCGACTCTAGAAGAAAGACAGAAGCAGAGACAGAGACAGAGAGTGTACGAGGTGAGTCTCGGAACCGGGAAGAAGTGGCTGGAAGAAATGCAGATTGGTCGGAGACTGAAGTGGAAGTTTCGCCATTTCAAACAGTTTCAGGAAAAAAACTCATTAAGAATCTTCAACTTTCTTTTATATGAAGACACACACCAATATGTGTTCTTCTCTTGTTAATATGGTGGCTTAGGCTTTGTAAAAGCATATTCTTTTAACTTATATACTGACGAAAGATTAGTAGTTTCTTCAGATTTTTTGTCGTCTTCATGGATTTCGAAGTAAAGTAAAGTCAAAAGCTGTAAATTATTGGTACTTTCTTCCTTCGTCTCCTGGGTAAAAATAAAGGAGAGCAAAAATAAAGGAGAGCAAAGAATATTCGATTCCTGAGACGTTAAACAACAAAACAGCTTTTTCAATTGCTATTTGTCATTTTTTATTATTTGCAAGTAACTGACCACTTGAGATCCCGTGGTTACAAAGTGCGGCATTGTTTCTAGTTAGATCAGAAGCAGTTGGGTTTATCATTGCTAGATGGAAATATACTTTGACCATGCTTTGGCTTCTCCGCAAAACACTTATTGTGGTTGTTCAATCCTACAGTATCCAGTTAATCAGAACTCACAAGGATGGATATCTTACCTTATTATCACGACTTGGAGGCTTACAAGAATGGAGGATAAGTGATGTAGAAAAACACAAACACCACCAGAGACGCAAGTCAAGAAAACAAACAACAGAGGAATATACATGTAATGTAACAGATGACTAGGAACACAAGTGAGTTTTGTTTTAACTGAAACACAACAGAAAATCAGGGATCTGACACACATGGCCGTCCTTAGTAGGCAAAGATGATGAAGACTTCCCAGTTTCTATTCGTCCCTTGTCGCAGAATCCATTCCAGTCGAAGGGCTATCAGCAAAGTATTCTGGATGTTTCACGTTCACACCATACTGCCAAACCGAGTTTACTCATATGAGTTAGCTTTCCACTAGCAGTTAAGACGAGATGGTAAAACCTTACCTATCTACCTACACTACTGCAATGCACAATATTAACAACTAAGGCATGTTTCTAAGCATTTTATGTTGATTCTGTGATACTGAATTAGTTTCATGCCATTTGTATTTAGAGTAACGGTCGATGCCTCATTTGCAGCTTAAGTAAAAAAAAAGAGAGGCATCTACATATTCTTCTCATACTTTGGAGGTTTGTGGGTCACCACCGCCAGAAGCATGAACTTAGAGGAAGAAGCATTTACCTCACGCAAAGCTTTTGAAAGGTCTTCCATTGTCAATATCAAACGCTTATCCTGTTTGAAGAAAATATTAATACTCATGACATAATTCAAAACATAAAGACAATTCATATTTGCTGCACAGAAGAAAAAAACAAAAGTGAGCCAGATGTTACCTTTTGCTGTTTCTTGTCTTTCACAACTGGTGCTGGTCTAGCCTTGCAGTGCCTGTATATAATTCACAATTTGTATTATTCGGGAGCTTATATAAATGCTTTAAGCTTTTAGAAAATCTAGTTACACATCTTTTCATCTCATCTACTCAGAATAAGCAGCTTCTCTTTGTAAATTACAAGTCAAATATGAAAAGAAAAAATGGAAATTTACGGAGAAGGGAATGAAAACTTACTGAAGGGCATCACTGGCAACATCTGCAACAAACTTTTGTGTAGCCACAGCAACTAGCCTTATTCTGTCAAACAAGTAAACAAAATATCAGAACAAACTGGCAAGAATATATACAGTAAAAGATTATGACAAGAGTACAAAACTCAACAACTCAAAAATACCAATGTAAGCACTCAATTCGAAAGAAAGAGAAGAATCCACTCATTATAATCTACGCATACAATCTGAAGTTTACATTCAATTTGCCAACCTTTTTCAGTGCTAGTCCAACATGGACTTCTTTATCATACCATTTCACAGGAAAGTAAACAAAGGCAAAACCTAAATCCAAGATGGGAGAGTATGATATCCCAGAAGTAAACCCCAACTACAAGAGTGCTGAACCATAAAAGTAATAACATATGACAAACCTAGTACATCTTAGCTGAGTTAAACCAAGACATCTAATCTAACTGCTGGTAAACCATTCTAAGACCCAACAATAATTCCAATTATAGCAACTAATATGCTCTCTCATTGTAAGTATCACATAAAACTTGACGGAAATACCTACAATCGTACGTCGGGGCACTGAAACCCACTCTTAGCCAAGTAGTGCTCCACTAAATCATCAGGGATCTGAAGGAAAAAAAAAACAAAATCCAGAACTCAATCAATAACCATGGTTCAATCATTGTAGAGTCGGGGAAAAAAAGTTGTAAATAGTACAAAGAGAGGTATACAGTAGGAGTATAATCCATCAGAGAAGCAAGGAACTCTGTAAGAGCAGCATCGTCTTCATGCTTTGCCTCGCCAGATTGTTGGCCGTGATTCATCTCTCCCACCTTTAAGTAAAAAAAAAAAGGTTTTCAAAATCAGGAAACATTAATAGAGAGAACTTCAGAATTTGCAGGAAAAATCGAATTCAGTTATGGGAAATCAACATTGCTAGTCTAGAACTAGCATATACCCTCAAATTAGAAACTTGTACGAAACCTAAAAAACAATATCATGATGATACAACAATACCAAAATTCGATACCACCCAACACTAAACCTAAATTCTACCGAGAAGACGAAATTTGAACTGAAATCGAAACCAGTGATACAGAAAAGTTGGAATGCGAACCTAAACGAAGCCGTAACGTGACAAAAAGCAGAGAATTGAGCTGAGGCGAGGCAACTAAAGCTAAAGAATAGAAGCTTCGACGGATTTTGGCGGGGGAGAAGAAAGGATCAGAGAGTCGACAAGTGTGAGCCCCCCGTTGAAACCCTAATTCTCCGACTCGAAGCCATCTCCGCCGGTTAGATTTAACAGTTGAGGAGGAACTTGACATGGGCTAATGGGCCCTTATAATTAACCTAGGCCCAAATACCCTCTGCTGATATTGAAAATTTACATATCATGTTCCTCGGAGGATAACTTATCCATTTTTGTTTATAATCTTCCCATTAAATCAATTCAAATTATTACAATAAAAACAAATATCTAAGAATATCCAAAGAAAACAAAAAAAAATTGTCAATAAAAAAAATCTTAAATTGTGACTTTAGTTAGTCTATAGTGTTCTTCAATCTGCATAGTGAACTTTATTTTTGGATGGGAGACAAAGAATATGACAATGAAAGCACTCCAATCCACCATCTAGACGGAATATTTAATGTGACCTACAAAAGCAGTTTTTGTTTCTCTTTTGTCAACTCCTAGTCTTTATTAGATTGAAAAAAACTCAAAAAGTATATAGAAAAAGACTTAAGGGTAGTTTTATTCTACAAGCAGCAGGTGGTGAATACAGTGAAGGATTGGACTAATTCACGGGATTCCATTTGTTTGTTGTTTCGGTCATTGAAAAATGGATTTGTTGGTTACTATATATCCACTGTAAGACGAAAATACTATCTAATATGTTATAACATGGATTTATAGATAGTGGTTTGTATCAGTGTTTTTGTTATGTTATAACTCGGATTTGTATTTTTTTGGGTTGTAGATGATGATATATATATGGGTTATATTTTAAATATATATAAGATTATATTATTTGAAGGACACTATATTTTATGTGTTTACAATAATATCATTTTATAAGTTTTATAAATATAACCATATAAATCGTATAAGACCAATATAAGAGACAGTAATTTTAAGAAGCCAGTTTATATATAGTTATATATATTTTTTAAAAGGGGCCAATTAGAATCTAATGTAAACTATATCCAAGTCTCATTGTCATGAAAAAGGTAATGATTTAATTTGACGATTTAAAAAGACGGTTGCTCATGTATAAGAATATTGTAGACTATAGGCTCGGACGAGCTAGCTACATGGATTGATCTCAACTTTCTCTTTAATTTATAAAAAATCAAATTATGGATGTTAAATTAAAACATAGATATTTATGATTTTTATACTAAAAGTTCAATTTTACTTTGGAATTCCAAATTTTAAAAGTCATTGTTTAAATCAAATCTAATAAGAGGATGATGCAGCGCATATATAAAATTCGAGAACGTATTTTTTTTTGCCGGCGAAACCTGATTACAGCGAAATATTTGAAATATTTCCAAATATTTTTTTATTATTATTTTTTAATTAATTAGTTAAGATTATTTTAGAATAATGGAGAGGTAAAACATGGTGGCCTATCAAATCGGTTAATTTCAGACGAGGCGAATGAGCATTGCTAACGAAGCAATGTTCTTATGATCTAAATGGAATATCCACTATTGTGAATGTGATCATGACCATACTTTAAAGTTCCTCATTGTATTCCTCATTATCTTTATTAGTAACTTCCTTTGATATTATTTACCACCAGTAACGTGAAAATAAAAGACCGAACAGACAAAGAAAGATAAAACCTAATACGCTAGAAGATAAATTTTGTACATAAACTTTTGCAAATAAATCGTGTAAATATATACACCTTGTGTGTATATACTATACATTTTTTGGGGGAAAAAGACTATACACATAAAATTTTATAGGTGTCCTAAAAATAGAAAACTAGTTTCAAAAAATAATTTTCTTGCATTGTATGCTATAAATATGATATATCGTAGTAAAATTTTTAATAAGTTTATTAAATTGAATATAAACTATGATTATTTGTCATATAACACCCTTTATTAAGTCTATTGTGCATCTTGGCACACTTCCAAAATATGAGACATTTTGTTGTAAGTGTTTGTCTCCTATACCCCCTAACTAAAACTATATTTACAAAAATGACATCTAACTAATCCTATCGCTGTCGTTTCATATTCTTCATTTACCTCATCGATTTTGAATGGAGAATAAATGGAGAATATGAAACGACAGCGATAGGATTAATTAGATGTCATTTTTGTAAATATAGTTTTTGTAAACGACACCTGCCTCTTCTTCATTTGGGACTGTTCCAACTCCTCCGCACCTACGTTTGTTACAATCTTCTGCTGACGTGTTTGTACCACCCCTTGACCCTTCACCACTCCATTGCACACCACATCCCCTTTTACAGCTATCTTCAAACTTAACAAACAGATTGAGACCCCTGTTCATACGTTGAGCTCTTAAATAGTACTCTAACCCTATCTGGCTTGTCACCAGGATAGGAGGCGTCCTATCCCCAGTTGATATCATCTTACTGTCCGGATGACTGTAGCTGAGACACGGCTTCTCGTTTTCCACATCGAATTCTCGTAATATAGTCTCCAGAACATCTTCTAGATTTATCCCCTTGTGAATTGGAATCACCCTCGATGCTCTATGTCTATCTACCTCGAATATCCACTTCCCCTCAGCAGAATGTGCCACTCTCCACAAACAACTATTGTATACGTATCCACAGGTCCCTGCACGACACAACAACATAAGACAACCAACATTTAATGGCAAACAACAAATCCCCAAAATCGGTTTAATAAGCAAACATACCTTCGTCGTCATGTTCGGCCAGATTATTACTTTAGATATGCTTATCCATTCATTAGCTGTTAAGCAAGTTATAACCTAAGCTTGCTTTGTACAAATCTGTAATAGATCTGCTTATCCACACACGCTTCTGTTATCTCAACTGTCAAATCCGACACAAACCAAAACCAAACCGGAGATTTAATCTTGGCCATTCATTCCTAACTATATAACTATCTCCAAAGACAAGTATAACCGAAATATATTAGAAGCATTTTTCTTTAGTTATCTACACTTTTCACTTTATTGGGCTATAATTGTCAATTATTAGCCAAACCTCTCCCTTAAGTGCTTTATACTCCGAAAGTGTGTTACTCGTACAGACTTCCTAATAAAGTGTGTTATCATGCCACTAACCCATATATAAACTATCATAAGCATATAGATATGTGTAGAATTGAAACATATAATTTGTAGGTTAGTCAGCTGTTAGAGTGGATTCAAGTTGCTTGAGAGAATTTTTTTTTTGATAAAATGGTTTGTAGATGGATTTTTTAATTCAAACATACATTACACTAAGATAAAATCAAGTAATCTTAGTATAATATATAGTAATTAATTTGAAAGTCGTGACTCATGTGATGTTGTAGGGTTAATTACTACTTTTACTTTAGACATCATCTTTTTTTAATTGGACTTTAGAAATTTTGTGGTGCATAGTTTAAAATTTTTGTAGTGCATAGTTCCTTATCTAGAAGAAGAGAAGTTTGTACGTCACCACACCCCAAAAACTCAAGTTGGGAATATATTCTTTTGCTTATTTAAATAATTATTAAGTATGTTTTCCCCATCCAGTTTAATATTATATATTTGTCGCTAATCCTCAATTAACTAACTTATAATAAAGTTGGAATATAAACAGCAATACTGTAATAATTATATATTTATGTGGATGTAATCTGACACGAGCTTTCTTTGGTGATTGGTCGCCTCTCGCCAACAATTTCTATTATAGTTGAGATGTATTTAAATCATTAAAAAAATTGAATGAAAGTTACTAATAAGAAAGAACTGGCCGTTCAAGTACAAAAGTGGAATCCGATTATCCACTGAAATTGCAATTAAATATTGGAGATTTGTTTTAGGAAAAAGCTTGGCATGCTATATTTTATAATAGACAAATGATATGCACAGAATAAAGTTTGTGGAGTATTTCATATCCAAGTGGCCTTGCCTCATACGAAACTTGCCCTTTAGTAAAGCAAACAATGAGCGAAATGGATATTGCTTAAATAATAACAGAGTTACATGTTTCAAATTTTTATGTCTTAGTTTTTATTATCGTGTTCTAAGATTCCTTTTAGCGATCATTAAATGTACTATTAATTAGTGAAATCGTAATTTTTATATGAGAAATCCCAACTTTAAATGGTACGTAGCCACTCGGTCACCACGGCCTACATCTTTCTATTCATTTCCTACTTACATGTTCATCTTCGTCTTGTGGCCAGTTCAATAATTAAATAAAATTTGTGAAGCTTGTTGATTGGTTTAGTATATGTCCAACTTTTCTTGGTTATGATTTGCACTTGTACTAATATTCAGTCGGATATTTTGATGTTCGTGTCTAACAAAATGTTTGAACTTAAAATTTGTTCAAATCATTCGGATTTTTGAACGTTTCAATTTATGAATATACGAGAGTAGCGACGATAAGTACAAAACGACGAGCGGTGATTGTCCGTGCAGAAAAAACGTACCCTCTACTGCTAAAAGGTGCAAGTGGAAGCTGACGAAACGTGGGACACAACGAAATTATACAATTTTATTTTCTCATGTTAATAGTGATTAATGGAATGAATGCCAGTGAACAATATGGCCTTCTTATCCCTTCTTGCTTTGTATTGTTTATTTTTTTCCGTAGAAAACTTTGATTATGTTTCAGAAAACAGGTTTAAAAAAAAAAAACAGTCTTAATTGGTGCTCCCAATTTTTTTGCCAAAAGATTGTCAATGATTATGGGTCCAATCAGTGATCGAGCATGGTTATCAGAAAGAAAAAAAAAAATGTGATCGAGCAAAATATGTTTTGGCAATATTAGAGTCTCTCGGATGACTGTTCTACTCGCTATACTAATATGGGATACGTACTCATTGACAAAAAATTCGATCTTAAATTCTGGTTTTCTAACACTATCTTTCTTATTTTCTCTCTCGTTTTTTTTTACCCAATATTTTTAGTTCATCATCTCACTTTCTTGTTTTCTATTATGTTTTTTTTTTTTTTGACCAAGTTTTTGTATTAAACTTATCAGCTAAAACATCGGAAAATTTTCCAAAAATATTACACGGATGTTCCAAAGCAAATAGACCAACACTCAACAATTTTTCTATAGTATATGTTATTTGAACAAATTAGGTTTTTAAAAATGATAGATTCTTAATTTATAATTTTTCTTAAAGACAAAGCATAAAAAGGAAAAAAGTGGTTAAAGAAAAACTAAGAAATAAAGGGAAACCAACCCACGTTTTTCAATTTTACCGTAGATATTGGATAATTCCACAGTGAAAAAAGAAGAAGACTAAATCAAACTAAAAAACATATTAAATTAAACTACATCTGCAATAGGATTTTACAGAACTAAAAGTAGAGCTACAACTATACTGAATCGGACATCAAATTACAAATATCATAAGATTGGTGTTTCGCCACATAAACAACATGAGATCTTAAATAATCTTATGATCTTATCCATATCTCATCATGCAAAAAATGGAATCATCACATAGCCTGGCTAGAGAGAAAGAAAAAAAGAGAGAGACTGATATATAAATGTCAAATCAAAGCACCAAAGCCAATTAAAATTTTGGAAATAATGAAGAAAAACAAAATGAGATTGTTGGCACTTTAACCCACAATCTCTCTGTCAAATAATCTTTGTTCGCTATTATTATCGTGCAAACATTGTCATATTCCACTATACCCCAAATCTAATATGCTCTTTCACTATGTCCTGATTAGCTACATTATAATATATAAATATATTAAAATGTCTACGTGAACAGATGGATAATACATCGATTTCAAAATATGCCTCTACCTGTACGGACTATGTATACCTCAACTCTAAAATCACTGTATTTAATTTATAATTTTAAAGAATGAAAAATAAAAAGTGGTTAAGTGGCCAGTTATGTTAATACATGAATGAAACGAATAATCATAACACTGTTCATTTTTATATGCCACTGTTAAATATTAACTACTCCCAAGGCAAGAGATTCAATTTCACTTGTCCAGCTTTAACTTTATTTTAATATGTGAAATTTGTTTATAACTATTTTTTCTATTTAAGCCTCCATATTACTAATCAAAATCATATTCGATCATCCATTTAAATCACATCGTTTTAATTCCTACCATTTTTTCTTATTGCTTATTTATCCTATACGAAATATTTTAATTCAATAACAAACAATACACAAATTTGAATTCGGATAGTAACCTAACAATAACTTAAACCAAATTATATACATTAGTCCAAATATTTTTTTTACTTTGTAAAATTTTACCGCACCCCCTAAAATATGATTGCAGTTATCCAATAAGACACTCCAAGAATTAATTAAAGTAAATGGTGATGGAGTCTTGATTGTTGTCACAATTCGCAAAATTACCATGTAGATTGTAGGGTAAAACATTTTAATGAAATAAATACTTTTGTGGGGATTTTAAAAAATAAATACGTTGATTTTTTAAAATTATAAAGATAGTATTTGATTTTCACTAGGGTTAAAAAAAAGAAGTTGATTCCAATAAATTCCATCAATTAAATATGATCGTCACTTTCTTTGTCCCCAAGTTGCTCACACCTATAAATACATCTCCTTACCTTCTCCTCTGTTTCATACTCATCTTTCCTTTTTCACATTAAGTGAGAAAAACAAACATAAAAAAAAAAAAGTTAAATAGAAAATTATCTCCAAAACACAAATCAGTGAGAAACAAAAGAGACTGCACAACCTCAGCAAACATGAGACCGTTGAGCGTACAATCGAGGTTTGAAGATGTGGCGACGTCGCCTTCCGTGAATCACCACGGAGCGACACCGCAATCACCGTGGCACTCGCCGGTTCCTTACCTCTTCGGTGGTCTAGCGGCGATGCTTGGACTAATAGCCTTTGCTCTTCTCATCCTCGCTTGCTCTTACTGGCGCCTGTCTTCCTCCGGCGAAGAAGATGGTCAGAACGTCGATGAAGAGAAAGAGAGTCGGTCTGGAGATAAGGCTGCGAACGGAGCATACGAGGAGAAGTTTCTGGTCATAATGGCCGGAGAAGATTTGCCGAGGTTTATAGCGACGCCGGCTATGAAAAAGTGTACGTGTGGTGGTCACGAGGGTAAAATGGTAATTTCTCAGGAGGATAGTGTTGCCAAAGAGGAAGAAAAGATGAGAGAAGGTGAAGAGAAAGTGAAAGACACCGGAGAAACAACAACTACTACAAGTCACTAAGCTTTTTTTTTTTTTTTTTTTTGGTTAATACTTTGTTTTTCTTAATTAACGTCTTTATTTTTCTTCTTTTTTGAGAGTTTTCTGGAGAATTGTCTTTCTCATGAGCCATGATTCCCCCGAATGTAAATTTTACTAGAGAGCAAAATTTTGGGTTTTTTACTTGTTCTGTAGTGTTTTATCGTTTGCTATATTAAATCCTTTTACTATTCCAATTTTTGCAGGTTGAGGAAATATTTAGTCATTTCACCCCCAAAAAGATTGTAAATGCGGTCTCATACGTGTACATGTGTGTACATCCATATATTTAGGATTCGACTGTTCCAACCAATTCCTACATTTGGGTTCATACATTTTCAAAAATATATCATTCCAACCTCTATATATTTATGAAATCACTTTTAAACTCTTTGATCGAGTGTAAATAAAATTTCATCTGGAGTCACAAAAATTGTCTTTTACAATCCATGCATGTACATCAAACTGTTGGCTGTCAAAACAGAAAGTACTTCAATCTGTGGACAGTGGAGCTGTTTGATCCATATGCTAATTTTCATTTGACTTCCTGCTTTTAATTCGGCAAGATTTTATCTTCCTCATTCGAAGCGATTTATGAGGTGTGATCTTAATTTAAAAATTAGAAACATTTGCTGTATTTACAAGCAGTTTAAGAAGAAAATTATCAGAAACAAAAGTTGACTACACTTAAATAGATGTTTGCGTTTGTATTCTGTTCATAATCTCTACGCAGAATATCCATAGTTATATTTTTGATAAAACCTAGTATAATTGAAATCTGAATTCGTACATGTTTGTGTAAGTAATATGCCAATTTCAATTTCACTCATCTATTGATTTTTTAATTCCGTCACATATAATTTTTAAGAAAATCTAATGATCAAATAAAACACTCGTATTCAACTCACAAAGTCAGTAATAGTTTTCTATGCAGATGTTTTTATTCTCTCCCTAACGTATGTGCATCATAAATCACAGGGTCATATACATTGTTACATACTTATGAACAAAAACATAGTACATCGCTGGCATTTTTTTCTTGATCCTCTAAAAATCACTACAACGTAATGTTACTATTAGCCATTAGGCTATACAATAAATATATAGACTAGTTCCTCATGAAAATTTTGATCTATATCGACTGTTCTCCAAAACTTAAGTTCTAAAGGTTTATCAACAAAATCTTTCAAAACTTAAAATACTATTAGACTTGAAAAGATGTCACAAAAAAAAAAAAACAGTCTAAATTATCATGCACATATTAATAAATAGCACACAAAATATCAAGTCAACGGATTGGGAGAGCTATTTGTAATTAACGTTTAGAAAATCTTTTACATGGGAAACTGTTATTCTCCATTTCTTTTACAAATTAATATCCTCCTTTAATAAGAACAATTAGCAAATACAGTAATTAACCAAAACAAAACAAAAAGCAATTTAGCAAATCATTTTATCTTGCGTATCTAGTTTAGCTATTCTGTGTGTCAAAGAGTTAACATATGGGACACGTTTCAGATAGTGGATGGGTTGAGTTTATATAACAAAAAGAATTAGATTCTCTGTTGACATTTTTACACCATTGGGGCTTGAGCTGTCCTCCGAGGCGCCGAGTAGCCGCGTCTGCTAAATAAAGTTTTAAACAATCATTTCTTTTCCATTTGGGTTTTTTTTTTTTTTTCTAATTCATTTATTGCATTAATTTTCATTTTAACAATTTATCGTATATATTTTCCGTACGTTTTACTTTTTTTTTTGTTTTTCTCAATTTTGTTAAAGTTTAAAATAGCTACGCGATTTAGATGCAGAAACGCGTTAGATATATATATATATATATATATATATATATATATATATATATATGAATGCTGAGATTTCAAAAAAGTATGAAATTTTTTATCATGAGTGATATAATTGTTAAAACTCTATTTATCTGTTAATAGATGATGAATCAACAAAATTTTTAAATATAATTTTAACTTTGTATAGTAAAGATTGATTCTTTTTTAATATATTGTTTAAATTAATTGTTATAGTCCTTTCCTTTTGTACATTTTAAATGAAAGTTGCAAATAAATTGTTACAAGTTAATATTAATAAAATTTACAAATAAATTGTTGTAAGTTAATATTATATATCAGATATAATGTATTACAAATAACAAAAAATTAGAATACGATGTGACATCATGTTCAAATATAATAACATTGTTTTTCATTACATCTCAATCCGTCTATATAAAAATACCTTTCAGTATCAAAATCATGGTCGTGGACTAGTTAGAGAAAAAAGTTTGAAGTAATGGCAAAATTTTCATAAGAACTATAGTTTATGAGGATTATTGGTCAGTATGTGGGAAGTCAAATTGCAGAAGAAATCAAAATACTCATGATCTTTAATAAAAATAACAATATGTGACTTTCTTTTAGGTGAAATCACTAAAACCCATATACTTAAAATACTGGGCCTCAGATGATAAGTATTGGCCCATATGTGTACCTCTAGTTGATTCAGAGGGTTTAAGAAAGAACTAAAAAATGGCTAAATCGTTAAATTCTCGTCTCCCCACTGCTCTTCTTCTCTGTGAAGAGAGCTCGATGATCCAAGAGACGAATCTTCACTTAGATCGTATGATCTGATTCCAGTCAGAAGAAACAGGAATATGGGAATCGTGTTCACGAGACTGTTCTCATCCGTGTTTGGAAACAAAGAAGCTCGTATCCTCGTCCTCGGTCTCGACAATGCCGGAAAAACCACTATCCTCTGTAAACCATTCTCTCTGTATCTGACCGCATAGATGATTTTAAGTTTCCTTAATTTTCGATTCGACGTTTCTTTTTGTGTGGTCTCTGTGTGTTTCAGATCGGCTTCAAATGGGGGAGGTGGTCTCCACGATTCCGAGTATGTATTTCTCTCGATTTTATCATCAATTATGGTGAATCATATGACCTTTTGTTCGCAGCTGATTTGATTTTTATGTTTGCCAATTTTGCTTTTGTTCCGATCTGCAGCTATTGGATTTAACGTCGAGACTGTGCAGTACAACAATATCAAGTTTCAAGTCTGGGATTTAGGTACGTTTCCATTTTGTGTATTTGGTTATGAATATGTTATATGCATTAAGCTTCGAATTTGAGTTGCCAGAACAGTTTTTGATGTACAGAGAAGGGAGACATGTTGTATAGGCATTAGATTGATCTTAGATCAAAGCGTGTATTCATGGATCCACTTAGTCTTCTTTAGTGTTGACTAGTAGATTTCAAGGGCAAGTGACTGAATAAACACGTGATAGCAGATCTAACTCTAATGACACTTGAGAAACTAGAACATTGTATATGGAAATATGGTAACACGATGTCCATGATTTGCATCCTCTATATTATCATCTTTCATACCGATGAATAGCTGTGACATGTGAATAAGAGTCTGCTTATTCGAAAAATGGGTTAGAAAAGGTTCCATATTTATTTGGCAGGCAAAATAACTCAACATATGTGCGCGTTTTTAGCTACGTATATAGTCGATTGCTCTGCATAATTTCATGCACTCTTTGTATCTCAACCATGCAATCTTGGAGAGTCTTACTTTCGTCACTACATACCACAGTTGCTTTAATATATTTAATTGATTCGTTGGAGAATGATTAACTAGAATTTTCTTGTGGGCAGGTGGACAAACGAGCATCAGGCCATATTGGAGATGCTATTTCCCAAATACACAAGCAGTGATTTATGTTGTTGATTCAAGTGATACAGATAGAATTGGAGTGGCGAAAGAGGAGTTCCATGCAATTTTGGAGGTAAACAACTGCTAAAGTTTCCTCTCCCGATGTAATTGGTTTATTACTCTCTTGATAGATGAGGGGAACGCTTTCTCGTTGGTAGCTCTACTGGGAATACAATACTGGCTCTGTTTAGAAACTGTTCTAGACGCTATAAATGTTGCTTCTCAATGTTCTTAGAATGTCAGACAGCCTTGTGGTAGATGACACCAAACTTGAGATCTCTCTGGTTAGTACCTGAGGGGAAAAGCCAAAGCCGGTGTAGTCATAATTAGACATTCTTGGGAAGGGAACTGGTGATCACGACTTGCTGTACAGATTTTTGTGTATCATTTCAGAACTGCTCTTGTGGAAGTTTTGATTTTTGCCTCTAGAGAATGCTTTTGTCACTGAGGCTTAACTTGTGTTTTGGAACCTCTTTACAGGAAGAGGAATTGAAAGGTGCGATGGTTCTTATTTTTGCAAACAAGCAGGTTAGTATTATCCATGTCAAGCTGTTTACCTCACCGCCAAGATCTAATAAATTCACCAAGGCCAATGTTCAATCTGAACCTCATAGAGAGAATCCGTACCACATTTGCTTTGTTTTGCATATATGCAATGACAGATCTGGTAATGTTATACAACAGGATCTACCAGGTGCACTCGACGATGCAGCTGTGACAGAGGCCTTGGAGTTGCACAAGATAAAGAGCCGTCAATGGGCAATCTTCAAAACTTGTGCTGTGAAAGGAGAAGGACTTTTCGAGGGCTTAGACTGGTAAGCACATGAGCAATAATCCCAGAAAGTTTGTTTGTTCAGCAAAACTCTCATATATGCGTCTTCTCCTTCAGGTTGAGTAATACCTTGAAATCAGGGAGTGGCTAACATCATCTCTCACCACAAAGCAGCAGAGTGTAATCATCTTCCCTAGTGCTAGCTTTGCATTCTTGTTCCAAAGAGTTGATAGCTTATCAATGATTAGACACTATCTAGTTCAATACCGACCTTGTGAGCATTTTAAACTCGATACTAACCCATAAGGATTACTAAAAATACACCTTATTTCCTTCTTGTTCCGCTTTCTCTCTTTCTCTCTCTCTCTCTCTCTCTCTAAACTTGAGTGCTTTCACTCAGAGTCAAAAGGTTGTATCATTTCCCAACTAATATTGTTTTCTTATATGTATGTTCCACCATACCTCGTTTTATACTTAGGCCCACATTTCTAAATTTACGTTTTCAGTAGACAATGTTTATTCACGTCGATGTACTCGCTGGGATGTATGAAAAAAAACAAGTAAAATTATTTGGTCACACAAGTGATATATCCACTTGAGTCATCATCTATTCATGAGATGATTAATCTAAAAGTTTTTCAAAATCATTAAAAACAAGGCTCATCCGGTTTACTGTTACGCCATGGTCTTCAATTGTATTGAGCTTCGTTTCGTCGTCTCTAATTCTATTGATAAACCCAATTCAAGGATTATCAGAGATTTCTCACCAACACACATTTTCATGGAACCATTCGATGGCTCTCAATCTCCGCCACAAACAGATGGGTAACTTTTTGCTCTTCAAATCTAATATGTTTTGCATGGTCTCAATTTTGGTGATTATATATCGAATTTCGTTTTTTTACGAATCTGTAAATGAAGCAAAGACTGAGAAAAATACTCCTTTTGTGCTGTTTTTGTTTGTTTGTTTGTTTGTACATCTGATTTCGTCCAATCGCAGAATGTGTAGAGTCCGGATGCTGAACCTGAATCAACCTTTGAATCCAAACGAGGAATGCTACAAAAGGCCTTGATCTACGACGATCTCTGTATGAAGGTTATCGCTCCTCTGATGCAAGTGAAGGATCTTCGTAAACAAAGAGTTACACTTGACATGCACATCAAAAGAGAGAGAGAGAAGCTGTTCGTGATGCTGCAGCTGTCTACTTTGTTCAACCCACTGAATCCAACATCCATAGAATCACTGCAGATGCTTCCAGATCTCTCTACCATACCTATCATCTTAATTTCTCGTCTCGTATCCCTCGCCGGCTCCTCGAAAATCTCGCTTCGGGGACTCTGAATTCGAGTTCCATTGAGAGATTTGCGACGGTGCATGATCAGTATCTGGAGTTTGTTACTTTGGAAGATAACATGTTTTCACTGGCTCTGGAATCCTTCTATCGAAAAGGTCGCTGATGGGCTCTTCTGTGTCTTGGCAACGCTTGGTGTGGTGCCTGTAATCCGATGTCCTCGTGGTGGACCAGCGGAGATGGTTTCATCTTCGTTGGATCGAAAACTGAGGGATCATCTTCTGTCTAAGAACAGTCTGTTTACCGAAGGTGGAGGCGGTTTCACGAGTTCGTTTCAGGGGCCTTTGTTGTGCATTTTCGATAGAAACTTTGAATTCTCGGTCGGGATTCAGCATGCATGACTTCGGATACAGGCCTCTTGTTCACGATGTTTTGGGTCTAAAGCTCAACAGTTTGAAATTGCCAGGCGAAAAGAAGGAAACATTTGTAGACAGTTCAGACCCGTTCTTGTCGGCAAATGGTTCTTTAGAGTTTCCCCAAATCGCTGTGGAGATCGAAACTCAGTTGAACATGTACAAGAAAGACGTGGAGGTAGTTAACAGGAGAACCGGCGGTGGTGCAGAGTTTGATGGGACTGATCTGATTGGGAACACCAAGCATCTGATGAATGCTGTGAACTCACTTCCAGAGTTGACAGAGAGGAAGCAGGTAATTGACAAGCACATTAACATCGCGACTGCGCTCCTAGGAGAGATCAAGGAGCGATCTCTGGATGCATACACTAAGAAAGAAACTGAGATGATGGTGAGAGGCAGCATAGATAGGAGCGAGCTTCTATCTGTTTTAAAAGGGAAGGGTACAAAAATGGACAAGCTTCGATTTGCCATCGTGTACCTAATCTCCTTAGAAACCATCAACCAGGCTGAAGTTGAAGCCGTGGAAGCAGCATTGCGTGAAGCTGAGGCCGATACAAGAGCGTTTCAGTATGCGAAAAAGATCAAATCTCTTAACGTCTCTTTGGCAGCCTCAGCAGACTCAGCAAGCAGAAGCAACATGGTTGACTGGGCCGAGAAGCTCTATGGTCAGTCTATAAGCGCGGTCACTGCAGGAGTCAAGAATCTCTTATCAAGTGTGATCAGCAACTGGCTGTGGCGCGGACCGTTGAAGCCTTAACCGAGGGAAAATCGAACCCAGAAACCGAATCATACCTTATGCTGGATCCAAGAGCTTCGAAGTCAGGATCTAGTGGTAATAGCTATGTGAAGGGGCCTTTCAAAGAAGCCATAGTTTTCATGATTGGTGGAGGTAACTATATCGAATATAGCAGTTTGCTATTTTATATTTTTATCTAAGTCTACACCTTTTAACTAAAAATTTTGTTAAGGCATTCACATTTTCATTTACAATTTTGATTGATATCAATGCTGTAAAATCAGGTGTCTCCATGAAACTACAAATTTTCCAGACAGAAGGTCGAATGAATCAGAACTTGTACTAAAACATTTATTCTATGTTTCGCTACATACCCAGTTAACAAATGTATAACAACAACAAAAGAGACACGACACAGAAAAAACGTTCGTGTGAGAGTTTTGTCTGTATATTCTTGAAAACCTTCGACCTTTTTTTAACAATATATAATCCCCAAGATTCACTTGTTTTGAGATCACGAAACCCGAATGGACGTTACCAATGTTAGAACTAGGTTGATGAGTCACCGGAGCTTCGGTCCGGCATGATACCATGATCGATTGGGATACTGTTGCTGCTGGAACCTATTCCTCCTGCTTGGTCTGAAAAGAACCGTACGACGACACAAGTTATGTTGTCTGCACTTCCTCTTTGGTAAGCTTCCATCATCAGTCTCTTTGCACCTTCCTCTGGGTCTTCTATCGCCTTGATCATGCCTACGGCTTCCTGAAAATAAAATTTGAACAGAGATCGGTTTACAAGTCCGAGGATTGGGAATGCTAAAAAGAGGAAATTTTAATAGGGAAGTTTAGTAATCAAACGATGCTTCCTACCTCGTTAGATACAACGTCCCAGAGACCATCACTTGCAAGAATGAGAAACTCGAGAGAGCTATCAACTTTTTCCTCCTGAAATTTCCATATATGCTAATGAGTGAACGAAAGAAGATTGGTAAAGTGTCATTCTAGAAAATAGTCTACAATGTGGGTATGAGGTAACACAAAATAGTCACTCCGTTACCCGTAGCTAACTTTATCTAAATGCAGGTTAAGTTTAATTGTTAATAACAAAGTCTCATTTTTTTAATATATGGGAGGAGATTTTGTGGTGCAAAGTCAGTACCTGTATCTCCGGATCAGCAACAACATACTGCTTCAACAACCTATCACCAAATGCACGAGAAACAGCAAGAACTCCTCCAACTCTCCATGTTCCTTTCAGCATAATTCCAATTAGGTAAATGATATATTACACAAATAAGAAGAGAAGTTTCCATTAACTGCTTTCTCACCAGCCCACATGACAAATCCTCCTGCATCCTCAATTCTTTGGCGCTCATCACTTTGATCAGGCTTGTGATCTCGGGATACAGCAATAGCTTTGACAAAAGAATCGAATTAGTACCATTAAAAACAGCGCGACTTATTGCAAATTTCAAGTACAAGGGCTATCATGTGATTATAACTATGTGCGGTTAGTTATGACTCGAAGACCTGCAATATACTGTTTGACAAACTATCATTTTATGTTTCCCTTTGGACCTCTTAATATTCAACCCAATGACGTGGTCGAACTGAATGCAGTGTCTAATCGTCAAAATCACTTTGAAATGTCATCTAATCTCCATTCAAACCCAAAAAAAAAGAGAGCAATAAATGAAAATGAACAAGCATTACCATTGCCACCTCTGCATATAACAGCTCTAGAGTCCCCTACATTTGCAACAAGTAAACGGTCACCAACTAAGATGGCTGTTGACGCCGTTGAACCAGCATCTCTGTTCTGACTATTTTCTGATTTAAGAAACTCTGAGTCTGTTTGGTTGTATGCATCAGCTGAAATGAGGAGCAAGCAAATGAAAAAATCAGAAGGATGAATTAGGCACCTAGCTGGGTCTATCTAATATATCATCTGGCTAACAAGATTCAAGGTGAAAACAACCTATGGCTGCTTGAGTATCAGAGATGAACTTTGGATGTCTGATCAGGTTACTGAACAGATTTTGCTTCACATATTCAGCTGCACGTGCACCTCCATGTCCTGGAAATAAACACTAGCTACATCACTATATTGCCCTCTTTAGAGCACCTTAACTTGCAAAAAGTAAGTTAAGACGATAAATGCTAACTATTACACAGTAATTTGAATTGTTTACATATCATATATACGTAAGATTACTATTTGATCAGTAGACGTCAATGAATTATGGTTCTTATAATCAAGAGAAACCGAACCTTACTAAATCTCTGATATACCATATTGAAACTCATAACTTCCGAGTTATGTCTATTTCTACATAATGATAAGTGATATATAATTCTGCATATGCTAGAAACTTAGAACAGTACTGAAAATTGTTACATGCAAGATATAGACAGAAACACATTAGTTCCTGTATATTAGAGAGACATGCATACCGTCAAAGACTCCAAATAGACCAACTATTTCCCCTTCAACGCCATCGATTCTAGTCTCATAGAAGTCCTCCATTGAAGATCTTTTACCAGGAGAGCTTGCATATCCATAGCTGAACTTCCCGTTCTGACTGTACATATCAAGTATATGAAAAATCGTCACATAATAAATGTTTATTTAGATTGACAGCAGCATTAGCATCTACAGTCAAATTTCAAGGAACAATGCTAATGCCTTAACGTATAATCACACATCTAAATTGCAGACTTATATTCGAAGAATGAGTTCTTGTTTCGAGATGAACTTCCAATAAAGAGAACTATAACGCCAGAGTTAAGAAATCAGCCAAGACAAGATTTCAAATCAGAAGAATACAATTAGAGAGATGAAGGTAGATTGCGCAAGGACATGATTCTCCGATAAGAGAGATGTAAGACACTACTGAGAAGAAGAAACTCATCGATCCACCTTAAGAGAAAGATGTGAATTCCACGCATATATATTACTGAAAACGGGGAGTGTATTTACAAGATGCAAAGCCTTCACTCAAAATGTTCCAATCTAGATTGATAAAAACACAGCTGCAAAGCAACTCTCTTAATCCTAGAACAGCACAGAAATGATTAAGCTGGGGGAAAAAGAGTAAAGATAAACCTGAGGCCGCCGCCGCTAACAGGTCCATCGTCGGCGTGAACCTGGCTCGAAGATGACAATACAGAATTCAGATATCCCATAACTCCGCAGAAAAGTCTCAAAATCAAAAGATGGAATTCAATTCTGAAGCTGATTCAGCTTCCTTTTTCCGCCAATCAAACCCTAAACAACGTCCAAAACAATAACGTCAAGAATCACCAGACATACATAGACAATGACGAAGTCGAGTCCTGCCTGAAATCGATCAGATCGAAAAAATAAGGACAAATTGGGGAGAATGAAGAGTAGTTTGTGCGTACCTGGAAGAAGAAGAATAAGAAAGAGAAGAGCAATACAGATTTTGACGAGAATCAATTTGCAGATTTGGAGATTCAACGCCCGACAAGATTTTTAGGGATCCTCCAATCGCTCTGGTCTTCGTTTTGACAAAACTGGAGAAATAATTAATGACGAAGAAACAGCCACTTAACTTACCTTTTGAAATCTGATACCCCCATTTGTACACTATCATCGATACAAATTTATCTACTTTTCTTTTTTCATCATTATTAGCAATTACGAATGATTTAAATTAACGATAAGAGTAACCCTAATAAGAGAAATAAATATATATTTATGTCATCTATACTATAAGCAAAGAGAAATCTCGTGGGCCTAATTATTTGCCTAGAAAGATGATTATTCCTTTTTGTTTTTATTTTTTTTTATTTTTTGGGTTTGTCAACTTTACGGTGTAACCAAGTTTGACTGAATCAAACCGTCCTTCTCACTGGATCTCGACACGTGGCTTTCACATGCATATGATATTCTACGGTTTTTTTTTCTCACGTCCTCTGTGTACTGTACCCTTTCCTTACTGCGTAGCGATACAACCAAGTAGTAACCTTTACACAAAGCCAGAAGTCACTTGTCAATAATTGTATAAAATTCATCTTATTACAAGTGATAACTAATTTTGTCCTTACTATAAAATTGTTCCTGTAAATAAATAAAAACTCAACTGTTTAATTTTTACAAAATGGAAAACTAATTTGATGCCGATAGTAATGGTTAAAATATTTGTTTCCGTCTCGTTCTAGGTTTTAAAGACTCGTCCAAATCCAAAATGTGTGTTTCCAATATAAGACGCAACTTTAGAAAGAGGATCTGGACAACTAAAATACGATTTCAAGTACCAAGACGAGTCAAAATAAAATTTGTTTTTAACATTCGAAACTACCAAAAGCACGCAAGACCAAATCAATAAATAAACACTACGACACAATAACAAAGATATCAAATGAGTCCGATGATTATAGATTAGACCAATCTAAATTATAATAGTTCGGTTATGGTCATGTTCAAAATCGAAACGGTTAATATGAGCTAAAAACTAATTTAGTTCACAAATAAATGGGGCAAACTCATCTTAGCATGAGCCATCTAATAATTTTTAAAAATTAGAGTTTTTAGTTTGAGAAAAAAAAAATTGAACATGGATCGTCCAATAAAATTGTGGGATCGCGTTTTTCCGCCAAAGTTCAAGAATCTCATTTTCGCGCTAAAATAGCAGAATCACGTTTTCCCGCCAAAATTACGGAATCCAAAAAAGATCCGAGTTATTTAGAAGGTTACTTATAAATATGAATTTTAATATGTTTAGTATGAATTTTAGTATGTAAAACACTTATAAATTGTTTAATATGAAGTTTTTTTTGTGTATTTACGATTTATGTTCATGTATAATTTGGATCCTGCGGATAGCCTAGTTGGCTATGGTCCTATTTGGGTTTGGTCCTATTTGGACATGGTCATATTTGGAATTTGACCATCAATGTTCAGAAAACGAACATGTCTATTTCGACAGTCCCATTTAGACATGGACATCCCATTTGACATCCCTAGACAACAACTAGGGTTGGGCACAAGACAAGTACTTGCTAATTTTCATGTACTTGTGACCCGCCTTGACTCGTTCAAGCATGTGAATTCTCGCCTTGATACTTGACTCGTCTGAGACAAGTACTTGCTTTAGCAAGTACCCGTCCAAAATCTGATGACTTGCAAGTAATTTGACCCGCTTTGATACTTGCAAAAATATGACTTGTTTTAGAAAATCATATTGTAGCTACTACTTGAACTTGAATATGAAAACAATCTCGTACAAATTACAAAACATTCAAAGTTTCAAACATCCTAAAATCACTTGACATTTAAAGTTCCAAAAGATTTGTAAAAAACTTACTACACCTAAACTTTTGGATTAACGGGGACAAGTAAAAAAACAAGTAACAAGCCATACAAGCCGGGTAAAAGATTTTTTTTAAAGACTTGACACTTGTCTTGCACTTGCAAGTAATTGAATTTTGTGGCTTGATACTTGACTTGTCGACGGCAAGTACTTGGTTTTTCAAGGCGGGTACGAGGCGAGTAACGGGTATCGGACGAGTAACGGGAACTTGTGCTCACCCCTAACAACAACAACCAAAAAGAAGATCACAATTTACTCTTACTCATAGTTTAGAACTTAGAAGTGGACCACTTCCTCACATACATTGATCAAGTCCTCAGTGTCCTTATAATAATACTCTTCTTCCTCTTGCTCACCAAGGTCTTGCCTCTGGAGCTTCTCTTCCTCGTGTAGCATCTTCCACTTGTTCAACCACATCTCCCATTCCTCCTCCCTCATTCTCCTCTTCTCCTTCTCTTGTTTGCTCAACAACACCGACACATCACCGTCCTTTTCCTCTTACTTCTCACTGTACTTCTTCAAAATATTTGTCACCTCTTCTTTCTTTTGGTCTGACAACAGATATTGTGGTCTTGGACGCCAAGCAAACTGAAAACCATAACGGACATCAAGATATGTTTTTTTCATCAGTTCACTGCCATGTACACTATAGTTTTTGAATTATACCTGATGTAAAACTCATTCTCCATCTCGTGGACTGATGATGTTACTGAAGTTGTGACATACCTTGAAAAAAAACGAACAGAGAAGAACCTGAAACTCAATGCACATACAGACAACTATTACTCTTACCTCAAGACGAAATAATGTACAAAATACCTTCTAGTTGGGTCCCAATAGACATATGTGGCCATGAAGTTTTCAATTTTTGACATAGTTGCAAGCTCATCCACATTGTAAAACTCAAGCTTTCCATTTAATATGTCAGCTAGGATTATGTGTTTGACAGTGGGAGACCAGAAGAGTGTATTGGCTTGTTTGGCCTTTAGGGTAACAAGATTTGAGGCTCTTCTAGTGTGTTGTGCGGTCTGCATTGAGTAGAAACTGACATATGGCCTCGTTT
Source organism: Turritis glabra (assembly GCA_900406565.1). Taxonomy (NCBI): domain Eukaryota; kingdom Viridiplantae; phylum Streptophyta; class Magnoliopsida; order Brassicales; family Brassicaceae; genus Turritis; species Turritis glabra. Next base: position 3,306,759 of record OVBN01000020.1, on the reverse strand, counting down.
GGTCACTGTGGATCACGGCGAACTGTCACCGTTGGGCTCCCAAGCAAGATCATATGTGACTATTGGGATCCCAAGCAAAATCAATGATCTTATCGTTCTTGTTGTCAAGCTCAAGAACCTCTATTGGAACATCTCTTTCTTTGACTCAGAAAAGCTCGAATCCAGAACATGTGCTCTTCTTTGTTTTTGATGTGTATCGATCCACCTAGACAACGAGATAATCTCTATTACTCTGCCGGTACATCTTGCAGTGACTCACACTGAAAAGATTATTCTGCCTTAGCTCCACCTTGCTAGGGAGTTGAAAAAGAGCGATCTGAATCAAACAAAGAACATTTAACTCGTTTGTTTCAGATTTGGTTTTGCTGATCTCATTTGCCATCATTATTATTCTTGGTAAAACATCTTCGACCTCTTCAAAAACGGCTTCCTCCACCCACTTAACAAATGACCCTAATGCACAAACAAAACACACATTGTTAACTTACATTGCTTGAAATTTCAACATAAACAACATCCATACTTACATCTCTTTTGCTTGTCCATGAATTCACATCTCGTTTGCTAATACAACTGAATAACGGTTTCCTGGGTTCTCTGGCGTCTTAGAGGTGAAGATCGTAACACCTAGGCCACACACACACTTCGATGGCAAACCACGGTCTCTGACGACACCCGATGACACAGAACTTGAACTCATCGGAATGGTAAGAACAGATTCACGAGTACAAAACCGAGGAAAACGAGAGAATTGAGTTTTCGAATTCTAGGGATTGAGTTTCGATTTGGGGATTTTGTTCATTTTACAGAGGAGAAAACGAAGTCGTTTACCTGGATGGAGACTCCTAACAGAAAGTTAATCCCGTAATCGTTTTTCTAACAACAACTTTAGATCGTATCTCAAACGGCCAAGTCAACATAAATTATTTATTTTCATAAAAAATCAACAGAAACTTTAAAATTTAGTTTGAATGTTGATGGTTTTTTAGACATTTTTCACGTAAATAATTTTATAACCTTATACATTTAGACCAAAATATTAAATTGTTAAAGCGGTGAACAAAAAAATTGTTAAACCAAAATCCAAGTAAACCGGACATCGTTACGAACTAAAGAAGACAAATTAATTATAGAGCAGAAATGTATTTAATTAACGGAAGAACAAGAACGTCTAATCTCACCATCTTCACCAACTCTCACACCAACCATACTCAGCTTCACAAACGACTCACTCCATCTCTGGAAAAAGCTTTCCTCATCACTGGCCAGTTCCTCCACCATCTTCCTCGTTCGATCATCCTCCATCAGTGCAGAATCCGTTTGAAACAAACCCTTGTGCGTCTCCAGATTCCTATAGTACTGATTATCGAATATCGAAGATGTCTCTGGATCGTTGCTCACCGTCAATGACGACGATTCTGAGGACGAACATTTGTTCAGTAGTGTCTCTGCGTAGGAGTTGTCAAGAGACGCGTCGATTAGCTCGAAGTTTCCTTTCGAGTCCCGTTTAAACCTTCCATTGAATGCGTTACAGTGCGATGCCCCAATCGTGTGTGCTCCTGAATGTAATTAAGAAAAAGAATTAACCGAGTTTAACAGAGTATGAGAGTTTGCTACAGAGATTGACTTAAACCATAAAATTAAGAGTAGAATGAAATAACCGATCCGGTCTAGTCAATTCTTGTAGCAAACTCTGTTTCATACTCTTGTTAGAGTTTAACAAAACATTTTGGTGAAATTGATTACTAGTTTCAAGAAACATAATAGATACCAGAGAGGACGACAAGATCTACAATGGACAAGCCTTTAGAGGAGAAGGCATCGATCATTTGATCGAGAGTGAAATCTGTGTCGATGATGTTCGGTCTTACGTTTGCAGCCATCGACACTTTCCCGTCTCTCCTCCCTGTGGGAATCTCAACCACCGGTCCTCCTGCCTGTCCCGCCAAGAAAAAAACATTCAAACCTTAAGAAGGATAACCGGTTTGATATCTCCAAGTCCGGTTATCTTTGGTGCAATCGGTTTATTGTCTGTTCTATGAGAAAATGATACAGAATTCGATTTGGTTCTGTATGGTTTCGGTTCAGTTTGGATTCGTTAAACCAAATTAGAGCAATATAGATTGAAGTGAAGTGGAAGTGAATGTTACAGCTTCGACGGCGTCTCTAGCAGCAAGTGCGACGATGTCAGCGCAGGAAACAGTGGCCGGACATAGAATCTCGATGGCATTCTTGGCTCTTTCTATAACTGAGAATCCTCCAAGAGAGGCGTTTCCGGGATCGCTTCTCTCCGTGCTATTCCCTTGTATCAACACTGACGCATCACAACCCTTGCATTACAACAATCAAAGCTCAGCCCCAAATTGTTTGAATTTTCTCTGTAATTCGTAGTGAGCATGTGTCATGTGTGTTACCTCGACGAAACAGTCGTGGAAGAGGAGACGGAGGAGTTTCCCGGGGATCGTTGGATCGGAGGAGGTAGCTGATCTAACGGTGTTTCTGACGAGAAACTCGGCTACAGGACAAGAACTGGCGTAGAAATTATAAGAGAGGTCAGCGGAGGAAGTGAGAAGACTAGACAGAAACAGAAGGAGATGAAGAAGAGAGGATAGTCTGTACGAGAAGGCCATTTTTTTAATGTCTGTGTTTGACTCAAAAAGGAAAGTGACAATGATAATATCGAAGGTGGTCGTAATAAATAATAACTGTTCATTGCATAGTTTGCATTTGATGTTTGTGTCAGAGAGAGAGAGAGAGAAAGATAGTTGAGGTGATGAAGTTAAGTCAACGCATTTAATGAAGAATCATTGATGGTCGTGTTCAGTTGAATCCAACATTTCCAGCATCATCCATGGTTTTAAGTGAATCCGACATACTATGTCTATGGGTTTTGTCGGTGAGTAACTTCCCAAGACAATGCATGCAAGAGAACTTCTGGAAGAAAAAGTGATCAACTTTCTTGAATAATGGATGAACATTGATTTCTATCTTTTTATTTCTTCGATACATTTTTATGATTCACTGTTCTTTAATATCACAAATAAAACTTATGCTGATACAAAAATTTAGAAAACAAAACCTGATTTTCTAATCACAGAATTCCCACTAATATGGTTGTTTTCCAGCTTGACGATTAATCAGCGCCAGATATTATTAGCAAGAGAACAAAGATTCTGACCAATGGAATGGAGAGATTCATGCCTCGTCTCTCGTAGGGTCCTTCGCTTTTGCTTCCTCCATCTCTTCTATTTCATCAATGTCATCAATTGGGATTTCTTCGCTATCATATGCCGGAAGATCTGCAATACACAACAAGATATGTTTGATTCTTGACATTGCACTAAACATCTCTGTCATTGGTGCTTGATTGCAGTTCCAAGACAAGGCAGATACAATGAGTAAATGAACAACTTCAGTATCTGATAATCCCAAACCAAGTCCTCATCTTCAAAGAAAGCAATGGTCATACCTGATGGAGCCGGTGAAGCAGGGATCTCGGTTCTTTCCCCTGTTACTGGTGATGAATCAAGGAGATATGGGAGACCAAGGAGATCTAACAAAGATAGAGTCTGGGGATTCTGTGGGATCTCTACACAATTCCACAAGAATAAAACACTTTCAATCGATTCTCCATATACTTTACATCCGAATCGATCTCATCTGTGTTATTCATCAAGTTTACATAATGCTCTATATCCAGCACATTAACATACCAGGTATGGAATCAAAAATACGTTGTGATGGGTTATATGCAGGGACTGTCCTTGCAAACTCAAAAGGTTTAAATTGCCTTTCTTCTAGCTTCTTCCTCACCCACTTACGGCTCTCTTGTATATTCATTCCAGCAGCGCTATTGTCTCAAAACAATATGTAAGTGGGTAGAAAGATGAATGGACGAAATATAAACATCTCTTAGTAGCTAGCTTGTTCGAGATGGTATACCTGAAGTTTGCGTATCTCCTTGTTAGCGGGAAAATAGAATTGAACTTTCGTGTTATTGCTAGCCACTCTTCATCGTATAGGACCTCAAAGGGTCCAGGCTCTGATTCGATTTCAATAATCTAATGAACATCCTAAGAAATTATAAGATATCCTTTGTTTCAAAAGAACAAAGCAAGAGGTGGACATGAAGAAAGTAAAACCTGTAGAAACTTTTTCCCTGGAAGGCATTTATCGAGGGCCAGAAACTTGGTCACTGAGCCATCGTTCCCGTGTTGAACAGCAGCAGCAAATTTGCAGTGTAAGTGAGCTGAAAACCAATACTGAGGCTTTAGTTTTTCCAGCAGTAAAGCCGCTGGTTTACTTCCAAGAGTTCTCTCCTCGATCTGTAATAAATTTGGTCAAATCAATTGCAAAGATCTCAAAACCAAAATGAAGAAGTAGAATCATTCTCCCAAATTTATAAATTTTACCTCTTGACGGAAGTATGGTTTTTGCCGCATAAGTGCTTCTGAGTCTCCATAATCCGTAATCCCAACAGGCCAATCATGTGAGAGAAATATATCAAGCGGCTCTTCAAGTTGCATCAACTTATGGACATCATACTCACGAACATGATAGACCGATCTGATGGTGCTCTCGTTATATGGTGGCCGCTCAAAGTGTCCTACTCGCAAAAATGACTGATATCACTTTATTGACAACAAAACAAATTGTCCACTAATCTGAACACTTCCAATAGAGACACAACTCAGAAATCCAAGTTGTTCCCATTTCAAAAGCTGAAAAAATGGTACTATATCAGGGAGATTAAAAAGAAACAAAGTGAACAAACCTGAACGGTAATGCCGCTCATTGTAAATACCCGAAAGGCCTCCAATTCGCACATTACCGAACTTCACAACTCCAGCATAACCCAAAAAGTAAACATTGGTGGCAGCCCAACCCCCATAATACCTATAGAACAACAACCAGCAACCCATCAAGAACACATACAGAGAATCCTAATTCGAGACAATAAGACTAGAAGAATAGTAGAAAACATACAATTCCCACAAGTAGTTAGAAGCTTCGTGATTGCCACCGATGAAAATCGTGGGAATGGGAGCAACTTCTTGGCCGGAGTAGTACTTCCAGAAAGATTTCATCTCTCTGTATTTTCTAGGTACGTTAAGGCTATCCATGTCTTTCTCATTTCTGACAGCCTAAGTTATATGTCCACCAAGAAGGAATTTTTCAAAATTAAGAAGCAGAACTAATGGGATGTATTTTGTTTTCCAGGAAAACTAAAAGAGTACCTGAAAATCGCCGCAGCAGAGGAGGAGATCGACTTTAGTGTTGTGAATCTGTTCATGATGTTGAATTGTTCTGTACACATTGTCAAGGTCTCCATGCATACAACCTTCAATAGCAATCTTCATCTTCTCTTAGTTCTGAACATTTATTCAGAAAGTAACAGAATCCACAAGCAAAGCATTTAGAAACTAAGATCAATAATGCAATTGTACAAATACAAAAAGTTCATGCCCAATTTCAATTAGAATTCGTACCGTAGTTTCACGCGGAATGAAGAAACAATTAGTAGGTTTGTTCCTGAATACAGCTGCAAGGACCAAGAAGCAGACGAATTGACTAGGAGCAGAGAAGAAGCCGGGATTTAGGGTTTGTTTTTGAGAATCATCACAAGTGAGAAGAAGCACAAAACGTCATCGTTTCGATAGAGTAACAAACCACGTCGTTTCGAACCGAATAATCAGTCAAAGTAAAAAAACGCCGGTTACCACGGCGGCGCGGAATGAGGAAGATCAATCAACGGCGGATACCCCGACGCTATACTAAATTGGTTGGAAGATCGCTTAGGACGATATACAATTGGGTATGGCCCAATACATTCATTGGGCTCATTAACCCACTATATATTTAACCGTTTTCCATGTTTTACCGCGAGTTTTTATTTTAGTACTTTTCTTTTTTTACTGGCAAGGCAACTAACATATGAAGAAAACACTTATTGCATCTTTTTCAAGTAGATTATTTACACCCATATAATTGAACGTCGAATATTTTTTGACAATATGATCGGTTTATATGAGTTTTCATAATTAGTTCTTGTCTGTTGTTTTTCTTGATATATGTAAAATGAAACTAACGAATGTGAGGAGATCCTAGATTGAATTTGCACCTATATTTGTTAGATATTGGAATCATTTTAGTCAGGTTCTTCGTAGTTTCCTTCTAAAACACTAATTCTATTAGAATTTTATTTAATCAAATAAAGCATGTGAAAGGCATGCCTCGCCATCTTTTAGTTTTCACACCATGCGTGCCTTTTCTTGTTCTTTGGTCGGACGTACTATTAACGAGTTCTATTCCACGACAAGTTCCTTCGACTTTTGTCCTTTCTAATCTAACCTTTTTTAAAAAAATTAGTTATTATCTTTGAGTATCTCTAATTTAACTTTAACAAAACAAAACTATCTCAAGATTATACTAGAATAAGATAGAGAAACGAGTGGAGAATTGGAAGCATGAAACACATGGGCAGCACAAAGCTAACGTTGACTCTCAAGTTTTTAAATTTTAATTAATGCAATAACTCGTCTGAATCGAATTCTGTAACTTTTTTCTTCTTTATTTCTGGTCAACGGGGTTATAACTCCTTTTTTAAAAGCAAGAATATCGTTGTTTTACGTAAAAGATGAATTGCTGTTTAGAAAATCACTTTACCAGCGAAACCATAGAGTATGTAGGCAACTAGGCATGTAGCTTCCGCTTGGTCGAGTTTTTTTTATATAACAATTATAATGTATTTAGTACATACTAGACGATTTATCTTCAAAAAACGTTAGAAATCTCATATATAAATAAAATGCAAAATAATCCAACGCCTATAGTTTTACTGGTGTACTAGAGAACTTTCCATATAGAAAGCACCTCAAAGTCTCATATTCGAATCTTAATTCTTTAAAAAGGACTAATATTACCATGCTATGGTTTACGGTCCGAGATAGTATGAGCTAAACTATTAATTCATCATATAAAAGACACATATCTCTCTATTCATTATCAATTGGTTAAAACCAATTCCAAACTCGTGATATTTCACTCTTTCATCAAAAACAAAATAAACTTATATTAATATACAAAAAAAAAAAAAAAAAAAACTTAAAATATTTCCTCTCATTGTTAATAGATGTTTTAAAGGTGATAGTGATACCATACATGTTAAGGAACAAAAATGAATGCCTTAACATTTATGGTAAAGAACGAGCTGATAAATGTGCTGCAAATTTTGAATTAATTTGTCCATTATGCTGACATCCGTACAAAAGCTTCAACTTGATAACAAATAAGTATTATATTAATGTGTAGACGATATTTAAATTTTACATAAATTGGTTGATTGGTTACCTCAATTCTGGTAGAATTGCCCATATAGAATATTCGGATAAGTTTCGGTTTAGCGAAAAAGCCTTTCTCCTTACACTAACAACAAAACTCCAATCGTCATCGTCCTGAATCCATCCACTCTGCTCTCCTAAAAATCCTATCTTTTGTGGCTGCAATCTCTCTCTCTCTCTCCCCTTGTCCCGCGACGCGCTTGATCATTCATGGCTATGTGAATCTCTCTTCTCTTAATCAAATATGCAAAACCCTTCAACGGTAACCCAGGAATCAGCAGCACCGGTCTTTGATTTCTTCCCACGGCTGAGAGGTTTAGCCTCTATAAATCGATCTCCGTTTTCGAATTCAGATGGGTATGCTCTCTCATCGTCCAATGCCTTGTACTTCAATGGTTTCCGGACTTTACCCGCCCGAAGGACGGGAAAAACCCTAGCTTCCCTCAGCCTGAACACTAAGAGCAGTGCCGGTTCGAGCCTGCGTAGGTTTATCAGCGATTTCAATAGCTTTATTAGGTTTCACTGCGATAAGGTGGTTCCGGAGAGCTTCGCCTCTGTTGGAGGAGTTGGGTTGTCGAGTGATGAGAACGCGGTTAGGGAAGATGGGAATGGTGGGGTTTTGGGTGAGGAGGGCTTGCCGTTGAATGGGGTTGAAGCTGATCGGCCGAAGAAAGTTTTGATTTTGATGAGTGATACTGGTGGTGGTCACAGAGCGTCTGCGGAAGCCATTAAAGCTGCATTTAACCAGGAGTTTGGAGATGAATACCAGGTTCGTATTGACATTTTCTTTATCATTTTCTTGGCGGAATCACAGTTGATTGATGGATTTCAGTTTGAGACTTTTACAAGTTTTCGTAGTAAATTGAAGAATCTGTTTGGCTGCCAAGAGTAGTGAGGATTTTCGGAGAATCTCTATTTTTTCTTCTTAGTTTTAGAGTTCTTAGAAGCTTCACATTCAGTTTAACTGTACAATTGTAGTCAGGTTTAGAGTTTTCTTGAATTAGAGAAAATCAGTTTTCAGATGTTTGGTTCATGTAAGTAGATAACATTGCGTTGCATTCACTTGGTTGCTTTAGAATGTTCCAGCTGAAGTGTGTAAAACTGAGTTCAAATTAAATTTGATTCTTGGAATAATCAACCAAATACAATGAAAGTCTAAATCTTTGGTACATTAAGTAGTGTGAGCCATTGTTGATTTTGTTCCGTTCATTAAGAGTGCTTGCGCAGGTGTTTATTACGGATTTGTGGACAGATCATACGCCCTGGCCGTTCAACCAGCTTCCCAGGAGCTATAATTTTCTGGTGAAACATGGAACTCTGTGGAAAATGACTTATTATGGTACAGCTCCACGTGTTATTCATCAATCTAATTTTGCAGCAACTTCGACTTTTATTGCCAGGTGAGGATTAAGGTCTATAGTTTGGACTAATTCATTTTTCTGTTACTATAAGAAGATTTTAATAAAGAGTTCTTAAGTGTACCTATGAGAGAGGGGCATCAAATTTAGCCTATAGCTTTCGTTGGTCTTTGCTTCTCTTATGAAATTCTCGCATGTCTTTTTCTTGTCCAATCTGATACCGTTGTTTTAAAACTTACAGGGAAATCGCCCAAGGGTTAATGAAATATCAACCGGACATCATAATCAGTGTTCATCCGCTGATGCAACACGTCCCACTTCGCGTCCTAAGATCAAAAGGCTTGCTTAAGAAAATCGTCTTCACCACGGTTATAACAGACTTGAGCACTTGCCATCCCACATGGTTAGTAACTTTATCAAATCCTTCATGTAAAAAGGTTCTATAGGCTCTTTTGTAAAAATAAAGTTACAACATGCTTGTTTTGATGTTTAGGTTTCATAAGCTTGTGACAAGATGTTATTGCCCATCAACAGAAGTGGCAAAAAGGGCGCAAAAAGCCGGACTTGAAACATCGCAAATCAAAGTCTATGGCCTTCCTGTTCGACCTTCCTTTGTGAAACCAGTTCGCCCAAAGGTCGGTGTTGGAATCTTTCCTTTCAAGGCTGTTCTTTGTTGCGTAAAACATATCCAAATGTAATAGTACCTTTCCGACAAATCGCAGGTTGAATTAAGAAGGGAGCTAGGGATGGATGAGAATCTTCCAGCAGTATTGTTAATGGGGGGAGGAGAAGGGATGGGTCCTATCGAGACAACAGCAAGGGCACTTGCAGATGCTTTGTATGATGAGAGCCTTGGTGAAGCAGTTGGTCAGGTTCTTATAATCTGTGGACGGAACAAGAAACTCCAAAACAAATTAAGTTCATTAGATTGGAAAATCCCAGTCCAGGTACTCTACACTCTCACCCTCCACAAATCCGCAATCTTAGGCATTTGATGCAAGTCACTGAAACAGAATTCTTTTTGTCATAGGTGAAGGGGTTTATAACGAAAATGGAGGAGTGTATGGGTGCCTGTGACTGCATCATAACAAAGGTAAACTGAACAGAACCAGAAAAACATATAAACCGATTTAGTTTTATATTGGTTACTATTTTCTTAAAGCGGAGACTTGGATTGAACATTACTAGTCTCTCTTGCAACTGAAAAACACGAGTGATTTTAGAATGATTGTTTCTTTATCTTAGTTTGTCACTTGGGCTTGTGCAGGCTGGTCCAGGCACTATAGCTGAAGCTATGATAAGAGGGCTACCGATAATCTTAAACGGTTACATCGCTGGTCAAGTAAGATCCACTCTGTTTAAACTTCCCATTTTTTTTAGGTTGGGTTCAGATTTTCAATTGTGGGGGTTTTGATTTTGAGCGCAGGAGGCAGGGAATGTGCCGTACGTGGTGGAGAACGGATGTGGGAAGTTCTCAAAATCACCAAAAGAGATATCGAAGATTGTAGCAGATTGGTTTGGACCGGCATCAAAAGAGTTGGAAATAATGTCACAGAATGCGTTGAGGCTGGCCAGACCAGAAGCGGTGTTCAAGATAGTGCACGATATGCACGAGCTAGTCCGACAGAAGAATTGTCTTCCTCAGCTCACTTGCACTGCCTAATTATATGTTGTAACTCTATTCATTCAATCACTCCATCTTCTTCCTTTCGGTTCTAGACTAGACTAGACAAAGAGTGTAATAAATATATGACAGTATTGTATTTTTCTTTGCCCTGAATGCCAAATTACTCAGGGCCCGACTAAGGATCAAGTTCTCATATGACCCTATGTTATAAACTAAATTAACAAATAATCCCATCAAAATAACATTTTTTTTCCATTTATTTTTAATGCCGAAATTTAAGGAAAAGACAAGCTAACCAAACAATGTCAAGATATTTACGAAATAACCTATTAGATCCGATCCGACCCACATCCCTCAACCCACCCACGACTCTTCCCTTCCCTTTCTCTAACGGTTTATCCCTCTCTCTCCCTCTCCCTCTCGATTTCAATATTCTCACACACACGATTTTATTATCAACACAAAAATCGGAATCGGAAACCACGATTACGCTTTAATCACCCATAACCCACGACCTCTCTTCTTTAACTCTCGCTCTCGATTCCCTTCGATTTCAAGAGATTTTGTCCCAAAAATTTTCTACCCAATTACCTAAAATCCGGACAACTTGGGACAACTAGATGCGTACAAAGAATCCTTCCATCAGTTGGAGTATATGGAATTCCGATTCCATCAAAGGTTCACTCCGGACCTTCATGCAGTTCGCCACCCCCCGCGAGTTCATCAAGGTTAGAGGAAGAAAATGAAGAACGAATAGTTTCTGTAGAAGAGAGTACCTCAATTAAAGCTATAACATAGTATAACACACCTCAATTAAAGCTTCAATTGAACAAATCCGTTTGAGATCAATGGTGAAGACAATGGGAAAATAGGATGATGTCGCCACGGGAAAGAAGAACGGCGGAAGAAGAAATGGATTCTTCGATTCAATTTTTTTTTTTTCTTTTCTTAATTATTAGGTTAGGGTAATATGGTCTTTTACCACTTCATTAAAGGTTAGAGGGTTATATGATAATTTTTTGTGGTGTTGAGGTTTGGTGTTGAGAGAAAGGGTTTTATGAGATTTTGATCCCGACTAATCACTTCTTAATAATAATACAATAATATAAATTAAAGTATTAAATTCCCAAAAAGATTAATTTATTATATATAACTCCAAAAACGACTAAAAGAGAAAGCAAGATAAACAAAAACAGACACAAAAAGGGTTTTGAGCTTCTTCTCGGCCGCTAGCTGAGCTGAGGTTTATCGAGTGAGAGAGCCTTTTCTTTCCGAATCTTCAACGCAATTCATCAGGTAAAAATCCGATCTTTTTCACTGGCGTATTCGAATTCAGGTGTTTCTTCAACCTGCAATTTCCGATTCAGTTGGTGTAAAGCAATATATCTTCGTTAACTTAGATCTAAGTTCATCAGCTGTTAGTTGTTGTTCTATCTTTTAATTTCTAGGGGTCGTTCATGTGATTATCTGATTGAGTGATGTGATTAATTCATGTTTAAAGGTTTGTTTTTTGTTCTGTTGTTCTGTTGGCAGAAGAGTAGTAGCAGAGATGTTGTACATTATAGGGTTAGGTTTAGGGGATGAAAAAGACATAACCTTGAGAGGACTCGAGGCTGTTAAGAAATCTCAGAAAGTATACATGGAAGCTTACACTTCTCTTTTGTCCTTTGGTCTCTCTGCTGATGGTCTTTCCAATCTTGTAAGACTCTTAAAAATAATCCCCTTGGTTTTGATTCACTACTTTCCCAATTTCCTGATTAAAGTTCTGGTATTGTTTCTACTCAGGAAAAGTTTTATGGGAAACCAATTATACTTGCTGATAGAGAAATGGTGGAAGAAAAGGCTGGTGATATGATTGAAGAAGCCATTGATAACGATATCGCTTTTCTCGTTGTTGGTGATCCTTTCGGGTACATAGTTCTTCCTTTATCGATGTCTTGATAATCAATTTATAGCAAATATAGTTAGTTAGATGCGATACGATGAATTTAGATTGGGATTTATTTCTGAAATGATTTTGTGTGTGTTGGAAATGTAATTTGCAGAGCTACAACACACAGTGATCTTGTTGTTCGAGCTAAGACACTCGGTGTTAAAGTAGAGGTAGTGCACAATGCATCGGTGATGAATGCTGTTGGGATTTGTGGCCTGCAGCTTTACCATTATGGAGAGACTGTTTCAATCCCGTTCTTCACCGAGACTTGGAGACCCGATAGCTTTTACGAGAAGATCAAGAAGAACCACTCTCTTGGACTCCACACTCTCTGTTTGCTTGATATACGAGTGAAGGAGCCTACTTTTGAATCTCTTTGCAGAGGAGGGAAGAAACAGTATGAACCGCCCAGGTATATGAGTGTGAATACAGCGATCGAGCAGCTTCTAGAAGTTGAGCAAAAGCATGGAGAATCTGTTTATGGCGAAGACACAGAGTGTGTGGGCTTTGCACGGCTTGGCTCTGAGGACCAGAAGATAGTTGCAGGGACTATGAAGCAACTCGAGAGTGTTGATTTTGGAGCACCGTTGCATTGTCTTGTGATAGTAGGCAAGACTCATCCCGTGGAAGAAGAGATGTTAGAGTTTTACAAATACTAAAGCGCAAATTAAAAGACCACTAGCCGAAAGAAAACTCTTATCTTTGCTCGCAAAGCTTCAAGAATGATGAAGATGTTGTTTCTTTGAGGAATAGATTGAAACTAGGAATCGATAGGTGAGACGCTTTTCTACATTTTTATTTACTTTCGTGGCTTTGATGCTACAAAAGCATGGCTATGATGTTTCTTCGAATATGAGAGGTGGATACTGACATTTGCCTAATAGTTTGAGGGCAGAGGTGTGTTTCAGAACTTTTCATAGAGAAATTTCATATTTGTTATTTATTTGGTTTGGTTTGGTATGAGAATCTAAAACCAAAAGAGAACTCGTTTCGGTTTGTTTTTGTTCGGTCTGATTCTTGTGAGTCGATTACCTTCAGATTTAGTAAAAATGTTTCTTTAAAAGGAAACGTCGGATTAGTTAGAATTTCTATTAAGCAAACATAATCTAACCCATCAGATTATCCATTTTTTGAAGTTTAGATATCAAAATCCGAGTCTTACTTTTTTCAAAGTTTGGGATGGGGTGGATTCGGGCTCTGGTCCTAATGTGGAGACCACAACTTTCAAATCCTGACTTTTCAACAATTCCACTCCAAGTCATTTTAAAATTTGACAAGTAAGCCTTTTAATTAACAACGAGAAGAAAACAAGACCTGCATAGATGATGCACAAACGATGACGTAGGATCACTTGCGTAACGAGGCTGACGAAATGCATCGCTACCATTGAGAAATTAAAAGACGCATGCATGGAATATTATGTTTGGCTAAAAGTCCTAGACTTGAGCAACTAGTCTATAGTATTACTTAGTTACACAGATCTCATTTGGTCCCTTTTCTATTAGTTCTTAAATTATTCCATTTGGTTACTTTTAAATTAACTTGACTCATCATCGACTTAAGTCTTTTTTTTTAAAGATAAGTATATAATGTTTGTTACGCTGTGAAAGTTTTATAGTCAAGCAATATAATAAAGTTCTATTAGTACACACTGATTAATACCATATAATTATTGCTGAAAGATTTTTTTGGTCATAATGATTTTAAGTAATTCCATCATTTTATATACTTTGTGCATTACCCATCTGCTGAATTAAGTCTTTTATTTAAATTCACGTAAACAGAAATCGATCATAACAGCTCTTAATAATTATCCAAAATTTTGTTCTGTATAGAAGTTGATCAAGTAAAGTTACCAACTTAACCAGTTAAGAGATACGAGTTCAAATCGAAGTCGAAGAAAAATATAATTATTTTCCTGATCAAAAATTTGTTTAATCTCCGATATGATAGATATACAAACGAGAAACTCAAAAATCCATTATTCAAATTTTATATTTTCCGTTGTTGGAAATTTTCATTTTCTTTCGTTGAACTATTCAAGGAGAGTAATTTCGAGAAACAAAAGACATATATAAAAATGTTAGTACTGGATCATGCTTTATGATGCCAAGTAATGACGTCATCATATTCACGTCGTCATGTAGAATAATCCGAGGGGAGTTCGAGTTTTAGACGAAGACTTACAAAGATGGTCTTATGATAAGACTCCACCCAGGATCAATAAACTAAAAAACTTTCTGATTTTTTCCAACCATGATATACTTGTTTAATTCACTTTTCCATGAGCCCTAACTAATTTATTCTCTAACAACATTATTGGCAAACCAGATTTGTTACATGTCACATAAATTACTATGAATTTTTGGCAAAACTCTATAATTTATATTAAAAAAAGCTTGGCTTTATAGTACACGATTATATCCAAGAAGAAAGGCTAGAGAGCTTTCTGCAATAACAATATAACATAGTTCCCAGCATCCGGATCTCTCAAACGCTCTTCCACACTTAGAACGACTATTCGTTCGTTTGAAGTGAACGTAATCCTTTAGCAAGGCGTATAAGAAAGACATAGATTATCCTCAAAATTGAACTTCACATTCATCCAAAAACTGATTTTGTTCTCCAGTGATCGAAACCAACTTCCAAAATAACAATTTAAATCCTCCTCATGACATCTTGGGTTTCCAACAACTAAACAATCAACACCCAACAACTTAATTAAAATGTTGATTATGGTATTTTCTTTCACGGTATATTAAATTAATCAAATTTAAAATTTTCAAAAGTTGATTCTGCTGCCTTTCTATGATTGAATCAAACTTTCACATTCGTATAAAAATGTTTTGTTAGTACAATATGTACATATAAAATATTTAAGTATATCTACTCGATCAAATCAATTTTTAGTACTATTTCATTAATATCATAGAAAAAACTATGTTTAACTCTATTCTCCTCCCATCATCATATTATTCATCCATTTCATTATTTATCTTGCAACACAATACTAAAATCAATCATTTGTTTGAAAATTTTGTATTAAAAAATAGGAATAATTTGACTGTATATCTTCAATTTGTTTTATAATTTGAAATCTATACTATAATTTTAAGGGTAATTCTCACAAATAGCACAAAAATAAGTTTTGTTTCCAAGTTTAGCACATCATCTTCAAAGTTTCAAAAATAGCACAAATTTACAATAAAAAATATATTTAATTTTAGGGACGATTTTAAAAAATGTCAAAATTGCCTAAAAATAAACCATAAACCCTAAAACCGAAATCCTAAATCCAAAATAATAAACTCAAACCCAAAATTTTAAATTATTTTAATGCTATTTTAGAAAGTTTGTGAAGTGAAGTATGTGCTATAATTGTCCACAAAACTTGTTTTAGTGCTATTCTAGGGTATTTATCTAATTTTAAAGTATTTGAGATATACCTTATATTTTTTTCAAAATGACATTTCAATCCTTAGTTAATAATTAAAATTATGAAACAAAAATACAATAATTTGATTGATTAGTTTTTACAAATATCATTTTAAAATTAAAATTAAACTGTTCATATTAAAAGATATATATGTATATATTTTGGAGATTTTTTGGGTTCAAATTTTAGATCATGATGAATTCAAAACTAACAATTATGATTGACTGTATATTAATTACAAATTTTAAATATATAATTCAAAATTAAAATTTTCATTTTTTTTTCATTTAGTCAACATTTTAGATATATCTATACCAATAGACTATATTTATTTTAAAACTAACTATGAATATAAATTTAGTTGTTTCAAATAAATGATTAATTTGAATATTATAATTAAAAATAATATCTCGATTTAAAGAAAATAAATCAACAGTTTAAAAAGTCGACAATGTAAAAAATCAGTTAACAGAAATATAAGTCCACTGTTTTAAAATAAGTCAATAGAAAATAAAATTAAGTCGATAGTTAAAAAAATCAACTTCATTAATAAGTCAACGTAAAATGAAATAAGTCTATCAAGAATAAACAAATCGATGGAAAAAACTTATAAATTAAAAATAAGTCAAAAGTGTAAAAAAATCGACTATATAAATCAATCAAAATATAAGTCGACTGTTTAAAATAAATCGATAAAAAATAATTTTAATTGGCGGAGGTGAAATATAAGTTGATATTTCAAAAAATCGATCTAATTAATAAGTCAACGTAAAATGATGTTACCATAAATATATAGGTCGACAAAAAAATAGAAATCGATAAACAAAAAATAAGTCAACAGTATAAAAAACCGACTATGTTAGAAGTCGACCAGCCAAAACATAATTCGACTGTTCTAAAATAAGTTGATGGAAAAAAAAAATTAAATCAACAGAAGTGAAAAATAAGTCGATAGTTCAAAAAATCAAAATTTATTAATAAAACAACATAAAATGGTATAAGTCTTCCATAAAGTATCGGAAAAATAAGAAAATATATAAATCATTATTTTATTTATTATGAATTATATAATTTTAAATTATTTATTTTTGAACAAATTACAGATCTAAATGATATTATCAACAATAATTTTTTTATATTTTTATTTATTCAAAAATTTAGATAACAATTACTCTAAACAGTATATAATTTTCTTTGATTTTTTATTATTAAAATATTAATTACGAATTTTAGTTAAAGTTTCTTGAAAATTTTTAAAAATTTATTACAAATTTAATTTATATTATTTTAATTTATTTATTTGAAATAATGCAATAAAAAGGTATAATGGTAAATATACAATAAAAAAGTGTGTAGGTTTATTTTTCAATTACTATAAAATTGGGTGTAGGTTTCAAATTTCTTATAAAAAATATAGTATATTTATAAAAATGTCTCAAAAAATTTTACTATGATAGATTTTTAAAGGGACATTTTTAAAAATAAAATAAATTTTATAATAAATTTAAAATTACACTCAATTTTACAGCTATTTGAAAATTAAACGTTTTAAAATAAAAATTGACCGTAATATCCTTTTTATTTATTTTAATAAATTAATTAAAATAACTAAAATTTTTAATTAGTTTTAAAATAATTAAAATTTACAATTTTCACTAAAATTTGGAATTAGTTATTTCATTATAAAATTTATGGAAAATTATTTATTCAAAATTATTTTTGTTAATATTATTTAAATTTAAATTTATTAAAAAAAAGTTATTCAAAATTATATAATTTATAATATATATGTATTTGATTTTTTTGGTAGACTTATTTCATTCTATGCTGATTTATTAATAAAGTCGATTTTTTGAACTATCGATTTATTTTTCACTTCCGTTGGCGTAATTTTATTCTCCATCGACTTATTTTAAAACAATCGACTTATATTATGGTTGATAGATTTATAACATAGTCGATTTTCTGAACTGTTGACTTATTTTTTTTGTTCATCGGTTTATAATTTTTTCTGTCGACTTGTTTATTCATGGTATACTTATTTTATTATACGTTGACTTATTAATAATGTCGATTTTTTGAAATATCGACTTAAATTTTCTTTTCGTCGACTTAATTTATTTTCTACCGACTTATTTTAAAACAGTCTACTTATATTTTGTTTGATTGGTTTTTATATAGTCGATTTTTTGAAACTTCTGACTTATTTTGTTTGTTTGTTGATTTATATTTTTTATTTGTCGATTTGTTTATTCTTGGTAGACTAATTTAAATTTACGTTGACTTATTAATAAGATTAATTTTTTGAACTGTCGACTTATATTTTATATTTGTCGACTTAATTTTGTCTCTGTTGACTTATATTTTGGTTAATTAATTTTTTGCATTGTCTACTTTTTCGAATTGTTGCTTTTTTTCTTTTAAATCGAACTAATTATTTTTGGATATTTATTTAAATTAATAAATTATTTACAAAAAATATTATTTAACAAATATTCGTAAATTTGAAAAAATAATTATGAATTATATATAGTTAAAATTCGTAGTTAATTTAAAATCTATCATTATCTAAAATATTAGTAAATCCACATAAATCTAGATAATTTTTATTATATAACTAAAATTCATAATTTATTTCTATTTATTTTTTGTAGTTATATAATTTACATGTATCTAATTTTTATAATATAAGCAGTTTAATTTTAATTTTAAATAATATTTGTAAAACTAATTAATTAAATTATTAAACTTTTATTTTTTGAATTTTTAATTATTAATTAAGGACAAAAATATCATTTTTGGCAACATAAAATGTATATTTAAAAAAAAAGGTATATTTGTAAACTCTTTTCCTCTAGATTGGACTACCAATCATGGAGTAATTTTTTAATTAATGTGTGGTTGAAAAAAAAAAAAAAGGTATATTTCAAATACTTAAAATTTTTAGTGTAAAATTCAAATTTCTTAAAAGATTTAAGGTATACAATCAAATTAATCCATTTTTAAATTTGATTCAATTCATGAAGCAAAGTGTTTTTATAATACAAGTTTGTCACATAGAAATTATGTATTGAAGTATAAATCGCATAGTGTAGCTAGCTCAACCGATTATACTTGAATTTAGATTTTTGATGAGAATTGGGCTAAATTCTGAATTTAAATATCAATTTTGGAGAGGAAGCTAATTTACATGATTTGCATTCGGTCTGAGAACAAAAAGAAAAACCTATATGTGAACCATATTTGTGTTTTAAGTTAGTTCTATTAGAAAGAAAAAAAACTCAGATAGTTTGAATATTTGTAATGTATGATTCCGTCTCAATACAAATTGTCAACCTACATCAAATAAAGATCAAAACTCATGTCTACCAGATTCTAAGAATCTTAATCGCACAATCGATCTTTCTAAATTTTCATGTAATAGTAGTGGTTAATTTGTATCCTTGTGTTCGAAAGAAACGGAATAATTATGATGACACTAAATTCTCAACTTTCAACAAACAAACAAAAAAAGTGACAAGCAAAAAAGAGGTCGGTGTCGGAGCCGCCCAAGGTGGCAACTTGTTCACACCATCATAATAATAATAAGGCCTCTCTCAACTTGTAAGTCACGGTCGAGTCCGGTCAAGATTTTGTTGCCCTTTCCCCGTGTGGGCCTTTGTCTTTTTCTCCCCAAAAATTTCCACGTTTTTTGTTTCACTCTCCAATTTATTTATAATTCTTTTTTTTTGTCGGCTAATATTTCTATATTTTTGTTAACCATTTTTCGCTAGGAATTTTTTTTTTTTACTGACTTGAATTATCACGCCATATGATTGGTCTCGCTTTCCCAAATATTACTCTCAACACCTATCTTAAAAAGGTAAAAATTAGTAATTTTATATGCTGTTAAATATTTTTAGAAAAACTTTTAGTTGTCGCGCGTTATAATAATACCACACGGTTATTGATGTAACGATGTTAATAATATACAACTCAATTTAACATATATTGATCTATTCATTAACTATTGTACTAAAAATACTTAAAAAAACAAATAGTACTAAACTATTTATCAATGAATTCTTCTATCAAATATGATGAAGAACAAGTATCGCAATGGATGATACTGCTCATCAACAGATTTTTGTAGTGCATTTTGTTTGTTTAGTTGTTTCTTTCTATTAATAACCGAAGGATATAATAGAAAGACAATTACCGACCTCCACAAATCAGAGTCAATGGGTCAAGCAAGTCAAGGGAAAGTTCGTAACTGTTATGGTCATTATGGATCGGGACAAAAATTTTATTATTAAAATAAAATGTTAAAATTGAACAGGATATAAAGGAAACACGGATCCTACCATATTAGAAATTTGTATGACGTACAGATTTTTCTTCGGGCATGGGGACACACTGCCGCCGAAATTATTGATTTTTCTATCCTTCTTCTACTTGCTTCTTTTTGTTTGCTTGAAAGTTTCAAGTCTTTGGACGGTATTTGAGATTTCTTCTAGTTTTATTTCAAAGGTACCTAACAGTCACTAAAGCAAAAATAAACCTGGATTCATATTTCATACATAACAAGCTAAAAGATGTACCTTTTCTAAGCGAAATTATCGAACTAAATATCTACTACTAAGATTATACTGACATTACTAAAAGATGTACTACAAAGCAAAACCGGTACAAAATAGTATTAACTTTTGAAATTATGTGAAACTATAATATATATTTTCCAAACAATATTTTTTAGGTAAGAAACTAACAAATTTGGTGGCCCTTAAGATATGTACCATTATCATAAAAAAAAAAAAATGGATGGTCCTATTTTAAAATATAATAATTGGTAATACTAATGTCTATCTTAACCCACTTGTCCTCTAGACTGAGATGCTACCAAAAATATCATAATTTAATAATAATTTTACATCATATATTTTTATATATTTTTATTATTGTAATGCAACAATTAAAATAAAATAAATTTTTCGTATTCAGTTATATGTATATATTTAGACATAAATTTTATGCTATTTAAATTTTCTTTATATAGTTTGTTTAAAATTTGATATATATACAACCTATTTTCTGTCAAACACTTACAACAAATTTTAAAAACTTCTATATGTGGATATATTATTGATTTTAGTTTAGGAAACATGTTATTATAATCAAATCTCTATTAGTCTACTAAAATCGATATTTGTCCCTTCATCGTATAATGTAATTCTATCTATAGAGAACGATATAATTTTTAATATACTATAGAGATGACTACGACCGTAAAATTAACTCATACATACCGCATAAGACCATGAACAATGATTTTATTTTCTAACATCCTACTTTTTTACTTTTTAACATTCCACATCATCATCTATCACTTCCACCTAACAATTAAACATCTATTCAATTTTTACACTCTACAACAGTTTTGATTAATAATATTCAACATCATACCCTATCATTTTTATTTCATATTCTTATTTTCTACTATATTTCTGTTTTTGTGATTATATTATAAAATTTTATAAATACTTATAAATACCTTATAAATCTTTATAAATACCTTATAAGAAAAATGTAATCTTTTTAGGTAAACTCATATGAAAAATCGGGATAATTATTTTAAAAAGTTACAAAAAAAAAATTAAAATCGATAATTTGGTGGGATACGGATAATTAAAAGGATAACTAACAGAATTTTGGATGTTAAAAGTCTTTTTTTGCTATCCAAATTAAATGAAACAAGTTTATATTTATAGAAAATGAAATATGATAAATTTTAGTACAAAAATAAAACAAATAGTTTATTATGAAATAATTGATCCAAAATTTAAGATGAAAAAATATCTTATAAATTTTAACATCCAATCTTTATGCGCCATATAGCATTGTCTCTCTTCTTCCATATATTTCCAACGTCATGATTCAACACCAAATAATCTACTTTATATTCAACACTCTTTTCAACACCTTCATTGCACTTATTCAACAGTTCAATTTTGAATTCAACACCTCCATTGTAAATCGTCTAAGAAACTACGATAGCTAACTCAATTGAGAATGTTTTACACAATCCCATATTTTTAGCCAATCAATTGTAGACAGCTTTTTATGTCGTGTTGTGCTTTTTCTTTTCTTTTTTTCCGAAAGTCTTTAATGTCTTCTGGACTTTATAGAAGACAGCTTTTAAGTTTTATCTTCACTTTCCAACGACTTTCCTTCCTAACAAATCCAAAACCTCTTTCTTTAATCCTATCGTATTTAAGGCGTTTTTATTTTAATCACTAAAACAATTATTAAATTATATGATTATTATAATTCTATTTTTGGTTAAAGGTCTTTTATAAATCTTTCATAAATCATGATAAAACTATGGTATGCCGTCATTTTTCTATAACCTCGAGCTAAAATTATTTTTAGTTTTTTTTAATTATATAATTTTTTTTCACACTGATAAATTTTATATATCAAATTATATTAATATTATGTCTCTTGATAAATTATTTAATTATTATTAAATTAGATTTAAATTTCTGCGCAGCAAGTAACTAATTTCCTGTACGCACAGACACGCACTCTGTTTTTCTCATTGTAGTTTTTGTATAAATAAAGCTATTTATCTCTGGCAACTTCTCATTCACTCGGACCAACTTGTGACCGAAGAAAGCAAATTTTAAGACTTAGTCTCTACGCACCAACCAGTCCTTTGGTCTGTATCTTAAGATAACTTAAAGATTTTTTATGGATTGTTCTTCGTTTCTCGACATCTCTCTCGATCTCAACACCAACCCTTTCCCTGAAAAGCTTCCGGTGAGTCCGGATTTCGTCTGATCCATTTCCGACATCTTAGTAAATTTTGTTCCCCTTCAATTTCTTTGAACTGGGATCGTGGTAATTAATCATGGGTTCGTTTGAAATTTTCATATTTCAGAAGAAGGAAGCCTCGGTTTCGGCTTCTACTCATTTAAAAAGGAAATGGTTGGAGCAAGGCGAGGTTAGTTCTTTCGTCGAACACTTGGTGTGCAATACCTTTATGATCGATGATTATGAGTAAATTGTGGGAACAAGTTTTCAGCTTTTAACAATTCTTTAACTTCACTTCACCGATCAATTAAGATGGATCTGAATTTAAATCTCTGAATATTTCATATCTCTTGTATTGAAATTATCGGTGATGATGTAGTATAAAGTGTGAAACTTTAAATGCTCAATTTGTTTGCAACAAAAAGGAAGAATTTTTTTAGTAATTTGATCTTTATGGTAATGAACAGAGCGCAAGTAAGTTAAGAGAGGAGCTAAACAGAGTTAGCTCAGAAAACAAGAAGCTAACAGAGATGCTAGCCACGGTCTATGAGAACTACTACGCACTACATAATCATTTGGAGAAGCTTCAGAGTCGAAAGAGCCCTGGGATCGATCAAACCGAACAACCTATAAAGAAAAGAAAACAAGACCCGGATGAGTTCTTAGGCTTTCCGATTGGGCTCAGTAGTGGAAAAACTGAGAACAGCTCCAGCAATGAAGATCATCATCATCAGCAACAGCAACATGAGCAGAAAAACCAGCTTCTTTCATGCAAAAGACCAGTCACTGATAGCTTCAATAAAACAAAGGTTTCGACTGTCTACGTGCCTACTGATACATCGGACACAAGCTTGGTAAGCGGTTTTGTCTGAATCTTTTGATTGGAAGAGACACGTTTTCGTGAAACTTTCTGAATATTGCCTAGAGGCATGGGGGTATGTGAATGATTAAGCAGAGTGTTGTTTTGCAGACAGTAAAAGATGGATTTCAATGGAGGAAATACGGACAAAAGGTTACGAGAGATAACCCGTCACCTAGAGCTTACTTTAGATGCTCGTTTGCGCCGTCTTGTCCAGTAAAAAAGAAGGTAATTTACACTTTGAGTTTGATGTCTACAGCTTCATTTGTAATCGTGTATTTCTGCTTCTTCAGCTGACTAATGATCTATGGTCTGCGATTCAGGTACAACGCAGCGCAGAGGATCCGTCGTTACTGGTAGCAACATACGAAGGAACGCATAACCACTTGGGTCCAAACGCTTCTGAAGGGGATGCTACAAGCCAGGGTGGGTCAAGCACTGTGACTTTGGACTTGGTCCATGGTAGTCACAGATTAGCTTTGGAGAAGAACGAAAGGAATTTGATGCAAGAGGTTCTAGTTCAACAAATGGCGTCTTCGTTAACGAAAGATTCAAAATTTACAGCTGCTCTTGCTGCTGCTATATCTGGGAGGTTGATGGAGCAATCTAGAACATGAGAGTATCAGTGACTTTTGTTTTTGTTTTGTTTCTCATCCCTGGAAAAAGAATGGGTTTTTCTTCTTTTTTGAATTATATCTTTCCATTAGGAGATAAAACGATGTAAAACTTTAGGGTATATAAAAATTATAAGTACATGAAATCACAAGTATTCGAGAAAATTTAAATGTTAATAGTTAAACCGGTTGTTAGATGAACATTGATTCGTCTGAATTTATGAAAATCTTGTCCCATAGAAACATGAATTTAATGCTTATGACTGCAAATAGTGTTTAAAAATAAATATTCAATCACAATTGTTTTCATATATTGGAATTTTGGAGTCATTAAAAGAAAAAAAAATAATTGGACATCATTAGAGATTTGTTTTCTTTTAACTTTTGTTACTAGTCGACAGTTTGTATATCCTTTAATGTGGTAAGTGTACAATGATTGAAAAGAAGCAATGATTGAAGAAGATTCCCGCAAAATTTCAAATGAGAACAACCAAGTTTCCCTCCATACATTACCCTGCAATTCTCGTGATTCTCATTTATTTCCTCTCCCCATCTGTTCATCGCTCTCTGTTACGACTCCGTCCCACCATTATCAATGTCAACCCAATCTCGGTCCCTCCTACCTTTTAAATCTCGTCTCTTGTTCCAAACCCAAAAACCCATGAGTGTTCGTTTTCTGTTTTCTCTTGGTTTTCAATGGAAGGCGGTGGACACTCGCGCCGGAGTAGGGGAGATGGGTGCACTGTCGTGGAGTGTTATACGCCTCGGAGAGTCGTGGGTCGGTGGCTTTCTGGGTTTAGAAGTTCCAAGGGGAAGAGAGATGTAGGGGAGGAAGAAGAAGATGATACCAGAGGATACAAATTGGCGCCCATAAGGTGTTCGACGAAACGCCTGAACCAGATTACAGAGCCGGAGACTAATACATTTGGTGAGAAGTTTGTATATTTCCCTTTCTTACGCTTTTACTTCTCTGGAAATATGTACTAATTAACAGAATATTCAACGGTAGGATTTATTTTAGAATTTGACATTCCATTGAAGGGATTTGATTTTTCAGGGCTCGTCTTTGGTGGGTTATGTTTATACACTTACTCTTACTTGGTTTTGCTTTGTGCAGAATCACAAAGCAGAGAAGCACCTTTGGAAATGGGAATTGGTTCCTTTTTGCTGTATCTTGTTGTTGCAAGTAAAACCGAGCTTGATAAGATGGCAAACCTGCGAATCCAAATGGAGATGTTTCTTCTAAATGCAAAAGAAGAATTACACAAGAAAGAATCACAGGAAAATCCACCTTTGTCTTCAAATGAAACTAGCGGTTATCAGTTTTCTCCTCAAGAATTCTCGAATTTGGCGTCATCCATTTTCCAAGAGTCATCGAAGAGTGTTCTTCAAGAGGAGTACACGAAATTTGAAGTCTCGAAACCAGAGGATCACCATAGAGGAACAGACCGCAACTCAAAACTTCAGGCTGAGGTAGGTAGGTTACCTCTGGATGAAAAAGCAGAGGATAGACATACAAAACATCAGATTCCGAGACAACGTAAACTTAAAGTATCACCCTTTTATCTTCTTACATTGGCTTTGAACTGTTTACGTAACTATGAAACAGGCTCTTCATTTCTCAGACTTGCAACTCTTTGGGTGTTTGTAGGACAATGAGGTCACGAAGAGTCTTATACCAGAGATGGTGGTGACAGATGAAAGATATGGAGTGTGTCCGTACGAACTAGAGAAAAAACTGCATGAACTACTGGAGACAAGGCAACAAGAAGAGTTACTGAAGCTTGAGACTGCTCTGAGTCGTGTCGAACGCAGACTACAAGAGAAAGAAACCGAGGTTTTATGGTGGAAAGACGCAGCCCGCCTGCTTGCTCAGCGTGTTCCTGAATCTTCTCGATCTGGACTAGAATGGTGCAATCCAGACTCTTCCACATGTTCCGAACGCTCTGTTCCAAGATCTTATAAAGCATGTTCGAAACACCGCACCAGTTTTTCTAGATGAAGAATCCTTAAGCGGAAGTGTCTAGATTTGCTGTTACAGCGTTTGTCTGAAGAGTTCTTAAGCGTTTGTGTGAAGTTTACTTTTACTTAAACTAGTGCAATTCCTACCTGAAAATCACTCGGGTAGGAATTGCACTATATCTGTATCCAATCAAGCTTCTTTTAAAAATTCTACACTTTGGCCTTTCAACATTATAATGAAATCCTCTCAGAGATGAACAAACAAAATACCATAGGACAGTAAAAAACTTGACACTCCTAATTAAGAAAACTTTCACCCGATGAGGAATAAACAGAGTTTGACAGCAAAAGGTCATTGCAGGGATCTCATTTGAGCATAGACCGGTGGAATTCTTTATTGCAGCTAATACGTATCAGTAGATTCCTCAAAAGTAAGGCTCTCGTTGAGCTATTGGCAGCTTCAGCTCAGAATCTGTATCATCAAGCTCTGTGGCTGGCGAGAAGTAGCAATCCACCATGTCTTTGCTCACGTCTTCTAGGCGTGGAGGATCCCACTGCAAATTTTGGAAGGAAACAAACCACAAATTATCAGAAAGTAAAACCTGGAACATAAACATTAGCAAAAGGAGTTGCAACGTCTAGTTTAAGGCTGATTAGTTTATATGCACCTTTGGAGCAAAGTCTTTGTCCACCAAACGGGCTCGAATACCCTATCAACAGCAAACGTTTTCAATATATGCAAATAATAATGCTTTAATTGAAAAATTGGTGATATATGTTACCTCGCAGAAGTCGCCAGAAACTGTCCTTGAGACTCCACAAAGAGATATACGGTATTCACGTGTGAGACATTGATCAAGAGTTTGGAATCTACCTTCTCGTATCTAAGAAGAGAAGCAACCACCAGAGTCAGAAAAATTGAATTGCTTTTTGAGAAAGGAGAAGAAGAAAGTAAAAGGACTCACAGATTGCAAAGTAATCTTTAAGCTCAAAGGTGAAGCTTCTTTGATTTGTTTGAGAGTTTTCTTGCACCATTCATTGCAAGAATTAGCAGCTTCATTTTCCTGAGCCACGGGTAAACGTAAGCTTAGAACTTGACAAAAGTCTCAAGCCAAGTCGATCAAGAATCCTCAAATTGAAATATATCATGCCTATGCTAGGCAAAGATCTCTCACCATAGCCTCAATGATTTCTTCAACCGTATCAAGCCCAAAATATTTATCAATCATTTCAATCCTGACAAAAGAATTTTGTGGTTACACGATTGTGGGATGTTCAAAGAGAATTTAAAATATAGAGACAAGGTAAAACATTTACTTGTGCAGTACACTGCTACTGTCAGGGTAAACAAGATCACCATATTGAGCAAGAGAATCCTCAATGACGACCGGATCATCGGTCAACAGTTTACCAATTCTCTCTTCGATCAACGGAAGTCTCTGCCATAGCAACTTATGTTAAGGAATGCGCTTAAGAGGAAAGAACAAAATATGGGAAAAGGTAAGAAAAATGCATCAAACCGCGTTTAAGCAATAGTGGGTGGCAAGGCCACAGGCTATCATTTCGGCACCATTAAGTTTCTGCCCTGTTAGAGCCAAGTATTCCCCTGAACAAGAAAACAAAAAACTCGCTTCAGAAACACCAAAACGTTGCAGTTAAGTATTTGTATGCCAATCAGATTGAGATATGGAATTTGACCATCAATTTACTATACAGATATGCATAGAATATGGATCTAGTGAAGAGATCAGCCAAAGGTGAAGTTCACCTAAATAACCAGGAAGCCGTGAAAGGTAATAGGAAGCTCCTGCATCAGGATGAAAACCAATTTGAACCTCTGGATGGGCCAATACCTGTATACGCATGGTTGGTCAAAACACCTTAACCACTGAAAAGCCAAAGTACAAGAAAAGAAACAATTTCACCCAAAGAGAAAGGCGCTACTGATACTTGAGTAAGACAACAAGATATTTAAAATACAGAGAAAATGGCGTCAAACACCAACTAAGAGATTTAACTTCTTTACTTAAGAGACTGTAGGACCTTATGCAATCACTCAGTGGAATTTTTTCTTTTATTACAGCGTCCACTCGAAGTAAAAAATCAGTGATGCTTAATTATAAAGCGAGCCACATACAGTTTTATCTGTAGCTACACGAAACATCCCTGGAATTGAAATTCCACCACCACAACCCATGGTCACGCCATCCATTATAGCTATCTGCAGTAAGACAAAACTGTTGAGGTATACGAGCAGGAACTAAAGTTCAAAATAGTTCAACACTTGCATCCTATCTAAAAAACCAGCTTCATTAATTATTGAGTGGAAGTAAATAAGAAAGTCGAGCTCTTTCTACTCACTCGTGGTCATAAGAACCAATCCCATCTAGTCTTAACACATAGCATCGAGGGAAAGTCTAGGAATCTCACGTTTGGTTTCAAATATGTTCCTTGGAGGTATACAAACTTGTACAAGTTCTCGAAAAAAAGGTTACATTCTTCAGTATGCCCTGTGCAAAGAATAGTGGCAATACATCAGCAATTCTTTTCAGTAACTTCAAGCTATTCCATAGCTTGCCCTAGACCTCACAAAACCTTACAGAGTATTTAACAATGGAAACTATTACAAGAGATGGACCTTCATTGATCGAGTGATAAAGAGGCAAGACATCTGCACCAGAACAGAACCTTTTGCCGCTACCCTTCAGGAAAAATCAAAACAATAGCTTAATCGAGGGAGAATGTGGTATCACCATGCATCAAAAGAACACATGATCTATTGAACAGCAGCAACGAATCTCGTAAATGCAGCTAGAGAAAGTACCATACCTTCATCAAAACAAACGAAATAGCTGGGTTCTCTTCCCATGATTCGTATAGCCTCGTTAACCGACTTACCTAAAAACACAAACAAATTTTGAAGCAAAACTAAATGAGCTCAAGAAACCAGACTTTAAATCCAAGAAGATTACTATGCTAAAGACAATAATACCATAGGCGCAGAAAGAGCATTGAGAGAAGAAGGGCTATTGAGAATGGCAGCTCTTGATTTAGCTTTCCCTTCCACCAGAACCTTCAATTACAGCAAAAAAATCCACACTTACATATCTCTCAAATTGAAAAAGGAAGTAGATTTCATTCACACTTCCGGGAAACTAATGATGAGATTCCCATTTACGATCAAATTAGATAAAATTGTTCAAGAGTTCCACAAACAGACTATCAAATCAAGCACATTTCGGGAAGATCCAAAACTAAGAAGCAGAAGAAAACAAAAAAAAACCTGGTCTTCGATATCGGCATCTGAGGCTGAATAGTTCGGGAGAGCAGAAAAGCTTCTTCCATAAGAAACAGACCGAACCCATTGTAAGGGTTCAGTCACTCTCCTCAAAGCTCTCACTGTTTGCATCTCTCTCTCTCTCTCTCTATCGCTCCGTCGAGTTCCGAGGGTTTTGGGTTTTTGGCTCTGAAGTTATGGCCGCCGGCGATTCCTAGCCGTCAGATCATTTCCACAATCGATAACGAACGTCTCAACATAGGATCAGTTATGGGCCCTAGATTGAGCCCATAAGGCCCAATAGATCAGAGCTTTGTCAATTAGTACCACTTCATAACCAAATTTTATTTTTGGATATATTCTACAAATATCGTTACTAGAAAGAAATAAGAATATGACATATAATAAAGGATGTTTATTTCCGACTAAATTTGTTACATCAGTAGTCGAACCATAGTTGACAGTACCCTAAAAAAAACACAATCCCTTCCACACAAGAAGCTAGAAACAATCTAAGTTACCCAGAACATTACTACATTTTTTCCGTTGTTGCGAGGAATCATAAACATTACATTTTCTTAGTAGTATTAAACAATAGTCTTAAATGAAACTGTTAACAAATCTTTACGATTAAAGAAACACAGAACACAACTTCATCAGTTTTAATTTAAACTACCACAAATCCTAAAACCACTTATAATAAAGTTATAACCATCATAGCTTTCTTTACAAATTTTGTTTCTCGTCACCGTTTTCAATAGACCCTTCACGATATTGAATGTCTCCGGCGCCGGGAAGACGAGCTCGACGACTTTGCCGGCGGACTTTGTGAGCTTCCAGACGAAACCTCAGAGCTCTTGTTGCTGCTTTCTCCTTTCCCCGGCCATATCTTCTCAAAGATTCTCCTTGACCTCGACGGCATCAGCTGTGCCCCACCACCACTCCTCGTGCTCTTGCTTCCTCTGCTTTTCTTGCTCAGCTCCACCTTTTTCACCGCTTCTTCTCCTTTGTTCTCTTCCATCTTCTCAACCGGCGAGTGTGATGAAGCTGCAACAGACGCGACGGGGCTGTGATTTGCTCGGAGCTGCTCAAAGTAGAGAACTTGCACCACCACTCGTAACGGAAGTCGCTCGTTCTGTGCAGCGTGAGTGGATGCCTCGCTCGTCAGTTTCCTCACGTCCATTAACCCGCAAAGCCTCTTCTTCTCGGATTTCGTTAGTTCCGGATGTTCCTACAAAAACAAACTTCACAGATTACAAATATGTCCGAAAAGTTTCAGAATCAAGAATGTCTGAAAAAAATCTTATTTACCTTCATGAAAGCGTCAATGGCTTTGTAGAGACCATCGTGAATCGGCCTAGCTGATTCCGGGATTAGCTCAGATAACTCGATAAATCTAGAGAGTGTAAGATCAGACTTATGAGCGAGATAAGCGTCAATCAATCTTCCTACGCTCAACAAAATCCCGTTTCCTAAGACAAACTCCTTGTACCGATCATCTTCCGATACACGTTTCTCTTCCGCCATGAACTGATCAACAATCCGATGAACTAGTTCGACTTCATGGATCAGCAAATCCTTAACCGAGGCCTCGTGCAGCTTCAAGCTCACGTTTTCAATCAAATCTTCTTTAACCATCTCGTCAGCATCAACCAAGATCGAAACTTTAAGGAGTTTCAGCAAAAAGCTGCAAGAAGAGTAGCTCATCGCTCTGTTTACTCTTGGCAACAAGAAAACAACCGTCTCAACGAGATGTTTGTTTGAAGAAGCTTCTGATGTCAAAGACTCCATAGATTCTGGTAACCACCTTGCAACATAGTATCTAAGAGCTTCCGCAATTACGCCATTGTTCATCCTTCCACTTGATTTCACAGCGCTCATCACCCGCTTGAACATATCAATCTCGAGCTCGCATACATCTTCAACCCACCAATCTTTCGGAATCACATTCTCTTCTCTCTTCTCCCGATGATACTCAACTATCTTATCGGGTCCAGATAACTTCCTGTTGTGTGTATAAGACCAAGTGATAGTCTCGGGGTTCACCAAAATCTTAGCTGAAACAGAATCTATGCATCTACCAACAAGCTTCAGATCTTCAGACCAAGGAAGAAGAGATCTTGTTGTCTGAAGCACAATGATTGAGTCTTTCCAGCTTCTGAATATGCCTGAGTTGAGGAAAACCTCGATCTTGTATATGAGGTTACCGCGATCAGTATCTTCAGTCATTTCAAGATACTCAGCTGCACACCGCACAGCGGTTATGTTGTAAGCATTGAGTGTAACAGTCATCCCATAGCAAAACTTAGCACAGATCTCAAACGCTTTGTGTCCTCCTGGCATGTCAAGTATAGTGATCTCATTGGTTTCTTCCTCACTCGCCTCAAAAACCAGTCGCTGCATCCGATTGCTCTTCGATAGCAGCGGGAACTGAAAATGTAACATTGCAGCATAAGAAATACATCTTCCATTACAATTGTAGTACCACTTAAGAATTTGTTAGCATTACAAAACTGTACCTTATGGAGGTGAAATGTGACCTCGCCAACATGAATAGTAACATCGCTGTCTAGATCCGAAACAGCGTACCTATGGGGAAGAAATTGATGGTCAGATTAATTAGTTCCAACTCCTTTCCTAAAGATTTCAGATGTTACGTTTTGAAGTCTCAACTACCTAAAATAATCATTACTTTTCTTTTCTCTTACAGAACAAAACAAAGGAAACAAGATTCTTAGCCTAGTTTAGAATAACCAGATGTCAAAACTCGGAAGAGATGTCTTAGATATTTACAGAAACAAAGCATAAGCAACAAAAGTAAAGAGAGATTCTTCACTTTCTAAATTAGAAGAAAACCCATAATCATCATTCCCTTTCGCTTTCCACTCTTTGCTCTTACAAATCAGGACCACAAAACAACAACACATAAACAAAGACAGATCATCTAATGGATGGACCACTCCTAAAACTCATATACCCCATTTTTTTGTGGTATTTCCCGCAAAAAAATGATGAGTGAAACCAATCACAAATAGTGATCATTATGATGGTGATAATGAAAACTTATCCTGCTTTTCTATCTCAAAAATCAAAACCAGAGCATTTTTAACTGGTAAGTAACAGAGTTTAAGCACTTCTTAATCAAGTTTAGCTATCTCTATTCACATAGAGCACATGAAATTTTGTCAGGGAAGTCACTGAAACTGTTGTTAACAGCTTATGTTCAAAAAGACACAAAGCAAGAGAGTTTTGGAAGAAAGAGGGGACATACATGCTTCTAGAAACCCTACAAGAACCAGACAGAGGCAAAACATGTGGAGAAAAATGAACAGAAAAGAGAAGAGAAGAGAACAAAAACACAGAGAACAAAACAGTAGAAGTTTAATTTGAACCAACTAATAAAAAAATAAGAGGAAAACAAAATAAAACTATTAAAAATTTGCTTACTTGACGAATTTGCCATCAGATTCAAACGTATCAGGCTTAGACCCTAGCTTCATGAACTTCATCTTTCTTCGTCTTCTTTACCAAAAAAGAACACACTTTTGTATGACTCTGAAGCAGCTTTGAGCTTTTACTCTCTCTCTCTCTTTCTCACTTATGAACCGATCAAATCAAACTAGAACCACAGAAGAAGAAGTGAAAAGGCAGAAAAAGGCTTGTATCTTAATGTTGAGGTGGTGCTGGAAGAGCGAGAGACCATTAATGGAAATGGGATGTTTGAAAGGAGACAAGAGAAACCAAACCCATGTTTTGCCTCACTATCCTTTTGCAAGAAAGCCAAACTCCTCGGACTACGGGATCTTTTTCTCCCATCTCAACAAACCATTACTAACAGCATTTATTGTCTCTCAACTCGAACAGAGAACACCATAAAGTTCCAAACTTTTTCTTTTAAATTTCAACTTTCCAGGAAATAAAAAGCCTCAGAAAGATAATCCCATCATCATAATCACACACACAGAAGAAAAGCAAAAACGCAAATGGCGTAAGAGAGAGAGATACAGAAAGAGAAAAGGCTTTGTCTTTGGGAGAGAGAAAGAGAGAGCAAGTAAATAGAGAGAGAATTAAAGGAGAGAGATGGAAATTGTCGCCGCCAATGCTTTTAAAGCGGGACTGATCCGCTGAGGGATCTTCTCTTCCCCTCTTCTTATTCTTCTTCCTCTTCTCTGTTTGGCTCGAATCTCAATGAAAGTTTATTTCTATTTATATTTTTTCTGATCTCTTTGAGCTGCTCGGGAAGGGATGAGGAATGATGATGATTTATTTTCGGTCTGACGAAGTTGTCTCTCCCTACAATCCTACTCGATTTTAAAAAGTACTTTTATTTTTAAGGAAAGGGGGAAATTGAAGGGAACAAGAGAAAAAAGAGAGTGGGAATCTAGCTTGCAAATATTCTAATTTAGCCAGCTAAGTTGTTTGAATGTTACTAATTAACAACTGGTTTATCATTTATCCCTCTTTTTTAATCACTTCTTTTATTCTTTACGTCTTAAGTTTATGCGTGTGTATGTATGTATGTATCTCATCGTATATAGTATGCACTTTCTTTTCTCTGTAAATTAGACATCTCTCGGATTCTCTTCTCGTGTACTTAAACCCTATGTATCTTCTTCTATACATCTATGAGAAAGGAAAGTACACATTTGATGATAATATTCCAACACTACATAAGTAAGTACATTGGCTTTCCCCAGTCACAGCCTGTTTTTGGTTTGACTCATAACCTAATCACTAAATTAATTTTCCGATAACATATTTTTTACTTACTTACTTGTAAAAGATCAATCGGCGCGTGAGGTTTGCACCACCTTACTTGCTTTGACTCTCATTCCCTTCTCCGTTTCCTTTAGTTCCGCTTCTTTTACAGCAACTAATGAAAACTCGACACGTCTGATTAGTGTTTCCTTAGTTCCCTTCTTTGTAGTTGGTGTGTGTATGGAACTGAAACGGCGTGAGATCGACGCGCCGTTACACTCTTGTAGTTGACTAGTCCGTCCCAACGGAACTCGCTTGCCGAGAGAGAGACACTTTTGACTTTTGAATTCCGTTATTCTAGATGCTCATGAGTCGGTCAGACTTTGCATTTCCTAACATTGACTTTGCATGCAAAAAAGCTCTCTAACACACGATTAGTTTCTTTATGTCATGGACTCCTTCTAGATCTTAATCTACAATATAAGTCAATAACTGTAACCAAATATAAAAAACACTAAGAGGAATCACACTCATATTGCATTGCCAGGGATAATAGATGAAACTAACTCCGCTCGACAAAACAAAACAACAACGATACGTCTAAATAGTTGAGATGACTTTGATATAATTGTATATTAGATTTACTTTTTAGAAAGCAAATGTCTTAGTTTTATATGAACGTAATTTTTGTCTGAAAGTAAGCTTCATGTAAAGTTTCTGCTTTTGATGTCACTCTTTTCTTTCTCTATATGAATATTTTTCATACCCATGAATATTTCGTGTCTCATCAAAATCCCAATTTAAATAATTTAACATAGTGTTCACAACTAGCTACGTACTGTATAGTCAGTCGGTCAGAATAATGTAAAGATTGTTGCTAAACCATATGATCTATACTTATCATCAGATTTTGGATTATGCAAAACAAGATAATATTTAATTTACTGTGAACAAAATTGGAGTATATATACAAACAGACAAATCATCAAAACATGGGTGTTAATTTGTTTGTTTTCTCTTAAACGGAGTTACAAAGGGTAAGGGTGATCTGTGACTTGTGGTTCCAATTTTCTCAAGACATTAACAAAAATGGCGTAGTCAAGATCTAGAATGGACCCGTTTTGGTTTAGAAGGTATTAATGTTTTTAGCCATTTTTATCGGAGTATGTAATTTGGTAGGGTCTGCATGTCAATTTCTTTACGTGCCGTAGCTGTTTTCACGTGATTAATTGCTCAATTATATAATATGAACATAAAACACGTATCGTAAGAGTCACAACGTAGTTATGGAGATGTATGTATATGGTCCCAAAGCTAAGTAGACTAAGTAGTAAATGAAGGTTGACAAGCATGCTTGCCAGTGGCTTAATTATTTCAATGGTAATTATATTGATTTGTCTGTGTCTTCGCTAAAAGGATAAGTACATATATTAATTTGATTTATCCTTATATGCCGATAATGTAACTCGTTATATGCTCCGTTACCTCTGTTTCTAAAGTCTTTGAGTTGGTTGATATATATATATAAGAATATATGTGACTGCGAGCTAACATCAACTAAAGAATAATTTGTTTTATTTCACTATTCTTCATGTTATCTTTCTTCGTCCAAAAAACATCTCGTTCCGAATAATAAAAGATCTATGGTCTCAAATAAACGAATATCTTATCCTAGATACTTAAATACTTATGTGGCCCAACCCTAATTACGTGAATATTGGTTTCAATATACCAAAATAACCCAAAGAAAAACATCCAAAATACAAGGCTCTATATATATATATGAAAACGACTTTTAATCCGCTGTTTGGCATGGACCAAACCTCCAAAAACTGATCGGGTTAGCCGGTTAGGGTTGATAATTAAAGGATTTAGAAAATTAACATGTTATAGGTCTCACTGGTTCGACGGGTTGGATGGGCTAGCCAGCTAGCGGACTAACACATCGGTCCAAAAATTATTTTCAAAGTTTTTCATAACTATATGAATTTTGCATATGCGTACATTTTTCAACACAAAATGTCTTAAGTATTTAAAACTCTAAATATAGATTAACGGTTACATAAATATTATTTTATTTTTGGCTTTACTTTAACAAAAACCATTTTGTGAAAAAGCCGCCTGACGATTTCAATTTTTAATTTATAAAGTAAAATCTTCTTCGTCTAAAGTGTAAACATAGAGCATAGTATATTATAAGTCAATGCACCATAGCTCCTCTCCTAATACGAACCTTATTTTTCTATAACCAATAACGACAGTTGATCTTCTTTTTCTCAAAAATCCTGCGATTTTAGTCCATAGTTTCTTTGAACTGAAAATCAAGGAGACTAACTATTCTGCTCCCACCACAAATTCATGCTCTTTTGGTCGATTTTTCTGTCTTAGCAATGAAATCTTATCTGATGTATTCTTTTCTTGCATGCTGCAGATTATATGCGTGGTTACACAGAGTTCAAAAATTATTAAGAATTCTCACTCACTCAATATTAGAAAAAAAATAGAAAATAAAATTGATCTACAATGATCCAGTCTCGCAAAAGAAAATTAGTGTCTTCGTTGTTCATCCACGTAGCCAAAAGAGTTGCACGTACGGACATTATCATATGGGGTCTAAGGGGTATATTATTAGAAGTGTAATTAAAACATATCCTCATTGGATGATATCTATAATATATAGATGCATAGGTGAGACGTTGAAAGCACAGAAGAAAAAGCAATGGCATGTGGTTTATGAGAAAAGACTAGACGTAGCTCCATTATTATGGTTGCATTATTTATATTTATACAGTCTACCTCTTTTACATTACATACACTGCATCCATATTTAATGCACTCCCCATGTTATTATCTTTTCATTTACTTTGAGATTTTTTCGTTGCAAACTTTACTTCTATTTTTATAATTTCTCGAGCTTTGTATAAAAATGGCAATTAAGAACAGAAATACACTAAAATGTAACGGGTTTGATCACTACATGTACTTATGGTTGTGTGAGCAAGTAGAAAATCTGTTCAAACAAAATCAGAAATTTCTGATTATAGATTCATTATTATTATTTCGCTACATATACTTATGGATCGCTACATATAATACGAATGCACAGATTTATTATTATTATTATTTCGCTACATTATTTCTGATTATCGATCACTAAATATATTCACTACATGTACTTGTTGATTATTGTATAGCACAATCGGTGCCCTTCTGTATATTATATTAAGAGTATATATAGGAGAGGTACAATGGTTAAGTAATAAGTGCAGAATATATACATTCCTATTGTATAATATTTTCCTAATCTATCACTCCCCCACAGTCTTAGCGGGAGGAGCATGAACGTTAAGGCTGGACCGAAATGATGTGAAGAGTGTGGATGGTAGGCCTTTGGTGAATATGTCCGCGTATTGGTGCGATGAAGGTACGTGAAGAACTTTAACTTGGCCAAGTGCGACGCGTTCGCGGACGAAATGAATATCAATTTCGACATGTTTTGTCCGTTGATGTTGGACTGGATTGGTGGAGAGGTAAATGGCGCTTACATTGTCACAATACACTATTGTTGCCGTTGTGATTGGGCAATGTAACTCAAGTAGAAGGTTTCGTATCCAAGTGGCTTCGGCGACTGCATTAGCTACGCCTCGATATTCTGCTTCGGCGCTAGAGCGAGAGACTGTTGGTTGTCGTTTTGATGACCAAGATACTAAGTTGTCGCCAAGGAAGAGGCAGTAACCGGAGGTTGAGCGTCGCGTTGTGGAGCAGCCAGCCCAATCAGCGTCGGTGTAGGCTGTGAGCTTAGACAAGTTCGTGGGAGTGAGGTGTACGCCATGGGTGATTGTCCCTTTGATGTAGCGTACGATGCGTTTGAGAGCGTTGAGATGCGGCTCGCGGGGATCATGCATGTGGAGACATATTTGTTGAACTGCGTAGGCAATGTCGGGTCGAGTGAAAGTGAGGTATTGGAGAGCACCCGCAAGGCTCCGGTACATGGTTGGATCCGCAACTGGTGCACCTGAACTTCCTTCAAGTTTCGATGACGTGTCGACGGGAGTAGTGGCGGGGTTGCATCCATTCATTCCTGCTCGGTGAATTATATCCGCAGCATAATTGTGTTGTGAAAGAAACATTCCGTCGTTGTTCCTGGTTATGGCAATTCCAAGAAAATAGTGAAGAATCCCTAAATCTGTCATTGAAAATTCAGAGTGTAAGGATGTTATGATCGACCTGAGAAGAGTGTTGTTTGAGGCAGTGAGACCAATATCATCCACATAAAGAAGTAGGTAGGCAATGTCTTTGCCTTTGCAGTAGACAAATAGAGACGCATCAGACTTGCTTTGTTTAAATCCTATTTTGGTTGCGTATGTAGCAAACCGTTGATACCATGCCCAAGGTGCTTGTTTTAGTCCATAGAGCGATTTGTGTAGGAGACACACATCTGTTGGGCGAGTTGGGTCAACAAAACCGGGAGGTTGAAACATGTAGACCGTTTCTTCTAGGTTGCCGTGGAGAAAGGCGTTCTTGACGTCTAGTTGGTGTATAGGCCAATCGCGAGATAAAGCAACGTGGAGAACAGTGCGAATTGTCCCCGGCTTGACAACGGGACTGAATGTCTCATCACAATCGATTCCCACTTGTTGTGATTTGCCATTTGCGACAAGTCTCGCCTTGTACCGTGTGAGACGTCCACCTGCATCAAATTTATGTCTAAAAAGCCACATAGAACGCACAACGTTAGCGTTAGGTGGTAGCGGGACAATTGTCCACGTACCACTTGCAATTTGAGCATCATATTCATCTTTCATTGCATTTGTCCAGTTTGGATCGTTGGCGGCTTGAATGTGAGAGGAGGGAAGCGGAGGGATGACATCTGTATGTAAAGAGATTATTTGTTTCTTCTTATTTATTCCGCTTTGACTTCGAGTTTGATAGCGAGGTGGCTCTTGAGGTGCTTGGGGGGTTGTGTTTAATGGGACAACTGGAAGAGTCGTAGTGTTGGTAGCGTGAGATGTCGAGTCGGAAGAAAGAGAATTATTATTGTTGATGAGAGGGGAAGGAGGGCGAGGAAGAGTTTGAAGAAGATAGTAAGGGTTTGTAGTATAAGAAGAAGGTGATTGATTCGTATGGGTAACATACTGTTTAAATGGAAAAGTGGTTTCATCAAAGGTGACGTGACGAGAGAGAATGATTCGATTTGATTCGAGATCAAGGCAACGATATCCACTGTGGTTTGTTGGATAACCTAAGAAAACACATTTTGTGGATCGGGAAGCGAGTTTATGGGTTGAAGTTGGGAGAAGGTTCGGATAACAAAGACAACCGAAAAGTCGAAGATGGTCGTACAAAACTGGTTTGTTAAAAAGACGAGAGAATGGAATTTCATTGTTGATAGAGCTCGAGGGAAGAATATTAAAAATGTGTGTTGCCATGTGAAGGGCTTCGACCCAATAGGTTGTTGGCATATTGGCTTGAAAAAGGAAAACACGAACTAGGTTGTTAAGGGTTCGAAGAGTGCGCTCCGCACGACAATTTTGTTGAGAGGTGTGAGGACAAGAAAAACGAGATTGTATGCCATGGGAGGAGATAAAATTTTGAAATTCTCGACTTGTGTATTCACCCCCATTGTCACATTGAAAAGCTTTGATGTTTTTTTGAAATTGAGTTTGAATAAATCGATAAAAATATAAAAATTTTGTGAAAACTTCACTCTTTTGGCGCAAAGGATAGACCCAGAGAAAATGACTGAATTGATCCAAAAAAATTACATAATATCTAATCCCACTGACACTTGTAATCGGAGAAGTCCAAATATCGGAATGAACAATATCAAATGGCGAAAAAACTTGAGAATTTGAAGACGAAAATGGTTGCCGTATATGTTTCCCGAGCTGACACTCGTGGTATAAGGGAAACTTGTTTGGTTTTGAAGACGTTATAAAACCTGAAGAGATTAAAAAACGTAATGTCGCGTTCCCGGGATGACCGAGTCGGCGATGCCAAAGAAAAGCAGAAAGAATGGTGGCGGTAAGTGCGTGAGGGGGATGAGATGGTGATGGAGTGATGGAGTAAAGAGGACCAATGCTATCACATCGGGTTATTGGCGTCTGAGTTTTGAAATCCTTGATAAAAAAACCAAAAGGGTCAAATTCTATAGTACAAGAATTATCACGAGTAAATTGACGAACAGAGACAAGGTTTTTCAAAATTCCAGGACATAATAAAACATTTTGGAGATAAAGAGGACGAGAGGAAGTGTTGAAGTAAGTGTTACCTTTTGCTGTGACTGGGAGAGTTTTGCCGTTACCGACAGTTACCGAAGGAAAACTAGAATCAGGAGAGATTGGAGATAGGGAAAGAGTACCTTGCTGCGAGGTGAGGTGGGCAGTTGCTCCTGTGTCCATGTACCAGCCGTTGTCCATTGGATCTTGCAGTGTCATTGTGTTGAAGGCACTGGCAAGAGCTGTGGGAATGAGATCGTGTTGTGGCTGGGATGCCTGAGATGTTTAAGTGAGATATGCGGCACCATTGGTTTGCTGCGGAGCTGGTCCAAGTAGTCCAGATTGAGGAGGCACAAATTGCCGTTGTGGTTGCTGTTGGAACCAATTTTGTTGTGGCCAGACAGGTTGTTGATGTTGTGGCCAGCTCCACGCCGGGTTAGTGGGTTGTCGTTGATTCCAATTTTGGGTGTAATTGTTGAGTCTTCGCCCACGTCCCCTGTTACCTTTGTTAGTGCGTCCGCCTCTGTTATTATTTGTGTATCCACGCTGGTTGGAGAAGTGGGTCAGATGAGGTGTTGTGGCGAGCAGAAGTTGGGGAGATGAGGCGTTGTCATTGTTGCTCGGTAGAGGATAACGTGTCGTTTTGAGCCTTCGTTCTTCATCAACGAGCATAGATCTGGCATCACTGAAGGAGCATGGAGGTGTGCGATGTTTGATGACGTTGATGATGCTGTCAAATTTGGAATTTAGTCCGTTAAGGAGGTGCATCACAAGAGCACGATCTGAGACAGGTGACGCGACATTAGTGAGCATATCAGAGATGGATTTCATCTTTTGACTGTACTCATGAACAGAGAGATCGCCGATCGTCAAGTTGCGTAGTTCATTTTCCAATTGAATCGCACGAGCCTCTTTGTTATCGCGAAACAAATTTTCAAGCGTGAGCCAAAGGTCTCGAGCACTGCATTCGGATTTCAGGACCGAGGTGAGAAGAGATTCCGTGATCGTGCTATAGATCCACATCTTGACTGTGTTGTCAAGTTGCTTCCAGTTGGTGTCTGTTGGTCCGGTGGGTAAAGACGTACCGTCTAGATGGCCGATGAGAGAGAAGCTGAAACAGTGGGTCTCGAATAAGATGCGCCAGTGATCATAGTTCATCTTATTCATGTCGAGCGTTATTGGTATGTGGGCACGGATCTGAGTGAGAGAAGCGGCGGTTGGGGTAGCGGTCGGTGCCATTGTCGCCATTGAAGAAGGTAGAGAAATGAGTTAAAGAACTAAGAAAACAGAGATGAATGAACGAGCAGAGATTGGAGAAACAGAGATGAAAACAGAAGTGAAAATTTAAGAGAGCAGATGAGATTTGAGAGAGAGGCGACCGAAAACAAAAGAGAAAATTTTAGGTTTAAGAGTCAAAGCTCTGATACCATGTTGATTATTGTATAGCACAATCGATGCCCTTCTGTATATTATATTAAGAGTATATATAGGAGAGGTACAACGGTTAAGTAATAAGTGCCCTTCTGTATATTATATTAAGAGTATATATAGGAGAGGTACAACGGTTAAGTAATAAGTGCAGAATATATACATTCCTATTGTATAATATTTTCCTAATCTATCAGTACTTATGGGTTGGCATATATCTATAACACAATCTTCCTATGTCTCAAGAGTCAAGATCATACATGCTTCTATCACATCCCTTCAAGTTCGATTCAGTAACAATCTCCCATATATGCCAAGGTTAAAGTTTCAAATCAATGCTTAAATCGTGGAAAATGAAGAATACATCAAATAAAGTATGATAATTAATAAATGACAAAATAATTTGGCTGGAAGACTGCAAAATGACAGAATTTGTAAGTAATAAATGGTATCAAATGAATATGTACACTAAACAGTTAACTAATGGATTATAATATAATCATTTTATTACATTATATTCAATATAGAAACATTCGTATCTAAAACATAGTACATAGTATTGCGTTTGTGTATATGTACACATATGCCGTTAAAAAAAAAAGTATTGCGTTTGTGTTTTTATGTTATACTAGTAAACATAAATTTATACAAGCCACGAGAATATATTTATACAAGCGAAACCAAAATTTTCAATGTTGAGATGAGAAGCTTTTTTGTTTCGTCGTTGAGATGTGAATGATGTCAAACGACTAATAGTGAAGGTTTAATGTTTTTTTTTTCTTTTTTAATTGTACTTTATTTATCTTTTTCCTTCCCTCCAAAAAAGGCATCCTTGAAACATAACAAGAGAAACACATAGATGAAATTGAAATATTGAAAAACACAAAAAACACATAGTGAAGGTTTTTTTTTTTTTTTTTTTTTTTTTGTTCAACATACATAGTGAAGGTTTAATGTTGAAAAATAAAAGAAAGTTAATTATAGACAGGCGTGAGCATAAGGCATCATAAACAAATGATGGTGAACACTGACTATGGGGTCCAAACCTCCATAATTGCAACCTTGTGCTTCTTCTCTTCCTTTTTCTCCTTTCTTCATAAATTTCTTTATAATTTCCTTCTTCTTTTTTACATCTTTTCCCCTCAGTAGACTAAAGTTCTTTTCGTTTACAAGTTTTTACCCTTAGTTTTCTCTGTGTAAAACTTATTTGAACTATTTGGAATGTACAAATAGTTTCCGAATAATAACTTTGGTTGTTTCCAGGTCTATCTCTATCTTGTTGTTTTTTTCTTGAATATCGTGGAATAAAAGGATAGAAGCCTCCACGAAGATGGACTAGACTAATTTGGATGTTTTCTAATAGTGGCGTGAGTTTGGTAAATACTAGTAAATAGTAAGCTGTATGTGCCAAATGAGAATTGTTATCTGGGTTTTAGGAATAAGACGTCGGTCCACAAAACCCTATATATTATATAACGTATATCCACATAAAAATAACGTATACCCTTTTTCCTTTTTGTCAACAAAATAACGTATATCTATGTAATGTATCTTTAATATTTGTAGCATACTAAACATATGCAAATCTCATTTAAATAATCGAATATCCATCTTTCTTGTTTTCGTAAAATGGAAATTGAAAATTTTAGATTATATAGCTTCTATAGATATACAATGGTTAGTGATGAGTTAAGGCTTATGAATGATACGTAGATATGTTTTTTACTAAAAACTTCAATCTAGATCTCTAAAGAGAGAAGCATC
This sequence comes from Turritis glabra, assembly GCA_900406565.1. Lineage (NCBI taxonomy): Eukaryota > Viridiplantae > Streptophyta > Magnoliopsida > Brassicales > Brassicaceae > Turritis > Turritis glabra. Next base: position 3,263,453 of record OVBN01000020.1, on the reverse strand, counting down.
GAGTGAATTAATTTGCTACGACATATTTCTAAGAAAGTGGATACCTGAACCGAATTTTTTTAGTAAACCTTTCGATGTTTAATCGGAAGCGATTAGAAGTAAACAATGATCAACTTAATTCAAAGACGAAAATGTTGATTAATAATTAAAATGTGTGCAGTTGGTGAGGAGAAAAAAAGATTGTCGTCCAGGTTTTATGCTCATAAAGCAACACATGAGTGTTTCTACCTAACAGCCTATTTCTATACACTTACTTTTTTGGGCCATTAAGTGGACTCACCTAATTTTTTCGTATTCTAACGTTACGATCTTATTTTATGCTAATCACCGTTTTTAAAAGACATGCGAATCACCAATTGTCTCATAGAATCAACTTGCCATAATTTTGTAGTTGACTACAAAATTTACTGTTTTTTTTCCTTAAAAATTTGTTTGGACAGTGAATAATATGCCCACATTACTTAAGATGCCGATTCAAAATAAACACAAATCGTTTGCAATATTTTAAAATATGAGTTTGCTTTTTAGAGAACTAAATTTACACTAAAATTAAATCAAACTAAACTACATAAATTTCAAAAGCATTTGAATTCTTCTATTTCATTAAGACTACAAATATTAAAAACGTAATCAAAGTCAAATCAAAAGATTGCCCAACCGGATTGGAATCCCTGACTGCCCATGCATGATGATGCTCTACACATTTTTTAGGATATGGCCCAAAAATGTCATTACGCAACTCAAGCCCACAACAATGACCCTATTTTAGAAAGATACATGACACGAGAGATGTAAGAGGCTTTGGTGATTCACAAGTACTCTATTCCCCCCCCCTTCTTGAAAACCTAAGAGTTTAAGTGATCAGTGATCAACATCCCCAAAATATAGTCACAGCATCCCAACTCGTTAATTAATCTTCCACGATACTTGTAAAACAACTACACATCATAAATCATGTCTCTTCTCGGTAAACTTAAATTCGCACTAAAATAATACCCTTCTAAAAACACATTTCTGTTCTATCCCTCCCATTTTATTTTTCTGCTTGCCCAAGTAGTTCTTTTTTTTTTTTTTTGAACTCGTTATGTTATTTTATTACAAGAAAATAAAAAGTTCCGACAAGAACATTGAGCATGAAGCAAGAACAAATTAAAATACAAAAGCAAAACAAAAAAAAGATAACCCTATTTTCTTCTTTAATTTGGGGTATTATTTTCTCGGATGAGTGTCTTCGGGTTTCGCCGTCCCTGTGGCCACCCTAGCTACATCAGTAGCACTAGCTTCAGGCTTCTTCTTAGCATACATAACAGTGTACATGACGGCACCAGAGATAGCTAATCCGGCAAGAGCCATCGTGGTGTAACTATACGGCAAGTTACGGCGTTGGTGAAGAACACCGCCGGGATGACTTCCCGGTGGCCTCTTTGATGACTCAACACCGGCGGCTTTCACTCCCTCCGGACTCATCTTCGTCGTATCCGCAGTTTTTCTCCAGTCTTCTTCTCCGGCCATTTATGTTTTCTTCAATATTTTCTTCTAAGGACTACAAACCACAGAAGAAAATCTTAGGCTTGTTTTAGAAGGGTTTTGGAGATAGTATGAGTCATGAAGACACGTAGTGTCGTTGAGTTTGTAAATGTGTTCAATAAGGGACACCTAGCTGATTCTGTTTGTTTTCTGTAATAAACATATTAGGCAGGTGTCATGCCTTAAAATAGTAACTAAGCCAGGTGCCAAATTGTGATTTTTAAATTATAATCTCACTTATGTTGAGAACAAATTTATCGGCCTGTTTCCTATGGGCTTTTTAGACGATTTGTCTTTTATTCATCCTTTTTTCTCAGCTTCAAGGCCCAACATTTTCAAAACCCAGTTCCACTAGCAAACAAAGAGAAAAGTAAAAAGGTAAAAAAACAGAAACAGCTTAGCTTGACCAGTCTTCCTAGAAGACCGTGAAATCACTTTCTATCAGAGTTCAGGTTTTGTCTCTTTCCTAACCGTTACGTCACCTTTATCATCTCCCAACGGATACATTCACATTTAACATTTTTTCCTTTTAGTTTTCGTTTTCTTTAACGGCTAGTTTCCTCCAAAGTCTCTCTACCTCTATAAAAACCACACAAGATCCACTCACACTCATAATCTCCAACTCACTCAAACACATACACACTAATACTTTTGAGGTTTTCAAATTCAGTACAGAAAGTTTTAAATTTATAATCAATGGCTTCTTCTTCTATTCTTGTTACTATCTTCCTCTGCATTTCTTTCTTCGTCTTCTTGTCCGTAGATGCAAATGAAGTTACAGTCGGTGGAAAATCCGGTGACTGGAAGATCCCTTCTTCCTCTTCTTTCTCTTTCAACGAATGGGCTCAAAAGGCTCGATTCAAAGCCGGTGACTTTATTGGTAAATCCTCAATTGCTTAACTTTTTATTCCGATTAGATATTTTGTGTAATCTTCCATATATATACTCTGTTTTTGACATTTTGTCACATGTTTATTTCAGTTTTCCGTTACGAAGTCGGTACAGACTCGGTTCTCCAAGTGACACGCGAAGCTTACGAGAAATGCAACACCACTAGCCCTAAAGCAAGCTACACCGACGGGAACACAAAGGTGAAGCTAGACCAAGCCGGTCCGGTCTACTTCATCAGTGGAACACAAGGTCACTGTCAAAAGGGTCAGAAGCTACGCCTAGTCGTCGTCACTCCTCGTAACTCTGCTTTCTCTCCAGCTCCTTCGCCATCTGAGCTCGACGGTCCCGCCGTAGCTCCTACTAGTGGTGCCGCTAAGCTCACCGGCGGATTCGCTATCGTTGGCATTGTTCTTGGATTGTGGGCCTTCTAAAGAAACTTTTTCTTTTATAAAGAAAATTTAGTTTGAATTCTATTTATTAATTTTCGAACATGAAGCAGAGATATTTGTTCTCTCACTAGTCTTTTGTTATTTATTAAATTAACTTTATTATTTAATCGGAATTGTTCTTCTTGTTCTTTTCTGGATAAATTAGATGGATCTATCAAAAAGTTGACAAAAGAAAGAAAGATTTATTACTACAAAAAAAATGATTAAGAAGTTTGAAACTTATTACTACAAAAAAAAAAAAAATCACTTTCATTAATTTCAAAAAACAAAAAAAGAAAAAGAAAGGAAGATCTACATAAAAGAAAAAAAAAATAATGTACAACAAAGAAAAAAAAAATAACGTACAACAAAGAAAAAAAAAAGTAAAAGTTTGAATATTATTATTACTTAAAAAAAAATTCACTTTTATTACACAAAATGAAACACCCGGGCGGTCGTAAAGATTATTAGGCCTATATAAATGGGCCTCAATTGGGCCTGAAGATATTTTGGGAGGGAAGCAAAACGGTAAGGGATTGAGTGGAGCGAGTCACTGATTTTATCCCCTCGGCAAAGTCTTTTTCTTTTGCTTCGAAATTTTCTTTCCGATTCACCGAAATCGACACCGTCGTGCTTTTTTTGGGCGGTGAACGGAGACGTATCAAGATGTTCATGAGGACTATTCAGTATGTCCTTGTGTTTTCTTAGTTACATCTTCGCCACTTGAAATGTGATGAATAATCATCGTTAATCTCTGTTTTAGTTTCATCTTTTTCTGGGGAATTGCTTACTTGCTTGGCTTATCTTTTGAAATGGTCGCGTTACTCTGTTCGACGAGTCTGTGTGGCGATATTAGTATTACAGTTGGTGATGCTTGTCTAGTTAGTAACATTAAAGCAAACTGTTGTTGGAGACGCGATAATTTGTTTACTGGAGGATCAAAGTTTCATGCTTTGAAGATTGGGTCTCGGAAGAAACACTGGAGAAAGAAGAGTATGAGATGTAGTGTAGTCTCCATGAAAAGTTCAGACTTTTCGGCTTCTATGATAGGCAAGAGTTTGAAATCTGATTTGTCATCGAGTGAAGTAACAAGGGTTCTAGTGTCGTTTCCTGATACTGATTCTAAGTTTTCGTATTTCAAATCAGTGGCTGAGAATTCGAATTTAGTTCATACTACCGAGACTTGCAACTACATGCTTGAAGCTTTGAGGGTTGATGGCAAAATTGAGGAAATGGCTTATGTGTTTGATTTGATGCAGAAAAGAATCATAAAGAGGGACACTAATACTTACTTAGCTATTTTCAAGAGTCTTTCTGTGAAAGGTGGATTGCGGCAAGCACCTTATGCGCTTCGTAAAATGAGGGAGTTTGGTTTTGTGTTGAATGCATATTCATACAATGGATTGATTCATCTTCTGCTTAAGTCTAGGTTTTGCACAGAGGCAATGGAGGTTTATAGGAGAATGATCTTGGAAGGTTTTAGGCCTAGTTTGCAGACTTACTCTTCACTTATGGTAGGATTGGGGAAAAGAAGGGATATTGAATCTGTGATGGGTTTACTTAAAGAGATGGAGACTTTGGGGTTAAAGCCGAATGTGTACACGTTTACAATATGTATTCGGGTGCTTGGTAGAGCGGGAAAGATTAATGAAGCATATGAAATACTGAAGCGAATGGATGATGAAGGATGTGGACCTGATGTGGTTACTTACACTGTTCTTATTGATGCTCTGTGTACTGCAAGGAAGCTCGATTGTGCTAAGGAGGTTTTCGCAAAGATGAAAACAGGAAGACACAAACCGGATCGTGTAACTTACATTACTTTGCTGGATAGGTTTAGTGATAATAGAGATTTGGATTCAGTGAAGCAGTTTTGGAGTGAAATGGAGAAGGATGGTCATGTACCTGACGTTGTAACCTTTACCATTCTTGTGGATGCTCTGTGCAAAGCTGGGAATTTTGGTGAAGCATTTGATACATTGGATGTGATGAGGGACCAAGGTATCTTACCGAACCTCCATACATACAACACATTGATTTGCGGTCTTCTAAGAGTTCACAGGTTGGATGATGCACTTGAACTTTTTGGTAATATGGAGTCCCTGGGCGTTAAGCCTACTGCCTATACGTACATCGTTTTCATTGATTACTATGGAAAGTCTGGAGATTCCGTCAGTGCTCTTGAGACGTTTGAGAAGATGAAAACCAAAGGAATAGCTCCTAACATTGTAGCCTGTAATGCGTCTCTCTACAGTCTAGCGAAAGCGGGAAGGGACCGAGAAGCGAAACAAATCTTCTATGGCTTGAAAGACATAGGACTGGCCCCTGATTCAGTAACCTATAACATGATGATGAAGTGCTACAGTACGGTTGGGGAAATAGACAAAGCCATCAAGCTGCTTTCTGAGATGGTGGAGAGTGGTTGTGAACCTGATGTTATTGTTGTTAATTCTTTGATCAATACGCTTTACAAAGCAGATAGAGTAGATGAGGCGTGGAAGATGTTTATGAGAATGAAGGAAATGAAGCTCAAGCCTACAGTTGTGACTTACAACACACTGCTTGCAGGTTTAGGCAAAAATGGAAAAATTCAAGAGGCGATTGAGTTGTTCGAGGGGATGGCGAAGAAAGGTTGTCCACCTAACACAATAACTTTCAACACTCTCTTTGATTGTCTTTGCAAAAATGACGAGGTGACTCTAGCCGTGAAGATGTTGTTCAAGATGATGGACATGGGTTGTGTCCCAGATGTTTTTACTTACAATACGATTATCTTTGGTTTGGTGAAGAATGGTCAAGTCAAAGAGGCAATGTGTTTCTTCCATCAAATGAAGAAACTGGTGTATCCTGATTTTGTTACCCTCTGCACTCTTCTCCCAGGTGTTGTCAAGGCCGGTTTAATCGAAGATGCTTACAAAATCATCGGCAACTTTCTTTACAACTGTGCAGACCAACCGGCTAATCTTTTCTGGGAAGACTTGATGGGTTCTATCTTGGCTGAAGCTGGAATAGACAACGCCGTTTCATTTTCTGAGAGATTGGTAGCTAATGGGATTTGTCGAGATGGTGAATCGATCCTGGTGCCAATAATCAGATATTCTTTTAAACATGGTAACGCCTCAGGTGCTCGAACTTTATTCGAGAAATTCACAAAAGATCTTGGTGTCCAACCCAAACTTCCGACCTATAATCTGCTAATCGGCGGGCTTCTTGAAGCTGATATGATTGAAATAGCACAGGACGTGTTCCTACAGGTGAAGAGCACTGGTTGCATTCCAGATGTTTCTACCTACAACTTCTTGCTTGATGCTTATGGAAAATCAGGAAAAATCGACGAACTCTTTGGGCTGTACAAAGAAATGTCTGCCCATGAGTGCAAACCAAACACAATAACTCACAACATTGTCATTTCTGGGCTCGTGAAAGCAGGAAATGTAGACGAGGCTCTTGATTTATACTACGACCTTATCAGTGATCGTGACTTCTCCCCAACTGCCTGCACGTATGGTCCCCTTATCGATGGCCTCTCTAAGTCAGGAAGATTATATGAAGCAAAACAACTCTTTGAAGGAATGTTGGACTACGGTTGCAGGCCAAACTGTGCTATCTACAACATTCTCATTAACGGGTTTGGAAAAGCGGGTGAGGCTGATGCAGCGTGTGCGTTGTTCAAAAGGATGGTAAAAGAAGGAGTAAGACCGGATCTCAAGACTTACTCGGTTCTAGTAGATTGCCTTTGTATGGTCGGAAGAGTGGATGAAGGCTTGCATTACTTCAGGGAGCTGAAGGAATCCGGCCTCAGTCCCGATGTAGTATGTTATAATCTCATAATCAACGGACTCGGGAAATCTCATAGACTTGAAGAAGCTCTTGCGCTTTTCAACGAGATGAAGAACAGCAGAGGAATCACCCCTGATCTCTACACGTACAACTCCTTGATTCTAAATCTAGGTATCGGCGGAATGGTGGAAGAAGCTGGGAAGATTTACAATGAGATACAAAGAGCGGGTCTTGAACCGAATGTTTTTACATTTAATGCTCTGATCCGCGGATACAGTTTGTCTGGAAAACCCGAGCACGCTTACGCTGTGTACCAGACAATGGTGACCGGTGGTTTTAGCCCCAACACAGGAACATACGAACAGCTCCCCAATAGAGCTTGACATTTTACACAGCTAATACAAGTAGAGCTCTACACTAAGTGAAGCTTTATGTCCATGTTAAGTGTACAAAAGATAACGTTGTGTAAATGCCATATTGTTTTGTTTGTTTACATGATGATGATGTGTTCTTTAAGGCCAACAACATTTTCACATAATTTATTCCTTCTGCATTATGGGAGCTCGTGAGACAAAAGTTTGCTCGCGGAGGAAATGGAATACTGAAATACCTAGAAACGTCAGGTTGTGATATATAACAATGTCTTTCAAAATGATTTACAATCTGAACCAAAATACTAGATCTAGATGCGATCTTCCGTGACTCTTGAGGATGAGGATTAGGGGCTAGTTTGATGAGCTCGGCTCATCGTGGTTTGCTTCGGCTTGGCTTGGTTCTGGTTTTGGTTCAGTTTCTGATGGAGTAGGTTCCGTGGACTGAACAGGCTTCTTGAATTGAACCAAGATCATGGTCATGTTATCGCAGCCTTCACCACCTGCGGTGTTTGGAGCCAGACATCTATCGAGAACTTTTTCACAAACCACCGAGAGTTTGGTCTCCTGGATGTTACCAATCAAAGAAAGAAACTGTAGAAATCCAGAAAAGGAAAGACTGGAAAAAAACTGTAATCCAAACGAAGACAAATCAAGTTAGCTTACTGAATTCAATTGTTCATGTATGAAATCAACGAGTTGTTGGCTTGTCATGCAATCCCTACAGATATGAGATGAACCAAGACAGGTGTATCAATATCACTATCAAGAAATGAACTTGTTTGGAGAACAAGATCAACACTTTTTCAAATTGACTTTTACCAAATTCCATCGCAGGCAAGAACAAGGAAATCATCATCATCGCAGAGTTCGACCTGATGAGAAAAACTAAAATTGTTATAGAAGATGTTTCAGGAAAAAGAGAAGCGGCATTAGACCACTTACAGTGTTTACATCTGGACTGGCGGTAACGATTTGCTTTTCAGATGACAAAAACTTATTCTGCTTGAATTCCATGTCACCTGTAAAGAGACAAAGAGTATCTTCAATCAGAGATTGCATGTAAACAAGTTGCAGTGTGTGAAGAAGAGGTTACCGATAGCTCTTGCTAGATTCAAGCTTCCGTTGACTCGCCCAGCATGAATAAAGCCACCAGCTTTCAATATCCTTTCTTTCTCAGCTTCAAGATCTGGTTTGTGATCTCTAGAAAGATTGTAAGCCTGTAGACAGACACACACACACATTTTTTAACAGAAAAATTAAGACGCCTAATCAAAACACTTCAAATTGCCTAACAAAATATTTACCTGACCCTTTCTGGATATCACACAACGTGAGTCACCGGCATTAGCAACAAATAGCTGCTTGTTTCTTATAACAGCTACACATGCTGTGCTCCCAGAATTAGGTCCAGGAAAATCAGAATGAGGACCCTGTTTTGAAAACGAAAGCACAAGTCTTAGATCTAACTTTACTCTTACTTGTGACAGAAAAAAGTGAGGCTGAAAAATAGCAGGTAAGGAAGATTTACTTCTTCAAAAGCCCAAGCATCGGGTTTATTAGCGTTGTCCCCGCTTCTTGGTGACCATATCAACCCTTCAATCATTCCACTGAACTTATTGATTTTGTCACCGAGTACTGCTAACTCTCGCCATCCTCTTTGTCCTTGCATCATCTCATCCATTCTACAATAACCACAGCGACAAGAGCAAACATTTTTATGCAGAAATTCAAAGAAAAACTGACTCTTGTTGCTCTTAAACTTAGTTGGTATATATATATATATATTAACTTATAAAGAGACCAAGACGATAATGTTACCTGAAAAATGCCTTTTGAAGAGAAGTGCCTACGTCTCCAGCTGCATATGCCTCATTACTGAGAACCTGCTGGTGTAGATACTTGGCGCAGAACTTTGAAACAACTTTACCTACAACACTAGCGAAACATTATTTGATATTCCTCATGAATCACAAGAACAAGAACCATCCGTCTTCAAGCTTTAGCTGGCTTGAGCTCTAAATACAAGTTTTTAGAACCAGAGAATTCGCCACAAATGTTACTTTTTTACCTCCATGACCATCATAGACACCCAAGAAGGAAGTGTTATCATCGAGATCAAGAATAGCAGCATGCTACCAAAGTTAAAAAGCCATTTGTTTGAATCAGTAAGGAAACAAAATCTGCGTAAAAAAGGAAAGATTTCAACATTTTGATATTTACTCACAGCATCTTCCATGGACGCACGCCAACCTTGCATAGAGGATAAACCATATCTGAGTTTATGATTTTCCCCATCTTCTGAGAATTTATCTGTCTTCGGAGAACTAAGGTATATACCCATCTCTCTTTCTGCAAAGGAAAAATCAGACATTTCTTCATGAAATCAAGAAACGATTCTTGCTCGAGAATAAAAAACTCAAGATCACCCAAATTTGATCAGAATCTTAAAACAATCTAAAATTTCCGAGCTAAGAGATGAAAATCAAAAGAGAATTTTGACAATGGACCAGTGATCTCAATTTTTAAGAGCTAATTAAGAACTCAATCTACAAACAGAAATCGAACCAAAACAAAGAGCTTTTGAATCGATTAGAGTTAAAACACTAGAGTGTAACATACCTAGATTTTGATAATCAGCAAAAGAAGCACGTGATGAGCCTGTGCGGGAAGATTGGTTTCTCACAACTCTGGCCTGGTAAAGGCAGGACCTTTGGTAGGAGAACAAAATCGATCGGAGTGATTAGAGGATGAAGAAGAAGAATAAAGTTTTGATTTTGGGATCAAATTCAGATTGTATCCTCCCCAAATATTAAATTGAGGAAAAGTCTATTTTTGTTTTTCCTTGAAAAGTTCTTGAGAGTCTTGTTTCTTTCTTCCTTACTCGCCACCACAACACACCCACACGGCCTATTTTTTACTTAACACTAATACAATAATGTATTACTTGACTTCTCTTCATGATACGGTGGATTATTGGATTGGCCTTAACTTAATTAGCTGTATTTCTTCCAGTTTAGATTGATATCTCAATCACAGATGTCTTGTGTGTTCGTTAAATTAGTTGTAAGATTATATATATGTTTGCATTATGTAACATGTCAAAGTTTCCTAAAATTTCAGTTGTATGAACGGTAACTTACTATTTCCTTCACACAAGGGTCCCAACGAGACATGTGCAAGCAATAAATGCAAACCACACAAGGAAGACACAACTACCACGAAAAGAATGCAAATCTTTTGATTATACTCTGTAGAGTATTCAAGACTATATTCAAGACTATTGGTAATTTGGTATCATATATCCCGAAACCACTTTGCAGTCAGTCAACTACTGCTTCACAACTCATTGCGACTTAACCCTGCACCCGAAAATTTTGATCAACAAACTCGGGTTAGATAACCTTTAGAAAAATATATTTCATAATGCACAAAAAAAGGATGATGATTCGTGGATCCGTACCTCGCATCTAATAATCTAAACACGAGTTCTATTCCAAACACTCTCCTCTGACTCTATATCAGGGATAGACCCTAGCTAATCTTCTCCCGGATATCCCAACTTGTCCTAGGAGACGATCTCTTTTAAACTCTCTTTATACAAGTCATCAAACCAGCAGTTTGACTATGTCTCGCCTTTTGACCTAGCCTTTAATAAATTACCTTTCTCCGTTTGGTTCCATATTCTTCAACCAAATTCTTGGTTCCATGGTCAAGTTTTAAAGACTCTACTAAGCACTCACAAAGTTTGTATGAATTGCCTATTTGAAACTGCGTTGCATGAGAAGCTTTGACTAGTCTTCACCAAATCCATAGCTTTTGCACCGCTCAGCTTTTCCAGTTTATTTGTCAATACCATTTTATTTCTTTTCAGTTTTTGTGAATATAATATCGAAGACGTGTTTATACTAGGACCGCGTGATATGGAATTTTTGTGTGAGTTAAAGTTGTAGATATGTATTTTTAAAATTTCTTAGTGAAGCATGATATAAATGATGCTTCTAAGCCTTATTTTTTTATTAGCTCTCAGTTTCCCTTAGAACGTGTAACACTTTTGTATAAATAAAGAGTAGAACGAAACAGCTCTTTGTAGATATTCTGTTTCTTTAATGGCTTCCTCTTACGCATCATTCTCATCGATCTTTAATGGTTTTGTGGTGGCAACCCCACCTCCAAATTCTTCAGCTTTTCGCGTCCCTTCATTGAAAATCTCCAAGGGAACATCAAATTCTCGGAATCTGAGAAATGGGGTGTCCCTGAAATCTTCGAAAAATAATGGGGTTTCACTCAAATCTAGAAATTTCAGTGTTTATGCAAGAGCTGCTGCAGAGCAGACTGTTCACGAGTTCACTGTAAAGGTATGTTTCTGTTTCTTTTGCTATCTGAATAAGAAGAATAGGTTTTTGTTTCTAATTTGTTAGCTTTTATATCGAAATGCAATATGATTTTCCATATTCTCACTGAAGACATAATTATGGAAAACATCCTCGTAGCTAAAATCTAATTAAAACTGGAGACATAATTGTGTTTTTTTTTTTTTTTTTTTTTTTTTAATGATAATAAATGAGACAGGACATAGATGGGAAAGATGTTTCTCTGGACAAATTCAAAGGAAAACCTCTGTTGATCGTTAACGTCGCTTCAAGATGGTTGGTAATTGTTTCTTTGTTTCTTCGAATTTTATTTGATAATGAGATTTTTGCATCTGAAATTTAAAAAAAAAAAAAAAAAAAGATTTATTATTTTACTGTCACAGTGGTTTGACATCATCAAATTACTCAGAGCTTTCACATCTGTACGAAAAATACAAGAACCAAGGTGAGCATTTTATAATAAGCTTTTTACATTATTATCCCATTGAATAGGTTACACATCGATCGTGACCTTTCTCATTTCATTTCTAGGATTTGAGATTCTAGCTTTCCCTTGCAATCAATTTGGAGGTCAAGAACCTGGATCAAACCCTGAGATCAAGCAATTTGCTTGTACACGATTCAAAGCGGAGTTCCCTATATTCGATAAGGTATGCACTATGCAGAAACAGAATCTCTCATTTTTGCAGAAGAGAGAGACATTGAATCTTTGATAAGTTGTGTTGTTCGTTATACCTATAGGTTGATGTTAATGGACCAAGTACAGCTCCAATCTACAAGTTCTTGAAATCTAATGCTGGTGGGTTCTTGGGTGATATCATCAAATGGAACTTTGAGAAATTCTTGGTTGATAAAAAGGGCAAAGTCGTCGAGAGGTACCCTCCCACGACTTCTCCTTTTCAAATCGAGGTACCAATTCAAACTCTTGTTCCATCTTAGATCTTGGTTCAGTTATTTACGGTTTGGTTCTCGGTTTATGTCGTGAACCAAACCAGTTGGACTATTCTAATGTACATAGAGAACCGTAGATTTAAGCCATATCATGATGGTTATATTTAATGCTAACAATCTTTTTTGTTTTGAGATGTTGCAGAAGGACATCCAGAAGTTGCTTGCGGCTTAAATCTACGGTTCACTACACAAATTCCCCGGTTATTGTTCGCATACCAGAAATTCAGATAAAACATGTAAACCTTTCTTCTTCACAGAAATGACATTATATGATTGCATTAACATAATGTTCAATAACCGTTGTATATAAACATCACACCAGTGCCTTTAGGGTTCGGACTTCATAGACATCCGATTATTACGATATTTACAAAAACACACGCACACACAAACATATTCGTGGATAAGTCCGAAATTAGAGTGCTTAATTATAAGATTAACGTTGGCGTCGAGAAGAAGATTGTTTCCTTGACTGTGGCAGAAACCTATGGCGGAGATAAATCGGTCTAGATACCTGTGAGGATCGACGAGATACTCGAGGAGGAGGATCTCGTCTCCGTTGAGTCTTACTAAGAAGTGGCCGTGGCCTTTGACATACTCCTCCGAGAAGAAAATCTTCTTCTTCATCTTCTTTGAAGAGGTGGACCAAATCTGAGAAGGTCTCTGGTTTGGTAGGCTCAACGACAGGGCAGACGATGAAAGAAAAGGCGGCGATTAACTTCTCTTCCAGCTCCAACATCATGCGTTGATATCTCGCCGCCCGGTCGTCTTGTGAGATGGATATGATTGCCACGTCGCCATCGACGGTCGAGATCTCTCTGAGACCGATCAACGGAAATTCTGGGATCTCATATTTCTCTAACCGGACAAGACTCTCGCTCGACTCCTCCATGTTTTTCTTTTGTCAGTTTTTTTTTTCTTTCTGAAAGAGTGCTTTGTAAGACTATATATATACTACGAAGGTTTTTCTTGTTTTAAAGAGTAAATTCTTGTATTTACCTTTATAATTGTCTCCATCACCTCAAGATTTTAAAAATTACGAAGACTCGTCAATATAATTTGAAAAAGTTAAAAAACTAAAATTTTATTAAAATATGTCGACAGGACAAAACAAAACCTATAACTTTGGTAGAACACACAGAGTACACGCGAATTCAAAAGATATTTTAGTCAAATTGCGAAAAATTCTTTTTGCTATTAAACTATTTTGCCACTATGATTACTTAATTATGTTCTTATGGTTATATAGCAAATTCACCTTGATTATTAAAACAAACAATAGGCTACATATAATGACTATGGTGTATGCTTAGGAACCAATCCTAGACACTAAGGTTTGAATACTCCCTTTTTTATGGGGTTAAGATATTAACCAAAAACGTTTTCAAAATAAATTCACATATAAACATAAATACATATACAAAAAATGTGTTTGAAAGAAGTGCATCTATAAGTCTTTTTTTTTTTTTTTTTAATAACATATGTGCATCTATAAGTCTATAACGATATTTGGTTAAGTACTGTACCACAAATTATTTTTAAAACACGTTCCGTGATATGTCTGCCCTAAACCGGCTCTCGTTCCTAGGATCCCTTTTTGATGACAGCGATAAAGTCGATAAAACGGTTAGTACGGCTGACCATTGGTCTTGGTTTAGTTCTTGGTTTAATTATTGGTTCCGTGGGTTATTCTTAGCTTATCAACAATAAAATTTGGGCTGGATTTTTAGATAACTGCATTTCAATAGAAGTATCCATTATCATGGAAAAAAATATATATCCAAACATCTAATAATCTTAAGGAATCTTAAAACCGTTTTTAAACCGTACAATGACATCATTAATTTGATTTTTGGGAAAAATATAGAAGGTGGCAGCAGTGCTCGGCCACATGAACTAATCGGTTAAAGCCGAAAAAATTAAACAATGCTGATTTTGGATTATTCTTCTGTCTCGGTTTCTAAAAACATCAATTAATATATAATGTTATTGACAAGGCAAAGTCAGACTTCTATACGATAAGCAGCGAGGAGAAGACATTTGTTATGGTATAGTTTACATGTTTTGACTTCTTTGTTATTTCATCCTCCACTTGATATTGATAAAAACTTCTCTGACTTTGGCCGAATCTATAGAGCACGGCAAGCTTACTTTCTCCATACTAATGGAGAGTGGAACATATATCACCAGTTCAATAGGTTCGTTCAAAAAATTTCTCATATATATACCTAAAAATGAAGGTCTACAATGCAAATTTGCATATAATCAATCAAAATTAGGATATGCCGTCAAAAAAAAAAAAATCAAAAGTAGGCTATAATATTTTCCCACCTACGTAAGAAATATTAAAATCTAAAAAACATATTTTAGAGAAAAGAAAAGGAAACTAATATAAGAGGCATACCAAGAAGAGCCAATTGCTAGTATCTGTTTCCTTTGACACAGCTTTTGTTTCGATTGGTAAATACTTCAATTCCTTACATTTGGACATATTCTGGATTCAAATTTCAATTCCAGTTACATGTAAATTATTATAGTATCCCTGCAGTGGACTTGCAGAACAATAATCCCATTCAGATCCTACTAACCATATAATTAATTAGTCAAACAAGGTATAATCGCTGACTCTAAATTAGAACAACCACATATATGTGTCACATGCGACAATTAATTGATAAATCAATGCAATAAAACTCTTAATCAGCATCACAAAAAATTACAAATAGGTTACGGAAAAACACTGCATTGATCTCTATAACTTCACGTGAACATTTGAATCGGGCTGCATCCAAAATACGACAAAGATCATCCAAACCTAAAACAGAATGAACAAATATATCATAAGGTCGCTCACAAGCCCGCGCGTAACATAAAATAGCCCTACGATCAAGACACACGATTGTTACGCCATTGTACAATCTGGAAACTAACCAAGTTATAATATGGAGTACACTCACGGATCGTCCTTGTTCACACAAGAACCATTGATGACACCTTACAAAAGTTATGTTCAGCCTGATTTTGTCTTCCTAGCTCAACAAACTGCACATCTGATTCTTACTTTCCATATGTAAACTGCAAAAAACAAAAACCTTGGTGACATCTTATAAAATTAATGTAATGCAATACATAAGTGCTCTGCAAGCCAAATTCCATATACATGTTTCTTATGATGTCATGAGACATTTTCCATCCTACTCATTTCATTTTAGACAAATTTGAGAAACTCAACCTCAACCTTTTCCATGCCACTTGAGGTTAACCAATAAACGGTCAATGGTGACACCTTTCACAAGTATCGAGAAAGTACTATCTTTCTCTTGAAAAAATTAAAAACCAAATTGGACCAATGATAGCATGAACATACCTAACTTTGCGTGTCATATGGCTTCTTTGGTTTGAAAACATGGGAACAAAGGAGAAAACATGGCAAAAAGCAAGAACAACACAATGCATGACGAGATATCTACCAATACAAGAGACACAATGGACTTTAGATGTTTTAATGAATTGTAGAAAATTTATGAGCTCTTCACTCGATAGAAAATCCTAAGAATTTTTTTCTATCCCTGCCATAAATATATATGAATATAATCAAAATGAAAACTTTGAAGTGTTTTGGCATAATTAAAGAAAAAGAAATTGGAAGTCATTTAAGGGAGAAAAAATCATGTTTGATCATCTTTGCAATCTAGTGATGAAACAAACATAAAGCACATCAGGTACTGTAAATTCCTTCTTTGCAAGTGGATTTACAAATCGCTTCCTAGATCCAAATTTACTTATCAGGTTCAAAATTACTAGAAGATTCTGGAAAAAAATTCAAACAAACTAAAAATATAAAAGTCATTTTGAGGATTGGATGCAAAGAACATGTTCTTAAATCAAGAAACAAACCCAAAGAACATGTTCTAAAATCAAGAAACAAACCCACAAGAATATTCTCGCAAGATTCACAACGTGATCACATGGAATCAATGATATATAAATCAGATACCATTTATATGTTGTACAACACACATTAAGTTATGTATAATAGCCTAAATTAGAAACATAATTATATAAATGGAATCAAAATGTACGAGCATACAATATAAATAATCTCTACAACAAACGACTAACCAATAGCAATTCGAAGATCATGAACAGTACTCTTGCAAGATCCATGACTATACACAGATATGATCATATGAAGCAAATAATAAATCTACATATAAATATGAATCAATAGTCGAAATAACGGATTAAAGGGGCTATGGAGAAACGAGAAAAAAGGGAAAAGATAACTATATAATATTAACATCGATCGAGGACATTAAGGATTCAAAAGAGTTAGGACCAGCCTAAGGAAAAACTAGGTTAACGTTAATGGTCCCATGTTAATCTCACTTAACCACGCCTTAAACTCATAGATTAGGCTTTCGATACTAATGATGTCATAAAATATAAAGTTCAACAAAGGAAAAAAAAAAAAGCAAACTCGCATGCAATTGGAAACCAAATCAATGGGAAAACTTCATATAGATATCAGATCGTATCTAATTACCTTTGGAGAGATGAAGAACTCTGGAGAGAGAACGTGTGTGTGTGAGAGAGAGAGAGAGAGAAAGAGAGAGAGAGAGATGGGAACACAATTAGAAGAAGAAAACGTGAACGGACCGAAGTGAATCGGCGCCGGAATCTGACAGATAGAGCAGTGAGCACGCAAGAGAAGCAAATGCATCGAACATGCAAAGTGCCTTTGTGTGCTCACTCTCTTCTGTCAGTTTCTATGCGTTTCTCCTAAAATTTGTCCTAAAACTCATTCATGACCCTAACCTTACCGACACAAATTCTGTGATTAAAGATCGAACAGATGAAAGATGATTGAGAAGGATGAGACTTTGAAGCTGTTGAGTTAGATCTGAGGCTTTAGGTTAAGCAAAACCAGAGAGAATATTTATAATCGAAGGAGAAGAGGAAAGTTATTAATTTTTAGATACGCTTTTGGAAAACAAATCTAGGGTTTTGACCAAATCGAAAGAAAGAAAAACAATTACCAAAAAAGAAAGAACAAAAGGCAGAGAGATATTCGGGGAGGAGGATTAGATTTAGAGGAGAGGAGAAGGAAGAATCTGTTAAAGAAGGAAACAAAAAACCTTATCTCTCTCTGTCCCTCACTCTCTTCAAGAAGAGCCTTATCTCTGTTTTTTTTTTTTGGGCTTTTGTCTGTTTCTTCTCTCTCTCCCTCTTACATGCAATGGGACAGATGTCTGAAGAGAGAGACCTTTGAATGGAACGGATTGGATTCAACAGTACAATTGCAGTTTATAGTGGTCAATCTCATAACCTATAAACGGCAACGACAAGCCTAAGAAAATGATCTTGAGTTTTGAGAATGAATTTTGGTTTTTCACGATGTGAGGTAAGGATTATTTTTTGGGAATCAGCTCTCCTTATTATTATAATGATTTACCTTTTTCAATTTATTACTGGACAAAAACAGAAACAAAAATCTTAATCAAATACTTCTACTACTACTAGTGGACAGCAAATAAACACGCAAACAGAATAAAGTATACTAATTGATTTTAAACTGACAAATACAAATTATAATTATTTTTTGTTTAACTCTTTCTATTTGGATTTTTTAATACTGAACAAAATAAACAGGGATATGCACTATGATATATGGTTATATTACGGTTCAATTTTTCGGTTTCCAGTTTTATCGATTCACAAAAACTGAGACATTAAAATTCATTTGTAATTTGATTCGATTTAATAAAATCTATGTTTAAAATGGTTCAGTTTTTTGTTCTAGTTAAAAAATTAACTTAAAGGTATATCAAAATGATGATTTAATTTATATTATAGAATTATTCTTATGTAAAATATGTATATTTAATTTAAATATAAAAGTTTGGTTGGATTTGGATACATGAAAATCTATTTTGCTTCATTTGTGATATTATTTGGTGTTGCAAGAAATATTTAATTGATAAAATGTCGATAGTAACTTTCATCTTAAATTTGAAAGAATTTATTCTGCTCGACACGTGTTAATGAAATAAGGAGTCAGGCAAACACTCCAATTATTTCGCTCGTTTTATTACCTTCTGAGATACCGTATCGTTTTTCATTGGTGCCAAATGCTGAAAAACAGAGAAAAACTGCAAGATGGAATAAGCTGAATATGTATAGAATATATCGATCAATATATTAACGTTTTTCATCCACCCATAAAGCAAATATTTTTAAAAATGAAATAATACCATGCATAAAGAAAAGATACATCCCCCCGAAAACATTTACTCGCACAACAAGATTTTGTTCTAAGAAGATGGTTAGAGAATCCTTGTGCTGATCTTGTAACACCACGAATGTGGACTGCCCTCCTGTGTAGTCCATTCAGTATAGATAAAAATAAATCAAAATTTGAAAATATGACAGAGTTAAATTCATATAACGATTTTCTTTACATGTTAACATAACATATATGAAAAATGTAACTTTTTTTTTTATAAGTTTGTATATTATGCATTTTGTGAGATGTTAGACCATCTCTAATGTATTATCTATGTAATAGATAAACTCTATAATAGACTTAGTTTTTACTCCAATGTATTCCTCTAATTTTTCCTCTAAAAAAGAATATTCCAAATAGATTCTATTTTCATTTTAGTATTAATACTTTTTATTTATAAAAGTTGCAAATTAACCTATTTACTTTAACTTTTGCAAAACTTTCATAACCTTATGATATTATTTAAATTAAATATGTATTATAAAAATATATTACATCATATAATTTCTCTTTTGCAAGTAATAGTCTCAAATTTTAAAATATATATTTATACCAAATCTCTAAAATCAACACAGAATAGTATAATTGGTCGAATATTTAACTTCATAATCAATTACCCTATTAATTAAATAGAAGTTATATGAATATTTTAAAAAGTAATTATAATTAATAAATGCTAAGTTATAGTTATAAAAATTTAAAACTTAAAGAATCATTCTGAAAATTACAAAGTTCAACTTTAAAATAAAAGAAGAAAATATATTTTTTATTTATTTTGGTTCTAATTATAAAATTTAAAACTTTAAAATAATATTAATAATTAAGAAAAATATTTATTTGATTTATTTTAATCATAATAATAAAAATTAAAAGTTCAAAAATTATTTTGCAAATAAAAATGTTCACTCTATTATAGAAGAAGATATAGAGGTTCTCTATATATTAAAAAAAATAGCAGTATTTATTTTAGAGGTGAATATAAAAATAGGTTAGAGTAAATTTTATTTAAAAAAAATTATTTTGCAAATAAAAGATGTTCAACTCTATTATAGAGAAAGAAATAGAATTTTTCTATATATATAAAGAAAAAATTGTAATATTTATTTTAGAGGTAAATATAAAACTGGGTTAGAGTAAATTTTATTTTAAAATAAAATTTAAAGGAAAAAATATAGAAAAATCGGAGATATTCTTAGAGAATTAAGAAAAAGGAAATTGTGAAGGGAAAAATATACTGTATTTTTAAAAAACGCGTGAAAGCTGAAAAAGGGTAAGAACTTTTTTGTGTGTTGACCTAAGACTGTCCAGATTCATTGCTTCCCGATGACAGAGAAGAACATAACGACTATTTCCATAAGTCATAATATGATATGTTGTTATTTTTTCTCCATCTATAAAAAACGAAGCTATATAAGACATGTCACATGTATATATAATTACGAAAAGATGTTTCCTCTCGGATTTTTAATTAGAAATGGCGTATACTATCTATCCAAATTGTTTAATGATGATAAATATTATGTTAGCATAGCCGATTTTCATTCGTACTTTTTGGATTAGCCGGATCTTTTTTTTTGAATATTCATTATTATTGTTATATTTATTCTGATATTCGATTCTATTTGTAAATATTAAAATAAAAATAGTTTAAAAAATAGGTTTACTTTCATGGAATATGCAAAATTTTCATATGTTGAGAAAAATTGAAATATATTTTCTAAATTAAATTTTATTACATACAGTGTAATTTTGACGCGCTGAAATTTATTAACAAAATATCTTTTAACTATATATAACTATTTAAACATCTATGATTTTCTGGATAAACGATATAAACTCATGCTTGTTTGTGTATTATAATAAATATAATTTTATCGTAAACTTTATATATGTATATATATCTATATAAAGATAAATAGACATATAGAAATTAATATATTTATAACAAAGCATTAATATCTAAAAAAATTGTTTTTATGATTAACAAGCAAAATCGAAATACAAATTTTGAAGTAAATATTACAAGATATTTTGATTTAGTTTTTATTTTCTATTTTTTGAAAAGTTTTAAATATTTTAACAATATTTATGGACTATATTGGATATCAAAATTTTAAATTATGATTATACCATCTATCAAAACAATAAATAACATATACAATTGAAAAAAATACTAAACTGAAAAAGCAAAGCAGTTCACATGCATTAAAAAATAATATTTCTTCTGTTTTTTAATACTCGATGTTTAAGGATTTTGCACACCAATTAAGAAATTATTTAATTTTTATTTATTTCTAAACTAAAACATCATTTATTATTTATCTAAACACGATTCAACCAATAATAAAACAATATGCAGAATATAAATCATCAAAACTAATAAAAAAATAATTAATTTTGTATTAAAAATTACAAACATCATATAATTTTTAAAACAAATTCTTTTAAAACATCAAATAAAAAAACGGAATGAGTAAGATATTTTCTCGGCGTCTAATGTCTACCCTAATACAAACAAAAAAAATATTTTATGTTATATTTATTTTTGGATTTAACCAGTTCAAAAGTTATTTTGTTCGCAAAATGAATTTTCATTTTTTTTTTTCGTTTAAATTTGGTACCGAGTATGTTAGCATTTACTTATTTTTCCACTCGGCCTATCCTATGAATAGGGGGAAATGAAATATGGGATCATGGACCACATGTATCCCATTCACCAATATTACATATATAATTTTTTATACGCATACAATAATGTTTATTTCAGTTTGTTAATGTCTAGATCTTGTTTTAATTAAACCTCTAGTTTGCTACTTTTTCTTTTCCTGAAAAAAAATGAAAGAAATATGTATAACTTGCAATTTTATGCGCAAAACAATAATAAAAACCTATCGAAGTCCTCAGATCTAGTGGCCTAAGATCCTTATTGCAAGGCTGTGGATCGATGTATGACTAATGTAAGTGGAATATTCCTTAAATATGGGAAGCAAACATTAGGTATCCTTATAGGAATCTCCGAGCATTTCGTAAATCATTCATATGCGTAACAAAGTCTTTTTTTTTTGTGCAAAAAAAGAAAAAAAAAACCTTTATTAAATTAAATTAAAAAAATAAAGTTGGAAAATTAGTCTATTTTAATGTTCAAAAAATCGCTACGCGGTAGTTAGATGTTCAGTAAGGACCTAGCGCCTAAATCGATTAATCGAGGCCTAGACGTTAGTAAACTATTTACTTATTTTCATGAATTTATGATAAAACATCATCTATAAAATATAGAATTCTAAAAATGTTACTTATTTGAACATGTTATATATATTTACATCTAATTTATATGAAAAATAAATTAGTATAGTTCCAATAAATAAAAATTTTAGGACTAAGTTAATCTTAATTTACAATTTTAATAATTAAGCATCTTTTTATATATATTTATTTAACTTTTTCACTTATTCAAAATGATGTCAAACTTTAAAAAAAAACAAAAGAAAAACCAAATATTAAATCGGTCGATTTGACCGATTTGATAGATTACTACCGATTTGGAACGTTTAAATCAATAAACCGATTTGATTCACCGATTTTCCTAAAATCGGAATGCCTAGAAGCTCATAAATGCCTAGACAAATACCTAACCGCCGCTTAAATCGATTTTTTGAACCATGATCTCTTTGAGTATACAAGACTACTACACAACTCCCAAGTCACAAAGACTTCTACTTTGCCCCATATTTCAAAGTTATTTGGTATGGTAACATTTAAAAAAACAAAAATTAATTTGTAAACTAGCAACTTCTTGAAGTTACTTTACTGGAGGTACAACTTACCGATTTACCAAGTATCGGTGGACATACATTAGAAATCTTTGAAACGATTATCTTGTCCAATGTTAAATCCTAAACCAGGATTACGAATAGCACAAATACATATATAAAGCCAAATTTAAATTATGATTTAGGAAGATAACAGGCCTAATATTAGGAATGAGTTTCCTTTTTACTCTACCCAACTATTCTCTGCAAACCTCCATAGAGAGATAGATGACAGAAAAACGTGGTCAAAAAATAAAATAAAATAAAATAACCAAAGCCACCTTATGCATCCACCTTAACACTACATAACGCTGAAATCAAACCTAAGTAAATAAAAAACCACCACCACTACGCTTCTTGTCTTAAAAACAATTCTACACTTCTACTGCCCAAGAGGACTTCAATTCCCACCATTTTACGGCCACCGCAACCACTTTACGCTATGCTTTCCACCTTAAATTACATAACCATAATTCAAAAGAGAAAAGAGCGGAAGCCTTTTCCTAAGGCCAGAGACTCATCGCTTCCTCTTCTTACCGGACTTTGTCTGACTTCCCTGCGACTTGCCTAATTTCCCTTTAGCTGCTGCTTGTGGCGCCTTGGGTGTCTCTTCAGATTCCGACTCCGCATCACTCTCTTTGGCCTTGGAGGCAGGTGTAGATGCAGAAACAGATTTTGCTTTGCCCTTCCCTGTTCTGCTTTTGGCGGGTGCAGATTTTGCAGGTCCCGACTTGGACTTTGAAGTTGTTGTAGTCTTGGACGGCTCTTCCTTTTTCTTGGATGAAGCTTTGGGTGTGCCAGAGGCTCCTTGGTCCTTTGATTTTCCAGATTTTGATACGCTGCTTATATCTTTCTTCGACTTGCTGCTTCCTGATTTACCAATGGTTTTGGGGGTTTCTTCTTCCTCGCTCGACTCTTCAGAGCTATCCTCTTCTTCTCTGTTAGCTTCCTTTGAATCCTTTGGTTTGCTCCCTGTTTTGTCATCCTGGGACTTCTTGCCGGACTTGGAAGCAGGAGCAGCTTTAGACTTGCTTGATCCAGCTCCACCACCCCTGAATACATCAGAAGCACAATATTACTTATTAGTATGAATTTCTCTAGAGACTTCAACACTTGTTAACTATTTGCTTTCAGTTTCATATACTTTTTGGCTGATGAGTCCATCTTTGATTGCTTGCCTGTCTTAGCTTTCTTCCTCAGAGGCCTGCATGAAAAACTACTAAGCTTGGTCATCACAAGAATGGCAAAAGTTCATCTCATTTACAACATTTCATCACATCTAGCTATTCCTTCCAGTGCCACATAAACAATGGAACTAGAGAAGTAACACGTACGCTGTAGAGGCTTCTTCATCTTGACCCGTTTCTTCATCTTGACCCGTCTGATCAGCAGCTTCTTCATCCTGCTGACAGAAAGTGTACGTTACAGCAATGCAAAGAACAAAAAAAAGACAGAGATGGATGAAATATAATGCCCACCTGTGACGATTCTGATTCATTCAGAAAAATCCACTTCTGTTTCTTAAGATTCAAGATTTCTTGATCCCCATCATCATAGCAAACCTGAAAACGAACATAGCAACAGCATACAACAATTAAAATACCATAAAATGGCCTGAAACAAATATGTATAGCTTAGGAGAACATTCAAGAGGCTAATGGTTGACCACAAACAAATGAGGCGAACCAAAATAGTTATCTGAGTAGACAGATTAAATTGTGCTTACCAGATGTTTTTTCTTAGCAGAATCATATGAATTAACCACACCTTTATAATACCTGCGGTAAAAAATTCATTACTCATTTGCAAGCGTGGACAACAACAAAATTACACTATCCAAGGTGTTAGTTCCAGATTCAGCTGTCTAAAGGAATAAAACATAGAACAGAGGAAAAGGAAATCGCCATTGTGTAAATCAAATATAATTCCTTAGAATAAAATACAAAATGCTTACGCTTGATCCATAGGCCACCAGACTTTGACTCTCGATCCAACTAAATTTTCATCATGATTTTGGAGATCAGATGCCTGCCAAGGAATTGATTCAGTATGAAAAAGTAAAACTCCTACAGAGCACATGAAACCAGTACAAATAAAGGATAAAACAAAAATACAAAAGCTGTGGGGGAACAGATAGATACATACCTTCCCTAGGTCTAAACTTCGTTTTCTCTTTGTGTTTGTATTAGGACTTTCTTCTACCGTTTGCTTCGCTTCTTTCTTTGATTTTGAGGCTAGCTTTCCAGAGGAAACAGCTGGCTGAAAACACAATTAAAGTATATCGGTAACAGTACAAGGACAGGGAAGTCAGATAGGTATCAAATAAATACAGGTCAGGGAACTACTCACTTTTTCATTATCACCAGATGAAGTGTGTAATGACTCCTCATCAATGGCTTTCCCACGTCCTGGCTTTTTCTTTTCCCCTTTTGGCTTTGTGGATTCTTGTGCATTATCACTCCCACCTGCCTTTTTCTCTGACTGCTTGGCTGCTTTTGTCTCAGAGGTGCTTTTCTTTGAAGGAGGAACAGTAGGCTTTGTTTTACTTGAAGAAGCAACCTTCTTTCCAGACTTTTTTGTCACTTGAGTTTCAGAAGTGTTTGGTTCTTCAGAATCTTCTTCGGTAGCAATAGAAGCAGAAGGTTTGACCTCCTTTGTCGAGCTCTCCTTTTTCTTCTGGTTTGCAGTCTTCGTGGGGTGGCTTTGCTCAAGGAGTTCCACAGCCCTTGTTGGAGAACCGACATCGGCAGTTTCATGTGCTGATGTCTTAGATGGTAAAGCTTGCACACTTATTTTCTTTTCAATCTCAGAAGAAGTGGCTGCGTTAACAGATGAATCATCAGGAGGCGAAGTTAACACATCCTTGCTGTCCAGGAGTGCTGCAGGTTCAGTCTCCTCTTTGATATCTAAATTTTTGGATGAATCTGCCTGTTTGACAGAACTGGATTGGTTTTCTTTTTCCTTAATTTGATGTTCAACATCAGGCTTCTCTTCAGAAGTGTTATCCAAGTCAGTGTTGCTAGGATTATCGAGTTGTTGCGGCTCATCTTTGGCACTCGTATCGTATTGCTTCTTTGCGGAATCAGTATCAACCGAAGAATCATTCTGTTGCGCAACACCATTGCTAACTCCAGACTTACCAGATTCATCCTTAGGTGCATCAGTTCGCTCAAGGGTAGAAATTTCTGCTGCCTTCTGTTTATCCTGTTTTGATTGGAACATAAAAATCAATTAACAATCTACTCAAGCGAAAAGAAGAAAGGCATCTATCCTTTATATACAAATCAACAAATTTCAGGGTTCAATGCTGATTTAAGAAAGAAGAAACATGCCTCTACTTCCACTTCCCTTGTTATATGACCTTGACTATCCTGCGGAGGAAAAAAATGGAAGAACAGTATAAGAGCTAATGTAACTGGAAGACCTGCATAATCACCAAAAGTTGAAGCAGAGCGACAGGAAAACATGTGAGAAATAAAGGCTTACTTCTTTTTCATTTGCAACAACTTGGTCCTGCTGCAAAGCACTGAATGTCCCTTCACATATTGAAGCCACTATGTTACTATACTTATCTAAAGGGACACCCGATGATTTCACTGCTTCAGTCAGATAAGTTTTGAGCTTGCTAGCACAGTTACTGAGAACTTGTTCTGCCAACCTCCGTGATACTTGGGAAATCTGATGATAAGATGAAAGAGTTAACAAAAGAGCATTGGTTGCTGATATAAATTTAGTAAGACCATCCATGTATTACCTCATCATCCTTTTTAACATAATGTAGAATTGGTGAAAGCATCTCTGAAGGTATATCCTCGCTTTCTTCTAAAACAAGGGTCATAATGTTCTCCATAGATGAAAATACATTCCCAGAATGATGGTCCCTAAAAAGGAAAACGAATTCAACAGCAGACAAACATTGTTATTGGACGTTGTACAAGCAAACATAAGCAACACGCAATAGACTAGTTGTGAACTTTATTGCGAGTACATAAAGTAAAGTAGCACATCATAGTCCATGGAGAGGCAGAACAACATGAATGAAAATGATATCAAATGAGAACAACAACATCCATAAATCAAATGTGACATAAGGAATTAAAGGAACAACAGGGAATAAACAAGTAGACAATTCCATGTATGTGTATTTTCTGGACTTTACATAACAAGTTAAAAAAAAATTAAGTTTAACTCTAGCATAATGGATATATTAGCTTGTACCTTACAGCTTTCAGGAAACGCTGGAACATCTCAATAAGAAGTGCATCACACTCAAGATCCAACATCACAACACATGATCTGACCTTAGCCACAGTTTCAAGGATTGAGATCCTTTTGGAATAGGAACGACTAGATTTGTCAACTAGATCTTCAAATGATGATACAATTAACTTGAATACTTCCTGCGCATGAATAGAATAAAAGAGTCAGTGACCACCAGGCATAATGCCTATTCCCTCAAGAAAAAATACCAAACAATTACATACCTTCATCTGGTCATCATCATAAGGAGCATCCGGAGCAGTTATTCTTGTAATCTCACTGATACAGGCAGCGACTGCAACTTTCACATCGACGTCCGAATGCTTGAAGAGTTTTCCACCGACTAATGCTTTCATCAATGGAGAGAGTGCATTCTGCATTGAGTCGGGAGGTGACTGTTCAACATCGGACAGGCATAGGAATAGTTTCTGCAGCAAAAAGCATAAGGATCATCAAACTCACGAACTCCAAAATCACAGCATCCCCACCACACACTTGAAACTGGGTTAAAAGTATAAAAGACCATAAAAACTATGGAGAAACTTATACTTCATCATACTTCTAGTACAGATTGATTCACACACTTGCTTACCATCTAAGCGCTATACAGTTCAATGACAACTATCAAAGAACAGATACCGGATATTAAACATAACAACAACAAACAAACTAATCCCCCTGACTCATATTTAACCACCCATCAATGTAAGGAAAATCATTCAGTTGCTAGATGAAACCAATTCAGTAACAAAAACCACATTCGCAAGAGTAGACTTGTTTAGGCACTCTCTGTAAACCAACCAGAATTCAATAACAATGATATCCTTACTAGATGCATGCTTAATCAACGCAGAATGAAGGAGGATATATCAAAATTTTAATTCAAAACTGAGAAAACCACCGTAACCAAGATCTCATATGCAGGAATAAAAAGCATTGTGTGGGTTCACAGAGCAAGAATGAAGGAAACAGCATAAGAGAAACGAGGCAGGACGCACTAGTCAAATCCAAATCCAGAAATCCACACTAAAACACATGCATACACTTAGCATTGCCACGAATCCGAAGAAGAACACCAAGAGAAAACACAAACAAACAAAACGGAATGGTGAAGGAGAGAGCTCACGTCAAGGAGAGAAAGAAGCTCATCGACTGAAGAAGGTGGGTCAACAAGCTTTACCCCAGCTTCCAGAATCTGATTCTCAACCTCTTTATCAGAATCCGACATGACTCCTTCTCCTTCTCTTCTCTCTCTCTCGTTTCGTTCTCGCGTATCTACAATCGAATAGATCTCTCTACAAACCCTAGATTCGGAAACACAGACTTCTCAGCATGAAAAAACTAAAGCCACCATCGATTCCACAAATGGAAAGAGATGAGAAGACAGATTTAGCGAAGAAACAATGAGAAATCTCCCCCCCCAGAGTCACTGAACAACACACGCTAGGGTTTTCTCCCTCTCTCTCTCTCTTTTATTCTTGTTCTCTAACAGTTTACAGAAAACTAAAGGAAAATAACAAAAAGTAAAGAAAAATTCTCAAGACGCGAGAGCCCCCAAGCGCCGTTAAAAATATATATATATAATGTTTTACAAAAATTGGATGTAATTTTAGTGTACGGTGATTTATGAGTTGGTCGTCTTTTTGACGATGTGTTTCTTCATTTAATTTTTTTACAAGTATAGAATTTTATTTCTTCTCTTTCTCTTTTTGGGCTTTTAAAAAAAATAGAATCCAAAAATCAAGGGAATCCAGTATTTGCGATTTTTTTCCTTTAGTTCGGATTTCACCTTAGATTATAAACTCAGGTTAATAGCTCCCACTATTGGCTTTGGAATCCGTTTTTTAAAATATTTTCGAGTATCTTTGGAGAAATTTGTGGCCTTCTTTTTATCAACCAGATATAAAAAATCACATGAATGAAGCATATGAAAATTCAAAAAAAAAAAAAAAAAGTAAGGATCAAATCCTAAATCATAGTATTAAAAGAAAACAATGACCGTTCAAACCGCTTTAGAAGAGTTATAGATTACCAATCATAAAGTATAATGTTGTACAGATATAGAAAATATTATTTCATTAGACCATTATCCAAAAAATGGAAAAATAATTTTAGAATTTGGTAGGATTAAATTTTAATACAATAATGTAACTACTATTATATTCCATTCTATATATGTTAGATTGTTTTTGACCAGATATATGTTCAGTGTTTCAAATCTATCCAACGTTGGAAGTATACATAGAGTTTCTGGAAAGAAACATAGACTATTAAATTCGTCATTAATTGATGGGAGAAACTATGGCGATTCATATTGCTTCAATACGAGATCAAATATAAGAGTCAAAAGTTTTCAAATTAAATAATATGCAAATGATCAAATAACGGAAAAATCTGAATTAGATAAAAAATTTGGTGGAATAAAAATAAACGTGGATCGACCTCGTATATATTGTCTTGCGGTTAAGTGTATCGGATAATTACTCGAACAATCAAGTTGGCGTTGTTGCCAGGGACCAATAGCGTTACCTTCCACTACTTCTTACTGATCTACCATAGTTAATGCAATGGTTAAAAGTTCGATTTACTAAATTAATTATTTTTTGTTTTTAGTTATATATTTAATACGTTTATAGTATATAGTAAATTATTTTTTAAAATATAAAAATTTGACAAATATTTTGTATGGTAAAATAGTGAAATCACGTTTTTATAATATGAAAAATGCATACTATTCATTATCAATATTGTGATAGTTTTAATAGCAAACTACTACTTTTCTTAAACAATTATCCAAAAACGACCAATCACGTTTGAGTTTTGTAGGAGTAGCACTATAATAATATTGTCATTGTTATGTATTCCATGTACATAATAGACATGGAGGGCATCGAGTTTCTCTTCCTTTGTCCTCATCTCTAGTTATTAACACTTGGTTAGTAGACCTCAAGCGTGTCAGCCCAAATAGTTAGGCTGCTCAGAAACCATATGAAACGCTAATGGGCTAATCCAAAGGCAGGCCCAAATCAGATTTACTGGCATTGTCGGAAGCCCAGAAGACAGGCCCAAATTAGAAACAACAATGTCAAAATGATAAAATATTATAAGCATTGGTAGTAGGTGTCGTAGGAAGATATTGTAAGACCACTTTTTCTTGGGGAATAATTGCTTGAGTTCGAATTCCCACGGAAGAAGACAGCGACAAGTTTAAGCAGTTACAGAGACTTATTCCCGTTTCAGATCGAACCACTCTAAGTGTGAATGAGAGGATAATTTGATGTGTCGCTCGCATTGTCCTTTCCGCCTCTCTAATAATTCATACGTTAGTCGAATCGTCAGGGATTGTAGCAGGTTTTCAGTCAAAGAGGATAAATGGGAGAAGTATCATTAATTCATTACTTTACTTAATAAAATCACATTTAGTTTAAGATAAAATGAAAATTTAATAGCGACCGCATTGTGTTGACTACTAAATTGATTTTACAGAATTGGATCAATCATAAAAACAACATTTAACAATATGTTATTCCACAAATTTCATGACCAAAATTAAATTTATCTATGCCATTATATAAGCTAATTGGTTCAAGTTTTTTTCTTTTATTTTACTAATTTTATTTTTATTGGTATTTCTTTCTTTTACCAAAGAGTATCTATCGGGAATTGAAACGGCAATAGATAACTATGTTGTCCATCAGTCCATATACATAGACAGCTAGTGCAGCTTTAAATCATAACATTAGTAGCCGAAGAAGAGTGTTCTCCATAACATTTAAATCATATCAAACTAAAAAAAGTAGACTGCCTTTAATGAAAGCAGTCACACTCCCACATGCCTCCCCACCTTTCATTTATGTTATTAATTATTTAGATGTGTACTTTTTCAAATTTTGACCATCTTAAAAAATATTTTTAGGGTTTTTACAAAGTAAACATCGATGATACCCAGTAATATAACCATTACTCTTTTATAAAGGTAAAAAATATAAACATACTCAAGTTTTTAAGGATTAATACTCATAATAACTCATAACTCATAAGCCAAGAAAAACGAAGATATTTACACCATATAATAAGAGTAAAAAAGCTGATAAAATTGGTAAAGTAAAAGCTAACAAAGTCCATAACTTTATAAAACACCTTTCACACTAAGCCTAGTAGAAGAACAAGTGGGTTTTTTACTTTTAACAAAACCACTAACCAAAAAAAAAAAGAAAGAAAGTAAACTCCACATGAGCAACACAACGACACATCGTACCTTGAGTACTATGCATTATATTAGATTGTGTCTGCACACATTTGTCGCATACCTCAGAAGCTGATGAGATCTGTCGAAGTAACAACACTCTTCTTTGTTTTTATCTCCTCTTGTTAAATCAGGCTCATAGGTGTCTTTCTCTCTATTATTTTTCCCTTCAGTTTTTGTAGGAATGCTTCATGATGACACCTACAAGACGTGATGCTTGATTATTCTATATTCATTAAAAGATGAATTTGAGTAAAATTTTCGCTACAAAACAAAACAAAAATAAACAAACAAATGTAGTTAGATCGACAGATCCAATTTACTCCACGCCGCCACATTGTTTATTCAGGCATACTATATTTTATATTTGAAAAACAGCCATAAGATAATGTCTCAAAAGATTCCAAAACTATTTGGGAAGATATATTTTACAGAGAAAGCAATATAAAAATTAAATACAAACAATGAAAGCAAAAGCAAGAGTGGACCAAGCCATACTTCAAAGGAAGAAAATGACCGACACTATAGTTAAGGAAGAAGGGCAATTCGGTAATTTTAATATTCGGCTATATGAGTGGGGTCTTGAGGAAGTCTAAAAAACTGGTGAAGTGCATGTGGGAGAATAAGTCAATGCCCCTTAATCTTACCCGAATTTACATTTGATGCCACTGTCAGTGAGTGAGAGACAGAGCATCAAGTCAATAAAGCCTTGGGAAGAAAGTTAACAAACTTATCAATGTGACAATCTAATTAATTTAATCTAAATTCAATTAGCAATATCACTAATGATGAAGACTTACAAATTTTCAAAAGGGGAGGCTCTTTGAAGTGGAGCTCAAACTAAGTGACTTGAAATGCTCTGAAGGAACAAAGTCTTGTGGCAAATTAGCTCTCTTCACGATTCTCTTCATATTGCTCTGTAAACTCTGTTGCACTAACTGCTTCACGGCTTTTCTCTCTTCGCTCATCATCATATCACTTTCCTCGTGGTCCAGACCGTTGTCTCTAGTCCCGTAGATCGGTGCGGACAAGGCTCCGCATGATCCGGTACTATCCAAGACTTGCTTCCCTTTGTCTACTCTTAGACACTCTAATATCCTTGACGCTCTCTTTTGTGCCAATGCACTTCCTAAAAGGGTTAACTCGAGCAACGCTGATTCGATTCCCGCCTCAATCATCGCTTGTCGATCTCCGTATCCCTTATGAGCCATCAACATTAGAATGTAAGTCGCCTTTTCTTGGCATCCCGGTGAATCGGTCCAGTTCAGTACATCGACTAAAACCGGGAATGCGTCGCACACTATACTGATTGCTTTTCTTCCTTCTGGGACAGCCACTAGATTGCTCAAGATAGCGAGAATCCTCTCGCTCACTTCCATATCTCCCAATGTGTTCAAGAGATACGTGATCAAATCGGTTTCGAGGATGAATGAAACGTTTGGTTGATAGATTGAGAGGTTGTAGAGAGCTCTCAGGGCGTCTTCTCTCGCTTGTGAGCTGCTTGTTTCGTCCAAATTCTGAAGAGTTTTCACCAGAAAGATAATCGCTCCCGAAGAACCGATGATCGGTTTGTTTGAGTCTAAAGCGCTTAATCCGAGAAAATTGGCGACCACAGCTTCTGCGATTTCTTGATCAGGTGTGTTTGGAGACTCAATTAGCTTCAGCATTTTGTGAACAGCTCCTGCTTTAACAATGGCTGCTTTATTCCTGCAAAAGTGGGAGGCATCTTCCGAGTCAGGGAAGGTCTAAAATGGGTAAAAAGATTGAAATAGATGCTTCAAGTTATGCACATTGTTCCATACTTCATACTCACTCCAGAGAGATATAGAAAGAAAGAAAAAAACATAAGAAAGCATGGAAAGTGACTTAACTAACGGATGAATCCAATTCAATATTGGCAGACAAATACAGAAATTATTTCACCAAAACAAACAAACAAAGACGAAAAGATTCATACAGAACAAACAAACAAACAGACAACAATGGCAAATAAAAAAAAAATTCATGAAAAGATCAAAATCTTGCAATGGAAGTGAGACTTACGCGTCGTTACCAATCCCAAGATTGAGCAGAGCGTAAAGCGAAGCGATCTGAGCTTCTACGATTCGCGAGTCATCGATCATACTAACTAACGGCGGAATCGCGCCGAGCATCGCCAGCGTCACTCGCGCCTCCGAGTCTTCCTTCGCCAACAACCGTACCTCACTCGCCGCCGCTAATTTCCTCTGACAGTCTCCGCCATTATCGTTATCACCACCTTCCTCATCCCCACGCGCCACCACCGCCGCAGCAGATTGTAACTCTCTGACCACGCGCTTCAACACCTCAAGCGCTTCCTCCTTCTTCTTCGTCTCAACGTCAGCTTCAACCTCAGCTAGATTCAACAGATCACAAAGCTTCTCCGATTTCTTCGCTTTCTCCTCGAACGCTACGCCATTCAAGGCCGCGCCGATCGTATTGGCTTTCGCATCCTTCGATGCGAACGTTGACTTCGCCGTCACCGTCACGTAACTTTCCTTATCATCTTCCTCTTCACGGAGCTCGTGACGGTAACGTGAGCTACCGCCGCAACTAACGGCGTCAAAGATTTTTCTGCGAAATGTGGATCTAGAGAAGGTGCTCCAGAGACGGAAATGGTTGCCGGAAGTAGAAGAAGAAGTGGAAGGAGCTCGGTCAAGAATGAGAGATCCGATATTGTTCCGGTGACATTTAGCCATCGTTGTTAATCTCCGATCAGTTCTTTAAGCTTAAACCTACATTTGCATCACCAAGCAAAGAGAGAGTGCGAAAGATGTATTATATATTTCCTTTCTATTTTGTGAGAAATAATTAAAATTATTTCTTTGTTTATTTGGAAGCGAAAACAGAGCGAATGTTGACTGTTGATTTCTTATTTTTATTTATAGACCTTTTTTTTTTTTTTTTACTTCTTGATTTGTGAAAGAATATAAGACCGTGTTTGGATGCAGCAGTCTTATAATAATAGATCGCGGTTTAGGCTATTCGATCGTTTATGAATTTTTTTTTTTTTTCTTTCTCAAAGTCCTAATAGGAAGAGAAATGTGATTGTACAAGAGAACGGTGAGGCCATGGCCATCACTGATTTCAACCGTTCAAATTTTACAATGTGTCAGGGAAGCTTCTACACAAGTCCCATCATTTTTGTATTGGATACTACTACTATTGAGGCAATTTCTTCAGTTTATCAAAAAAAAAGTTCTGACATACAATATTTCATTATAAGAACTTCACGACTATAAAATTTCCAATAAAACCACCATAAAAACATTTTAAAACGTTTAAGACCCTTTTGGCCTTCTACGGTTGGAGAAGTCTGCAAGCTTCGAAGGCCTTACTCATTTCTGGAATACGTAAGACGATCGGTTTCGGTTTTGAAACATGCATTTGGACGGAACTCTGGATACCAGATGTGTCCGCAAGACCTCCAAAAAGTCTATCTGTCTACCGTAACCCATTGGCTTATGTGAACACGTTGATTGATTTCGAGAACAATTCATGGAATTTGGAACGTCTCCGGGATCTTTTTCCCCTGGATGAAATTACCCTTATCTTAGGGATCAGACCGAGCTTTCGAATTTCGAGGGACGGTTATTGTTGGACATTAACTAAGTCAGGCAATTACTCCGTCCGATCTGGTTACGTAGCCGCGAGAGCAATTTCTCGTCTTACTTGCGACCACCCTTTTCAGGGACCTAGTGTCACGACGCTAAAGGCGCAAGCATGGAATTTAAAAACTACACGAAAACTAAAACATTTTGTGTGGCAATGTGTGTCTGGTTGTTTGGCAACCTGCCAACGACTTCATTATCGCCATATTGGTAGAGATAAAGATTGCCCTAGATGTGGAGCTGCTGAAGAAACTATTAATCACTTACTCTTTGAATGCCCTCCAGCTAGGCAAGTATGAGCCCTTTCAGACATTCCTTCTTCCCCTTTGGTGTTTCCATCAACCTCCATTTTCAATAATCTTGATTACCTCTTCTGGAGGGGTAAAGACTATGGAGCGACTGATGAGAGTTTGCGCCCTTTCCCATGGATCATGTGGTATATTTGGAAAGCAAGAAATCGCAAGGTCTTCGAAAACATCTCCGAATCCCCTACAGACACCCTAGAGAGAGCTATCCAAGAAGAAAAAGTTTGGAGAAAGGCCACCACCAGGGAAGATCCAGTTAGGGAAGTAGCTCCGCCTTTGGAAAAATCTTTGATTCCACAAGACACACCTGTATGTTTCACCGATGGATCTTGGCACGCCACAGAGGCTCACAGTGGTCACGGTTGGATTGTAAGCATAGGTGATAGCATCTTGTTCGTAGGCATGAAAGGTTCACGACGAAATCTATCCCCACTTCACACCGAGCTGGAAACCCTCATTTGGGCAATGAAGAGCATGTTAGTACTCTCTATGGATAGAATCATCTTCGCAACAGACTGTTTGGATCTCCTAGCTATGACTGCTAATATTGACGTTTGGCCTTCTTTTGCATCGGAGCTGTCAAATTTTAAGCACTATAGAGATTTATTTTTAGCTTTCAGTATTTTGCATATCTCGAAGAATGTCAATATCCGTGCTGATAAGCTTGCAAAATGTGCAAGAGCACGTGGTTACAATTTTTTCATGTAAGTTCGTCGGTTCCCGTTTGGCTTTCTCTCGAAAAGAATCTTTTTCGATAGATTTAATATATGGAGTTAGCCGAAAAAAAAAAAAAAAAACGTTTAGACCCTTTTCTACAGTTTATTTTATACATTTTCTTAAGAGTTTAAGAACTCTTTTGGAAATGTTTGTTTATTATTTTATTTTTGTAAGGTTTGGTTATTTTTAGGATGACCCTACAAAATTTCTCTACTTTTTCGGTGTTATTAGCTTGAAAAAAAATTTCATTAAAAAGAAACAAGTATTTCGGAGCGTTCAATAAACAAACACCTAGAATAACTTGTTTTTTAATAACAAATGCAAATTTGTATACTCATGTTGCATAGTGGACATCCAGTGGAAGAATTCGAAAATGATTTAACTGCGTGTTGTGTTGTTTGGTCACTCCACTATCTCAATCTTCTACTGGTACGCACTCAACCATCACTCACTAAAAACATTTTCGGTCCCTGAATATTTCCTAACTTCTCAAAATTGAGCTACAACACCTCACGAACAAATATGTATCAATCCAACAGTACTAGTAATAAAAAAAAATTTGTTAAAGGGCTTAATAGTGATAAAATTTTATGTATCACATTATACTTTACTAGAAAACATTTTTTTCAAGTAAACTTCAATAGGAGAGCGTACGAATCAAATCTTCTTGATTTTTTTCAAGTAAAACTCAATAGGAGGGCGTACGAATCAAGTCGAAGGGTGAGCCGCAGACGATCAAAGCCATTCTGAAACATTATTATAGAAGTCAAAGCACGTGGAAGCTTTGTCTGAACTGAAAGAGAACATTGAATAGATTGTTTTACTCGTAAGTCGTAACTAGCGTCTATCGAAAGCCAGACTCTTCCCATCTAGGAGTATTATTCTTTATTCTAGTTCTCAAAATGTTATAGAATAAGAGATATATTGCCATTTTATTTGGATTATGTTTTCGAGTGAGTTGTTTGAGTATACAAAAAATATTGATCCAGTTTGTTGTTTGTATATATCATAAGTATGAATGAACTACAAGAAAATATTTAAAATAGATTCTGGGATTGATATTTGAAAATAAGTCAAGTTTTTGTACATTGCTTATTATGATACTAGCAAAATATATAATGTACAAAAACTTCCAAACATATATGTTGTGAATGAGTTAATGACATTATCACAACGTACCGGGCTGACCATGATAAAGTTCAAATCATTCAGTAAAACTGTTAGTGGAAAATTGTTGATACATTGGGTTATAGAGGGTAGGAAACTTTCATTTTTTAAAAAGTATATAAATTTGCTTTCATTGAGAGTTGAACTCAAGACCTCCCGCTTACTAAACGGGTGCTCTAACCAACTGAGCTATGAAAGCTTTTGCTTTAAATTTGAACTTAAATTTATAAGGACTCGTTTGTTTGACGTTATCTAAACATACATATGTTTTGAGAAGATATAAGTTACTAAAAGATATATCTCGTTTTTCAGGATATGATTTCTTTTAATTTGCGACATATTTTAACTGTTGAAATTTTAATTTTTTTTTTTTTTTATAGTTTGTTAGAATTGTTGATATTTCAGCCGAAAACAAGAAATAACAAATTTGTTATGTCACTCTATTAGAAATGTATTTTGATTTATTCTAAGCTAGGGAAATTATCCCTTTTCGTTTTTACCCATAATGTTATACAATATTATATATATATATATATATATACTTTTTATTTATTTGTTTTGTTTTTCTGTTAAATTATATTTTTGAAAAGTAAAAAAGGATACACAAGTTTAAATTAGAAAACTTAAAATAAGAATCTTAGAAAATTTGAAATAATAATCATAAGATAGAAAATAATCAAATTAATTAGAACATATTCTATTGATAAAATTTCTTAAATTAAGACATGAATCTTGTTCATCGACAAATGTTAAATTCTATGACTTTTTTTAGATAAAAATTGTAATCTAATGAATTTTAATGTACAATCTCTTTGTGGATCAATAATACGTGTCACACATGAATGAAATTTACCAAAATTTAATAGAGAACTTTAAAAAATTAACTACATTACGATTCTTATCAAAAAGTCACAAATTTTAAATTTTTTTGATAAACAAGATTCTTAGCTTAATTCAAGAAATTTTATCAATAGAATATGTCCTAATTAATTTGATTATTTTCTATCTTATGATTATTATTTCAATTTTTCTAAGATTCTTATTTTAATTTTTCTAATTTAAACTTTTATATTCTTTTTTTACTTTTCAGAAATATAATTTAACAGGAAAATAAAATGAATAAATATATTATATATATATAATATATATTGTATAACGTTATGGGAAAAAACGAAAAGAGATAATTTATTTAGCTTAGAATAAATCAAAATACATTTATAATAGAAATATAATCTAGTGAATTTTAATTACAACATGTATCACACATAAATGAAGTGTATGAACATTATATGAACTATATAGGTCTTCTTCTTTAATTTTAGTTTAAATCGGGGCTACATTACTGGATAAAAGCTCATAATTGCGTTCAACAATAACCGTTTCACTTAATTTGCCAGTCATGAAATATGCACCTCTTAAAATCGGAAATCTATCAATAACAAAGTACACCATGTGTCTTTAAAGTATTGGAATACTACGTAAAAAAGCTTCATACTATTTGGTCACAAGCAAATCACTATCCAACTTGTAACGGACGACTAATTTGGTTTTGTGGACAAGATAATGCTAATTTTTTTAAATTTGAAGTGCATGCATCTACTCTCTAAATCCTTTTTAATTCTTTTATAACAGTTTTATACTTTCCATTTTGGATGCATACATTTTCTTCTTCTTTATATATATTTTTTTTAAAATTATTAGTTGTCAAACAAATCTCTTTAGACACTAACCATATATATAAATCCTTCGAACCAATTTCTTTTTGGTCAACCATTCAGACAAGAAATCTTAAATTTCTTTATTGTCTTTCCAAAATATGTATATTTTAATTAGTTTACATAAAATGTATATGTAAAATATAAAAAAAAATTGACCATTTTCAAGGAAAACTAATAAATCACATTAAATTATATATATAATAGAATAGCCTTTTATTTATATGTTTTGTAGTAATTCATATTCGATGTATGATTACTTTGGTAATTTTATCTTAAATTGTTACCGAACTTCTCTTTGAAGTTTCAAAATTGCCGCGCAATCGCAATCCTCACGGTTTAAGTTCCTTTACCATTCACATAAAATCCACAAATACTCAGTTCTAAAAAGTTTTCTTACATTTGCTACATTGCGTACCCTCCTTCGCCTTAGATTTTTTTAGAAGATTTTTTCGACAACAAAACCCGATAATCCTAAGGTCGATCTCTTCTTTTCCACTATATTTCCTCTTTACTCTATTTTCATTGAACACAATCTGGATTTTTTGTTTGTTTTCCGAATTCTAATGGTTAGATAAACAACGATGTGACATAATTGTCTCAAAATTGTTGCTAACGATTTGAAAGAAATTATGCTTTATCCCTTCTTCTATTGTATTGATGTCTTTTTTAGCTTGGCTTTAGTTTTGTTTC
This sequence comes from Turritis glabra, assembly GCA_900406565.1. Classification (NCBI taxonomy): domain Eukaryota; kingdom Viridiplantae; phylum Streptophyta; class Magnoliopsida; order Brassicales; family Brassicaceae; genus Turritis; species Turritis glabra. The sequence goes on along the minus strand of OVBN01000020.1, from coordinate 3,224,305 downwards.
TTTTCACTCTGCAAGCTAGGTGATTGTTACGATTTGTCTAAAAATTTATGAATTTACTAACCGAAAACATTGTTTTGGTGTTTTCTCGCAGATAAATGGCTACCTTGAGTGATAGGCTACAGGTACGATCATGCCCTAAACTGGTTTATACGTCAAATGATTTTGACGAAGATGGCTTTGTTCAAGAACATGATCAGACAACTGAACATGTTGAAGGGACAATAAAAAGTGAAGAGGTTTGTCTTTGTCTAATTGTGCAAACATTTACTTAGTCTGTTGTTGCAAAATTGGAGAGATCCTGAGTGCACAAGATTTATTACCAATAGATAATTGTGTATTAAAGCTGTGACCTATAATTATTTTATCCATTTTCAGGTTTGTCCTCTTGGCGAGATTGATAAAATTTTGGACCGTGAATTTCGTCCTACGGTATCTAACGATCCGGATTCTGACAATGGGGCACCATGCGAAGTTATTGTGAAACAATATCTTGTGAAGTGGAAGGGGTTATCGTACCTGCACTGCTCTTGGTAAATTCCTAGCTTGTTATATCATGTTATGTTTGCACATGTTAGTTATTATGTTTTTGTTGCTTCTCTTGTCTGCTTATCTTATCTGATAACAAGTGACATATATTAATGTTTATTTTCCTTTTCCAATCACAGGGTGTCCGAGCAAGAATTCGAAAAGGCTTACAAGTCTCATCCTCGTTTAAAGTTAAAAGCAAAGGTGAACAAATTCAACGCTACGATGGACGATATCATCAGTCACAATGGAGATGAATTTATTGCCATTCGTCCTGAGTGGACAACTGTTGATCGGATTATTGCTTGCCGGTTAAGTGATTAAAATATTTCCTTTGTTTTTTGTTCATGTGTTATATTTTTTTCCTTTATCTCCATTATAGAAAAATGTGACATTTGTTGGATTTTGTTGTGACAATTATGTTTTTTTTCCTTTTTTCCTGATGATGCAGGGGAGAAGATGATGGAAAGGAGTATCTGGTGAAGTACAAAGAACTTTCTTATGGAGAAAGTTACTGGGAAGCTGAACCAAACATCTTAGCGTTCTATAACGAAATTCAAAGGTTTAATGATATAAACTCTGGCTCTCGTAGAGATAAATATGTCGAAAATGAGAGAAATCAAATGGAACTCAAACAGTTTGATCATACTCCTGAATTTATTACAGGTATTTAGACTACTTCAACTATTATTATACAGTTTCTGTAGTGCTATTATATATTATTGCTACTCTTGTTTGATATTTTTAGAATTTATGATTTATTTACCTTTTGTTTTTGAAGGCTCACTACATCAGTACCAGCTCGAAGGGCTAAATTTCTTGAGGTATTCATGGTCCAAGGGAACCCATGTAATCCTAGCGGATGAAATGGGGCTAGGTATGATGTGTTCAAGAATATTTTTTTACTGTATTCATAGGCTTTGCTTTATCATTTGTGTAAAATAAGATTGGTATTAATTTGTGGTGTTCCAGGCAAAACAATTCAGAGTATAGCCTTCTTGGCTTCTCTGTTCGAGGAAAACTTAGCTCCTCATCTGGTTGTTGCTCCCCTCTCAACATTGAGAAACTGGGAGCGAAAATTCGCAACGTGGGCACCACATATGAATGTGGTACGTATGTTGTTTCGTACACATCATGGCATCATGTATATGGTATTAGTTATTTGTTAATTAATATTCATTTTACGATGCAGGTTATGTACACTGGGACTTATGAAGCGCGTCATGTTATAAGGGAACATGAGTTCTACTTCCCTAAAAGGAATAAAATTAAGTTTGATGTCCTCCTCACGTCGTATGAGATAATTAATCGCGACACAACAATTCTGAAACCAATCAAGTGGAACTGCATGGTATTTATGTATTATTTGAATGATATATACTCTACATTTTATGTCTTTCTTTATATCTCATATTTTGCTAATTTATAGTATTATTTTCCCTTGTTAGATTGTTGATGAAGGCCATCGGTTAAAAAATAAGAATTCAAAGTTGTTCTCTTCATTGAAGCAGTATACGAGTAAGCATCGCGTTCTGTTGACCGGAACACCGCTTCAGGTTCGTTTGTTGATTTTGGTTCTTTGACTTTCCTAATGAAAAATATTTTAATTATATCCAACATTATATGTTATGATCTCTTAAAAAGTAAAGTCGGATCCTTAGTTAAAGATAACACATAATATGCTATCAATTCTTTTGTATCACTATTGATTATTTGGTGTTTTTTCCAGAACAACTTGAGTGAACTTTTCGTTCTCATGCATTTTCTTGATGCGGCGAAGGTATCAGCCAAAAGATAACACATACTAACAAATGTAAATCCACTAAAACAACTATTAATTAGCATAGCTTGCTTTAATTATTTTCTTTTTCATGCTTGCAGTTTAGGAGTCTGGAGGAGTTTCAAGAGGAGTTTAAAGATATAAATCAAGAGGAGCAGATTTCAAGACTCCACCAAATGTTGGCACCGCATCTGCTTAGAAGTAATAACCAAATATCTTATTAATAAGTATTTGTTTGAAATTTCCAGGTGAATTAATCTCTCACCAAGGAATAACTATACAATGTTAACCATGGTGGATTTTGTTTTTGTTGTTATTGCAGGGGTAAAAAAAGACGTGCTGAAGGATAAGCTGCCTCCTAAGAAGGAGCTCATTTTGCGTGTTGATCTGAGCAGCCAGCAAAAACATTTGTACAAAGCTATTATTACCCGTAATTATCAAATCTTGGCAAAGAAAGGAGGTGGTAAAGTAAGTTTTGTGGATCTGATTGTGCTTATGCAGATGTATTTATATCATTTTGGTTTAGGTAGCTTTTAGACTGTATCTGGTAGGATAATATGTGTTTATTAAAATGTTTCAGATATCTAACGTGCTAATGGAATTACGCAAAGTTTGCTCTCATCCGTATCTGCTAGAAGGCGTTGAGCCAAAATTTGAAGACGCAAATGAAGCTTTTAAGTAACATTTCATCACATATCTTGACGGATTAATTCTTTTTAGTATTTTGTGGAGTTTTTGTGCTGACTTTTGCTTGAACTTTTCTTAATTGTGCTAAAGACAACTCTTGGAAACTTCTGGAAAATTGCAACTATTAGACAAAATGATGGTCAAACTCAAAGAGCAGGGGCATCGAGTACTCATATATTCTCAATTCCGACACACGCTAGACCTTTTTGAAGATTACTGCATTTATAAGGTAGCCTAATTTGCTATATCTATGTGTCGACCTTCTGAATTGTTCAGTTGGTGTTGTTGTTGTGCAAATGTCTTGTGATATAAATCATTTCCTTCCACTGATGAGGTTACTTTTTTTATATCTTAAGATGCAAGGAACAATAACATAGTGATTACCATAAATTACTTGGCTCTATGACTTTGTTTTATATTTTGCTTATATGCAATCGAGGAATATTCTTTGTATGATATTGTGCCGTAACAGTTTCTTTTTATTTTCCAGAATTGGTTTCATGAACGGATTGATGGAAAGGTCGGTGGAGCTGAGAGGCAAGTACGCATAGATCGTTTTAATGCAGAAAACTCTAACCGGTTCTGTTTTTTGCTCTCTACAAGAGCTGGGGGAATAGGAATAAACCTTGCAACAGCTGATACAGTCATCATTTATGACAGGTTTGAGTTCCAATATCTGTTAGATAACTGTTTTTATTTTTAAGCAAGTTGAATGCTTTAATTAGAAGTCCTGGTTGATGAAAGCTTGTTGGAAATTTGTTTCCAGAATAACATAGTATTTTTTAGATCTCCTAAGTTAAGATGGCATAAAGATATTGTAGAGGCAAATAAGATGGTTAATTGTGATGTCATTATTGACATGTTTTTAACTGGTTTTGTAGTGATTGGAATCCTCATGCTGATATCCAGGCGATGGCTAGAGCTCATCGTCTTGGCCAAACAAACAAGGTTATCTTTTTATGGTGTCAATGTAGGATCGTCTTGCAATTTCATTCTTTTCTATGTCACTGATTAAGCCTATATTGTTTTCTTTAGGTTATGATTTATCGACTCATACATCGAGGTACGGTCGAAGAAAGAATTATGGAAATGACTAAAAAGAAGATGCTGCTAGAGCATCTAGTTGTGGGGAAAATGAAAGAACCAAACCTTAGTCAGGTATGTTATTGTTGTTCGAAGGGACATTCTTTCACCTGATTTACTAAATTTTTATTTTGTTATTTAAAGTGGTAGTAAAAGATAGAAATACTAGACATCAAAATTAAAAATATTGAAGTATTAGGTCCATATTTATTTACATGCTTATTTATTATAATTGCTACAAGGTTTAATGACTGTTTTATTTCCATGACTGTAATTTAGGATGAGTTGGACGACATAATCAAGTATGGTTCCAAGAAATTTTTCTCTGAAGAAAATGATGAAGCAGGGAAGTCTGGAAAAATTCATTATGATGATGCTGCTATCGAAAAGTAATATATTCTTCTTTCTTTCTTTTATTCACTTTTCAAGTGATTCTACTTTAATATATAGTACTTCAAAGACGCCATCGTTAGTATGGAATGTTCATGATTTATCCCCACTTTTTCCTCTGCAGATTACTTGATCGTGAATATATATATGCTAAAGAGATCTCAGAGGATGATGAGGAAGAAAATGTTTTTTTAAAGGCTTTCAAGGTTTTCTTTGCCTCTCTTCTTTCTATGTTTCTGCAATTAAGTTATTGACATATATCGGCAGTATAATTAATTCCAAATAGAATTTCTCATGTAAGCTTTTTGGTATTTTTTCCTCTATATTAGGTAGCCAATTTTGAGTATATAGATGAAAATGACGTTGCGACATTAGATGAGTCACATAGAGTGGCTGCAGCATTAGAGGAGCCACATGCTATAGAAAACAATTCTGATATAACAAGTTATTGGAAAAAGTTGTTAAAAGAAAAACATGAAGTGCACCAAGCTGAGGAGCTCAATGCTCTTGGTAAGAGGAAGAGAAAGTGCAAACAGGTATATATACTTTTCTGGATCCAACTTGTCATGTTGTATTTGCTTTTTGTTCTTGTTTACTAACGATGTAGATTGATTTCTGTCCAAAATCGTTTCATATATATGTTTTAGCAAAGGTGTTCTTAATTCCTCTTTTTGTAAATTTTTCTAGATGATATATGTTGAAGAAGATGATGATGTTGCTGGTTCAGAAGTGAGCTCTGATGAGAGGGAGGAAGCAGTTGAAGCCGAGCCAACTGTTGTTGAAGCAGCTCCACAGAGAAACCCGAGGGGTAGAAAGCCTAACAGAAAAAGGGCTCACGGTACTATAATTTTTTTTTATTTATATTTCCAAATATATTCTTGACGATGACATCAATAGTTATAAAGGTTCTTAAGTTAAGTAAGTTTTTTAAAAAAATTTTGCTATAAGATAACTCGGAGCCAATACCTTTGATGGAAGGCGAAGGAACCTCTTTGAAGGTGCTGGGTTTTAACGCGAGTGAAAGGGAAACCTTTCGAAAGACGTTTGAGAGGTATATCTTCTTTCTATATAATAAGGTCTTCTAGACAAAGATATTGTCGTCGAAAATGTGCATTGGTGTCTCTCAAAACCATCATGGTATCATAAGTGTATCAAAACAACTTTTGTAGGTACGGAGCTGGAAACTTTGACTGGAAGGAGTTTGTTCATCCCTTAAAGCAGAAGACCTATGACGAGATAAATAAGTATTGACTTAAAACCATTTATGCTCTTCTCTTCAGCTGCTTTGCGAAAACCAATATATTTTCATTAACGACTTGATTAATTTGTTGTTTCTCAGGTATGGAATATTATTTTTGAAACACATTGTTGAAAACTCTAACAATAATTCTCCAAATTTTTCCGGTAATTTATCACTTATCTAGTCATTTGTTTGTTGATATTTTCAGATATTTCCATTGCTTTTCTCTGTCATCCTATTTTTAAGTTATTACCGCAATGATCTTTGCAGATGGAGTTCCCAAAGAAAAAATAAATAGTAACGAGCTACTAATCAGCATGACTTTCATGATGCTAGTAAAGGAAAAGGTAAGCCTACCATTGTTCCAGTGTCGCTAGAATTTAAACAGTTAGTTAGCACTCGTAACTGAGGTCATAGCTGTCTAGAACCAAAACTTGAGAAGATTCAATGGATTCTTCCCTAGCTATTTAAAAAGATGTTTTCGCTTTTGCCTGTGGTTTCTATATCTTGAAGTTTCTTGTTTGATAAAATTGGGTTTGGTCGGCTCCTGTTTGTTTGACCTCACTTCTCAATATTTCATGTGACAGTGTAAATTTTTGGACGACCATCCGACAGAACCTGCTTTCCTTGACCACATCATCAAAAGGTTCAACTTGAGAACTGGATCACTTTCTAAGGAAGAACATGACAGGATATTGATTCGTGCTGTTTCTAAGTAAGAACCCTTCAAAGATGATCCTTTCTTGAATTTTTTTCATATGTTTGCTCATATGTTGTTTCCCTTCTTGAAACTTGATAAATATAGGCATGGGTATGGAAAATGGATGGCCATCGTTGATGACCAAGAGTTAGGGGTCGAAGAGCTTGCCTGCAACGATATGAATGTCCATTTCCCTTACATAACTTTGTCTGGTGCTGAACAAGTTGGCTTGCTAGAGAGTAGCCTGAATCAGGAAACTGGTAACGCGGGAAATAATAATGCTTCCGCTGGTGGAGGAAAGGAAAACACGAATCAATCCTACGAACTTATTCATAAAAGACTTGGCGACCATGTAGGAAAACGGGTTAAGAAGTTGGAGAACGCGATGAAATATGAGTACGCAGTACGTATAGTTTTGTGCTGACTCACTAATTTTAATATTTTTTGTCTTCACATGTTTCTACTACATTCTTCATCTCTATTGATCTTTGGTTGCAGGAAAAAATACGTGTTGAACAAGAAAAAGCTGAAACAAAGGTGATGGATACAGTGGGAGCGAGCTTTGTAGCTACAGACAAAGAAATGCTTGATCGATTGCCTCAGACTGTGCCCATAAGTATGTTTCTACAGTTACAAATAGATATATCTTTAGATTTTGATTCTCACTGAGAAGTTTTAATCTTGCAGTTTCAGAAGAAATTTCTGCAGTTGCCGTTGACAACAAGCAAGACAGGGTTGAAGAGGCTCAACTTTACAACCAGGTAATGAAACACATTTCTCTTTTCGCGGATAGTTACGCCATGAACCAGTATTAACTTATCTCTCTCTCTCCGCTCATTTCCAGAATGTTAATTATGAGAACTCAGGGGAGTACGTCAGTCCAGACATATTTAAATCATCAACCGCTGAGTCGAATGCTGAGGGAGAGCTTTAGGCCTCTGAAACCTATCAGTGAGGAAATAAGCAGGAGCTTAAGCGCTGGAACAGATCATGATGTTGAGATGGACTTGGTACAAGAACCCACTTCCAGTAGTAGCGAGTTGGTTGCTCAAAGAATTATGAAGGAAGAAGAGGAAGATGATGTTGATGAGATGGATGCAGCGGATAACTTCATTGTGTTGGACTGATTCATACATCAAGAATCATTGTTACTTCTTTCATTATTGTTTGGGAATTGGCTGAATTTTTTACTTTTCTCAATTTAGCAGAGATCGATGGGATAAATTAAGTTACCTTTTACTAATTTGTTTGCATACATTTACCTTGGAACAATCTAATATAACTGCTATCAGTTCTTGAGTTGCAGAGTATCTCTTAATCATATTTGTCTCTTTTTATAGTTTCTTAGGTATATAAAGCGTTACGAACCAAAATAGAACCAAACCTATACTGGATATATGAACAAATATTTTCGAAAGTGAAGTTACGATACGAAGCCAAAACAATATAATGATTATCGTGTTCTTTTAACTGGATAAGTATAGATTAACTAGATTGAAACTACTACTCTTGATCAAATATGCACACACAACTTGAAATAACTCCAAACATTGTGAGCTCGTAGAAAAAGTTTTGCCACTAATCTCTTTGTTAATGCCAAATTTATTCCTTGCATGTCTTTTGCTTTAGAAAGACTTCATGTTTGATGATCATCTTCTAAGTGAACCAAAGTAATGTCTTTTGAGCTCTTCCAAAACCCAAGACACACATGTATATTTATATAAACTATTGATTTCTCTAATTTAGATTTACGTGGAGAGAACATTCCCTAACCATATCAGTTAGGTTGGATTTGATCGCATTTAATTTTGTAGTCTCCGCTTTAGAACCATTGTAATTTGTAAGGATATATTAATCAAATTAAGAAACAAAATATATAGAAAAATGGGAATTACAAAAAGAGAAAAGAGGAAAAGAGAGGAGCCGCAGAAAACAGGGAAAATGGTGGGAAAGAAGAGACAAAAGAGAAAGGCTTTGAAATCCACGCTTACTCCAACTCCCAAACATATACCAACTTCTCCACTCTTTTCCACTTTTATACTTATACTCATCTTAACATATTTCTTTTGTCAAAGGTATATTCATCTTATATATATACATACTACACGTATCCAAATTGTTTTCGATTGATTTTTGGCAAGGTATTTAAAAACTATCCCACGGTTAAACGTCATTAATGTAGAATAGTTTTAAACCAACAAATATTGGAACTAATTTTTCAGCATATTAATACGAGAGCAATAACAGATTTTCAAACGAAACGAAGGTTGGGTTAAATGTCAAACAAAGGTATACCACCCACCCATAGGGAATGTGTTGAAAAGACTAGAGACCCATGTACTAAAACGGTCGTTTTAGACAGCAAAATATACTATTAAACAGTATTCTAATACATATACATATTTTACTTTGCATATACAATTTTTTCCTTAATAAATCCAATTAAGATCTGAATGAGAATCTAAATAGATGATACTGATTTAAATCTGTATAGATGCACATAGTAGCTTCGTGAATTCAAAGTGTAAGACTGAGTATCTCATATACAGCTTCATATATGCATGCATGCATACACGTGTTGTCCGTACGTTTCGTGTATATACGGTAACGATTGTTGGATATACATGTGCATGTTTCAAAGTTATATACACCGACAAGCCAGGCTGTGATGCTCCTAATTTAAGCTTCCTTCTTACGAAAGGGAACTTTTTATTTAATTTTCTTTATGTGACCGAATAATCAATGATAATAATAAATAATAATAGGCAATTATTGATTAGTGTCTTCTCTCCTTAATTTGCTAGGTTTTTGGTCGGTTGGTTACGAGATTTTAATTTCCGTGTTAAAATGGTACTAACTAATTTAGGTCGACCCTAATTCTAAGTTCTCCCGCATCATAAAGGCACAATATGTGAATTTATTTGCTAATTATGAACGTGAACACTAAAAACAAACGGAAGATTTCTTCAGTTTGAATTTGGCGTTTGCATTTACATCTTGCATTCATATTTACACTAAAAGTGTTTCTATAGTAAAGATGTTAAATGTTTCGTAATTGTTTATTTTTTCATGTACGTAAACGCATAAATTGTGTTGAAACAATACAATGCTATAACGAAGACAACTTAATTGCTTTTTATCTGCAACAATAGTGTATGTTTGACCTTTTATGTAATAAGTTCATGATAAATTGATCAGGTCTTAAGGGAGATAGCATCCCCGTGATGGAGGTCATAGGGTTTGTATGATTGTGTACAGTCTTTTCATTTCACCTAACCCTATTGACTATTGTGCAAGTGCAAGACAGATCATATTACTCTTCTACTATATATATTTACTTTTACACCACATTATCAACCAAAATATGTGTATTCAATACTAGACTTTCGAAACTAATATAAGATTAAAGTTGAATTATGTTTTCTTCGTAAAATTATAGGATAGTACATTTGAGGTGAAAACAACAGAAAATTTATCTTAATGAACAAAAAAAAGAATTACGAGACAAAATAAAAATAAAAAAGTAAAAACTCTTCTTCCGAATATTTCCAAATAAATTGATGTCTGTGAACCTAATTTAAAGCCTATGCCAAAGAGCACATATAGGCTTTTGCCTTTTTATATCACAATAGCATAAAATATGCAAAACGGAAGTATCTTTACAATCATTTGTATTCGAATTAAAAAGAAAATGATAAAACACCACCAATAGTAAGGAAAAGATAATTAGTGTTGAAACTAATCATCCGTAAGCATAGAGCACTTCGATGAAAATTAGATTATTAATAAAAATAAAAATAAACCCTCAAAACTATCTGAAGAGACACATAGAATGGCTCCTTGGCATATGATTAAGCTCCTTTAATTAATCTTCTCGTGTATATATAGGCACTACACATCTTACTTGTTACATTCACACACACCCACATTTTACATTAAACTCTTATACACATGCACATGTTAATGGCGACACGTATCGATATAATCCAAAAGCTTAATGTATATCCGATATTTCAAAACCAAGACCAGAAGAAACTAATCACTCTGTCCAATTTGGACCGTCAATGTCCTTTACTCATGTACTTGGTCTTCTTCTACAAGAACACCACAACTCGTGACTTTGACTCTGTCTTCTCCGACCTGAAACTCGGGCTGGAGGAGACTTTGTCTGTGTGGTATCCCGCGGCCGGGAGGCTGGGTGTGGACGGAGGTGGCTGCAAGCTCAACATCCGGTGTAATGATGGCGGCGCAGTCATGGTAGAGGCGGTGGCGACAGGTGTCAAGTTGTCGGAGCTTGGTGATTTGACTCAGTACAATGAGTTTTATGAGACTTTGGTTTACAAGCCTTCCTTTGATGATGATTTCTCTGCGATGCCTCTGGTTGTTGCTCAGGTAAGTTTATCGCAAATACTGTTCGTGTTTTTTCTCAAGAATTGTGAATAATTATATATTTACCTATAAAAAATGTTAGTATTCTTGGTCATTATGAGTATATATCAATGTTTATATACGTACTTCACTAGATGTCTACAGCTTTCATCAATATGACTCATGGCCGATTAGATTAAACCTATAAGCACATATAATAAGTAATTTTACCCTTTTCAAAAAATTAAAAAATGACAAGGAATTTTGAGATCAAATTCGAATTAGAACGTACATTGGTCAGCAAACGTTTATACGCAAATATCTACGTCAAACATATATAAAATTATATTTTAAAATAGATATAATTAATATACTTTTACTGTAAATAAAAGTTTTCGACAGTTTCTTTTAGTTCATGTGTATGCTATGCTAATATTCTAAATAAATTATTTAAAACGCACGCATAGTACCAAAAAATGTAAAACGCCTACTTTTGTTTTACTATTAAGAATCAACAAAACATTTAAAAAATAGATTCACTAAAAATATAAAAGATCATTTAATTTTAGTTAATATTTGATGATTCATCGACGTATATAATAAATGTAGGTGACAAGATTTGCATGTGGAGGTTACTCGATTGGAATCGGTACAAGCCACTCACTATTTGATGGAATCTCAGCTTACGAATTTATTCACGCGTGGGCTTTCAACTCTCACATTCACAACCAATCCAATGGTAAGATTACTAATAAAAAGGATCATTTGGTCATCAAACCGGTTCATGATCGAGGAAATCTACTGTTAAACCGGGACGTGAATCAGAGCCGGGGCGGTCTCCCGGTAACCAGTGCTGCAGCCATTTATCATCTGTACCAGCTGATCAAACAGGCGATGATGACCCATCAGGAGCAAAACCGTAATTTTGGGTTACCAGACTCTGGTTTTGTGATCAAAACGTTCGAGCTTAATGACGAAGCGATAGAAAGCATGAAGAAGAAATCACTAGAAGGGTTCTTGTGCTCCTCCTTTGAGTTTCTTGCCGCTCATTTGTGGAAGGTAAATTCAAGAAATTTATTTTACATATCATTGTTTTCACTATTTTGTTTTTTGATTAGGTAGATAATTAAAAGGTTGGTCTTGATTGTTTTTCGCGTTTAAATTTTCAATGAAAGAATAATAATAGAAGTGAAACCACAATTTAATGTTTTCATGTAAATTTTAATTGTAAAATGTAAACGCAAGCGAAATGAAATAGCTTCGATTATGCTTTACGTTTGTATTTTAAAATTTTCAAAACATTTAATGATGTAAAAAATATTTATATAAAAAAATTGAAAAAATAATAATATTATAGCCATTACAAGAAATATTAACATTAATTAACCGTATAATTTTGCAGGCAAGAACAAGGGCTTTAGGGTTGAGGAGAGACGCCATGGTGTGTTTACAATTCGCGGTGGACATAAGGAAGAGGACGGAGCCATCGCTGCCGCAAGGGTTTTCCGGCAACGCCTACGTGCTAGCCTCGGTAGTTTCCACCACCAGAGAATTACTCGAAGAACTAACGCTCGAGTCAATAGTCAACAAGATCAGAGAAGCCAAGAATTCAGTTGACCTAGACTACATCAACTCTTATATGGAAGCACTTGGAGGTGGTGATCAAAGAAATGACGGAAATCTCCCTCCTCTCAAAGAGCTAACCCTGATCTCCGACTGGACAAAAATGCCATTTCACAATGTTGGCTTTGGCAACGGCGGCGAGCCTGCGGATAACGTGGCACCACTGTGTCCTCCGGTTCCACAAGTTGCTTATTTCATGAAGAACCCTAAAGATGCTAAAGGTGTTCTTGTGAGGATTGGTTTGGACCCACGAGATGTTAATGATTTTTCAAATCATTTCCTTGATAGCTAATATATTAGCTAGTGATGATTAATTAGTAGAATCTTTGTAAGTTACTTATTTTGTGTTAGTATATAGTATGATGATGGCTCCTCTATATGCATGCGTGTGCGCTAAAGACACTTTATTGTAATTGGGTTATGATGATGTATAATTAATGACATCTCTCTGCTTTGTATTTGTCGTTATCACTTTATATTCGTGATAGGCTTTATTTCTTTTCTTTTTGTTTATTAAAGATTAGTCGACTTTATTTCCTTCCGGCATTTCTGGATAAATATTTAAAAGTTATGTATCTTTGTAGACATTTTTCCTTAGGTCGCCAATGTTGGATGGTTGACACCTAAGCCAGGGTCATTGGGTACGTGGGGTCGATTTATGCTGGTAGTACAATGATTGTACTGCTTAGATTTTTAATGTTATTTTGTATCGCTAAATCTTACCGTATTGTTGAATGATAACCTATTTGGCGATAAATCGTTTACGTCTTCGAAAGGGTTTGACAATCACACTCAACACAAGAACTATATAATCTTAAATTTTATGGTCTCCCTCTGCCGCTATCTTAGCATTTTATATACTACATAGACAAGACCGATCTTTAACCGCCAGACCCTTTTTTCATAGTTTTGCCAACACCGAATGGGACACAAAGACTTTGCCTTCATCTTCAACACATCTTAACATTAGTAACAAAGAGGGCACTTTTAATTTATTTATGGATTTGGATCTTCCTAAGTTGCTCAAACCAGTGGGGAAGCTGTAAACAAGAGCTTACAGTTTCATTACAAAGAAGAGAGAAGAGACAGAACCAAAGATAATAATAATTGATTGTGTCTGAATAAAAGAGTTTCTCAAGTTGACAAAGAAAAGGGAAAAAACTGTTTCTCATATGCATGTTCCGAGTGAGCTAAACCATCCAAACCCCAATCACCTTCCGAGAAATCAGATTGGCTCTGTTCCTGTTACATTTAAAGAAACAATCTTCAGAGATCTCCAAGTGAAAAAATGGGTAAAGCAAATGCTTTTATTTTATACCTGTGTCATTAAGGAATTGACTATTTCATCTAAGGAACCAGCATCTGAAGCCATGAAACCACTCTGTAGCTTCTGTTGTCCCATGAGTAAAACTCCCTTTGGATCGCTTCTTCTAAACAGTTCAGCTTCTGTCATTGGACCCGAGTTGTTTGCAGGCTGCTGATTCATCTGTAATGCATAAAAAAAGTCTGTTTGTGCAGCATTTGTGGATCCGAAACCCGTGTTTCTGCAGAAAGATGTCGGATTTGTATCCAGGTTTGGGTTTATTAGCGGACTGGCTGACTCGCAGAACGCATTCCATTCCAAGGTGTCAAGTTTTGAATGAACATCACTCTGTGGAATGTTGGTTGACAATACAGTGTTTGACCAATGTTCTAGACGCTTGTTGATCTCAAAGTGAGGAGAAAATCCTGGGTTTAACGATGGCGATGATGACTGCGGGTGACCCTCGAGAAATAAGAGATTATTGGGAGCAACCATTAGAGAGTTTTGTTGTGAGGTAAAGCTTGGAAAAGCCTTGTCGACGCTGTTGTTGATCTGAAGCTCTTTTAGTGGCGGAAGTGGCAATCCCTGAAGTATGTTTCCTCCATCATTGTGGTTACGAGGAAACGATGATGAGACTGGTTGGAACATTCCTCCTGCAAGGGAATTTAGACGACCAAGATTCCTATTTGAAGGGTAATGTCTCATCATTGTGGCTCCACCATGGAACTGACCGGATCCAACAGGTATTGCGCGGTGGTGGTAGAAGCCGCCAAGTCCTTTGTGAGAACTCATTTGCATCAAATGTGAGTCAATGGCCGCCCTGTTAGCTTGTTGATTGGCTTCATCAGACACCTTCTTCAAGGCAACGCGGAATTTCTGCAACCAAAAGACATTGCAATTGTGTTTAATGGAATCATATTAACACTAACAGATCAAATAAGAAGAATAATAGTCTCACTCTCACCTGAAGGTGGCTCGCAACATTCTCTCTTGTGAGTTTGTCAACATTCATCAGATCAAGAATCTTTTTGGGTACAGCTTCTGCATCATCAATACTTAAATCAGAACATGATTCCCGCGGAAAAGCTAATTGAAAACTAGAGGTAGAGAGATCAAGAAACATTACTCTCAACGCCCAAATGATCAACAGCTGCTAGGAATTTGTTGTGCAGCTCATGCGTCCAAAGAACACGAGGCTTCTTTTGGGCCGTTGGATCATCGTTTTCATTCCCTCTTTCTTCCTCTTCCTCCTCTTCATACTGTTCTTTACGTTTTCTGTTTGCTTTATCAGAGTTTCCCGCACCATTACTCAGACTGCTCTTGCTCTTCCTATGTTTGCTCTTTCTCACCACGTGTTGCCATATGTTCTTGAGCTCCTCAATTCGAACAGGTTTAAGCAGATAATCGCAGGCACCGTGCTTGACTCCTTTCATCACATACTTTGGATCGCTATGCGCAGATAACACTGCAAGAACCAACCATCATGTTAAAGACCAAAACTTTCTCTAGGAACCATGAAAAGTTTTGATAGAAACAAACAGAGCTAAACAAGGAAAGGTTCATACTTATGACAGGTAAGTCCATTTCAAGACCAACGAGCTCAAGCAGCTTGAAACCATCCATGTCTGGCATGTCAACATCGCTAATAACAAGATCAAACTTGTTCTTGTTCGCCCTCAACAACTCCAGTGCGGTCTGTGCCTGGTTCGTTGTTGTAACTGCACATTATAGTAGTAACAATCACCCCCAAAGTCTTAGTTTTTACAGAGCAAGAGACTTTGTGACACATGTGAAGCTATCAAATCTATAATAATTACCACAAAGTCTTGGTTTTTACAGAGCAAGAGACTCATTCTCAAATTCAACGAACTCATTCAAAAGAAGTAAAGTAAGAAGCAATGAGTGGAGCAATAAAATCTGTAATAATTCCCCAAAGTCTCAGTTTTTAAAGAGCTAGAGATTGTTTTCAAATTCAAAGAAGTCAAAAGAAGTAAAGTAAGAACCAATGAGCTTTGTGACACATGCGAAGCAATACATCCCTGAAACATGGATTTTTTTAGTAAAAATATGCAGAGATTTTTTACCTCAAATTGTGAATCTAACTAAATCTTTAATCGATTCCTCAAACCCGTCTATAAAAACATATGAATCTAGACAAGTGTTTTTGACAAGAAACGAATCTGAGGCTAAATTTTGTAGCTTTAGTGGATTACCAAATCAAATTCTAGAGAAACATTCCCAGGAGTTTTATCAACCAATCGCAAGAAAAGGAAAAAAAACATGCAAATTGGTAAGTAACAAGGAGAAGGAGAGAGGGAGAGAGAAGGAACCAAACCGTGGTATTGGCAGCGATGAAGCAAAGTCTGGAGAATTCGGAGACAAGTTTGGTCATCGTCAACAGCAAGAACTCTCATCCCCACCGGAAACTGGTCCAGCACTTCAATTTCTTGCTCCATAGTCATCCTCAGAGATGATTCTTAACAAAAATTATGAATTAAAGTACAAGAACAACGTTAGATATTATGGGTCTAGCGAGCGAGAGAGAGAGAGAGAGAGAGAGAGAGAGAGAGAGAGAGAGACAAGTTTTATAGCAGAGTAAAAATTTTCCTCTCTGGCGAGGAAAATATAAAAGGAGGAAGATGGCAAAAGAGAATCTAAGCCTTATATATGGTTTCTGAAAACTCTGTAATTTTATAAAATTTTATAAATGGATAAAAAAATAAGAAAGTGTTTAGGTAGATGATTCTGTATATCATGTAATTAAGTTTTGAGATATGTTTTTGATATCGTACTTAGTATTCAAGGCAGAAAATAGAATTTAGTTATTACCATAATTGCAGACAGAATTGAATACTTTCCTAAATCTATGCCATGAGGATTAAATTGACAACTAAGTTGAGTATATCATAAACGGATTTACCTTAGTAATTAGTGCAAATTATGGTATTATAATTTGTTTAATATATATGTGAAAGAAAAAGAGGGAGAAAGAAAAGACAGGCTTTAGGGAGTGGCATGGTGAAGGGTGGGAAGTGCGAGACACGCGTGAGCGTGCTTAGTGGCTTTTTCACCTATCTCGTACAGTTTCAGAAAGATTTAGGAAAAATAAGTATCCCATAATAAACAACTAACAGTGGCTAATTCCAATAGTATCAAACCTAAGACAGATTTCGTTTTTTTCTTTATGACTTTATCGTACCAAAGTCAGATTTTTTTTATTTTTTTTTCAACGTTAGAGCCTAAGACAGACTTTTAAAATGTATATCATACTTGGATAATATTACACTCTTACCATACAAGATTTTAGGAATATAATGAAAATAAACATGTTATAATGGTTCACCATGCAACGATTTGAAGTCAACGTTTGAGCTAGATACAAGATGATCTTATCACCGGCCAATGTATCGTATGCTCGAATTAAACTTTGAAGTCAACAAAGAAAATTGCTGTCACACGTTATGTTTATTAACCCAAAAAAAGAATTAAGTTATGTTTGTATAAATAGAAAAAAGGTGGAGTCTTATGTTATATGATGATAGTAAATTAAAAAGGAAGAATTTCTTGAAGTTGGGTTCCATTCACATACTCAGCCTACAAACTTGGTGGATGCAAAATAAGATCCCATTGATTTATCATACTTTATGAATTAATTTTGTATTTTGTATGATTTCTTGGATTGACCACATAGCGTGTTCATATATGTGCCTCTCGTTTCGTTTTATAAAATAGCCTACTTCGGATAAACAGTATAATATGTTTTGGCTGGCTAATTAACCAAAAAAAAAAACATTACGATTATGTATCGTTTTTATATATGTAATATTTTAGAATCAAAAGTTTGAAAACTCCAAAAATACCACCAGCTTAATTAAGGTTTACTAAAAATTTCGTAAGATCTAGAAAGGGATCCTAAATGACTTATGAATCTAGCCCAAATTTTTAAGAACCTTTTACAAACCTAACTTTTTTTTATTAGAGTCTGAAGAAAGTCAGTATTCTCATAATCTTGTGACAAAGTCTTGATAAACCTAAGAATAAAAGAAAACAGATCAAGATTTTACTTTTTTAAAAGAACATTAACATTTGTTCGATGCAATGCATTGGAAAATAAAAGACAACTCTTTAATACAAACCATTATCATTAGTGCCCCCTATTTATTTTATTTTGTTAAATAGTTGCCGATGACATTAGATAGATTAAAGAAATCGGTTCTAGAAGTTCCATGTTATGCACTAAATCTGTAAAGATTCTACTTCTTAGTTATTGGAAGTCACTTGTCATTAGCTACTGTCATTGGCTCATAGTCTCATATATTATATACACACACAATATATTCACTTTTAAATATGAAAAGAATATGTCATAACAGCAACACTTTGGTGTAATGTTTCAGTTAAGAAAAAAATATTAAGAGACAGATGCTGATAAAATTTAATAATAAAAGAAAGAATATAACTAATACTAAATGGAGAAGGGAAATCAAAATGAGCAAAGTTGAGGTAATCTTGTCTCCCAAAAGGGCTAACCACACCGGTCATTAATATGCTTCTTGTTCGGTTGCTTCCTAATCACTTCCTACTCTATTACTCTTTACTTATTTAGATAAAACTATGGATATTTTAGTCAACTCTAGAATGCCAGACCATAGCAGTTACTATTCCATATGGATTATGTATGTACAACATAACAACCATTATTAAGTAATTATTAACTAACAGTTAGCTATGAACGATGGATGATGATGAATATGATTAGTCATCATGAACCTTTTGTTCGTGTCAATTGATCGAACATTTGTCATGACTTCTTACTTTCTTTTCTTTAGTTCACACACATATTCCGCGGAATTTGAATTTGGATGATGTCAGATTATATATTTTATTAGTAACCACACTAAAAGATGTTAGCCACTATGCTCACACCATTTATGGTATTTCTGCTGGTGTTTGCTGTTAGGCTTGATCCGTCGTACAAAAAGCCTAAGCAGTCGTACATGGCCAACGTTATAGATTCATTATTTTTGAAGACTTTCATATTACAACATTCTTTCGTGGAGTTCGTAATTAAAAATCACCATCTTTTCGGTCCTACAGTTTATTTATTATGCAAAAGGTGTAATGCGTATAATATACAAAACAATTACATCCACCCGGTAGAGATTGGGCCCAATTTTTCTTGTTTATTCAACTAAGGCTCAATTGCACGTGTTGTTTCAGACAAGCAGTCAAAGGCAGCACCAATGTAATAAGCATTGTGCACCTATACATGAAAGTAACTAAAGCCAATTTATCTACTTAAACTGGTAACAGTATAATCAAAAGCTGTCAAAACGACTAAAAATTTCATGTTTATTTCGCGATGAATGACTTTAGCTTTCTCAACCATTGAATGAGCTCAATCCTATCCTTATTCATCATATATTCATGCAAGAAAAAACAAAGATCCGCATCGATTCCTCTTTCTCGCAAAAACTCCCGAATCGCTGTCTGAAAATTATACTTCAAACTCCTGCAAAGAAACAAAGATTACAAGTTTCAGTAGTTGCATTTGACTAGCAATTACCTGTAACGCAGTATATGACTTGGCTGTATCAACAAATTCAAGACTTTCAAAAAAGCAGAGAGATTAGTACCCGAAGTTTGGTCCCATGTAAGGCTGACCAGTGATTTTATTGCGTCTAAGCTTGTAAAGCTTTTGAATTTCGATACGGTTAGGCCACACAGAGCAAAGGAACTCGATCTCTTCACTACCATCACTCTTGGAAATGTCGACAAGCAAGCTAATATGGAGACGGACATCGCGACCTGAAGCATCTAAACCGGTTCTCGGAACAGTCATAAACCCATCAAACATAGTTGCTTCCATTTTGATATTCTCGTCTTCTCCAAACTTGCCTTTCATCACAATGCATTGCTCACCGGGACAATCCTCGACAGAGAATGATTTGTATTCAGTCGCTGGCTGCATTATAGTTTTAAGTGAAAAAATCATCAGCATCTCTTCTCTTCCCATTTGATTGGATCTTGAACAACAAAAGTATAATTCTTGATATACAAATTGATTCGAATACAGTGATTCTTGTCTTTGATAATGTCTCCCTCATCATTTCCCAGATAACAAATACACAAATCCGAAATCTAAGACTAGCATAAACAACGGTTCCAGCTGAAAAATTTAGGCTTTAAGGTCTAGGTAATGATTATTAACGAGATCAGATAATACCTGATGCGGAGGAGCATAATCGGATTGATACTCGATCTCATTTCTTATGATTCGAAGGATGTTTGATCGGAAGGGTGATTTAGCTGTCGAGGTGGTGATGTCTCGTGATTGTGGAGTTGGTAACAGAGATTTAGATCGAACCCAAGAAATTAGGGTTCTTGAGGTATGAGAAGGAGAAATGCGTGATTTTTGAAGAGTACGGAGCAGAAGAGCCATGGACGTTTTTGATGTTCGCCGATGTTAGTTAGGGCTCTTCGGAGGTTTTCTCTAATTAGAACTGAACCGAATCGAAATTGCAGAGCTTTATTGTGGGCTTTTTTTGGATGTCCAATAGTCGTATACAAACAATTAATGGGCTTCCATGTAAAAACATTGTTTCTGAGTTTTTGATCACGATGGTTTTTTTTTTCACAAGTGTATTTTATTCATAATACAAAGCCAAATGTGACAGGCCCAATATTTTACAAATATACCAAAGTAAACATGCCCAATAAAACAAAACGAAAGCCCAAAAGCCCAAATAAGGGAATCGTAGACTAAAGAAAAAGCGTTGTATACAGCACAGATGACACGTGGCAAATGGGAAACAAGTTGGATGACACGTGGGAAGTCGAAGTGGTGGGAGTCTCACTTATGGGATTGGTCGGGTTGCGAAAAGTCAGTTGGTTGGGTTTGGTTCTTGCACGCGATTTTGATGCCGTTCGGATCACTCGAGGTTATTAAAAAAAACATAAGAACCAATAGAGACACAAACAAACAAATATAGTACTTGTATACAAATAATGTTCTTCTGATAAATAATGTTTTTTATGTACCGCATGAACGGTTTACTCCAACCACGCAGGACACCGGATCCGATCCGTCTTAGTTATGTTATGTTCATTGTACAATACTATTGTAAGTTTATAGTTTATTTTATACAAGTTAAAAGTCACCACCAGGCGAAGTCCAAGGTAGGTACGATCAATGCATAGATCAAATAAATTCATGAATGATATATAAATGAGTTTTAGATTTCTTACGTTGACTTTACTCTAAAAGTCTAATTTTGGTGACGATGGTCACGCTATGCACTTCACTAGTGAAACAACAAATAATGCATTAACTAATGTTACTAATCACTCGAAATTCATTGCGTGTAATTAAGATGTGTAACGAAAGAGCAAAAGCAGCGTACGCATGGATCTTGCAAGACTATGACCAACACATCATCCAGAGGTAATTAAAAAATCACCACCCGGTAAATAAAAGTCATGTGAGAAACACAATTTAACTAATGATGACAGAATAATAATCAAAATTTTCTTAAATTTTATTTCTTAATTAATGCACCTTCAATGCCTAAATCCTTGCTCATTTCATTGATTAAAATAAAAGTTTTATTAATGCTCTTTTTATTCAGTTAATGCCTAAATCCTTACTCGTGAGTCGCGTCATGCATTAATTAAAATAATAGTTTGGGCTCTAGTTTTGATCATCGGTAGCTAGGTGTATGTCTCATGCTTACATTGTGTTGAACCGGTCATATGTGTGTGTATATATAGAGAAACAGACGATACTCTAATCATTCAATACAAGAAATTACCAACACACATCTCTTTTGCAGTTTCAAAACACTATGGATACTTCCCTCTTTTCTTTATTTGTCCCAATTCTCGTTTTCGTTTTTATCGCTCTTTTTAAGAAATCAAAGAAACCAAAACATGTAAAAGCTCCTGAACCGAGCGGTGCATGGCCCATCATCGGCCATCTTCACCTTCTCGGTGGCAAGGAACAGCTTCTCTACCGAACCTTAGGAAAAATGGCTGACCATTACGGTCCAGCCATGGCCCTACGACTTGGGAGCAGTAAAGCATTTGTTGTGAGCAGTTTTGAGGTGGCTAAAGATTGTTTTACTGTGAACGACAAAGCCTTGGCTTCACGTCCTATGACTGCAGCCGCAAAGCACATGGGTTACAATTTTGCTGTTTTCGGGTTTGCGCCTTATAGCGCTTTCTGGCGCGAGATGCGTAAAATCGCAACCATAGAGCTACTTTCTAACCGGCGGCTTCAGATGCTCAAGCACGTTCGTGTTTCTGAGATCTCAATGGGTAACTAAAAAACAAAAAACCATGTCTACTGTGCAAACGTGTATACAATAATTGTCGATATTGTTAATTATGAATTTGTGATACGATGCGAAATTGTCACATGCAGGTGTGAAAGATTTGTATTCTTTGTGGGTCAAGAAAGGTGGTTCAGAACCAGTAATGGTTGATCTAAAGAGCTGGTTAGAGGACATGACACTGAACATGATCGTGAGAATGGTGGCCGGAAAACGATACTTTGGAGGCGTCGGCTTAGAATCCTCGGAGGATACCGAAGAGGCAAGGCAATGCAAAAAGGCCATCGCAAAGTTCTTTCACCTCATTGGTATATTCACTGTGTCAGATGCTTTTCCGACACTGAGGTGGTTTGATTTGCAAGGACATGAGAAGGAGATGAAGAAAACGGGAAACGAATTAGATGTGATTCTTGAAAGATGGATTGAAAACCATCGACAACAACGAAAAGTTTCAGGAACGAAAGAGAATGATTCAGACTTCATCGATGTTATGTTGTCGCTTGCGGAACAAGGCAAACTCTCGCATCTTCAGTATGATGCTAATATTAGCATCAAATCTACTTGCCTGGTATACCATTTACCTACCAAATCTTGTATTCCTTTTTCCTAATGGATTTGATATGTCTCTTTTAATGAATATAATGATAAATATTTGAATTTTTAGGCACTGATTCTTGGAGGAAGTGACACTACAGCATCAACCCTCACATGGTCCACTGCTCTTCTTCTAAACAACAAAGAAATGTTAAAGAAGGCACAAGATGAGATAGACCTCCACGTTGGCACAGACAGGAACGTCGAGGATTCAGACATAGAAAATCTGGTGTATCTTCAAGCGATTATCAAAGAAACATTGAGATTGTATCCAGCTGGTCCTCTCTTAGGCCCTCGAGAGGCGATGGAAGATTGCACGGTCGCTGGTTACAACGTTGCTTGCGGCACAAGATTGATAGTGAATGTATGGAAAATCCAAAGAGATCCGAAAGTTTATATGGAACCAAACGAGTTTAGACCAGAGAGGTTTATTACAGGAGAAGCAAAAGAGTTTGATGTTAGAGGACAAAACTTTGAGCTGATGCCATTTGGTTCGGGAAGAAGATCATGCCCAGGCTCTTCATTGGCCATGCAGGTGCTTCATCTAGGTCTTGCTCGTTTCCTTCATTCGTTTGAAGTGAAAACAGTTTTGGATCTGCCTGTTGATATGAGTGAGAGCCCTGGCTTGACCATTCCTAAAGCCACGCCTCTTGAGGTTCTGATCAGTCCACGTCTTAAGGAACAGCTTTTTGTGTGATATATTACTGTTCCAGAAACAGATGACTTCCAATAAGTTTATTGAAGGTGCCTTTTTGATGTTTTTCCGTTCGAGTAAAACCTACCTATGTTTGTTGTTTTCCTCTTCAAAATAAATGTATGCAGTTGTTAAAGAATCAATTTGTCCTTGTGTTTATCTGCTCAATGCGCACCGTTGGGCCATCAAAGGATCTTTTTCACACCCCTTATATATAATTGGTGAAACGTGAAATTAAGATTTTTATTGCCAAAAAAATTAGTATTTATATACTATTTTTTGTTTTAAAAAAAACAGAAAAATATTTATAATTAAAGATATATTATATAAAAAGTCTAAAAAGAAAAACATAAATTCGAGTTTTTAACCTTTTTTTTTTTTTTTTTTGCACCTTGCCTACATGCATGCACCTAGTATTTTTACATTTTTTATGACTTAAAAGTGAAATTTTTGTCACCAGGAAATGAAAAAAACCGGACATACATAAGAAAACAAATCCTATAATTTGGTAGAAATCTCATAATTTACAAAAAAAAGGTAAAATTAACAGAAACGGAAGAAAAAACGCTTTGTTTGGCGCATCCACTTTCCCAGGAAAGAAGAGGAAACCCCGAGAGAGGGGACGATTCAGACGAACCCTTGAACATCCCGGTCTCCACAATTCACAATCAGATGCATTGAGCCTTAAAAAAAAAGGGAGATGTTTTGCAGAAACGTCTCGGTGAGGCGGAAGAAGAAATCTGGTTCTGTCCCGGTTTATCTCAATGTTTACGATCTTACCCCAATGAATGTTTACGGTTACTGGCTCGGAATCGGGATCTATCACTCTGGTCTTGAAGGTATGTTGTTTTTTTCTCGATCCTGGGTTTCATTGTTCTTGTGTTGCCGATATACATGAGATAATATTGGGTGATAAAGGTCAATCCTTTTGGTCAATTTGGTTGGATTGTAACATTGATATAGCTGATTTTTGGTGTCTAGGAAAGTGACGAAGGGTCGGATGATTTGGATTTTGTTTAGAGATGCAATTGGTATGAATTTTGGTCTATGAGACTTAAGCTTAGAAAGATGAAAAATATTTAACGTTACAGTAGAATCGACCTTTGGTCCTCCAGGAATTGACTTGAAAGTGTGAAGACTAAATGTGATATCTCAATATGATAAGTGTACAATTTTGTGGACGATGTTTGCTTGGTTTGAACAATGAATTAATCGCAGCATGTTTTGTTAATCGGAAAAACTGATGTTGGATGTTCCATTGCTCTCATTAATCAAGAACTCATTGTTCTTTTATGATTCATTGTTTGTAGTTCATGGGGTTGAGTATGGATACGGGGCACACGAGCAATCAAGCTCGGGAATTTTTGAAGTGGAGCCAAAGAAGTGTCCTGGTTTCACATTTAGGAAATCGATTCTTGTGGGTGAAACAGAGATGAGGGCGAAAGAAGTTAGAACCTTTATGGAGAAATTAGCAGAAGAGTATCAGGGAAACAAATACCATCTCATCACAAGGAACTGCAATCATTTCTGCAACCATGTTTGTTTAAAACTTACTCAGAAATCAATTCCTAGTTGGGTCAACCGTCTTGCTCGCTTAGGTATCCCAAACTTCCTCATCAATGTAATGAATCAAAATGTCTCAGGGGATCAAATAAGTAATGTACATTGTTTTTTTTTTATGAACCTTAAGGTCTCCTCTGCAATTGTGTGTTGCCTGCTTGCTTGAACGAGACTAAAGTGAAGCGGGTAGGAAAAGACGGGAAGCTCGTGGAAGGAGAAAATACAAAGAGGAGAAAGAAGAAGAAAGCGAGAAGCCGATCAGGTCCTTTATCTTCGTCTTCTTCTAATTCAAGATTAGATAATAATCCGTCACATAACAGATCAAGATCAACGGGTAATCCTCCTCTTTCTTCTTCTCCATCTTGTCCTGTGAGACGAAAAGTTCCTTCTGTTGCATCTGGAGCTCAAGATCAGAAGCCTCCAAGCGTAAGGGTCAAGACATGATTATTTTTTCATTGTTTGAACAGCTAACGATATTTGTTTATGAATGTGAGCGTGCTTCTGCTTTGTTTTCAAGTTATATATCCTTCATTTTTAATCCTTTTGGTTTTTACTTGGTATAATAGGAGAACTATGAATATCTCTGTAAATTCAACATTTGTTTGGTATGTTTTGATGTAATTTTTGAAAATTGTAGAAATTAATTGTTTGAATATCAACAAGTCGAAGTAAAATAGCTTTACCTCTAATTCCCAAATTTTCACAAATAAAATTGTTAAAAAGAATAAAAAACAATTTTTTTTTTGTCAACAACCTAAATTATAAAGACCAATGTCCAGGGACATTGTTTACAAATTTCGAAAATTGCGGGTGGGTACGAATATTTCGTGCCAACTTATCCGCAGTGCTATTTTCATTACGAGGAATCAAAAATAATGAGAAGGAAGAGAATTCATCTTTATCACTTTGTATCGCCTCCAAGTAGATAGAAAACGCCGGCCAATCAGCAGGGTATGTGACCATCTTCACCAGATTTGAACAATCGGTTAGGAATACTACATCTCGTTTGTCTTGTTCTATCATGCATCGCATAGCCCAGACTAGGGCTTCTACTTCAGCATGTAAGGAAGTTAAGCTTCTTCTTAGATTAGCAGCTCCCATACTAAGTGAAATGACCCGACCCGACCCGCTTTAATTAAGCAATACCATAATTAATACCCCATAATATTAATTATACACCACGAGTCCGAAAACACGGTAAATCAAACACATGCTTTAACTCCACATAAAACGTCAAATAAGAAATCGCAAATATTAACATAATAAAATGCGACTAACAACACACAATACCGAGTCCTAAATCATCCTCCTCTTCATCGCCTTGATTCCATGTTCACACTTTAACTTTACCTGCAGCTCACAAAACACAGAGATGCGTAAGTATTATCACAAATACTTAGTGAGGCGGTCCTCCCATCTACGAGCTAAACACACAAGCAAGAGATCACCAACCGCTCAAACAAGCCACAAAAACACTCAAGACACAAAACTCAACAACAGGGACCAGACTGGATCTGATCCAAGCCGACAAACAGAAGGAAGAAAAGTGTCGCGCAGAAGAGTCTCTGGATCGGTTTGCAACCGATTGCCCAAACCGATTCAAAACTCTAAATCGGTCTGCAACCGATTCACCAAACCGATTCAGAACCTGAAATCGGTTTACAACCGATTCACCAAACCGAGCGGCAAAAACTCAGAATCGCTTACAAAAAGTGCTCGATCGGTTTGCAATCGATTGCACTAACCGATTCAAAACTTTAAATCGGTTTGCAACCGATTGACCAAACCGATTGGAGCTCACCTGCAACTAAAAATCCGATCTCGACCTTCTTCAACCCTTCTCAGGCCAATCGACCCCTTTCCACCTCAATCCTTGCTTTCCCAAGCAATTAGGCTCAAACCCAAGCAATAACACAAGGAAACAAGCAACACAAACCATGGATTCAACAAGAATCCATCCTAATCAACACCAAAAACACACACAAACCACACCAAGCACATAAAACCATCTCATAAGCTTAGATAAGCCCATGGTCACGCACTCACCTTAGATCCTTGGAAGATTCGGCTCAAGAACAGCTCCACAAGCTCAAGGATGACTTCCCCACACCCCCACGCTTCCGCTAGACCGATCTCCCTCTCCTTCCACTCTCAAGCTAAGCCCAACAACCACTCCCTTCCTCTTCCTCTTTGCAACAAGCTTACAAGCTCACTCTCTCCAACTCTCTCTCTCTCTCTCTCTCTCTCTCTCTCTCTTTCTCTGTTCTCTGCAACTCCACGAAGGAAAAGAGAATAGAAAAGAAGAAAAGAAGGAAAGAAGAAAAGAAGAAGAGAAGAAGAAGAATTAAGTCATTCTTTGACTTAAAAACCGCTACGTGGGGTCCACACCCACCAACCGCTCCAAAACTCGTTTTTCCACTCGATAAATATTTTCTCCGGAGCACTTAAGATTAAAAGCCTCAACAGCGAGAAAACATATTTATCACGGACTTAAACGGATCAAAGACATATTGACATATACATATATATACCTCAAATATATATATATATATGCTTCCCGTCAACAGTCCATTTTCCGCTAGACGGGCGTTACAATTCTCCCCCACTAACATAGATTCGTCCTCGAATCTAGTGGCACAGTTCATCCGCAATGAACTCAACTCACAACCATCGCAACGATTCTCTTTTCAAGCTTGACCAACCTGGCCAGCACAACTCCAACACGAGATTGAACACTATCAACCTCTGAGGTCTACAATCAGTCGCCACGCTTATAACCACGTCTTAGACATTCATTGCTCAAAATACAACTCGTACTTGTACCTCTCAACTCTTAGGACCAAAGTCCCTCGAGATCTCGGTACTCCATGCCACTCGCACTCTTAGGTCACAAAGACCTTCAAGTTATCGACACAAACCCGTATCACTCACACTCTCAGACACAAAGTCTTTGAGCTATCGATACTATATCATACCACTCGCACTCTCAGGTCACATGTCCTTCGGGCTATGGGTAACTCTCATACCACTCCCACCCTCCGGTCACATGTCCTTTGAGCTATGGGTATCTGGGGACTAAACCTCCCCTCACGAGTTGTACAGGACCAAACCGTCCTTAAAGCAATAAAGTCTAACGAAACGTCTATAAGCATCTCCGACCAAAACTAGCTCACATGGTCTATGTAATGCATCGCAATGCAATACATCACCACACATATTCCCAACCCGGAATATCACCTCAACCATGATCAAACCTCAGGTCGACTCGAAACAATCCCAACTCACAGGGAAGTTTCTCATATCCATTACGAAAGATATTTCCAGTTCATATTCTCATAAACTTTTATCTTTTCACAATTTCATGCTCAAACCTCATGACACCACAAGTCATAAATAATAAGAAATACACATCTTATCACCCATTTAAATGTATTAATCGTTTACACACCAAAACGAAATACAATGAACCCACCACAGGGTAACAACCCAAACTCAAAACTGGAAACCATCGAAGAAAAGCTCAAGCCTCAGCCTGCTTTCCTCCTCGCCTCTGGTTCCCAAGTTCCCTTCTCACAACCATCATAAGTCTCACAAGACGCAAAACCACCGCCACACAGGCAGCATGATACGACATGCCCACCCGATGTCGTCATCCGCACCATCTGGATCCCTTGTGCCTAAGCACTTCATCCATACTCGTGCAACCTGATCTCTCGTGTCCTTTGCACTTCTTCTGTGAACGTCATGACTCAACGGCTCACCTACTATCCAGATCTATACGCGGACTCCGCGAACATAGACCACCAGACAACTACAAGGATTTCTCCTTGCAATACTCCCCGCGGCACATCCGCGTCTACATGCCTTTGGCACGTTACTCATGTTCAGTCTCAAAACTCAGATCCTCTCTGTAGTTTCCTGAACAAAAATCCACACCATAAATGCTTCCCTCCCCCACTTGGGTCCAGCATCACGGTGTACAACATGGCCTCCCAGACATCACCACATATGGAGCCATCCCACAATGCAAACACTCACCAAGCATCTTGGCGAACTCTCCAAGTCCCCAAAGACGCTAGAACCAACCCGACCTTGGCAAATCAACCGATTCCCAAGATCGCGATCCCAGACACACAATGGCGAACTCAACTAGTTCCCACCTACGCGATCCCATCAAGCCTGATATCATTTGTGGATACTCATCAAGACATGATTCTCGCAATAATCGAACCAACCCACTTCAAGAACGAAACGACTAAACCACCATCGCGCTCTTTCCAGGCTCAATCTATATCGTAGTCGAACAACCAATTCAATCATGTCAATAAGGCATGTCACACCCATACATGACAAGCAATTATCGACTGATCAAACCGATCGCTAGAAACGATTTAGACTTAACCACAACACTTTTGCCTTGAACACCACAAGGTCTTAACAACCCAACCGCTCCTCAGTTACTCTCCGCAAATTGCCCTTTCTAGCAATTCTGGAGTAAAGAAGCAATACGATGCTTCAGAAACAACAACACATGGGATTCAATATCTCACAACCAAGGTCACTGCATAACTCACATATGCTCGGAACCCTGACACCCTATCATAGAGACAACCCGGCCCAAAATTCTGGCCTCTCGTCTCTATGATAGAATACACCCATGGCGCCACTAAGCTCTGACTAGCTGGCGGTGCCACTCCCACCTTCCTCTGCAACTTAGGACATCTCAGCTTAATCTGCCCCAACTCCCTACAGAGAAAGAACACTCGCGTATCCACACGCGCCTCACCCTTCTAAGGGCAACCCACAACTCTGTGATCCCTGCTCCCGTACCTGAAGCACCCCGGACCACTCTGGGTAACCAGCGAAGAATCTTCCATCCTCCGCTCAGGTCCTTGCATTGGCTTACCGCCTCTGCTCGGACCAGACTGCTGCAGTGGCCTCTCGCCTGAAAGTTGGGGCTAGCAACCACCATTTCAACTTTCAAACTTTCCTATAGCAAGCAGCTGTCTCCACCAACTTAGAAACTGTGCCACAAATCCGCACAAAGAAACGGTTCCTCAGCTCAGTCCGAAGACCAAACAAGAATCTTCGAACTCGAGCCTACTCACCCTCCAAACCTCGACCCTCTAACCGGTCAAGAGCCTCATGAGGAAAAACTCCTCCGCAACAACCTCTCAGGCCAACCCCGCCTGTACTCTCCTGGCTGCAACACCTCTCCCCTAGAGATGTGCATCAACCTCTAGGTAATAACTGACAGGTCAACCCGGTATCCCTCTGGACACCTCACCGAACGGAAACACATCCGCTCCAACCTCAAGCTCCACGCATCAGCGTTCTCAGACTTGGCACTTCCCGGGAAGAATCCCGTGCCAATCCTCTACGACTGCTCCATCATCTTAAGATAAGATGAGAGCTCCTCCGCAACCGCAACCCTCGGCTGCAACTGAACCATTAGTGGCACAACAGGAGCCTGAACTGGTACCCTCACTGGTAACTGCTCCAATAGCAGAGCCAGCAACCCGCCATGTGATCATCTCAGGCCAGAGCAAAACTCCGCTGCAATACCCGCAGCAACCGCTGGAACTCCAGCTACACCGGCACACACACCGGTCACACCCTCAGACCTCTCCTGATACACATGCGAATCCGCTACTCGCTCAACCATAGCACCCCGTGCTACACCACTATAACACAACTACGGCCTCTACCACGACCACAACCTTGGCCACTAACTCAGCCACAACCTTGACCACCAACACGGCCAAACCCTCGGCCACAACCTTGGCCACCAACACGGCCAAACCCCGGCCACAGCTTTGGTCACCAACACGGCCACAAGCACCCCTAGCCAACTGAACCCCCAAGAACAGAGACTAAAGACACAAAACAACTCAACAAGGCAAAGATAACTTACCGTGAAATCTCAATAGGCTCGAAGAGGATGATTCTAAGACTCCATGCTCAACCAAATTGATTAAGTACCACATAATCAATTTCTAGTACACAACAACTTAACGGTTCAAACAACATGCAACAAGCATCACGAAAATTAATTCAACTCCAATGAATTTTCTAACCCATCCTAGAACCGTCTAAGCTCTGATACCAATTGAAATGACCCGACCCGACCCGCTTTAATTAAGCAATACCATAATTAATACCCCATAATATTAATTATACACCACGAGTCCGAAAACACGGTAAATCAAACACATGCTTTAACTCCACATAAAACGTCAAATAAGAAATCGCAAATATTAACATAATAAAATGCGACTAACAACACACAATACCGAGTCCTAAATCATCCTCCTCTTCATCGCCTTGATTCCATGTTCACACTTTAACTTTACCTGCAGCTCACAAAACACAGAGATGCGTAAGTATTATCACAAATACTTAGTGAGGCGGTCCTCCCATCTACGAGCTAAACACACAAGCAAGAGATCACCAACCGCTCAAACAAGCCACAAAAACACTCAAGACACAAAACTCAACAACAGGGACCAGACTGGATCTGATCCAAGCCGACAAACAGAAGGAAGAAAAGTGTCGCGCAGAAGAGTCTCTGGATCGGTTTGCAACCGATTGCCCAAACCGATTCAAAACTCTAAATCGGTCTGCAACCGATTCACCAAACCGATTCAGAACCTGAAATCGGTTTACAACCGATTCACCAAACCGAGCGGCAAAAACTCAGAATCGCTTACAAAAAGTGCTCGATCGGTTTGCAATCGATTGCACTAACCGATTCAAAACTTTAAATCGGTTTGCAACCGATTGACCAAACCGATTGGAGCTCACCTGCAACTAAAAATCCGATCTCGACCTTCTTCAACCCTTCTCAGGCCAATCGACCCCTTTCCACCTCAATCCTTGCTTTCCCAAGCAATTAGGCTCAAACCCAAGCAATAACACAAGGAAACAAGCAACACAAACCATGGATTCAACAAGAATCCATCCTAATCAACACCAAAAACACACACAAACCACACCAAGCACATAAAACCATCTCATAAGCTTAGATAAGCCCATGGTCACGCACTCACCTTAGATCCTTGGAAGATTCGGCTCAAGAACAGCTCCACAAGCTCAAGGATGACTTCCCCACACCCCCACGCTTCCGCTAGACCGATCTCCCTCTCCTTCCACTCTCAAGCTAAGCCCAACAACCACTCCCTTCCTCTTCCTCTTTGCAACAAGCTTACAAGCTCACTCTCTCCAACTCTCTCTCTCTCTCTCTCTCTCTCTCTTTCTCTGTTCTCTGCAACTCCACGAAGGAAAAGAGAATAGAAAAGAAGAAAAGAAGGAAAGAAGAAAAGAAGAAGAGAAGAAGAAGAATTAAGTCATTCTTTGACTTAAAAACCGCTACGTGGGGTCCACACCCACCAACCGCTCCAAAACTCGTTTTTCCACTCGATAAATATTTTCTCCGGAGCACTTAAGATTAAAAGCCTCAACAGCGAGAAAACATATTTATCACGGACTTAAACGGATCAAAGACATATTGATATATATATATATATATACCTCAAATATATATATATATATATATATGCTTCCCGTCAACAGTCTATTTTCCGGTAGACGGGCGTTACACTAAGAGTCTTGTTGTTGGATGCTAAGCACACCCATCCTAGGCCAGAAAACCTATCACTTTCCTTCCAAGATCCATCAATGAAACACCTAACCCCCAAGTGTGTCAACGCAATCCGTTCACCTTGTTCTTGACCAAGAGTTAAGCTTCCCATCGGATTCAAAATTTCTTTATTTGCCTCTATTTGGACCAATGTCCATGTTTTTTCCTCAGTTTCTGCCAATTGTAAAACTTTTATCAGGCTTGTATCCATATTCTCATAGATTTTGCTATTTCTTGCTTGCCAGATATACCATATTATCCATGGAAACATATCACAATTTGACTCTGCCGGTGTTCTCCAGAATAGGTTGTCCATATTCTCATATAAGGATTCTGATGGAAAAAACATAGGTGAGGTTGGGATTGTTGATAATGCCCAAGTCTGCAATGACGGTGGACATTCAAAAATTGCATGATTTATTGTTTCATTCTGTGCTCCACATCTAACACATACAGTTTCCGTCTCAATACCCCTGCGTTTTAAGTTCGCAAAAACCGCCACACAACCTGAGATTAATTGCCACATAAAATGTTTTATCTTTGGCGGGCATTTAACTTTCCAAGCATAGGCCCGTAACATCTTAATATTTGGACATAAAACCGTATATTGATGATTTTCCGAACTTACTACCCGTAGCATATTATAACCCGATTTAACCGTATATTTTCCAGTTTTGGTAAAATGCCAGCCTAAAGTATCTGATTTTGTTAACGCCCCTACCGGCAAAGCACAAATTAATGATACATCTTGTGCCTCAAAAGAGGCATTAATGTAATCCATATTCCATGTTTTTGTTTGGACGTCAATAAGATTTTTAACACGAAGCAAAGGGTCAGAAATTGAGCCATTGCTTAATGCTGGCCTCGGGAAATGAGCTGGAATCCATGGATCATTCCATACTGAAATGGATTCTCCAGAACCAACTCTTTTAATAGGTCCTTTATTAACCAGAGGTCGATCAGATATTATACTTCTCCAACCATATGAAGGAGAGTAAGATTTAGTTGGGTCTAAAGGTGTTGAATTCCAGAAATACCGTCCTTTAAACACCTTAGCAAAAAGTGAATCTGGAACCGTTATCAAACGCCAAAGTTGCTTCGCTAATAAAGCCGTATTAAAATGATCTACGTCTCGGAAGCCTAATCCACCTTCAAACTTACTATAACATAGTTTATTCCATGCCAACCAATGCAACCCTCTAGAAAGACCATTATTATTCCACCAATATTTCGCTACCGCACTTGTTAATTTCGATGTAACTGTTTTTGGAAGCCAAAAACAGGACATTATATAAGTTGGTAATGCCGCCGCCACAGATTTGATCATCACTTCTTTTCCACCCTTGGACAAAAACTTGGTCGTCCACCCGTTAATTCTCTTTTCCAATCTCTCTTTTATAAAGGAGAAAATCTTCGTCTTGGACCCTCCTAAACTTTCCGGTAAACCTAGGTACGAACCCATACCTCCGATATAATTTATGCTCAAAACTCCTTTTATCTCTTCTCTTCGTGAGGCCTCAATTTTATGACCAAATTGAATAGAGGATTTTTGGAAATTGATTTGTTGTCCCGAGGCCTCTTCATACTGTTTTAGTAAATCCAGAACTACTCCACATTGTTCTTTATTTGCCTTGCAGAAGAACAAGCTGTCATCCGCGAATAACAAATGGGTGATTGAGGGACTTGCCCTAGCCACCTTTATGCCGGTAATTATTTTAGCTTGTTCTGCTTTTTTCACATTTGCGATCAAAACTTCGGTACACAAAATAAATAGATATGGCGAAAGAGGATCACCCTGACGTAACCCCCTTTTTAGTGTAATCGATCCTCTCGGGTGTCCGTTTATAAGGACCTTATACTGAACTGAAGTAACACACCACATTACTCAGGAAATCCATTTCTCGCAAAAACCCATTCTCCTATGTAAATGTTCAATAAAATCCCACTCCAACCTATCATAAGCCTTGCTCATATCCGTTTTTATTGCCAAAAAATCTTTACTACAGGACGGATTAGTCCGTAGACCATGAAACATCTCCTGCGCTATTAGGATATTATCTGATATCAGTCTACCTTCTACAAAAGCCGATTGTGTCTCTGATATTAGTCCTGGTAATACTGATTTTAATCTTTGACAGAGGAGTTTGGATATAACTTTGTATCCCACATTACAAAGACTAATTGGTCTCAATTCTGACATCCGCGTCGGTCTATCCGTTTTTGGGATAAGACATATATTAGTTGTATTAAGTCTTCTGTCAAAAACATCATCTTTTAAGAATGAGTTTACCAAATGTACCAAATCTGACTTGATAGTATTCCATGCTTGTTGATAAAATAAAGCTGTCAGTCCGTCAGGACCTGGAGCCTTCTCCGGATGCATCATAAATAAGACCGTTTTAACTTCTTTTTCTGTAGCTGGTGCCACTAAGAAGTCATTAACTTCTTCTGTTATCCGAGGTCTAACCTCCATCATAATATCCTCACAATTTTGAGGATTAGAGCTTGTAAATAAATTCTGAAAATAGGAGACCGCTACCTTTTGGATATCCTCCTCCTCCGAAAACCATGTTCCATCATCATCATGTAAACCAATTATTCTGTTTCTTGCCCGTCTCTGCTTGGTCTGAGCATGAAAATATTTGGAATTATTATCCCCCACCGTCATCCATAAATTTCGACTTTTTTGATACCAATACAATTCCTCATCTCGGTAAGCCTTTTTTAATTTAAAAGTCAGTTCCATAATTTCTGCATAGGGCCTCTTATCATCACTCTGTGCCAGAGCTAGATCCTTTTTAATTCTTCGATTGTTTTTCGACCATAAGGTTGTAGATTTTTTCGCCACTTCGATATCGCCTGTCTATAGTGGACCACTTTATCCACAAAATTTCCTTCATTTTGTCCATTATCCGAATTCCACCTTTTTTCAATTACCTCTGATAATCCTGCCTTCCCAATACAGCGTTTATCAAATCGAAAACTTCGTTTTCCGTGAAATTTTTTATCTTCTAATGTTGCAAGAATCGGCTTATGATCGGACGCAATCATTGGTAAATATTCAATAAAAGAATTGCTGAACATATCATGCCAATCCTCGTTTGCTAAGGCCCTGTCCAACCGACATCTAATAGGTTTTTTTTTCCGCCAACCTCTCCAAAAAAAAAAATCACCGAGATAAGGAAATTCAAGGAGACCACAATCCCTTATCATTAAATTAAAAGGAACAAAAGATGAAGCATGTCTTAATTTTCCACCTCTTTTTTCATGATTGCCTTTTAGTTCATTAAAATCTGCTATTAATAACCAAGGCGAGTCCCGATCCAAACCGATCCTTGTTAAACGTTCCCAAACTTAATCTCGATTTTTGGGAACCGGATCGCCATACACAAATGTCAAATGAATTGTTTTTCCTTTCACAATTGTCTCAATATCAATTAATCTTCGCGATTCAAATAATATAGAAACTTTGAATTCATTATTATAAAATAAGGCTAAACCACCACTACAACCGATTGGATCAACCGTTTTTAAATAACTATAACCAAAATGACCTACAAATTTTTCCAAAAAACAAGAAGATTGTTTTGTTTCTGAAAGGAACAAAAAATCTGGCCTATGTTGCTTCCATAAATCCCGAAGATACCCAATTGTTGCCTTATTTCCTAAATCCTGACAATTCCAACTTAGAATCTTCATTTATCACTTGGTGGTTTTGGTGGTTTAGCTCCACCCTGCATTTTTTTTTACTGTACACTTATCCTCCTGATTATTACCTTCATCTACCAACTCTTCATTCTTAGGTGTTGGCCGTTTTCTGGGAGTCGTAAGCCTTTGCACATTCCGCTTCTTCGAGCTAACCCCTTCGAAAAAAAACAATTGATGGATTTTTATTTTATTTTATTACAGAACCTGGAGGTGGCATTAACCCTAGTTTGACCTTCTCAAAAATCACTCACTATAAATATCCCATTATCAAACTACACTCTTCCGCCGCTTCAACAAATTCCCCTAGAACCCTAATTCACCGTTTCTTTAAAAAGCTAACATACATTGCTTCTGTTTCTCCCTTTTTGTTTCTAGATCTCATTCTCTTTTGCCTTCAGAAACCCGAAAGTGTTGATTTTTATTTCGTTATCGTTCTGGTTTTTTTTATATGCAGCTAAGTGCCGTTTTGGTTCAATACGATTTAAGTGGATGCTTCTTAGTTCCTCTAGGCTCTGATTTCTCAGAATTAGGTTTAAAGGTTCTTGTTTTCGATTTGAAGCCGTTATGGAAAAATCCCAATGATGACTGATTATGATTAAAAAAAAAAAATGTTAAAAGTAGTGACTGATATCTTGATGAAATTTCAGCTCTGAGGGATTTAACTTTTTCTTGTTACAGTCCGTTGTTTGACATCATAATTGGTTAATTTGGTGAGTTTTTGTTTTTGCTTGATTGAAGCATATTGCACACGGCCTTAGCTGCATCCCAATGATGAATGATATGAATAAAAAAAATGTTAAAAGTAGTGCCTGATTACACCGTGATTACTAATAGATTCTGAGGGATTCATTCAGCTAAGGTTTTTTTTATCAATTCAATCCCTTTATATGTTATCTTTGTTTTACTTAGTCACTGTGTGCCCTGTGATGACTGATGATATATTAATGTTTAAAAGTAGTGACTGATATCTTATTGATGAATATTTGAGCTCTGTGGGCTTATTTTCTTGATTAAAGTAGCGACTGATAGCTTCTGCAGAATCTTGTTTTCATTCTTCGGATCACTTTATATATAATCTACGA
Organism: Turritis glabra; assembly: GCA_900406565.1. Lineage (NCBI taxonomy): Eukaryota > Viridiplantae > Streptophyta > Magnoliopsida > Brassicales > Brassicaceae > Turritis > Turritis glabra. Next base: position 3,186,999 of record OVBN01000020.1, on the reverse strand, counting down.
GATACTAAACGCCACCTTCTGCAGTGAAGTGCAGTGCAGAGGTCTCTTAAGTGAATAAGTACAATTCCGCTTGCGGAAGAAACCTCTATGCATTGCACCTCATCTGCAAAAGCTGGCGATTTAGGCAATGTTAGTTATTTATTGACCTGTCTTCCGGATTCAGCACAATACCTCTCTTCTAAGCTTGCTATGTTTCTAATTTATTATGCTCTCTCTTTTTCTCTGGTGTTCTTGAATAAGATGAAATCTTGACTCTACTGGTTGACAATTTCATAAAAGAGTTGGATTAAATGGAAAGCACACAGCTACATGAGCTCAATCAAACAATCGACCAAATGTCAAAAAAGAAAACGACCAACTAAAAATGCTGGTTGATCAGATAATTTTCTTAAATTTACTATTGTTATCTGAACCGTATCTAAACAGTATTTCTTGATCCCGTGGACTCTTACGTTTAGATTTTTTGCGGTTGACTACTGAAAGGTCTACCACTCTGTCTGCTTACGTTAAAGGTTTCCTTCTCTTTCTCTTTAGACTGCTCTGCTTTGCATAAGAGAGGATGGATAAGAATGATGGTGATGATCTTCTAGCTTCCATCCAAGCAAAGTTAGTCTCTTTGTCTTCTCTTTCAACCCAGTGTTCTATCTACAAGGTTCCCAATAAGCTCCGTAGACTCAATCATGATGCATATACGCCTCGGCTTGTGTCCTTTGGCCCTTTTCATTGCGGTAAAGAAGAGCTTCAAGCCATGGAAGACCATAAATACAGCTACTTGCAGAGTTTTATCCCTAGAACAAACTCTAGTCTAGAGGACCTTATTAGTGTTGCTAGGACTCGGGAACAAAAAGCTCGCAGCTGTTACGTAGAAAATGTGAAACTTAGCAGCGATGAGTTTGTTGAGATGTTAGTTGTAGATGGTAGCTTCCTGGTTGAACTTCTTTTGAGGTCTCATTATCCTCGACTTAGAGGTGAGAAAGACCATATATTTGGGAAGTCAATGATGATCACCGACGTGTGTCGTGACATGATTTTGATAGAAAACCAATTACCCTTTTTCGTCATAAAGGGTTTTTTTTTTCTCTTGTTTATTTTCTACCAAGAAGGAACACCATCAATCCTAAAGCTAGCTCAACGCCACTTCAGTTGTTCTTTGAGCCACATTGATGACAAGAAGTTTGTTTCAGAGCCAGAGCATTTTGTTGATCTTCTGAGGTCGTTATCTGCCACTGGTTCCATCAAGATTCGAAGAAACCGCACTGATGTACAATGTACCTGAAGCAACAGAGCTTCACACTGCTGGTGTCAGCTTCAAGCCAGCAGAGACCAGCAGTTGTTTACTTGACATTAACTTTTCTGATGGAGTACTAAAGATTCCTGCCATTTTCATCGATGATCTGTCGGAATCACTCTGCAGAAACATCATCGTGTTTGAACAATGTCATTGTTCAGATAAGAACTTTCTCCACTACACCAGGTTGCTCGGTTTCTTCATTAAATCCCCTACAGATGCTGCCTTACTCATCTGCAGTGGGATCCTCGTTAACAATATCGGGAATGCAGAAGATGTTTCAAAGTTTTTCAATAGCATCTGCAAAGAGGTTATATATGGTAGAGGATTCTACTTTTCGACACTCTCGGAGAACCTTCAAGCTTACTGCAACGCACCATGGAACAGGTGGAAGGCGATTCTGAGACGTGACTACTTCCGCAATCCTTGGGCTGTTGCTTCTGTTTTTGCTGCTTTACTTCTTCTCCTTCTCGCTTTCATACAGGCAGTATGCTCTATCTTGGCTCTTTAAGTCTTTTGGGACATCACGTGGTGATAAAGCTAAACATTTATTTTATGGATATATATAATTGTAGTCTCTTAATGTATCTTAATGTGGAGAAGTAACACTAACAACAGTTACAGGCAAATAGACAGACAACAACTTTTGAGGGATTTGGTTGCTCCTGCTGCTTACAATGTCTGAAACTTGGATTGATCACCTGATGCAAGTGCTGAAACTTGGGCTCTTATTTTCGTGATTTCTCAGAATTAAGCTCAAAGGTTTCTTTTTTTTTCCCCGATTTGAAGCGTTGTGCGAAAATCCTAGTGATGACTGATTATGATAAAAAAATGTTAAAAGTAGTGACTGATATCTTGATGAAATTTCAGCTCTTAGGGATTTAACTTGTTCTTCGTTTTCTTCTTATTTGGCATCATTGTTGGTCAATTTGGCGAGTTTTTGTTTTTGCTTGATTGAAGCATATTGCACACGGCCTTCCAATGATGAATGATATAAAAAAAAAATGTTAAAAGTAGTGCCTGATAACACCGTGATTACTAATAGATTCTGAGGGATTCAGCTAAGGTTTTTATCAATTCAATCCTTTTATATGTTATCTTTGTTTTACTTAACATACTGTGTGCCCTGTGATGACTGATAAAATACTAATGGTTAAAAGTAGTGACTGATATCTTCTTGATGAATATTTCAGCTCTGAGGGCTTATTTTCGTTGAGCATCATCTGTTTCAACATCATTCACGACACAAGGTTTGGAGTTCTTAGAGAAAGAAGGAGTGTTTGCCTGATTGAAGCAGATTTTGTTAGCTTTTGAGCGATTTGGTCGCTCCTGCTTTTTATACTCAGTTCTTTAGCTTTTTACAAATTCTTGTTTTCGTTCTTGGGATCACTTAAAAATTCTTGTTTCTTCTCTGGTGTGCTTGAATAAGATGAAAGCTAGACTCTCCTGGTTCACAATTTCATAGAGGAGTTGGATTAAATGAAAAGCACAGAGCCTACTCATTAAACAACCAATTAAAATACGTCAGTTCATCAAATAATTTTGTAAAATTCAATCCGGATATCTAACTAACCTCACCAAATCATCTATTGAAAGCAACACCTTCATTCCCCGTACCTCTTCAATCTCCATTTTAAAGAATAAAGTATACAAAGCCTAACGTGTTTTATTTTTGTTGTCATAGCGTCTTTCTTTGTTTCTTCCTTTGAAACGGATATATGTGTGAAACGTTGACTTCTGAAAATCCTACAGCTGTGTGCTTAGCTTAGTTAGAGTTTTCCTCCGGAGAATCTTCTTCTCTCTTTCTCTCTATATGTGCCCTGCTTTGCATATGAGAGGATGGATCAGAATGAATCTGATGCCCTTGTAGATTCCATCAAAGCAAAGTTACACTCTTTGTCTTCTCTTTCAACCCATTGTTGTATCTACAAGGTACCTAATAAGCTCCGCAGACTCAATCCTGATGCATATATGCCTCGGCTTGTGTCCTTTGGCCCTTTTCATCGTGGTAAAGTAGAGCTTCAAGCCATGGAAGGGCATAAATACAGGTACTTGCAGAGTTTTATCTTTAGAACAAACTCTAGTCTAGAAGAGCTTGTTAGAGTTGTTAGGACCTGGGAACAAAAAGCTCGCAGCTGTTATGCACAAGATGTGAAACTTAATAGCGATGAGTTTGTTGAGATGTTAGTTGTAGATGGAAGCTTCCTAGTTGAACTTCTTTTGAGGTCTCATTATCCTCGACTTGGAGGCGAGAAAGATCGCATATTTGGAAATTCAATGATGATCACCGACGTGTGTCGTGACATGATTTTGATCGAGAATCAATTACCCTTTTTCGTCGTAAAGGGGCTTTTTCTTCTCTTGTTTATTTACTACCAACAAGGAACAACTTCAATCCTAATCCTCGTTCAACGCATTTCAGTTGTTTCTTGAGCAACATTGATGATGAGATGCTTACTTCAGAGCCAGAGCATTTTGTTGATCTTCTGAGGTCTTGTTATCTGCCTCTGGTTCCAATCAGATTGGAAGAAACTGTTAAGCTTTCAACATGTGTCTCCATAAAATAATGCTTAACCAAGCTAAAACTCCATTAATGGCTACGTGATTACAAGTTCAACGATTCTCAAAAGTTCTCTAATGAAAACAATGATGAAGAACAAATGAAAAGTGAGATTAGAATCTTCAGCATCCCTTCAGATTCTTCTCTCCACCCGTAGCCTCATGACGGCTAACCCTCCACTTCATTCAACATCCCCCCCTTAATCACCCTCCACCACTTATTTATAACACCTTGCTTCTTCTCCCACACACAAACCACATGATCCCTCTCACACGTGCTGATTCTGTTTAATTCTCTGCAATGGATGATCATCCAACATCACACGTGTGAGCAACCTCCCCTGTGGTATCAATCCTCTGCTTCTTCTTTCTGAAATAGACTCGGTGCACCTTATCAATACCCCCCCCTGCGAAACGCAGCTTGTCCTCAAGCTTAAAAGATGGAAATTGCTGCGCTAAGTCCTTAATGATGACCCATGAATTCTCATGGGAAGGAAGTCCGTGCCACTTAACCAAGCCTTCCAAATAGCCCTCAGCATTATAGCGAGTATCCAACACATCCGCTGGTTCCACGACAAACTCATCTACTGCAGAGAAAGACAGAGGCAATGGGTTAATAAGCGCCGCTTTTCCCAAGACTGGTTTCAACTGCGAAACGTGAAACACCGGATGGATCTTAGCACTAGCCGGAAGTCGTAATCTGTACGCTGCTGGACCAATCTTTTCTAACACCTCAAAGGGACCATAAAACTTGGCAGCCAGTTTCTGACACACTCGCCGAGTGACAGAGTGTTGTCTATACGGTCGAAGCTTCAAATATACCATATCACCCACTGCAAACTGTAAGTCTCTACGGCCTTTGTCCGCATTGTTCTTCATCAGTTGTTGAGCATGTGTCAAATGATCCTTTATTTGCGCCAACATTCGATCTCTGTCTTTCAAATGTGCCTCCAACTCCACATTAGTAGTAGACTTTTCTTCAAAACGTACTAATGTAGGAGGAGTTCTGCCATACACCACCTGAAAAAGAGTAGTCTTTAACGACGTATGGTATGAAGTATTGTACCATAGTTCTGCCCAACTGAGGTATTTATGCCACGTCCGCGGGTGGGAGGAGGCGAGGCAGAGGAGGTACGTTTCCAACCCACGGTTGAGGACCTCTGTCTGGCCGTCCGTTTGGGGATGGAAGGCTGTACTGAACTTGAGTTGTGTTCCCGCTTGTCTGAAACATTCCTTCCAAAAGGAACTCAAAAAAATTCTGTCCCTATCTGACACAATCGAAGCTGGATAACCATGAAGCCTTACTATCTCCTGGAGAAACTTTTGAGCCACATCAGCTGCTGTGAACGGGTGTTTAAGGCAGATGAAATGAGCAAACTTGCTGAGCCTATCCACTACCACCAGTATCACATTAAAGCCATTAGAAGTTGGGAGGCCTTCAATGAAATCGATGCTTAGATCCTCCCAGACCTGTAATGAAATCGGTAAAGGTTGAAGAAGGCCAGCCGGAGACAATGTAGAATATTTGTGCGTCTGACAGATGGAACATTCTGACACAAACTTTTGGACATCCTGGAGTAGTCCGTTCCAATGAAATGATTGCTGAATTCGCTTGACTGTTTTTAACACCCCAGAGTGTCCCCCAAGCTTGCCCTCATGACATTCAGCGAGAATCAGTGGAATAAAGACCGAAGATCTTGGCAATACCAGCCTGTTTTTAAACCATAATCTATCCGCTTTGACTGTGAAACCCGGTTTACACTCCTTGTCATTTTGCAACCTCAAAATGCACTGCTGAATGTACTCATCCTTTTCAATCTCTTTGTAAATGTCTTGTAACTGAATGACTGATGGAACCGTCAAGGCAAGAAGGGAAAGACAAACCTGAGATGCATCTTGTACAATTCTGGAGAGACCATCAGCCGCCTTATTGTCGATACCCGGCTTGTACAGAATATCAAAAGTGTATCCCAACAACTTACTCAACCAATTCTGATACTCCATAGAGACTTCTCTTTGTTCTAGCAAATATTTCAAACTTTTCTGGTCTGTATGTACCACAAACGTCCTGCCCATTAGGTAGTGTCTCCATTTCTAGATAGACATTACTATCGCCATCAACTCCCTTTCATAAACTGGCTTGAGTTGCTCCCTGGCAGTAAGCCCTCTACTGAAAAAAGCAATAGGACGATGGTCTTGCATTAGCACCGCCCCCAGCCCATAACCCGAGGCATCCGATTCTACCACAAAAACCTTATCAAAATCCGGTAATACCAACACTGGAGCAGATATCATTGCTGTCTTCAACGCCTCGAAGGCCACTTGAGCTGTATTAGACCAAGCAAACTGATCCTTGCGCAATAGCTCAGTTAGGGGCTTAGCCAACATCCCATACCCTTTGACAAAACGCCTGTAATAGCCAGTGAGTCCCAGAAAACCACGTAATTCCTTGACAGACTTAGGAGTGGGTTACTGCTGCATTGCTGCTGTCTTAGATGGATCAGTTGATACACCCTCTTCAGATATAATATGCCCCAAATAGTCCACCTGCGACTGCCCAAACAAGCACTTCTTCCTATTCGCGAACAATTGGTGTTGTTGAAGAATCTGCAAAACGGTGGTGAGGTTCTGTACATGCCCCTCCAAGTTACGGCTGTATATGAGAATATCATCGAAGAACACCAACACAAACCGCCTGAGGTAAGGGCGGAACAACTCATTCATGAGTGATTGAAAAGTTGCTGGTGCGTTGGTCAGCCCGAAAGGCATGACAAGAAATTCAAAATGCCCATCATGCGTCCTGAATGCTGTCTTCTCCACGTCTTCCGGAAGCATTCGTATCTGATGGTATCCCGATCTGAGGTCCAATTTAGAGAAAAACCTTGCTCCATGAAGTTCATCCAATAACTCATCAATCATGGGAATCGGGAACCTGTCTGGAACCGTGACCCTATTTAAGGCGCGATAGTCCACACAAAAACGCCAGGACCCATCTTTTTTCTTGACCAATAAGACTGGACTGGAGAAAAGACTATTGCTTGGACGAATGATACCCGTATCCAACATTTCTTGCACAAGTGTCTCCATCGCAGCCTTGTGAGCATGTGGATACCGGTACGGTCGGACATTGACGGTTCCCGCAGTAGGTACTAGTTTAATTGCATGCTCTCGGTTGCGTACTGGTGGTAAAGCTGATGGGGCTGCAAAAACCGAACTAAATGTAGACAAGACTGAGGCCACTGGAACCGGAATGTGTATTACTGGTGTGTCGAGATCCCCCTGAAGTTCTTGCATTTGGAGGAAGGTAGTGTTGGAAGGAGACACCGCAGTACCATGGAGAGCAGGTTCCCCATATAGTGTGACTCTCTTCCAGTGATGAAGGAAGGACAACTCCTGTGTTTCCCAATTAACTTGACATGCCCCCAAAGTCCTGTGCCAAGCTACTCCCAAAATGATGTCAGCACTACCCAGCTCCAAAATAAACAAATCACTGACAAATTTCAACCCCTGTACTGCAAAACTGATCTGTTTACACACTCCTGACCCGCAGACTGTAATACCCGTACCCAAACGGACTTGAAGAGAAGAAACTGGCTGAATCCTAGCCTTGATTTTGTTTGCCAGGTCCGGGGAGATGAAGTTATGCGTAGCGCCACTGTCAAGCATCACCACAATCTCATGCTTGCCAATGTTACCCCCCATCATTGTCGTGGTGGGAGAGGCGATACCCACAAACGCACCGAAAGATAAAGACATCAATTGCTTGGGTTGGGACTCCTCCTCTTCTCCTTCCACTACTTCCATCATATTGTCGTCAAGCACCTCCATTTCATATCCATGGACCACTGCCAACACCTGCAACTCTTTGTTGGGACAAACATGACCCCTGAAGTAACGACCATCACATTTAAAGCATAACCCCCGCCGACGCTTTTTATCTAACTCTGCATCAGTGAAATGCTTCCGCGGACGAGAACTTATGGGAAGATGTCTCTCTTTGGGAACGACTGTCTCTGTAGTAATGGCCCTGGTTTTCCATCCAGCAGCCTGTGAGGAACCCGAACTCCTCCCATCCGATAAATATTTAACCCCTCCTTAGTCACTCTGTAATTCCTTCAACACCACCCGCCGCAACAAACTCCACTCCATATCTCGAGCGATACCAATCATCTCTGGAAGGTTCTGTGGCTTCCACATGTGAACCAGTTCCTGCATTTCTAACGACAATCCATTAAGGAAAATACCCTCAAGCTTCATATCATCCAACCCTGTCACCTGCGAGGATAAATCTTCAAATTGGTGAATGTAAACTGCCACTGTCCCTGTTTGCTTGATACAAAATAGGCTTTGGCTCGGGCCCCGACTCTTCAAGTTTCCAAAACGCAAGAGCAGACGTGATTTGAATTGATTCCAGTTGGCGAACGGGATCCTGTTGATTTCCCAGTTATACCAGCTCAAGGCGTCACCAGCGAGACTGACAGACACCAGATCCAACTTCTCCATATCCGAAAACCCACCCATCCGGAAAAAACGCTCAACCCGCGCAATCCAGCTGTAAGTCTCAGAACCTTCAAAAACTGGCATGTCCACGTTCTTAAGCAGGCTCTCTCGCGACCCCGGTCCTGGATCTCGACGATAGTGCTCAGTGTAAGAGGGAGGCAACTGATATCGTGAGTCTTGGGATGATGGCGAGTCCAGAAGACTCGATGACCCACGTTCTTTCACCGTCTCTCGAGCCGGCATCGCGTTGATTAAGAAATCCAGTTGACGGTGGATGTCTGTCATCTTCGCGTCGGAAGCGTTAAAACGAGAGATCATCGATTCAATCTTAGCGGCGGCGAGATCCAGCTTCTGATCTGAAATACGCTTCCCCTCATTCAACCCCGAGATCTGTTCCCCCAGCGAACCGATCTTCTCATAAACATCCCCAAACATCGCCGAATGCTCCTCTGCCGACGAAACCTCCGAGATCGGCGACAAAATAGCTTTCTCCATCATCGCTAGCCTGTAGATTGCTTTTTCTCTAAAGTGATATCACCGACGAAGAAGGTAATAAATGACCCACACCGTAGTGCTTTGTTTTGTTTGGTTGCGCTTTATCACGCGGTTCTCTCTCCTCCGTGCCGCCACGTCACGAACGCACCATTTGTTAAGCTTTCAACATGTGATCTTCATAAAATAATGCTTAACCAAGCTAAAACTCCATTAATGGCTACGTGATTACAAGTTCAACGATTCTCAAAAGCTCTCTAATGAAAACAATGATGAAGAACAAATGAAAAGTGAGATTAGAATCTTCAGCATCCCTTCAGATTCTTCTCTCCACCCGTAGCCTCATGACGGCTAACCCTCCACTTCATTCAACATCCCCCCCTTAATCACCCTCCACCACTTATTTATAACACCTTGCTTCTTCTCCCACACACAAACCACATGATCCCTCTCACACGTGCTGATTCTGTTTAATTCTCTGCAGTGGATGAGCATCCAACATCACACGTGTGAGCAACCTCCCCTGTGGTATCAATCCTCTGCTTCTTCTTTCTGAAATAGACTCGGTGCACCTTATCAGAAACCACCTTGAAGGTTAACAGTGCACCTGAAGCAACAGAGCTTCACACTGCTGGTGTTAGCTTGAAGCCAGCAGAGACCAGTAGTTGTTTACTTGGCATTAGCTTTGCTGATGGAGTACTGAAGATTCCTACCATTTTCATCGATGATCTCACGGAATCCCTCCACAGAAACATCATTGCATTTGAACAATGCCATTGCTCAGATAAGAACTTCCTCCACTACATCAGGTTGCTCGGTTGCTTCATTAAATCCTCTACAGATGCTAACTTACTCATCCGCAATGGGATTATCGTGAACAATCTGGGGAACGCAGAAGATGTTTCAAAGTTGTTCAATAGCATCGGCAAAGAGGTTATATTTGGTAGAAGATTCTACTTTTCGACACTCTCAGAGAATCTTCAAGCTTACTGCAACACACCATGGAACAGGTGGAAGGCGATTTTGAGACGTGACTACTTCCACAATCCTTGGTCAGTTGCTTCTGTTTTGGCTGCTTTACTTCTTCTCCTTCTCACTTTCATACAGGCTGTATGCTCTATCTTGGCTCTGTAAGTCTTTTGGGACATCATTTGATCAATAAAACTAATCATTTGTCTTATATGAATATATTTGTGACACGCTCAGGAGATTTCAATGTTGCTACTCTCTTAAACTGTCAAATTCAGTTAGAAAGACCAATTCAATGTCAACTTTGCCACTCTCTCTCTCAAACGTTCAGGAGCCTATGAGCACACAGTGTGGTATTGCAAGTTGTATGTTTTTAAGAGCCTATAGATATCAAAATGAGTGATATCATCACCATTATATCAAAGCAAGAAGAGAATAACTCACATTGCTGGATTTTCGTGGAATAGTCTCCCAGAATCTTACAAGTTACAACAGTTTTTCATTTTGAAAAATGTTGACTTGTGGAGTGCAAAAATGTGTGTCAAACTTGGGAACGTGTGACCTATAAAAATTGATTTTTTTTTACTCCCGAGTCTATAGAATGGGCCTTGGGCCCGAAACATGAAGCCTAAAAATTATATCGTCATATAAAAAGCCCAGTCAGGTCATGATTAGGGTTTCCTCTGTTAAGTTAAAAACGTTAGTCGCCTCTTCTGCATATTTTTTGCCTCGCTGAGCAGCAGCAAATCTCACGACTTCAAGATGGTAAGCCTCTCTCTCTCTCTCTCTCTCGCAAATTTACATCTTTGTTTCAATCGATCGTCGATTTCGCCTGTTTGAATTGAATGAAGAGTTTGATGTTAGTTAGGAAATGAAGTGAAATTAATGATTTTGGTTTCTGTTGGAAAAATGAAATGAAATTTCAACAGCCGTCGCACAAGTCGTTTATGATCAAGAAGAAGCTGGGGAAGAAGATGAGGCAAAACAGGCCTATTCCTCACTGGATTCGTCTTCGTACCGACAACACCATCAGGTTCGTTAAATTTGGTTTTTTTCTTTTGTTTTATTCCCGATCTATCATCAAATCGAAGAAATATGTAGTTGTCTAGGTGGGTCGATTTAGGGCAGAGATAGTGAGTTCTGAAAGCTGTATTCTTTCGTGTTGTAATGATTTCGTTTTTTTTTTTTTTTCAGGTACAATGCCAAGCGCAGACACTGGCGTAGAACCAAGCTCGGATTCTAAGTGATAAGCCTTCTAAAAGAGTCTTCTTTATCTGTTTGGTTTAGCATTTCCTCAAGGTTTTTGGATTTAAGTTATGACATTTTCACTTTTCTGTAAGACTTATCTCTCTTCTGATTGATGTTGCCAAATTTTCTTTCTATAAGAGATGTTATTTCAGAGGTTTCGTTTGATTTGACTATTTTAAAGTATGTCGTGGTTTGCTTCCATGTCACCTTCTCGCAACTTAGAACCTGGATAGGGTTTAATCATCTCAGTTATATAGGCCCGTGTCTGAAAAAGTCAAAAGTGTTATGTTCCATGGTACCTCTTGCTTGCGTAGAAGCTTTAGAATGTCTTGGTAGAAAATTATACCAGTTCGTTTTTTATCAGATCCGATAATGTTATAGTGAGCACTTGGTTGCTTATTTACGTAGCAAACAATGTAGAACTGTAAATGATATTAGAAAGATATCAACACCAAACACAATTTGATCAGTTCTGTCGTAAATTCTCCCAGCAAGTCTCATTGTGAGATTACGTAAAATACAATCGTAACAAGTAAAGTTCTTCTATAACTCGATGGGAGTCTCCCAATACAACAATTCCTGTCAAACACAATAAATTCAAGAGGTTCCTCGACAAAATGTCTAGCAATCTTAGTCTGAGCTAGCTTATTAATTTAGCCATCTGGTTTCAATCAAAGATCACAAAAGAAGCTAAAAAGGTATATAAAACTTGTTCTTATTGTCATCTTATATATCTCCACTCAACTTACGTTGTGGTACGAGTCAATGATGGCATCAGCAAGGTACTCGCATTTCGCCAGGGACAATCCAGCCAACGATATTCTTCCGTCTTTAGTCATGTACACATGCCACTTGTTCGTCATGTTATCGCTCTGCTCGTTACCCAAAAGACAATACAAAGTTCAACATCTCATGTATAAACAAAGCCAAATATGAAAGAGTAGTAATCACATTTCGGGCATACCTGAGCTTTGTTCAAGCCAGTGAAAGAGAACATGCCAATTTGCTTCAGAATGAAGGACCAGTCTTTCCCGCTCTTGTCTTTTGAAACGAGGCTATTGTACAACTCTTGTCTCACCGTCTTTATTCTTCCCGCCATCATTTCCATCTCTGCTCTCCATTCACCGAACATAGTTGCATCACCCACGACATTAGCCACAATTCTCGCGCCATGAACTGGTGGGTTCGAGTACATAGGCCGAGCAATCCTTTTCAATTGACTCTTGACCCTGAAAGAAAGTAATGTTACTGGTTAAGGTCTATTGACGGTAAAAGGTATAAACTGAGATGCCAACATCGCTTGCAATAGTCTTATGATAAGGGATTCCAGTGAGTTTTACCTTGTAGCAGCATCGGCTGATGAGCACACGACATTGATTGCCCCAATTCTTTCTGCATAAAGACCTAAATTTTTACTGTATGACTGAGCAACAAAAAACTCCATTCCACGATCAGCAAATAATCTCACAGATGCTGCATCTTCATCAAGGCTTCCACTAGCAAAGCCCTAGATAGGTACATGTAGCATCAAATAAGTTGATATGGATCCACTTAATTCTCTCGGAAACACGATACGCAGAATTGTAGGAATGGGCTACCTGGTATGCAACATCGAAAAATGGGATATGGTTCTTTTCCTGAATAACATCAGCAATTTTTACCCACTGTTCTGGGGTTGGGTCAATTCCAGTTGGGTTGTGAGCACATCCGTGAAGCAAGATGAAAGACCCTTCTGGAGCTTCCTGTACAATTTACATAACAGAAAGTCAAGAAAAAACCATCATGATCCATCAAAGTTTCCTGATATTACCACACATGGACACTAGAATTGCAAACAAGTGCTCATTTTGGATTAGCCAATACACAAATGAAATCCAGTTTGTTGATGCATATATAAGGCAATGTTAGAATAGAAAAGCGTTGCGTTCAGAGACAAACAAACCTTAATATCTGCTATCATTCCCTCAAAATCCAAACCAATTGTTTTAGGATCATAGTACCGGTATTCAGACCACGGAACTTTGGCATCATTGAAGATGTTCTTGTGATTACCTGAAGTGGTAGTTTGTCAGTTGACAAAGCAGTTAAATATGAACGCAAAAATACCCAAAAATGTTTGTGGTCCAGGCTACTTACCCCAGGTTGGTGATGATATCACAACTTTTGCTCCAGGAAAATAACGCTCTATAAGAGCCGCTGCTAAACGCAGTGAACCTGTTCCGGAAAGACCCTGAATTGTTGCCACCTGGTGATTTGGAGCCAAGGCAAACGAATTAGCTCAGAGACAGAAACATTATGAGAAAACATTTCAATAACATGATGAACCACAAGATCCAGACATACTCTTTGTTCCTTAATAACAGGATGACCAGCTCCAAATAGCAACTCGGCGGTAGCCTTGTTGAATGCTGCCAACCCCTCAATTGGGAGATACTGCAGTTTTCATCCAAGTGCGGTAAGTTTTAAGCATATTATGATGATGATCTAATTGCTTGTAGACATTTTCAAGTGGACTAAGTTACCTCTTTGTTATCTCCTCTCTCCAACATCAAATTCTCCGCCTATAAAGGAAAAAACCAAGTAAGGACACACATGGAAGGAGCCATACTGGATTAAGAAAGGACCTATGAAGTAGGAAATGAAAATGATCTAGCTAGAGCGAGAGCTTCCAACCTTTTTAACAACATTAAGCACATAAGGCTGGAGTTCCTCAGTTCGATAAGCCCCAACACCAAGATTAAGTTTCATCTCGTTAGTGTCAGCTTTGAATGCTTCACTGACTCCAAGAATAGGGTCTGGTGGCGCCATAGTTATACCCTCAAAACGAGAAGGCTTGACTGCAACCGTCATAGTCACTCGGCTAAAAGACTGAAACCAAAACCCAATTTCTCAGATACAAACCACACTTATTAGAATTAATAACAATATCAGATAGATTCTTTAACTCCACACGAGTTCTGGTCAGCTCTAAACGTCATCTAGATTGTTCAAATGGATCAGGTTCGAGTAACGAAAAAGTAAGGACAGTACCTTTGCTTTCAGGAACGACGGGTTCGAACCAGAAGTTCCAAGCTTTAGCTTATCCTGGTCACATTAAATCGAAAAAATCAGGATCGTGAATAAACTGATGCGGAATCATTGCTCAGCCCATCTAAAAAATTTACTCGAATAGAGCACGAACAGAGACAACAGCGAAAAGTACCTTGCTAATCTCGCGCGGTAATAGAGAAGTCGAACCGAGAGGCAACATTGACGAAGCCATGGATAAGCTGCACAGATCTCAGAATCAGTGAACTAGTACGAGGATAAGCAGCAATTCCCAAAATAAGACAGTGATGTGACGATATGATCCACAAAAGATTGTCAAACGAGGTTCAGAATCACGAGATTATGAGGGTTTTTACCGGAGCTGATTTGTCACCTGACTTGGTTAGAATCGCGCGGTTTCGAAACGATCAGATCGAGAGATAGAAGAAAGATTAAGGATCACCGATAGAGAGACACGACGGTATGTACGAAGTTGTTCTAGACTTGTCATGATAGGGGTAAAATGGTCATTGGATTATGTATATAATCTATAGGCCTACAAAGTACCAGAGAGTGGATGGATACTTGATAGTGATTAGTGGTTGATGCAACAATTAAAATTTTAAAAGAGATATTTGTTAAATATTGAAAATTTACTTGGTGTAAAAAATGTCAACACAGTTCATATAAGCAATTTACAAATACAATAATTAGAAGTGAGTACCCTTGGGAAATTTATGTCCTCACATTTTTACCCCCAGATTACTTAAGGAATCATATCAAACTCTAAAATCCAAAAAAAAATAAATGAAGCAAATTGTTGTTTTCTTTAAGAAGATGATGGTGTTAACCGGAGAGTGCCTCCTAGCTCTACCGGAACCAGTGGAACAAGTGAGTGTAGAACATCCGTTATCAATGGTCGGTAACTCGGTTCTGGCTGTACACAAAGCACTGCCACGGCTGCTACCTGAACAGATAATTTCCGGTTCAACAAAAGAATATGCAACCAATCGGATTATAAGCCTATAGGCCCTATACCAAAGAGAAGATGACTCAAACCTGGTATAAGTGCTTATGATCCATTGTATCCTTGATAACCGAATCCACGATTTTGGGAAGCTTTGATCTATCCGTAAGTTGAGGCATTGCCTGCAGAGTTTTTGAATCGGTAAACGCATTAACCAATACAACATTGCAATCTATTAACGTACTAATAGGCAATAACGTCAACCCAAACCGCACTTACCCAAGTGACAAGAGATTGGCACTGAACCGAACTCAATTTCTCAACCGGCCGTCTTCCTAGCAAGAGTTCAAGTAGAACCACCCCAAATGCGTAAACATCACTTTTATCCGTTAATTTTCCTGAGCCAACATACCAAAGATATAAACATGTTTCAATGAAACAAGCTCAATAAACCGGTAATTAGATAGTCCCGGTTTAGCGACTCCGCAACCATTATCTCTAATCAAAATAATGATACTTATGAGATTAGTTGAAAGAATACATCAAAACTCAAAATGATTTGATTTAGAACAACAATTTCAATTTCAGACGTAATGAAAGGAAATTTAATGTTATGGGGTCACATGTAACCACGTGATTATTACGATCAAACTAGTGCTATAACTCTAAAGACATGACAACGGGTCAAAGTCGACCAAAGTAGAAGGAAATGTGGATGTTTTACCATCTAGGAGATATTCTGGAGCAACATAGCCAAGTGTCCCTGATAGTTTAATGTTGTTCTTGCCATGCGCCCCAACCATTACCGCAAGACCAAAATCCGAAATCTGAATGTTGTATCGTTAGAGATGGAAACAAAAACAAAACCATGTTTTGTATCGTTTGTTGAAGCAAAGACGAATTCATCAGATTCTTGAATCAACTAAACAAGAACCAAGATTTAACACTGCAATTCTTGTTTAGCTCTGGTTTGGTTTGGTCCAAGTTTATGGTTTAGTCATCAATGATTTAAAGTTATTTACCTTGGCGTTGAAGGAAGAATCAAGGAGAATGTTTGACGATTTAAGATCTCTGTGGATAACCGGAGGACGACAACGCTCGTGGAGATACTCAACAGCTCTGTTTCCAAACCAACAAAAGAAAACGGTTTAGCTAAACCGAAATCAATTAACCGGTAGAGTGGATTGTTAAATGTGAGCACTTGATTGTACCTTGCTGTATCAAGAGCAATCTTCATCCGCATGTGCCATGTTAATGCCGATCCCCGAGAAGGTCCTTAACCATTAATGATGCAAACAATAAATTTCTATCGAACAAAAATTATTTATTTCATGTGGTCACATGATTTGTTTTATCTCCGTTATACAATATTAAATTAACTCATGATCTATGACAAGATGATGAGAAGGTAGAAGAAGATGTTTAGAGTTTTGTACCGTGTAACTGTGCATCCAAGGATCCGTTTTGCATCAGCTCGTAGACGATGAAACTCGAGCTGATTTCACTTCCATATCCCAACAATGAGATGATGTTCGGGTGGTGAATCTTGCTCAACAAATCAACTTCGTTCTGAGAGGTCCAAATGATAGAAGCAGAATCAAGGTTCTTGAATTGAATCAAGAATCCGGAAAAAGACCTAATTTGGACTCGTTTTTTAATACCTGAAACTCTCGTTTTGCTTCTTGACTAACGTTTTCGATCTTTTTAACCGCTGCTAGAGTGTTGTTGCCTAAACAGGCCTTGTAAACATATCCGAATCCGCCTCGTCCTATAAGATTACCGTCTTTGAAACCGCCTGTTGCTTTCTCTAGTGTCTTGTAATCGAAGGACTGCACAAAACCCTTCTTGGATAATGATATCCCATTCTCACCGTCTTCCACATAAAACCATGATGATATCAAAACAGAGAAAAAAAAACACAGAGAACAATGAAGAAACTGATAAACCATTAAGGCTAATGAGTTTCCCATCCAAATACAGAATCTTGTTAAAAATGTAAATTTTGCAGATTTTACCTAACTTCTTGATGGTTTTGGGAGATGTCTTAGACCGATAAACCCAGAAGCATAAACAACATAGAAGTATTAGTCCTAGAGAAGAGGAAGTGATTATGAGAGAGATTAGAAGTTTCTTGTGTGCATCTAACTTGTGTTCTTGGCCTCTACCCATTTGGATCCCTGAAATCAGAAAGCAAACAAGAAAAGATCTTGAGATTTCCCTTCAGCTAATCTTCTCATTGGTGGGATTTTGAGTATCAAATTTCTAAACTTAGATTCTGAACCAAACCCAGTTCTTGATCATCCCAAACGGATCTAGATAAGAAGGAATATTATGAATTGCTAATCCAATTGAATAACTGATAAGAGGATACGTAGAAGATAGGCAATCTACTCACTAAACAGCTCAAAAATAGCATTTACGTATACAATTAAAAATCAGATTTTCACTGGTTTACGAAAACACACAGATCAATCCATCAAAAAAAAAAAATTAGTATGGAAAGATAGAGCGATACCTGGAGGAAAAGAAGCCATGGAAGTGTAAACGGGAGAGATAGAAGGCTGTAAAGCAGGTGAATGAGGTGTACTAGAAGCAGAAACACTAATGAGGAATTCAAGAACAGAGACCTTAAGAAGAAGAAGAAGATGAAGAGTCTTTCTCATTTCTCTAACAATACTTCCGATTTTGATTCACTCTCCAGACTCTTTGGGATTTTGGATGGTGAAAGAGAGATTTTTCTAAGAGCAAAGTGAGAATGTGTGATTGCTCTTCCAAGATCTTATCTATCTCTCTCTAATGGAGATCTCTTTCATAAATTCGTTTCCTTTTTTCTTGTCTACATAAAGGAGGGAAGCAGAAAGTGGTTTTTTTAAAAGTCGAAATCATTATCATCAAATCAACATGTGAGAGGGTTTGAATGTGATAGTGTACATAAAAACATTAAATTCTTACTAACCAAAACAGTTCAAATTGATCGATGTAAGAATTCTTATTATGTAAATTATAACAATTTATTATGAAAGATTTTGTTACTTATTATTACTCATCATTTACATTGGGCCACTACTATTAAGTTTTTAAAAGTTAAATTTCGAGTGGTCAAGTTAAAATATGTCTTTGTAGCTTGAAGAGTTTACTGACAGCAAAGTTGACCAGGTGTATCAAACCGACAGTAATAAGAAGAAGACCTTCCGTTTTGTTTTTTCCTTTTGAGTCAATTATATCATCAATACAATATCTTCTTGTTATATATTTTTATTCTAGCAAATAATCATTTTATGATTCACGAGAATGGATCTAACTAATTCTATGCGGCATTTGAAAACACAGCTATTTGTTTTATATAAACAAACACTCTTTACACTTTTAGGAAAATCAACGGCACTAACATAAAGTAATAGCATTATAGCAAACTAAACACAATGACGGTTGTGAAAGAAAGACTTTCGCGAATGTAGAATGAGTGTTAATAAAAGTGAAATGAATTGCTCTCTTTTATTTTAATGTTTCTTTGGTGAAAGAACTAAGGTTAATCAATATTCCGGTAAATCTTGAATGTGAAATAAACGTTTTTCTATTTATTAACTTGGTGTCGATGTATATAGGAATCAGTGATTCGTCATAAACTTCGGTGGCACTTGCATCGGATGGTTTTGTCAACGACTATTTCATACTTAGAAAAATACACATTGATGGTTCCTAGCTAGATACAACGAGGAGTATTTCACATGCGAAATCCGAAAGGCAACCATATAAGACTAATATGGCAAATAACATGATGCAACATATGGGAATGTTAATGTCTGAATGTTCCATTCGAGAAATGTCCTCATGTGACACAAGTTTATTTGGCTAAACAAGTTTGCTCAGGAGAAGCTAGAACATGTGAAAATAAATATAAATAAATAGAGAAAGAAAAAAAAACTAACAAGAGAACGAGAAGTTGAGCCTTCCGGGTCCAATTAATTGAATCAATATTAGTCCAAAATGTTAGTCCATGGTGTTAATGCTTGGAGTTCTAGTAGTACATATGAACAACATTTGAAATAATCCTTTCCATACTGTTGAAACCTATTCAAAGATGTTAGGATCCCATGTTGGAAATTATAAGATATCTAAAGTAATATATAAACGAAATGAACTAATACACTAATTGCTAATTAGTTTTTAATTGAAAATCCAAAAAACATAACATTGTATGAGAACTCAATTTGTTGACCCAAGAAAAATGGTCCAAGCAAGGTTTATTGATGATCCGAGAGTGAGATTCAATTCCAAATAACTAATAAAAGTCATCATAATGTGTTAGGAGTTCACATTGAATGTTACAAAAAAAAAAACTTAAAATAATATATAAGAGACATAACTAAGTCACTTCACTCATTTTTGAGTTGAAATCCATAAAACTTACGGATATTCAATAATCTACCCATCTATAATATTATAGAACATACATACTAATTTGATTACTATAGTATGATTTTGTTGTTTTAAATAATTACCTCGAAGGTTTCTTTAACTCGAAACAATTAGATGTAGTATTTTGCGTTTTAGACTTTGAAGCGTTAAATCTCTTAATATCTGAGCTAACCCCTGTGTCAAAGTGTTCATATACACTAATGGTTCGGTTACAACTAATTTATATACCAACATTTGCATACAAGTTTTTGTTTTCTAAAATAAATCAAGCAAAATTCATATATGCGAAACTATTAGTATGAATTCGTGGATACGAATTTAATGAGTATGCAAAGTAGGTGAGCATGTAATAGCGATTATAAAAGAGTTTAGCCTATCAAGTACCAACCCACTCATTTCCAGTTTCCTAATTATCGTTACTTTTATCCCAATCATTCTTTTATCTATTCTGCAACCAAACATGTTTTTATATGAACAAGGCATATTCAGTCTTACCAATATGGTAGGTAAACTCCGTACGATAAGTAGAAAGAGATTTATTATTTTTTTTTTTCGATAAACTCCATATATTAGTTCACAGATACAAACTTTCTTATTAAAAGAGCTAATTAGATACCGTCGAACTTACATAGAAGAAACATAACCTGCGATTTTTTGCACATTTCGTAAGATGGCCAACGGGAATATTACCACTTCTTGGGATAAACTGGATACTAAAAGTAGAGAATAATTGCATGTAATGGACAAACTCCCTTAGCTCTGTAGCAAATGTAGGCCATTCATCTGGGTTACAAGTCATTTTTACTAGGTCTGAACAATCCGTCATAATTTGAATGCAAGTCATCGGAATCGTCAATAAGCACTTCATTGCCCACAGTAGAGTATCCATTTATGCGTGAAGGGGGGGAGAGGCTCCTATGTGCTCCCTTCATTCCAAGATGCTTTAGTCTTCCTCCATAGAATACGATTCATCCATGTCCACTTCGCGATTCTGCCGTGTGCCAGGACCCGTCAATGCAGCATACATGTCTATCTTCCGGGATTGGCGTCACATCCAAAACAGGGTCCATTTCAACGTGGGGGTCTTCTCACCGGTTTGCTCGCCTCCATGCCTCTTCCTCTTGAATTGCAATGGCCAAAGTATCCGGAGGCGGTTCCCGAATATAGTCAAAGATCTTTCGATTTCGCACCTTCCAAATATACCACATGATCCATGGAAATACTCTTAGGCTTTCCTCCTTAGCTCCCAATTCCTTGCCCCGCCAATAGAGGAAATCTAAGTTATTGTAAAGCGAAGGTGAAGGGAACAAGGATGGGGATGATGAGATATTGGAAAGGGCCCAGACTTGTCTAGCTGGAGGACATTCGGATATCTGGTGATTGATCGAATCTTCTTCAGCTCCACATCTAGGACATCCTTTATCTCTGCCAATCTGGCGATAATGTAGCCGTTGGCACGAAGCCAAGCATCCTGACCCACATTGCCACACAAAATGTTTCAATTTACGCGTAGTTTTCAATTTCCAAGCTTACGCCTTTAGTACCGTTACACTAGATCCCTGAGAATGGTGGTCGCAAACAGGGTGAGAGATGACTCTCGCGGCCTCATATCCAGATTTAACAGAATGATTGCCGACTTTGTCAAAGTCCAACAATAGCCATCACTCGAGTTTCTAAGACTCGGTTTAATCCCTAGAATAAAGGTGATTTCTTCCGGGGGAATAGATCCAGGAGACGGTCTAATTTCTACTGCTTAGTCTCGGTGTCTATCAAGGTGTTGACGTAGACCAATGGGTTTCTCTCCTCCGAGAGCCTCTTATGGGGACGAGGCGAAAGATCTGGTATCTATAGGTATGTCCAAATATATGTTCCATATCCAGATCCAATAGTTTTGCGGATCCTGGATTTAATAACTTTGTTTGGCCACCATGATACTCCTCCAGCCATAAGATAGTCGATTAGAAACTGTAATTTCTAGTGGACTACCATATCTGAAATACCGTCCTATAAAGATCATGTTAAAGAGAGAATCCGAGAACCTTAGCAATCTCCACATTTGTTTCGCTAGTAGTGCGAAATTAAAGTCCTCCAAGGATCTAAAACCCAAGCCTCCGTCTGATAATTGAAAGCAAATCTGGTCCTATGATATCCAATGGATGTTCTTACTCTCTGCTCTATTACTCCACCAGAAGTTGGCAATTGCACTACTAATTTTGGAGCATATTGCTTTTGCCAATAGAAAGCACGACATTACATATGTCGGAAGGGCTTGAGCCTGAGACTTAATTAAAACTTCTTTGCCTCATTTCGAAAGGAATTTTGAAGACCAGGAGTTTACCCGCGATTGTAGTTTATCCCTTACAAACGCAAAAACTTGGGCTTTCGATCCATGGATCTTTTCAGGGAGGCCCAAGTATGTCCCTATCCCGTCCTCTTTTGAGATTCCCAATATCGTTTTTATTTCTTGTCTTAGGGTTGATAGGATCTCATTCCCAAACGTTACAGAAGATTTTGCAAGGTTAATCTCTTGTCCTGAAACCCTGCCATATGAGCGAATGATATGAATAATCTCTTTGCTTTGTTGGACGTCTGCTTTACATAAGAACAAACTATCATCGGTAAATAACAAATGGAAGACCCGAGGGCTCGCACAAGAAGTTCGAAGGCCCTGAATTCTTCCTTTCCTTTCTGTCTTCCTCACCTGAGCAATAAGAGCTTCCGTACATAGTATGAATAAGTACGGAGAAATCGGATCGCCTTGCCGGATTCCATGTGACGGTCTAATCCGTCCTTTTGGTTCACCATTTATCAAGACCTGGTACGTGACAGAGGTAATGCACTGCATTACCCAAGTCACCCCTCTTTGGTCGAATCCCATTTTCTCCATCAATGCACTTAGGAATCTCCATTCCACTATGTCATATGCTTTGCTCATATCTGTTTTGAGGGCCATGAATTTTTTCCTGTTAGTAGGGTTAGAACAGAGTGTGTTAAAGTTTTCCTGGACAATAAAGATGTTATCAGTAATCAGTCTTCATGCTACAAACGCAGATTGTGTTTGCTCATATCTGTTTTGAGGGCCATGAATTTTTTCCTGTTAGTAGGGTTAGAACGGAGTGCGTTAAAGTTTTCCTGAACAATAAAGATGTTATCAGTAATCAGTCTTCCTGCTACAAACGCAGATTGTGTTTCCGAAATTAATTTCGGGAGAAATTTCTTAAAGTGAAAACTCAGAATCTTCGAGATGACCTTATAGCTTACATTACATAAGCTAATGGGTCGGAACCCTGACATCTCCCGGGGTCTTTTCCTTTTTGGTATAAGACATATATTAGTCTCATTTAGCTTCCCGTCAAAAATACCGGAGCTAAAGAAAATTTTCACCATTTTGATAAGGTCGCCGTTGGTTATTTCCCAAAAATGTTGAAAAATAAGGCTATCATCCCATATTCAAAGAGAATAAGGCACGCTTAACTTTCTCCTCTGTGACTTTCCTGAGTAGGGACTCATTCATCAAGGAAGTGGCCGTTGTGGGGACATCCTTGATCACAGAAGATGGGTCATTCACATTCAAGGAGCTGAAGAGTTTATCGAAATAATCCTCGGCAATTTTCTCGATGCCTTCTTCTTTATTCACCCATGAACCGTTATGATCCAAGATACCTAGAATCTTATTCTTCGCTCTTCTTTGTTTCGTAGAGGCATGAAAATATTTGGTGTTTTTATCCCCAACTGCTAGCCAATTTTGCCGACTTTTTTGGTGCCAGAAAATTTCTTCTTCGTTATAGGCTTCTCACAATTTTTGTTTTAGGTCGACGAGGGCTTCTGTGGATGCGTGTTCGTCGTCATATGTCTCATCAATCTTGTCCTGGAGTTCCTTAATGAGTTTTTCCGAATTTGTTTGGGTGGATTTATTCCATATGGAGACTAATCTTTTGTAATTCTAGATTTTTTTAGTGATGGGGCGATCTTCTTGCGAGCCTACTATGCTCCAACCTTCCAACACTGCTTCTGTAACCCCTGGTTTATCAATCCATCGTTTATCAAACAAAAATCTGTGCAAAAACTTTTTCGGACCTGATTGTATCGATGCTAGGACGGGTCTATGAACTGATCTCCACATCTTTAAGTACTCCACATTGGTGTGAGAAAATATATTATGCCATTCTTCATTACCCATGGCTCTATCCAAACTGCAACGGATCTTACCATTAGGTCGTTGTCCAATCCATGAGAATTGATTTCATTGAAAAGGAAAATCAATGAGTCCGCATGAATGGATCATAGTCCGGAAAGGTAGAAAGAAGGTTTATGAACGTTTCCCCCCTCGTTTCTTATGGTTCCCTGTTATTTCGTTAAAATCGCCAATAATGAACCTTGCCTCTGGGCGGGACACTCCAATACGCATTAATCTTTTCCACACATATTCATGATTTGAAACAACAGGATCTCCGCAGATAAATATCATAAAGAGCTGATTATTATTAATAATAGTTTCGATATCGAATAACCGGTCATCTAACAACAAAAACTTCACCGGATAATCATTCGAATAAAAAAGAGCTAAACCCCCACTAGCGCCAACCGGCTCAACTGTTTGGAGATTATCAAAGTCAAACTCAACTTGCACATCTTGCAGATACATTTTATCATTCTTTGTTTCAGATAAAAATAAAAAATCTGGCGAGTAAAACCGGGTATTCCATGCCAGTCGACGGCGAGTCACCTTGGCTCTTGCCCCCTTGACAATTACATGATAAAATCCCCATGTGGGAGGCTCGGGGGAGATCTGAGGCTCCTCCTGACCATCTTTTGCCTTTGAGGCTTTGGTTTCCTTCTTCTTCTTCATCGTTGATCTCACCTCATCTCGAGGGATATTGGTATTCTCTGGTAAATCCGCAACACTAGGACCACATAGACCACTGGAACCACCTCGTGCGGATTGCGTCGGTTTCTTATTCGGTGATGATTTGCCCTGAAAAGGCTTCAATTTTTGATAGGCATCCGTACTCACCTTTGGGCTTCGAGGGATGCGCTTTTTGTCTTATTTTTCTTTTTGGGCTCTGAAAGCCTTCCTTCCTTGGCTGGGCCTTCTTCTTCGGGTTTCGGCCCAATATCATTGCTCGGTCCGTTGCTTCTGTTAGCCTTTCTTCCTCTTTGCTCGCAGCTTGGGGATCTCTGCCTTTTGCTCGAGGGAGACTGAGATGAAGCCGACATCACTCTCGCCTGATGGTGGATCGGAATCACCTGCTCAGGGATCGTATGCTCCTAACTTTCCTCAGGTTCGACTCTCCTCAGCGGCTTCGCATCCAGCATCTCTTCGCCCAGTAAGTCATCGTTTTCGAGCAAATTATAATTGTCGAGTAATCCGTCAAGAATCATTTCCTGCTCGATCTCCGTCATCAAGCGAATCTCCTCCTCCGTGAGTTCTCTATCATATTCGCCACCCTCATCAGTGAGATTCTCCCAATCAGAGGGGATAAAGTCGATTCTTTGGGAGCACTAGATCTGTTTGGAAACCCTAGCTGGGTCAATCTCATACGCCCAATCCGACAATATGTTGTCTTCTAGCTCTCTTTGCCCCGTCATGGCTTCCACCACGTCCTCTGTCATTTCGGCGTCTTGGGTTTTGTCTCCTGGCTTGGGAAGCGACGGCTGCTCAATTTGTGGATGCACCAATGGGTTGATCAAGTCCTCTGTAAAGCCTCATACGCCTGATCCTGATCTAAATTCGAAGTTCGTTGGCACCAGATTGCAATACTCTAGGTCATCATCCTATTCTCCCTCTCTCAATTCTTCCTCTGTGTTCACTAGAATACCTTTGCCTTTGCCTTTTTCTCTGACTGCCATTGTATCTTTGTCCGATAAGGGACAATGTGCTTGATGGCGAGGAAGTCTGTGGGAGCTTCTCCAGTTCTCCAGACTAGGCTCATCCCTGGTAGGCGATCGGATTCCAAGAGGGGAGTCTCTTCTACGCGGGACAGCTCGATGAGCTACATTGTTTCTATGCTGACTGCCAAGTAAGGTCTGAGTATGGTTTTTTTCCTCGGTTTGAATCTTTTGTTACCACCTTTCTTGCGTGAAAGCATGGATTCGCCTGACACCTCCTCTCTTCTCTGCCTCGTGCCTGAGGATGACTAGATGGAGTTCTCTCGAGTTCGAGGTTGGGACTGACCCTTTTCTCCACCAATGCGTTGCCACACAACAATTCTTGTCTTCTCAGATTGAGAGATCTCCTTAGACAAATACAAATTTCTTCTCACATAGCGATTATCTCTCTAGGATGCCTGGATTGCCTGGTCCCGATTCTGCTCCAAGTCCGCCTGTATCCTCTGAATCTATCGTAATCTCTTTGCTCCTCTCGGCCTCGGGTCTTAGTCCCCTCCATCTTTAGCTCACTCGCTCGGTGTCCACCATCTGATCTCACATCCTCTTGTCCTCGGTTACTGGTCAACATCGCCTCTGCTCTCCTTGCTTTGTTCAATTGTCTCTGTCGGTCTGAGATGAGTGGACAATCCCTTTCCTCATGGAAATCAGAGAGCAAATGAAACAGAACCGGTGTAACTTCTCATAGGTAAGAGTCACGGTAACTTCCTCTCCATTGTCTAAGACCACTTTTTTTTGAATTTCAGTGGCTTCGTGACGTTCACAACCACTAAGACTCTGGCCTCCGTAACATCCACCTCCGAGACCCGACCAAGAGCACTGCCAATGCTTCTAAAGGCTTTTTCAACCCAGCAGCGAAGGGAGGTCTCTTATCCTTACCCAAAAGGTAACAAATTTCAGGAGGTCTTCCTGGAAATTCAGTTCCCATCGTTCTAGCGAGAAAGTCCACTTGTTAAAGTGACAAGGTCTCTTTCTGAGGGTTTTTGCAGGTCATTTTCAGCTTCAAAGTTGAAATGGAATCTTCCATTTCCCAGATCAAAGCCACGCACCTGACTTTCAATATCCCATATCCCTGTACTTGGCATAAAACTAGAAATGCTTCCATGCTTCGACCCCCAATGTGGAAGACACGCCCTATCAAGGTGAGGCGGAACCTTGTGAGCAAAGCAGTGTTATCCAGTGCAGGCAAGAGGATCGGTTCATCGTCTTCTGAAAAGGAAGCATCTCTGGATGGGTGGCCGTTCACGGTTGATTTTTTTCATTTTTCTTGGAGAAATCCTTGCTGAGGATCAGAAAAAGTAAAGGAAGAAAGGAAGAAAAGTTGGGGGGAGAATAGAAGTAAAGATAAAGAAAGCGCTTCACAAGGGGCGTATTTGTGATAGCGAAACTGAGGAAGAGACCAAAAGAAGGAAAGTAAAAGACCAATAGATTTGTCGGAGAGCTTGAAGCATCCTCGTAATATCCATTGGATATTACCAAAGTTGCTTGAAGTGGAAAGAAAAGTTAGGTGAGATCTAGACCGATTTGAAAACATTTCTTCTTTCGAACGCCTCGACCTCTGGGCCTGGGAGAACAACCTTCAGCATCTTAATAGTTTGATTTATTATTTCTCTATAAACGAATTACTGGTTCTCATATTAATCATATTCATATATAGCAAAACGGGAATATACAAACTCTCTTTCTCTCTCTAAATTTTATAGTTATTAACTTATGAAATCACTTTCTCTCTCTAAATTTTATAGTTATGAACTTATGAAATCACTTTTGTTTATCCACAATAGTTAGTATTTTGTACCCAGTTCGTATCATTACGTTATGTACATACATACATGAACATGTACCGTATAGTGATTGCTACAATGAATGTATGTATAGAGTTGAGATTGACAGTAGAGGGGAGGAATTGAGTATTTATTAAAGAGAAAGGACCAATCTATGTCTAGTTTCAATGTAACTCAACCGATGAATTGATTTAAAGGTGTAACCTATCGGATAAGACTTTTAACGGTCCAAAATCTTTTCCAATTATTTTCATTTGCAACAAACTTTGATATTGTGGTCTAGTGGTTATGTGTGTGTGTCCCATTTTGAAGTTTGTTGTGAATCAAATCCCATCCATAACACTGGTGTTAAAAGAAAATGTTCGGCTATGGTTGTCTTGTCCGTGGTAGTGTTGGTTATAGACTTTTAGTACCGGAATACAATAGAAGAAGAAACCAAAATTCCTTCCGTTTTTTAAAAATAAAACATGATCGTTAAGTTTTAGAACTTTTTAGAATTATACAAGACTAATGGAGACAATTACAAACCGATAATGAATGTAGAAATATGGTAGACCGTAAACTGAGACGATCACAACGTTCCATCCATTTTATAAATGGTTACTAATAATATAAAAGTGACAGAATCGTGTTTTTATCATACAAAAACCTCATTCCATACAAATAAAAAACATGAGAAACAGAAACTATATTTTTACAAATATTGTTGTATAAAAGGAGTTATCAATCAAAATATGATCATCTGATCGATGGTATGAGCAAAGCAAAAGATAAGTGATACTATTAGATGAAGATGATGATGTTTCTTCAGTATGACCCATCAACCAATCTCCCATCCATTATATCCTGATTCTTTGGGCTACATTTTAGAGGCTCTCTGCTGCGAAACCCATTTAATTAATATAAACCAAAAAAAAAAAAGAGAGTTGTTCTTTACGTCCATCGAAGAAAAAATGGGTAAAGAAACTCTCGCTTTTTCCGATTCTCAACTTTTTGGTGTGAGTTTTTAAACTCTCACTTTTTAAAAAATAGTAAAATAACCCCTAATATTAATAAACTAAATAAATACCAAATAAACTATTATCTTAAAACAAAAATAAATAAATAAAACAACTTTTTGGTTTATATTTGTTCTAATTTTTCAAGTTTGGGATATAAAATAGGTCAAAATTATTAATATAAATTTGTTCTAAACTTGTGTGATTGAACCAAATAAAACTTTATTAACAGAAATTCATATTCAGTTCGGTATAAATTTTTTATTACAAAATTAGTTTGGTTTCACGTTGATGAATTTCTAGATCTCAACCGAAAAAATCTTGATGAATATTATTTTTAATTAACTATATATATATAGAATAATTTAAAATATATCTTATATAACATAAAATAATTACTTTTATATAAAATTAAATCAACCTAAACTCGAACCGAAATTTTTTTTGGCTATAGTTTGGATGTGTTATCTTAAATATGAAACCGATTGTCCGAGCCAATAAATTTAAATTGTTTACATAACAAAGTTATAACAACGTTGGGACTCAATTCCCCACTTCTAACGAAAACATAACCTCAGCCTAACCAGACTGAGAAAGACATAGGTTTTGATTCGGCTCTGATCCGCGTGAATCTGACGATGAGTTACCACTGCTTCCACAAACTAAGAAAAGAAGTGCCCAGTGACTGTTTGCAGCATGTCGGGAATTAGGCGCGCACCTGAATCATACCAAGCTTGCCTGTAAAGGGAAGGGAAGCACTTCCTAGGCTTAGAAACCCATTCCTATAAAATCACTCGCGCACTCAGACTTCACTACTTTGACCGGCTAACGTGAGTTCTAGGGCGTCAAGTGGGAATTCTTTCAAGTCAAGTTCAACTCACTTGCTTGCTAAAGGTAGCGCTAGCTAAGGTAAACGTGCTTCGTGCGCTCCATGAAATACATGATTAGCATCAATATTCATAGCAGACTTGCTATAAAAAAATCACACTTCATTGCGGCTGGCACTCGAGGAACCACAAGGCACTCCCCCTCGTACTACCAAAAAATGAGATTCTTGCCGAATCCGAGGTAAGGACGATGCCATTCAATTATGGGATTGATTCTTGGCAAGAAAGAAAGGCTACTAGGAGTAAGTGGGAAGTGCCTCTTCCCGGATCTAAGGGAAAATCCGAAGAAGTTATCACGGATGAGCCACATGCATGTTCTATTTCGCCTAGAAATAAGATCTCTAGGCGGTCCATTTTGGCCGGGTAGATCCGGGAGCAGTGGAAAGGGCTGATTTAGAAGCTTCAATAGTTCCTTCATCAACGGATGGTTTAGCTAGGTAGGACGGCAAGCCTACTACGGGCATCCGCCTATAGGGATCAGTGCGTGAGATGAAGAAAACCTCCCCTCGTTTGAATGAAGTCTCTGGCCTTCCCGACTCATCTTAGTTACTCTTCATCACAGGACAAAGCTACTCTTGAGCCTCCTTGCTCAAACCTGCCTTCTTCAGTAGGGCACCTAGTTAGTTACAGTTTGCCCGAAGCATCGTTAGGGCCTACCCACCCTAATGATAACGAAACCGTTTTACTATATCTTAACTAAATTTGAAATCACAATTTCATATACTTTTTTATATCAAAACTAAAAAACTTCAATTTGAAAAAAAAAAAATTGTAAAATATGATTTAGAAAAAAAAATGTTAAACCAAATTACTTTTATTTTTTTTATATTTTAGTATAACGGTTTGTTTTATTTTAAATTGAATTTATTGATATTAGGTGTTATTTTATATTTTACTAATATGTGAAGGTTTAAAAACTCACGAAAAAATTGAGTCTTTTTACATGTTTTTAGAAGAGGTGGGGTATTTTTACCCATTTTTCCTCTGTTGAACTCCAAAGTCTAAATAACCTATGTTTTATCGGTGGCAAATCGAAGATCAACGGCTGAGAAGAACGTGCATACGTTACAGAGAGCGTCATGAAGCCGTGAACCACATCCTCTTTATGTGTCCATCACCGAGGCTGGTGTATGCAATAGGGTATAAACTAAGGTTGAGATATGAAGGCTAAGTTTAACTTTTAAAGGCATGAATGTGTTAATAATACTAAAAAAAGATGAGATAGAGATTAGAGAGGTGGAGAGTGGGACCTAGCAGCTGAGGTGTTGGTAAGGTCGTCGTGGGTTCCTCTCTCAACCCAAACCCTAGAAAGACCAAACCTGAAACCACTTCATAAATAAATTATTTTATGAAATCAAATAACAATCGTTGGATGAGAGTGAGAGACATAATAGACGTATATAAATCTAGAAGCAAACCTTGGTTGAGGTCGAAAACAGAGGTGACCTTTTGCGTACACTTTAATTTAATATTTAAATATCTCACACTTTGAGTAAACTTTACATTATTCTCATCCATAAATAAAAGCAAACAGGTTTTTAGGTCAGGCTGACGTCAGCAGTTTCTTATATGAAAAATAAATTTCATCATCTTTGTGTTTCATAAAAAAAAAATCTCAATCTAACGGTTCAGATTCGTTGTCACTAGTAAATCTTCTTAACAAAGCCCTCTTTGTTGTTGTTGTTAATGGAGGTTCCTCTCCAAGTCATTGTGGCTTCTTCTTCTTTATTTAGAAACCAATTCAACAACTTTCTTCGTTATTTCTAAATCTCCCTACAACTTCTTATTGCAATCTGAGGATCGCTCTCGATTTGAATTGGCTCAATCTTCTTCGCTTGGTCGACATAAAGACGACTTATTTTTACTTGGTTTAACTTCACTTCTCCGGCCAAAACTATACCTTCCTATTTCGATCGAATCAAATCGGCTCTATACACACACCAAGGTAAGGCTTAACTCTCTCCGGTGATTATGCTCTGAGAAATTTACTTGCTCGATTAGTGTTCAGCAACTTGGTGATAGGAGGAATGCATGGTTTTGTTCAAAATACTGTAGATTTCGGAATTAGGATTCTAAAAATTGAAACTTTACATCATTATGTCAGTGGGGTTTACACAGTTGGAAATTTCAACGAACTCGGTCTCTTCTTCTTCTTCTTCTTCATGTTGAATCGAATTGGATATTTGAATCAACGAAAGTTTAAAGATTTGAAGAAGAATGAAACTACTTCGACTATATCTATCATGCTCTTGCTTCTTAAGGATGTGTCTTCCTTGGTTCTTTATGGATTTTAAATACCTGCTGTTTGAATTGTATTTTCTAATTGCAGCAACATATAATCTTCTCCAGCAACAAACCTGCATACATTGTTGTCCTCTTTGTTAAGGTATTACATTTAGTTACTTTTTACTTTATGTAGGTGCTTATTTCATTTTTTTCTTCAAGTCTATATTCTTCTTTCAATAGCATTATAAGTTATGCGTATCCTCAGATTCTGGATCTTGATGACTTGCAAGTTTGTGGATTATTTAGCGGTTTATTAAGAATTACATGTTCCTGGAAATTGTGCCTAAGTAGTGGAATTGTTGTTAGCCTACTAAAGCTCATATAGGTGGTGGATTGTTTCCTTTCAATTGACTAGTTTGAGAAGGGTCTGTAAGGTTTGCACTTAGTTTTGTCTACAGAATCAACTCATCCTTTTTCACGGTCGAGACATTCTTCTCATTATCACTATTGTAGACTTCTTGGACTTTCATAGATTCATCAATCAATTTTTCGATGGTGCGGACATATATTGTATGAAGGTTTCATCACAGTGACGCAATTGTTTAAGAGGCTTACTTTGGCCCCAAATCCTAAGTTTCCTCCTCGTCAGCATCTCCATCTCCACTGCACCACTGAGAAATTTCGTTCGGTCCCGTCAAAGACTTGAATTTGTTTGGTTGAAAACTGAGGAGATGGAAGTGAGTCGTTGTTTCTCTTTTTTGGACAAGTTTCTTCGAAAGGTGCTTTGATTTTCTTTATCTCTTGTTAACTTTAATTTCGCTTTTTCCATTAGGATTCAATTTTATCTTTAGATGCCAGTATCAGATTTCCTTAACCATTTATGTGGTTGTAATGTCATTTACAGATTTCTGATTACTTTATAACCGTTGATACATTCATCGTATCTCGTAATCTTATATGTTTTTATCTGTATTCAGTCTGTCTCAGAAGGAGCGTATTGAGTTTCTCAATAGTATATTTGACATCTTCTGCCTTATCCGGTAAGTGTTTTATTTTTTCTTATACCAATTATAACTCTTAATCGTTGCATATTTTTAATTCTTGTGCCTTTATTGAAGAGGAAGTTTGCGGTGGCTTAAAGCATCATCGTGCGGAGAATAGGATAAGGCTCATCCTTTATTTGATTCGATTGACAATTGAATCGAGCCGCTCACTTGGTCAATTATGGAGTCAACAAAGGTTTGCATGAACGCATTGTGTGGAGCGGCCTCGACGTCTGGCGAGTGGAAGAAAGGCTGGCCTATGCGATCTGGCGATTTGGCCTCTCTCTGCGATAAGTGTGGGTAAGGGCCTTCACTCTTGTGTCTAATTTGAATACTATTGCGACCAATTTGATATTCGCAACTCTTGCACGATTGATTAGTGCTGTGGGTTTGTTGACAATTAGAACAAGAGTGGATGCTTGAGGGGAATATGGATTTCATTGATTACTTTTTAGTACATTTTGTGAATTGGTTTTTGATAGGTCCGCATACGAGCAATCCATTTTCTGTCAAGTGTTTCACGCCGAGGAATCTGGTTGGAGAGAGTGTAATTCATGTGACAAGGTGAAAAAAATCCATGGCTTACTCGTGTTTTGCGCTCAACTTATCACAATAGTTTTTCTTAATACGTATTTGTGTTTTCTCAGCGCCTTCACTGTGGATGCATTGCTTCCAGATTTATGATGGAGGTTCTAGATAATGGCGGCGTTGCCTGTATAAGTTGCGCCAAGAAATCCGCACTATTTTCTGTAAGACTATTTCCCCTTCTTGAATCAACTTCTTGCGAGGGATGCTTCCTTGGTCTTGGAATCTCTGCCACTATACTCATATTTTCTCTCTTACAGATGAACGTCAGTCAAGAATCCAATGGTAGGGACTTCCCCTCATTTGCTTCAGCTGAGCATGTAGGCAGTGTTCTTGAGAGGACAAATCTTAAGCACTTGCTCCACTTTCAAAGAATCGGCCCCACTCAATCTTCTCTTGAAATGAAACAAGAAGAATCTCTGCTTCCTTCCAGACTAGATGCTCTTAGACACAAAACTGAAAGGAAAGAATCGCAGGAATTATCTGCACAGCCAAACTTGAGCATTTCACTTGGACCTACGCTTATGACAAGTCCATTTCATGATGCTGTTGTTGATGACAGAAGTAAGACTACTTCGATTTTCCAACTGGCCCCTTGGTCCAGGCAACTGCTTCCAAAACCTGCAAATTCAGCTCCCACTGCTGCTGGCATGGAGCCTAACGGGAGCCTGGTGTCACAGATTCATGTCGCTCGGCCTCCTCCAGAAGGTCGCGGGAAGACCCAATTGCTTCCCCGTTATTGGCCTAGGATTACTGACCAAGAGCTGCAGCAATTATCTGGACAGTATCCTCATCTGTATGTTCATATTATTGTGTTTCTGTTTTTTATTCTACCATGATGCACTATTGTTCTGTGCTAAGGAGTCCTTAACTGTTTATTTTCCAAGCTCAAATTCCAAAATTGTACCACTCTTTGAAAAAGTTCTGAGTGCTAGCGATGCGGGTCGTATCGGTCGACTGGTTCTTCCGAAAGCATGTGCAGAGGTAACTTGTTTCGCTGTATATATGATATTCCCAAACTATAGCTATCTAAATGCCGGGTATCAGCTATAACCTTCTGTGCTTGTATGTAGGCATATTTCCCCCCTATCTCTCAACCCGAGGGTCTCCCGTTAAAGATACAAGACATAAAAGGGAAAGAATGGGTGTTCCAGTTCAGATTTTGGCCTAATAATAACAGCAGGATGTACGTATTGGAGGGTGTGACTCCTTGCATACAGTCCATGCAGTTGCAAGCTGGTGACACTGGTACTTTTCAAACCCTTTAGTTTCGTTAACTACACTCATAGCATGTTGATGACCCTGGTACGATTAAATCAAACATTGGGAATAAAGTGTTTAGATCATGTGTCGTGTTCAATGAGGATAGTGAAATACATTCTACAAAGAGATGAACGGTACTTTTTTAGTAGGTCTGATGTCTTGGATTTTCCCATGTTCTCTGCAGTAACGTTCAGCCGTACAGAACCTGAAGGAAAACTCGTAATGGGATACCGTAAAGCGACAAACTCTACAGCAACACAGGTAAATGCATAATAAGCAGAGAGTTGTCCCCTTAGGCATAAGAAACTGTCACTGTAAAGTGAAGTATTGAATTTAAAGAATCCTTTCTGGTGCTCTCATAATTATACTTTCAATGAAATATTTTTCTTTGGGTCTTCAGATGTTCAAGGGAAACAGTGAACCCAATCTAAACATGTTTTCCAACAACTTGAATCCGGGATGTGGTGACATCAACTGGTCTAAACTAGAGAAGACTGAGGACATGGGAAAGGATAACTTATTTCTTCAGTCGCCTGCTAGGAAACGGGTTCGGAACATTGGGACTAAGAGCAAGCGTCTGCTCATTGATAGCGTAGATGTTCTGGAACTGAAAATAACTTGGGAGGAGGCACAGGAACTGATGCGGCCGCCCCAATCCGCCAAACCCAGCATCTTTACGCTGGAAGATCAAGATTTTGAAGAATATGACGTGAGTTGCTGTTTACCTCTTTAGTTATCAAAACAGCTGGACCTTTTCATTATATTTTCCTGAAATCGTGTGCTTGCTGCTACGCAGGAACCACCAGTTTTCGGGAAGAGGACTGTTTTTGTGTCACGTCAAACAGGGTGAGGCCTCATTTACTATGCAATGATAGGATCAGAAGAATTAAGCACACTTGGAATGATAAAAAAATTGAACTAATGAACATCTGTTTATTTGGTTCTGATATGTGATCCTGGAATTCTCAGGGAACAAGAGCAATGGGTGCAGTGTGATGCTTGTGGGAAATGGCGACGGCTGCCTGTGGATACTCTTCTTCCACCAAAGTGGTTGTGCTCCGATAATCTCTTGGATCCTGTCAGGTAAACGAGGTTGCATGTTCATATGCTTAACCTAGACGAGTTACCACAGAACATTGCACATTTTTCTTTAGACATAACTGATACAATCTATTTCGACTACACATATGGGATATTGTTATTATAGATTTTCGACTCACTGAGACTGGCCACCTGAATAATTTGAGTTGCTTTTTGTATCGTTAGGTCTTCATGTTCTGCACCTGATGAACTCTCTCCAAGAGAACAGGATACACTTGTCCGGCAGAGCAAAGGTATGATCCGCAGCTATTATTGGTCTGTTTAATTAGAAACTTGTTTACATAGAAACTAAAGTTTCATTCCACAGAGTTCAAAAGGAGGAGACTGGCATCATCAAACGAAAAGCTAAACCAGGCGCAGGAGGCATCTGCTGTGGATACTTTAGCAAATGCAGGCATCACCACGACCAGTGAACAAGGGGATATCGCGGTTGCAGCCACGACCAAGCACCCAAGACACCGGGCAGGGTGTTCGTGCATCGTCTGCAGCCAACCGCCGAGCGGAAAAGGCAAACACAAGCCGTCATGCACTTGCACTGTGTGTGAGGCAGTGAAGAGGCGGTTTAGGACTCTCATGATGCGGAAGCGGAACAGGGGCGAAGCAGGACAGGCAAGCCAGCAGGCTCAGTCCGAGAGCAGAGACGAGACTGAAGTGGAGAGCATTCCAGTGGTTGAGCCAGCCGCAGGGGGAAACATTGACTTAAACTCAGACCCGCGGGCTTCCCGAGTAAGCATGATGAGCCTTCTCCAAGCTGCAGCTTTTCCTCTGGAGGCATATCTGAAACAAAAGGCTATTTCCAATACAGCAGGAGAACAGCAAAGCAGTGATATGGTAAGCACAGAGCACGGTTCGTCCTCAGCCGCACAAGAACAGGACAAAGACACAGACGGAGCTCATGAGCCTGCAAGCTAAACCCCTCTGGAATCCTCTATGAGTATTTATTCGTCATAGGTGTTTATTATTTATACAAACTTCTTCGGTTTTGTCCCAAATTGGTGGAGTGGTAACGACCATTCCGCCAATTGTCGACCGAAGAAATGAGGAATTTATTGTTTCCTTTTTTTCGTGTTTTGGTTTGGTGTGTGGTGAGGCTTGAGAGAGAGACAAAGTGATGGGAATATTGATGAGGTTTTGGAAATACATAGGACAACTAACATAATAATTATACCCTGGCATTGACGATTGGTAATATATGTATAAGAAGGTGAAAATGGAAACTAACATAATAATTATACCCTGACAGTCGATGAAGCTTCCAAGTAGAGAACGGAGCTTCAAATTGAACCTTGTGACTTTAAGCTTCCACATCCATCACTCCCCGGATCAAAATTGTTAATGCAACTCATTACGTAAATTAGAGAAAAGGGTTACGCGAGATCCTATTATTTTGCTTTGGTTATGGGCCTTGTGACCAAAGTGCAAAACTATCAGTTACATCGACGCAAATTCGTCGGCATTAGCTAAAGTTAAAAGGTTGTCGGACATGTTAAGAGTAATAATAAGTCTTATCAGTATCACTTAACTAAGTCCTAAAAATAGAACGAAGGCATATTCCTGAATTTTTAGAAGAAAAATGTAGCCCAGCTGTTTTCAATTTGCTAGTTCATTATTCATCATACATCGTCGTTAAATTGTGAAAAAAAAAACATAAAAGAAAGAAGTATCTGAGGTCAACTAGGTCTTGTTTGGGTCTGGATTATGATTATATGTCGGTTTCTTACTTAACCTAAACCGCACTCACCAATCCCCCATCTTTTAAAAATCACGAATAGACCCCAAAAGAAGTAAATAATTAAATAAGAGCAATTATACTTTTTAAAAATTATATTTTTGGCCGGCCAAAGTTGATTGAGTCGGTTCAATTGACTGAATCCAAAACACACAACTCCACGCCATTCCTATCGTCAAATTACACATGTCTTTTTCCAATTGATTATTTTGTCCTCAAACACGTGGACTCTGCCTTATTTCTTCCCAATAGCAAAAGCAAAACTACCGTTTATTCCAAAACCATAAGTAGGCGTTTTTTGGTCTCATTTTCCTCTTTGGTCAAATTTATGAATACAATCCAAATTATAAGAAAAATAACACAAATGCCTCCAAAAATACATAATTTTAAAAATAAGATCAAGAAATATAGTAACCCAAAAAAATTACACTAGAGTGGCGTTTTGCTTTCACTAGATATAATATGAATGTAAATTAATTTATGTTATTTTTAATATTGATATTTCCAATACAAAAAAATGACAAATAGCTTAGTAAATCGTGTTACTAATAAAATAATAGTTGGAAAAAAGGATCAAAGCAAAACAAACTTGAGAAATATCCGTGGTCAAGGAAGATGGACGAGTGCGTGGCAATATAGTAAATATATAGGAACGCAAAGGGTTGAGTTTTAAGGGATATGTTAATAATGGAGAGGGGAAGAAAAAGATGGGATACAGAAGTGGGGGACCCAGAAACGCGTAGCTGAGGGGTTTTGGTAAGGCTCGTCGTGGGTTCCTCTCTCTCTCTCTCTCTCTCTCTTATAACCCTAGAAACCACTTCTTTCTCACGCGCCTCTTTCACATTTATTAAAATTATATATAGCTGAATTAAAAATATAAACAATTATTTATGGTCGACCACTTCTTTCAAGAGTTGTTGTCATTTACCTATTCCCCAACACAAATGTTCTACTCCACCTAAGAATATCTCTATTGGCTTTTTCGTTTGAAGCACTTATATGATAATATTGAGCTGTTCTTGCATTTTTAGGAAGGTCTTATCAGTATGTTTATCAAAATATGGTTAGCATCTTTGGGTTTCTTTGTTCTCTTTATCAGCTTTGTTATCGGTTTCTCAATGACTCAAATGTTTAGGAGCTCTTTAATTAACCTCTTGTTTATTCAAATACGATATTTGTATTTGATCGACAAATTTTCATCCAATACCTAAACGGTTGTTATCATTTTATTAGCTTTATAATGTAAACATGTAGTTTTTAAAAAAATTCTTAAGATTAGCGTTAATATCATATTAATTAGTTTATGGATGTATTGTGTATATGAGAATGATGTAAAGTTTACTCAAAGGGTGAGATATATGCGTAATGGAGGATTATTTAATGTTTAACGTGTGATAATGAAAGCGACAAATGCGTAATGGAAGATTTTTTGCTTGGATACTGTTGGGCAAAGCAGCTTTTCAAAAAAAAAATTCAATTATTTCGTATTATTGACAACTTGGTTGAATTATTTAGTGTTAATCATTTTGTTTGTCAACAATTTATAAACACTTACAGTTGCACAAATAACCTTTTATTATGCGACTTGTTTTGGGTAGGGGAGATATACCATTTCTTACTTGTGGCAATCATTTTTTAATCTTTGGCCTTATATTTTGACAATTTATCTTTCAACTTCTAATTCAAAGATTGTAAATCTTACATCATATAGAATTTACCTCACCAATTTTATACTTTTTTACTTAAAAAAACAATTTATACTGTATAATAAGTATAGTGTAGAGAATAAAAAATAAAAAAATGTAAAAGGTCTATAATTGAATGAGAAAACATACATATCTGACGAGAAAAAAAGAAAACAGAATATAGTATTGATCCATTGATTAACATATCAAGGAAAGTAAATATAAAGTTAAAGAAGAAAAAAAGGAAAAAGAAAGCAAAAGAAAAAAAACAAAACAAAGGAAGAAACAACTCAGCGCGTGTAGTTGACGAACAAGAAGGGAGAGTTGGTTGAGAAACCGTCTTAAGGGTGTTGTGAGAGAGCAATCTCGTGTATAAAACAGCCCTTT
Organism: Turritis glabra; assembly: GCA_900406565.1. NCBI lineage: Eukaryota > Viridiplantae > Streptophyta > Magnoliopsida > Brassicales > Brassicaceae > Turritis > Turritis glabra. The sequence continues at coordinate 3,147,956 of OVBN01000020.1, read as the reverse complement.
GTTCCACCTCCACATTTATTCATTCACCTTCTTATTCTTATTTATCAAAATCATTTCCATTTTCTCGAACCAAATCTCTTCATCTTCTTCCTCCATTCTGAAACCAAATCAAATCTGCCTTTTCTCAATTAGCTATGGGCGTCGCCGTTCTAAATCCCCAAGACTGTTTGAAACATCCTTTCTCTCACATGAAATATCCTCGCAACCCTAGCGCATGCCCCAACAGGCAGAAAAAGTCGGTTTCCAACAACCGTACACGCCGGAGTCCTCCGCGTAATCAAGCAACCAGATCTCCTCCTCCTCCTGAAGCGCCGCCGCTTCCTCCTCCTCGCGCGGCTGTCTCTGCTTTCGTTCCAAAGGGAACCGTTAAGAAGAGTCCCAACACCGCCGTTGTCGTTAGCCAGGTGAGGATCCTGAAGCGCGGCGAAAAAATCCCCCCTACGAAGCTTTCAGATCTGGTTGTTGAAAAGTCAGATCTGGGATCTACTCGTCGGATTGGACCAGATCCGGTTATGGTTCCGAAGCAGATCCGTTTGTCTAGCCGTAAATCGAAGTCAGTACCGTTTTACGCTGGTCCGGTCACCATGACCTCGCCGCCTCCGAGCGATGTGCCGCTTCCAGCTTTTTTCACGAAGAAGAGCGTCTCTTTGTTCCAAGCCACCGATGCAACCAATGACCTCATCAGGATGCTTCGTCTAGACATCGCCTGACGGCGTCTGTATCCGATCATCTTAGATTTCTTATAATCTCCGATGATCCAAATGGTTACTCAAGTTTTACGATTTCATTTCCCGATCGTCCGATTCCGCCTAAAAACTGGGGATCTGCAACAAAATATAATCTCCAGACGATGATGAATCTAGAAGATGAAGAAACACACATCTTCGTTATGAACCGTTTCGAATCTTCCCTTATTTTTTCAAGGGGCAAGATCGAAATATCTTCTTAACAGGTCTTAGTTTCTCTTCTTAGGGTTTAGTGTTTGTGTAGGAGTATTTGTGCATAGGCTTTTACTGTATCCGTTTTTTTCTGTATCTTTGGGTTTATATTCTGCTTAATCGTCAGGTTCTCTGGGTAAATTATAGGTTCGCTTTGAGTCTTTGTCATTTCGTAGGGTTTTTCGTCTGTTTCCGTCTGATTTAAGGTCGTAAGGCAAAGTATAGAGATGTTTTTACTGTAAGATGAAGCTTGTTAGGTTTCGATGTAATCCGCAGTATTGCAATTCTCTGTATTTCTGTAGTTTTAAGTTTAATTTGGGTTTTCTTTCTTTTGGGTCTCTTGTCCTCTTCCTTAAGGGTTCTTCGTTTGTTTTCGTGTCGTTTAGGTTAAGGCAAATTACAGAGATGTATTTACTGGTTAGATGAAGCTCTTAAGGTTTCCATGTAATCGTCTGTACGACAATTCTCTGTACTTCTATCTTTAATATTATCGAATATAAAGTTTTATTTGGCTTTTGGACATTTGGTACATCATGAGATGAAAGAAGATGGTTGACCAAAAATACGATGAAACAAGATGTCGAAATCTGAGTTTATGCAAATGATTGAATATATAAAACCTTGAAAAACGATTGAATGAACCTCTGACTAGTAAATGTTTAAGGTGTATAATAACGCTTGCGTTTCTCCAAAACTTGCAGAGATGTTTCCCAATATAATAGAGATAGCTTTGATAGGTGTATCACACACAAAGACATTGTCACAAATTGATTTGATCTGAAATCTATTAAAAATTGCCAATTGATCTCAGAGATTGAAAGTGACTTTCTCTGAGTTGATATTGAATTATCTCAATTATCATTATAAGTTTAATAGCAATGGATGTCATTAAAATTAGGGATTTTTTTTTTTTTTTTTGTTTCCTAAGGGTGTGTCATTATCTCAATTGTCACATATGCCACTTCGTTGGTCCAATTTTGTAAGATATCTTCCCTCATAAATAGTCAGCCCACCTTAGCCCGATTTAAGGCCCATATCTATCGCTGCAAAGCTGGGGTTAGAATTCTTAACATTTCTAAGTCCTAATCTGCATTCAAAGATTCTGTAAAAGAAACATAAGGTGGAATATTTATTATCATTTAATAACAAACTCTTCTTACTCATCTATAATTTAACAACTTGCCTTGTCGTCAATTATACATTGGTGAAGCATGACGTGTTAAACAGTGAATTAATTTTATAAACTCAACAAAACCATTGAGCCACGTCAGTTTTTTTTTTTTTTTTTGGTTGCTTCCTTTGCAATTAATAAAAATATATACTTAATGAAATTATTATAATACTCCACGAACATAATTGATGATGGTCGCCCTAATGAGCAAAGGAGAGATTTTCTACCTAACCAGAGAAATAAGAAGACAAACCCTAATTTAATTTTTGTCAATTTTATATTTTTCAAAAGAGTTTTCTTTACATATTTTTCACATACCCTTTCCCCCACACAACTCAGTTTTTGGGTCCCACATTTTCATTTAATTATTTGTTATCTCATAAAAATTAAATCCAAATCTGCAATCCATCCAGCCACAGACCCGATCTTGCATTTTCGCATCGACATTAAAATGGAAAAAATAAATCAATTTTATTCTTCGAAAAGAACAAAGAAAAATAAAAACAAGGAAAAAAAAAAAAAGAGGAATAATTAAGCGAAAGAGCCTCGTATATAACACCATCCCATCTAATCTTTTCCTCGTCTCTATTTCGATATTTCAACTTGTTCTTCCTCTCTCTTTCTTCGTCATTCTCTCTCCTTTGTAACTTCTCTTCTTTATCTCTCAGCTTCTCTCTTCTGTATCTGATTCCTTTTTTTCTACGGGAGCTATAGAGATTTTGATTAGTGTAAGCGTCGATGAAGAAGGTTACCTCGGTAACGGCTAGGATGACGGCGGTCAAAGATGAATGGGTGGCGGCGGCGATGACGGACGACGATTTGGTTGTGGAGCTTCTTTTACGGCTGAAGCATGCGGGGACGGTAGTGGCGGACAATCCGGCGGTGAATCTACCTCCGTTGCGATGGGGAATCCGTCAACGACGGTCTCGGTCCTCAAGATTTGGTGGCGGCGGCGTTACTGTTTCGTTGAAGAAGGATGTGGATTCCGTTAGAGCTAGCCCGAAGACTCCCCTCTCATGGAGCGGCGGATCTGGAAGTGGTGGTGGCTCTGCATCTCCTTCCGCCGCAACCGCCGATGGATTCGAGGATACCAGTCGTCAAGCTAGCTGCTCTACATCTACAGGATCCGGATCTAAGGTACTTTCTCTTTTCCTATCGTGATTTTCAGCTCGCTCGTCTCGATTTAGTCTTCTCTCTCTCTCTCTCTCCTCTCGATTACGAATCCGGTAGCTGCGGAGAGATGGCTAGTCCGTCATCTCGCTGAATTTTCCGATTCCGATCTGACCGGGAAATCCAGATTCCACCGTCCGTCGTGTATTCGTAATTGAGAAGATCCTTCGCCGTCTCTCTGATATTTTTCGTTTTTTTTTCCCGAAATCCACGATTCTTAAGTTTTGGATAACGTCATCTCTCGCACGATTCAAAACGTACGTTCGATTCTCAGTAGACTGTGTTTTAATTTTTTTTCTTCCACCGGAATATATCTTCCGCCGGGTTTCGCCGTTTTAACCACCCGCCGGAGCCGTCTTCTTTAATCCTGCTTCTAGGTTAAACGAATTGATCCATCTCCAAAAAGTCAAAAGCCTCTTTAAGTATATTTTCCATTTTTCTCACTTTTGATAATTAAAAACTCAGCTAATCTTCTTCTATAAGAGTGGGTTTTCTCTGTTTAATAAATCTGGAGGTTGACGGTTAAAAAGATTAACCGAACTCTCCGGTACGCGTTGAACCGGATCTTTCGTTGGGAAATTGGCCGGTTCGAAGGGGGAATAGTAGGAACCGGTCAAATTGTAATTTGTCTTGAGGAATAATAAAAGCTGCTTTAGATTATGGGAATAGTACAGCTAGTTGGTCAAACGTGCGCGTTTAGCTGTACGTTTTGAGCCTCTAAAACGGTAGCGTTTTGTGGGTTGAAACGAGTAAATCTTGTCGGAGAGATTGGGATCACGTGATCTTAAAGAGTGATGACGATTGATGACAATGCCCATGACACGGAGTTATCATGATGATGTGGCATCATCTTTCCTTCATCCCTTCTCTATAAAAATTCTTTCCAATTATATTTGAGTTTTTATTTTATTTTATGCTCTATGGTTTCTTTGATATATATATTTTTTTACTTTTGTTTGAAATTTCTATGGTGGGAAATGAAACTTTACTAGTACGTTAAATAAGATCTTGGATTTTGATTATAAAAAGTAAAAGATCTATAACAGCTGTCGTTATTCGTCAGCATTTAATAGTTTTGTTGTATACTAGCATAAGATTTGGCATCTTAACTACTGCGTCATACTACCTAATAACTTACTTGTTGCTAATCAAATGCGTTTATTTTGTTTTTGCAGGTCTTTCCCACAAACGAAATCACCAGTTCTTTCTCCAAGAGATTGAAGAAAAGAAAGGTATAACAAACTCTCTTTCTTGAATCGAACTACACTCAAAAGTTCCGAAGTTTATTGAGCTGAGGTTTGCTTTTTTATATTTGACAGTCATCTTCTGAGCTTAAGAACGAAGAGAACTTGAAGTTGAAGGAACGACTTGCACTTGAAAAGGTAGATATCTCCTTTCCAATCTTTGTTTTATCATTCATTTTGCATCATATTCTAACAAATCCAAGATATTCCACAGGAGATTGCAAGTCTCCGAGCAACATTCGATGAACAAAACGTAAGGAATCAAAGATTGAAGAGGATTAAGGTAAAACATTTAGATATTTTGTTTCTCCCTAACCATCTCTCTCTCTCTCTCTCTCTCTCTCTCTCTCTCTCTCTCTCTTTGCTAGCTTTAGCTGAATCAAAATCTACGCTTCTGTTTTCTTGTTTCAGCTTGACTTGAACTCAGGCCGTGTCAAGAAAGAGAGTCCGGTCGATCTCATTCATAAATCACAACCCGTATCAAAATCTTGCAGAGTAGAGGGCAAAAATGGTGACTCGGAAAAGCAGGGGAGTTTCTTCTTCGTCCCTGATCTCAACATGTTACCATCAGAGGACGAGATATTGTACGGAACTAGCTAAAATGGCTTATCTGAAAGATTTGCGATATGATTACAGTCAAGAAGGGAGTTGGAGATTTTAACAAAGAAAAGTGAATGTAATAAGAAAAAAGAGGTTTAGTGATTCTCTCCCGTCACATTCTCGTTTTCTGTTTCCTTCTATTTTGGGGTAAAACGCTCATTGCTTCTTGATTTTTTTTAGAAGAAGGTGGAAATTAGGTTCTTTATTTGTTCTTTCTCTTTTGTACCGATTCGTTGTAGTTAAAGCTTTGTTGGAAATTGTTCTTTAAGACGAAAAATGTAGGACAACTAATAGACTTTTATAGGTTTTTAAACTTTTCCTTCTTAACTATGCTCCGTATTATATTAAAACCCTAGTTTCCGCTCAACTTAACCCAAGACAAGAGATATCTATCAACTTCTTGAGTCATGTTTTTTCTATTATTTAATTTTAAATTTAAACTTGGGAGGTGTAATGCTATTGGTGGATTGTCGGCGTGTTCATGGATAAAAGATTCGTTTTTAATTGCCAAAAAATATAAGAAATGCCAACTTGTTATCAGCTAATTTGTTTGTCTCAAGTCTTTTTCATGGATCCCAAGTCTATTGTCTATAGAGATACAAAAATAACATTCCTTCACGTAACAAAAAATAAATAAATCCTTGGGCCATAAAAATATTTATAAATGAATTTGATGGTAACTATACTTATCATTATTTTTAGTAAGAAAAAATAAATGTTCAAGAAAGCACTAGGAGCTAAGCGGGCGGTGTCCCAACGCCTAGTGCCTAGACCGCCTAATCGGAAACCTAGATTTTTAGTTAAGCGGCCTAAGCGTTTACAAAATAAAACAATATATCGAATATATATAACAAAATATATGAAATATCATAATTTATAAACAATAACACTAACAAAATTCATATTAATTTATGATCATAAGATTTTATGATATAATATATGAATTATTATAATTTATAAATAATAAATGTTATATTAATTTATTATTATAATATTTTGATTTTCTAGGCGGATTAAAAAGTAATCGCCACGGTTCAGGAGAGCCTAGCGCCTAGGCGACGCCTAAGCGGCTGCCTAGAACGCTTTCTTGAACACTGGAAAAAATAATACACATCAATTTTTTTCCCAAATTAGATGTTTAATGACATTTGCATTAAAAATAGTTTGTAATATTAAATTTTTATATTTGATTAAATTTGTTAATATATGGATAACTTTTTTTAAAAAACACATAAAATAAGAAGTTAATTTTAAAATAATTCCAAAAGAGATAACTCCAAAGTAAATTATTAAAAAAAATTGATATAAATCCAAAGATTATTAAAAAAAAATCCTAAGAAGATATTTAACATTGTTCTGATATTTTTCTACTAGCTTATGTTTCAAATACATCTCACCTCACAACATGAGTATTTGTCCTAGATGTCTATCACAAAGAAAAATAATTAATCATAATATTTATTTGTCAGACTTGCTTGGTCACTGTCGAACTTGCGAACTCCACCTAATAGGGTCATGGCAGACTCTTTTTCTTAAATCTATCCAGCCTTCCGTTCATCCTTAAGATTAAGTATAAATCTTTTCATGGATTGTGTCGCGTTAATGAAAGATTAGAAACAAATATCTTTAAAGGAGTGTCTTACACAGTAATGGTGGTGTCATGACCGGCTCAAAAATAGTAAAAAAAAAACTATGGTCTTTGTTCAATTTTTGATATGTAGATCCTCAATTACATATTTGGACCTTTAAAATACACTAAATTTTATGTTAGTTTAACAAAGTTTCAGTGCAAATGTACTCCTCACACATACCTATATATAACACTGGTGCTATGTAAGTTAAAGGAAATATAAACGACTCATAGATAAATCACCGTGATTTTTATATTAAAAATCATCATCTCCATCAATTTCAACATGATCTGGTGAGGTAGATTGAAGCACAAACCTTGCCGCGAGCTAATTCGATGCTCGAGACAAAGGCAAAAAAACTTGAGAAAAGTTTTTAAAAATCTTAACGTGTAAATGTAACTAAAGAAAATTAGATTTTATAAACTTAAAAGAAAAAACTCTCGTGCAAGGACAACCTTACAAGTTTTGTGAAAAATAGATTAAAAAAATATTTTTAAAAAAGTTTAAACTCCTTCCAACCTTCAATCACTTCCATGAATGCTCACCAAACTTGTGATTGCTTTTGTTATTTTTCTTTGATGTTCCAATTTGGTCACAGCTTCGTATGCTGTTGACATTAAAATAGTAGAAGTTGCGCCAAAAAAAAATAAAAAATTCAAGATTAATTAAGAACACACTTGGTCTTCACAAATAAACAGATTAGGAGAAACAAAACTAGTTCTCTCTCTTCTCCGATCCCCAAAACGGAGGAAACAATGTCGTTTAACAGCTCTCACCACCTTCCTCCACAAGAAGACCTTCCTCTCCGACACTTCGCCGATCAATCACAGCCGCAGCGTCACTTCTCCGAAACACCTTCGCTTGTCACCGCCAGTTTCCTCAACCTCCCTTCCACCCTAGCTACGGCGGATTCCAATCTCGCTCCTCCGCATCGCAACGGAGACAATTCCGCTGCTGATACAAACCCACGGTGGCTCTCTTTTCATACGGAGATGCAAAACACCGGAGAAGTTCGTTCTGAAGTCATAGACGGAGTCAACGCCGATGGTGAAACGATACTCGGCGTTGTTGGAGGTGAAGATTGGCGGAGCGCTAGCTATAAGGCGGCGATTTTGAGACATCCGATGTATGAGCAGCTTCTTGCGGCTCATGTGGCTTGCCTTAGGGTTGCGACTCCCGTTGACCAGATTCCGAGGATCGATGCTCAGCTCAGCCAGTTGCATACAGTCGCCGCGAAGTACGCCACTCTTGGTGTGGTTGTGGACAACAAGGAACTTGATCATTTCATGGTAGGTTGGAAAATTTTTCAATTTCAATTTCAATTTTGCAAAATTTGAATGTTTTGAACTGTGAACGATTCAGCATTTGATTTCTGCTTACTAGCTGAGTGGCAAATTTACATTTTTTTTTGTGTGGTTCATTGTTCATGATTCTTGAGTCTTGAAATCGATATGATCTTTGCTTCTCCTTTTTGGTTAGCTAAATTCGAATTATGAACTTTGTTTGACTCAAATAAGTTGTATTTTGTTGGACAAAGCTTCTTTCTTGATGGCTAATAGTTTGTCTACTTCTTACTAAAAAGGCTTTGTATGTCTTCTGAGTTTTGTCCACGAGAAAACAATCTTTTTTTTGTTACGTTCTGTTTGTATGTCTTATGGATTGGAATCTTACCTTTGATTTTGCAGTCACATTATGTTGTGTTGTTATGTTCATTCAAAGAACAACTCCAACACCACGTTTGTGTTCATGCAATGGAAGCCATTACGGCTTGTTGGGAGATCGAGCAATCACTGCAATCCCTAACTGGTAACGTCCTAAATCTTTCTTTCTTTTCTTTGTTGTTTTCTCGCTTAAAGGGTGTCTTGATTTTATCGCTTTTTCTTTCTTCTTATTTGTACTTTCTGTGCTTGTAGGAGTTTCTCCAAGTGAAAGTAATGGCAAGACAATGTCGGATGATGAAGATGATAATCAAGTAGAGAGCGAGGTGAATATGTTTGATGGAAGTTTGGATGGTTCAGATTGCCTGATGGGGTTTGGTCCTCTTGTTCCAACCGAGCGTGAGAGATCCTTGATGGAACGTGTGAAGAAGGAACTGAAGCATGAGCTTAAACAGGTAATTGCTTGATCAAATTTTAATGTTACTTCAAACTAAACAAAACACATTGTTTTATCATGTTGCTCGCTTTTCCGCCTGTAGGGGTTCAAAGAGAAGATTGTGGACATAAGAGAAGAGATAATGAGGAAGAGAAGGGCAGGGAAATTGCCGGGAGATACGACTTCTGTACTCAAAGAGTGGTGGCGAACTCACTCAAAATGGCCATACCCAACTGTAAGAACCTCAGCCGGGAAGTTTGGTACGACATTGTCAAAAGCGGGTTTTGATTATTGATTTGGTTTTGGAATTGCAGGAGGAAGATAAGGCAAGACTGGTTCAAGAAACCGGTTTGCAGTTGAAACAAATCAACAATTGGTTCATCAACCAGAGGAAAAGAAACTGGAACAGCAATACTTCCACATCATCTACTCTTTCCAAGAACAAACGTAAACGGTAAAACAAGATTTTCTCATTTTCCCCTTGTTGAATTTCATCAAAACCGGTCAAGATATTCTTTCTTAACCAAACTCAGGACCGGCAAGTCGTAGGTGAAATACCGGTTAACCAGAGGATGATGATTTGCCACGTGAATTCAAGGGAACAGGATATGGAAGACAGTTTCTCCTCCGGTTCTACGATCGTACAGATTGTATTTAACATATATGGTACCGGTTTGCCTATTAAACCGGTTGTAGCGGCTTATAATCTGTGGTTATTTATGTGTACATAAAGTAGTTTATGGAGCTATCTGTATTGTTGGTTTGCGTCTTGTAACGATCGCTTAATCACGTGTGTTTTTTTTTTGAAAAGTGCGAATCTTATTCGTTTGTAATGTATCAAGCAATATTCATCATAATTAAACCAGCTTGAAATGTCCTAACTGTAGGAGTACAATACAAGTATAATGTTGGCAGAAGTTGAATGATTTAAATTGTTGCCTAACATGGTTATGTTCTTCCAAGTTCCAAGTTCCAAATGAATGGTAAGATGTAATAGGCGTGAAGGCAAACCAAATTAATAGTTAAGCCGGTTCACTCACCCGTTCGTTAAAAAAAAAATGTAAAAGCATATTGATTTAAAGCAATGGAGGTCGAAGACTCGAAGGCGGTTGCGTTTGCTTCATCTAAATCTGACAACGCCAAATGTCGAGTTGAGTTAGCGTTTCAAATGGTCAGCTCAAAGAGGGGAAAACGGTCATTTTATACCCGATGTAAACTTCAGCGTTCAATTCATATATATATATATATATATTACTAATAAATATAGTATAACTAGTAAAACTAGTATTACTGATTGAGTTTTTTTGTATTATTTTGGCAGGATAAATATAATATAACTAGAGTTGCAGATCATACATTCGAATCTTGTCAAAAAAAATGGAAGAAAAAAAGTAAAGAAGTTTACATCGGCTGGAGAACAGCTTCCAAGGATACAAAATAAAAGACGGTCGAGACAAAAGGGCTCCAATGGTTGTTATTTGGAAATAGTAGTAGTGTTTGATTTTATCTTCACCTTTTGTTTTGTAATACATGTACAATTTGGACAACTACGTAAAACTGGTATTAAAGTTGTATTACTGATTAAAATTGATAATGGAAAAAAATTATTTTGAATTTTCTTTTTTTACAAAACCTAAACCAAAATTACACAACAGACTTATTGGCGCTTTAAACCTCATACATAAATGTTACAACATGTATTAAGTAGGAAGTTACGAAATTATATCATATTGGGTTGCTATGAAAGAATATACACAAGTGTTATCTTATACTTTTAGAGCATCTCATCGGAGAAACTTTCAGAGTGTCAACAAAAAAAAATGAATAAAATATTATATTTTTAGTGTTATTGGAGATAAAACGGTTATGTGGGATGAAACTATTGAATCGGTTCTTAATACACGTGGCCAAATTTTATTTGTTTTCTCTCTCTCGCACGCGACTCCTCCGTATCTCTCTCTGTCTCGCTCTCGACGATTTTTCGCCGTATCTCTCTCTCTCTCTCTCTCTTTCTCTCTCGCGACGATTCTCTCTCTCTTGCAACCCATCTTTGATCGGAAATTATCTCGACGACTCTCTCTCTCTCGCGACGATCCTCTTTGTCCTAATCATTCTTGGTTGATTCGATCCCTCATCGGAAATTAGGTTTTTGAATCCAATCTTTCTTCTCGGGAAGTAGGGTTTTCGAATCAAATCTTTCTTCTCGGAAATTAGTCCTCTTTGTCCTAATCGCTTCTTCTCTCCCTCTCTCTCTCTCTCGCAACGAGCATTTGGAGGTCAGATCTTTGGCCCGTGAGTCACCGCGCACACAACTTTAAACCGAAGGTAAGATTTCGAAACCGGGTTCTCTTCCTTGATTCGATGTGAATTAAATCGGAATTTTAGATTTGATTTTGATGAGATTGTCCAGAAATCTAGGGTTTATTGCAATTGATTAAGGCTTATCTACTTTCTCTTTTGGTTACCGAGATCGTTAGTATCGTCGCCTGTTTGTTGTAGTTTTGAAAACGAAGAGTGATAGATTATATTTTAGGGTGTAAGAGATTAGATCTTTCTTAAGAGTCGGTCTTCAAAACCGAAGTATTTCTAGGACTACAGTCTTGATGTTATAACGTGTTCTGCTTTTGTTTATTTTGTTTGGCCGGAGGGAAGGACAACACACTCAAGATGAACATCACAAAGAAAATCTGCGATGAGTTTAAAGAGCGTGAGAAGAGACATTTCTCCGAAAGGTACCTATTCTCCTGTATCAATTCAGTAGCTATAGCCATTGTTTTATATCTCTTTGCACTTAGAATTGATAATTGGTACACCAAATATCATGTGTTGATTGACTTTTGATGAATCTTCTTGGTAGTTCTGAATTTCCTGGGATTGTTTTATAAAATGTGAACAAAGTAGTTTGTCTTTTCAGTAGCTATAACCATTGTCTACTACTTTCATGCTTCTTTGGTTGGAGATATATACATTTTATTCTTTTAAGACTGTATATATAATCAGAAATGGTTTTATAAGAAATAGATAAAAAAACACAAAACGCACACATCTCTCTTGTTATTTGAGATGCTTTCTCCCAAGATGGTTTCTGAAAATTTTAGCAGAGTAAACAAAGAACACGGTACAAGATCAAGCATGAACACATTTTATCGAGCTAACATAGGTAATTACCAGACCAACAAAAAATATCACAACAGTTTGATTCATCCACCAAGAAGATATTGTCTGCTAGACTTCATCGTTTGGTTGATTATATATACAGTCACAAAAGTTAAATATCTAACTGAATGAAAACACACCAAACTTAGTTAAATATTATAACTAACCAAAACTAAAGTAAATGAAAGGAAGATATGTGTTACAAAACTTGTTGTTATGACATTGGTAGTTGATGGGTGATGGAGACATAAGTCATTAAAGATGACTTACTTTAAATCTGCAAACCTAACCCAAATTTAATAAAAATTAGGTGATCATTTGATGACTTGTGTAGATCATAATAACACAAGTCTCTCTCTTACAGAACACACAACCTCTTTTTTTCTTTGTTTAGCTGCGGTTTTCAGATCCACTAAAATAGATATGGATTTCAGCAATTCTTTTACCTCCTCTCAAAGCTTTGTTGATCTATTGAGTAGCCAACAAGATATTAACCCTCTCGAATCCTTTTCCCAACAAACACATTCACCTTTAAACCAAACACCTTCAACAGACAATAGGGAACCTAGGCAAAGATGGAAAGTCACTGAAGAACAAGTTCTTGTAAGTGTTTGGTTAAACACAAGCAAAGATGCTATAGTGGGAAATGAACAGAAATCAGGGACTTTTTGGCAAAGAGTTACCGACTATTACGCTGCAAGTCCACTCGTGGCTGGTCTACCACATAGGGAGGCCAATACTTGTAAGCAGAAATGAAAGAAAATCAGTGAGAGTGTTAGCAAGTTCGCTGGCTGCTATGAATATGCCACCCGTAACAAGAGGAGTGGCCATAATGAAGACAATATTATGGAGATAGCTTACCAGTTGTACACCTCAGATCACAAGGTGAAGTTCACCTTGGAACACGCTTGGAGAATGTTAAAGAATGATCAGAAATTGTGTACTTTTATTGCTGAAAAAAATAAACCAAATGTTGGTCATTCCTCCAGCTCCACCACGGCCTATAATGTGGAGGAAGAAACAGAGGAGAGGCCATTAGGTGTGAAAGCTTCAAAGGCGAAGGGGAAGAAGAGACATCGGGGGCAGAGTGAAGATGCAGATCTGAGTTCCTTGAAGGTGCTTCAGGAGATGTGGGTGATAAAAAAAGGAGGACTTGACTGTTAAAGAAAGACTATCCAAACAGAAAATCCTTGATAGCCTCCTTGCCATACCCGAACCACTATCAGAGATAAAACTCACACTTAAGAACAAGCTTATGATGGAGATGTGTAATCTTCTAGGTAATTTTCCATTATGTTTTTGTTTGTTCTTATTTGTTCTTGGTAGTTCTAATCTGGTTTAGATAGACAATGACATAAGAGAGAATCTGTAGTGGAGTGATATTACAGTTCATCGCATCGCATCACCAGCTCCACTGAGACATGTTTTCAGCTTTGTGATCTCTTGAGACAATCAAGTCTCCTCGACAAAGCTATGCCACTGATGATCACAGGGAAATCTGTGTTCGAATCACAAGATCCTTCTTTTCACCATTTACAATAAGTTTGTTTTTATTGTTGGTACTTGATTGTTGGTTTTAAGTTACCCGTGTGCACATTTGTTTCTTGGTGCTTGATTATTGATGTGTTGGTTCTTGTTTGTTGTTCTCACTTTCCTTGTCTTTTTCATTACTGCTTCTCACTTTAATTGTCTTGTTGTTGTTAATTTTGCAGGAGAAGGACGTTGAGAAATGATGGAAGACAATTGCAAATTATAGCTTTTTCAATAATAGTTATCACTGTACTTGTTTTGTTGTTGGGAGTGTATTTGTCTTGTTGTTGTTGTTGTTGTTATAACATTATTTGTTCCCCTTTTTACAATATGTAAACATATTGTGATAACTATCCGTGACTTTTTATAAAATCTTTCTCTCTATTTAATCGGCCCACATCATGCTTTCTCTCTATTTGAATCGGAAGACATCATTCTCTCTCACACTTTTATCTCATCTCATCTCTTCTCTTCTCTTATCTTTCCAAGTATTTATTTTTTCGTTTGTCTCTAATCAAAAGACAAATACTTTATGACTTCTCCTCTTCAAAACTTTACGGATGATGAATTTTTTGGTCAAACTTTTGATGAAAAATTCGATCAAGTATTTGAGAGAAGTTTTCAAGATTGTGTAGAAGGTGTAAGTGAACGTCGACTGGCAAAAAAAGAAAAAAAAAATGAGCGAGACTTCACAAGTGGACTACACGTTCTCTACAGATACACCTACAAATGTGAATAATATGATGGCCAATCGAGCTATAGTTCGTGAGAAAAGAATGCATGAACAATTGAAAACTGATTTGGTTGAGCACATTTGGCACAACCGAAGGCTAGAACCGAGTTATTTGTGTTATTCATCTTCCTTTAAAATGCTTTATTTCATTTTATGTTTTTACAAATTATAATAGTTTGAATTTTTTAATATATTAATATTTCTATATAATAGTTTGAATCTCTTTTATTTTAAAAATATTTTTAAAAAATAAAATTAAATTATTTTTCAATTCTTTAAAACCTCACTCGAGTGTCACCATTAAACACATATATATTTACATAAAACTAAGTCAGTGTCAAATAATTTTTTAATCTTAAATTTAATATTAAAAAATTATATGACACCCTCTAAGGGTGTCACCAATAATGATGCTTTTAAGGTCACTTTGTAAGTAATAACCAACTTAGGATGAAAAAGTTACAGAAATCTAGGTTTAAAACATATTAATGCATAAAACACTCAGAATTATAAGTTAATCGACTTAAATCAACTGTAAAACTAAAAAACTAAATTTGAAGGGTAGGTAATACTAATTAAAATGGAAAACACCCAGAGTAGAACTATTTGGAACTTTCGTACAACTAATATATTATGTATAACCATGTGTAAATTTGGCGGCGCACATGTGAGTAAAATACGGTGCACGTGGGAATAAAATTAAAATTTTTGTCCAAATTTTTGGCGCCCTGCCCAAAAATCAAAATTTCCCCATTTTTTTTGGATTTTTCTCAATTCTTTGTAACTTCATTCCCGACTTCCTCTTCTCTTGATATCTTTTTTCTTCTCAATCGATTTCGATTTCGGGTAAGCTTTTCTTTAATTT
The DNA here is from genome assembly GCA_900406565.1 of Turritis glabra. NCBI lineage: Eukaryota > Viridiplantae > Streptophyta > Magnoliopsida > Brassicales > Brassicaceae > Turritis > Turritis glabra. The sequence goes on along the minus strand of OVBN01000020.1, from coordinate 3,132,824 downwards.
GATTTCGATTTCGATTCTGATTGATTTTATTTGATTTTGATTAAGGTTAGGTAAGACAAAACCAGATCTTGATTATGGATCCATACTACAGTAACGCGAATAATACCAGTACTACGAATTCAAATACAAAATCGTACCAGTACTATAAATTCAAATACAACATAGTTTCACCTAATAATACTAGTACTACGAATTCAAATACAACATGGCAACATAGTTTTACCTAATAATATCAGTTCTACGAATTTAAATACAAAATCGACAACATTGTTTTACCTAATAATACCAGTAGTACAAATCCAAACAACCACCATAAGACAAAGATATAGTCTTCACATCACCGCTCTTAGACTCCACAGGCGTAGTATATGCTCCAGTCTTTGTCTGCCTTATAACAATTCTTGATAAGAACTAGATGACCACCATCTTCAACCTTTCTCGAGAACGTTCCGTTGGTACCATTTCCTCTAGCTTTTTCACGTCTTGAAGTCTAATTGTTAATTGTTAGAATGCTTCTTCTCAAAGTCCAAGGTTGTAGTGTTGTCGTTTCCTCCTTGGAATCCTGCAACAAACAGTTTTATTAAGTATTACCAAGTTATACTTTTTCAGAAATTTTTCAAAAGACTAATTTTACCAACTAGTTCTACCTAATTCTACCAGTATTACATATAAAACCCAAATAGTTTTATCTAGTTTTATCAGTATTACAAAATCACACTAGTTTTACCTATTTATACCAACATTACTTAAAACCCAGAAATTCAAATACGAACACTAACCCGAAGTTCACAAATTATACCTCCATAATTCGTGTTCCCAGAAATCTTGCATCTTCATTTCGAACAATATTTGTCTTCTGTTTTCCCCAACTTGTGTTAGCCATCTTCGTCCACACGGGTTATCGATCGAACATAAAAATCGAGTAGTTATCTCTAATTTCATGGTTTTGATTTCAGGTTTTATGGATTGTTTGATTTTTATTTAGGAAGTTATAAAAATCGGGTTTAGTTTTCGGATTAGATCTCATAGGATTTTGGATAGGTGGATAAAACTTAAGTATAAGTTGTAATTTCTCTATTTTAGTTAGGGTAAAAATGTAATAAACCTATTTTTCGAATTAAAAATAATTATAAAAGAAAATCCTTTTATAAAGAGGAGTTCTCAGATTTTGGTTTAGATCGAAGGAGTTTTGGGACGATTTCTCTATTTAGGTTAATGTGGTTGATTTCAGATTATTTCACTAACTGTAATTAACTGAAATTGTTCCACTTGTATTATTAAGAAAGCCCATTAGCATTGGCCCTAACTCTGAATGCACATAGTGACTTCTTTCTTCTTCCTTCGAGCTTCTGGAACGAGCAGTAAACGAACGGCTTTTGCTTTTTGGCTATCTCTCGACTTCGTCTACCTTTGTTACGCTTCGAGTTGGGTGATTATGGCAAAACCACAGGAGGAACGGTCTCCGTCGCTTGACGATTGCCTTAGGCTATTGAAAGGGGAGAGAGACGAGCAGAGGCTCGCCGGTCTACTTCTCGTCACCAAATTCTGCAAGAACGATGACGTCGTTTCCCTCAAAAAGGTTTACGAAGCCGTTGGTACTCACTTTCTCGAGCGTCTTCTCCGTACCGGTAAACTAAAACTCGAAATATTGATCTTTTTCTTATTTCCCTCAGTAGATACTATATCAATTTTGGGGTTTCTACAAAGTGTCAATTTCTTGGTGAGATACTAAGTAAGGTATGTTGCTCTGTGTTGGGTGTTGACTGATTTCGAGATTTATTTTTGCAGGTAGTGGCAGTGGCGATGGAGTTGATAATCGTGATGTGTATCTGCAGCTATCTGTTACCGTTCTTGCTGCATTCTGCCGTGTTCCGGAGATTGCTTCTTCAGAAGAGATGGTCTCCAGAATTCCCCTTATCCTCGAAATAATGTCGAAACGGTATGTTTGATCACCTGTTACTTTCATCTGTGATTTTCCATGAAGTTTTTCTCAAGTTTTTGCTTCTGTGTATGCCATCTTAAAGTTAGGAATGTGGCTTTTGGATTTCAGAATAACTACAAACATTCTCGAAGATTGCTATGAGCTTCTGTATTTGGTATCCACCGCTTGTGAAGCTGGTGTCATGACTGTGATTCACTCTGGAGGATTGAGAGTGATAGCTCCCCAGATGTCTGATCTACCTGATGGTAATTACTTGTTCAATTATTTTACATTGTTTTGTTGTGTATATAATGCACATTAGCTACCAGTCCGATGCTCTTTGGATTAACAATAAGTTTCTGATGGGGGATTAATTATAACTGGTGTCAAAGAAAACATGCCGAGTTGAGGCATTTGAGAATAATTTCTCCCTGATAGCTAATGTGAGACATGTTATTCAGGTTCACATGCCATGGAGGTTGCTATAAAGATTCTACAGTTATTGGTTAGTAAGCTTTCTGTTGAGAGCATGAATATTGAACGCTTCTTAGAGTTGTCTTTGGTGGTGAGTCTACTTACTTGACTATTTTTCTCTTGTTTTTTGCAATAATTACTAAAGCTGCAGTGCTTAAGTTGGAGTCCAAACTTAGTGTTTTTTATTACTCAGGTTGCTGCTGTCGCACGGCAGTTTGCGGTGTTGCATAATGCCCTGAAGTTTGAAGCACTCCATCTACTGTCGGCAGTCTTCTCGTCAGAGTATTCTGTGAGTTTACACTTTTAACTTTCTGTGGAAAAGTAGCTGTAATTGAGCGGAGTTATGTTTTTAGATCTAGTTACTAGCATGATATATGTGAATTTAAGGCAGCTATATTTGAAAAATATTTCCATTAAAATTGGGAAAATCAAGTTATTTTCTTCTGCTTGGATGATACAGTTGTCACCCTGATAACTCGGGCTTTATTGTCTTGGTGTTATTTCATATGCATATTTTGTTTCCATTTTATAAGCTTTACATCTTTGTATTTGTGTGCTAATCTGTATATGTTTCTCATAGAACTTCTTTATGCCTAGGCACTTCTTCATGAACCTCTTCGTTCCATGCCAGATAACATTTGGGCAGACTATATGCGCACGGGTATTGTGGCAATTCTGCAGAACCGTGTGGGTGAGTTAAAAGAGATCTATTAGAAGTTTGTTTGGGAAAGTTGCATACCCATTTATAGCATTTTTTTCTTGCCAGCCCTTAATTTCATCTACTTGTTAGCTGACAACAATCCTCTATTGTTTTCACATATGATAGAATGGCATCCATAATCTGTACCTCACAAAAAACAGACTTTTAGATGATTTGGGGTCATATGCTATTGAGACAGTGCTTACTTACATCCTTTATGCTATTGAAGCTTTCAAGATACTTAAGAAACCTGTCTTGTTCATGTGTAGCACCTTCTGAAAAGCTTCATGCGCTGATTCTGGCTGAGAATATGATGTCAATTTTGGGTGAAAAGTGGCTTATCGGTCGGGTAAAATTACCCAATGTTGAGGATTATCTTCCAGCTGATAGGTAATAAATATCTTAACTTTTCACTTAACCTATATTTTCATAGTGACATAAGATAAGGATAAAGATCATTCTGATTTCTTTTGTAGGTGTCTTCTGCTGGTATTAGAGTCATCACATGTTGAGATTTCTGTTTTGTTAAATGATCTCGCTTACAAGAAGTATGAAGCTCCTAAAGATAATTTAACTGTTGAAGACATTCTCTTGAAGCAACGGTATCTGCCGATCTTGTTTTCTTTGGTAGAAAAGATCATCAAATATATATCATCTGTTGGTGAGAATGAAGGTATGATGGAGATCTTAATCATTCCAATCTGCTATCATTCTTATCCTATACGATCATTTGTCTTTCATCTTTCTGTTAGTCTATGTTATTTCTAAAAACAGTATTTTCTGAACCTCCTTAGAGCCTTTAGTTGTCATTGCCCAAGTATCTAATATCTGCGCTGATAAAATAGTGTGAAAATATTTACGCTTGGCATAATGTCAGCCTTTTTCCTTCATGAAAGTATTGGAACTTACGTATTGATCTTTGCAGGGACTTTAACTGATGAAGCTGTCTTCCAAAAGGTGATTAAAATACTTAACGAGACAGTAGGAGTGGTGCTCGAGTATCTGAAAGATGCCAAGGTATTGTAAATATCTGATAACCTCAAACTTCTTTAGACTGTCTTTTTGCGTAGAAAATGTTTTTCATGTTAGTTCGGTTTCATACAGGAACATGGAAATAAGAAAGGAAATGACCTTCTTGCATCTGTACGAGTGATTGGAAGGTACAGATAATCACTCTTTGGTCTTCTAGAAATTACCGTCCTTTTTCTTTCTTCTTAAATCTCTCTTTCTATTTCTTTTTGTGCTGATACATACCAGATTGGCGAAAATTTTGTGTTTATGTAATCGTTGTTTGCTGCTTCATTAAAATTTGTGTAAACTAATGCCCCTTATGGAAGAACATGGATGGTCTCCTTACCACTCTGGCACCCACTAAACTTTTTTTTTGCGTCTTCAACAGTTATCTTGCTGAAACTCCGGACGCATGCAAAGAGCAGGTCCAAGATATTCTGGATTATATGCTTTCAGTGGAGGCCGAAGATGAATCCAGGTTTGAGCATATTGCCCTGACATTTTGGCTCTTTTACAAAGCTTGTTTACGTAATTCCTCCCAGGATAACTTGGTCAAAACGTTTTTGTTTTGACAGCCCGTTTTTGTCCACGTGCTTCCTGCTCCCAATGCTTTGCCAAATAACAATGAAGGCAGAAGGATGTAAGCTCTTGGCTGCTTCAAGAGGCTATATAGCTGTGAGTTACTGGGGTTTATACCTTCCGTACACAGATATTATACTCTAATAAGTCTCATTTACAGCTTTTCCTTTATCTTTCAGTATGCTTGACCTAAATGTGTTTCAAGTGGGTAAATATCATGTATATATCTCATAAGGAGTTGTCTGATTTTTTGATACAGGTCGTGAAATGCCTAATAAAATTGATTGAGCGCTGTGGTGAGAGTGTTGATGACGATGGAGGCATATTCTTGGCTTGTGATACAATCATGAATATTCTTTTGAAGGTACTCTCTTCTCCCTAAGATAAGACCTGAATACATTTTGCATATTGCTTATCCCAATCATGACCACACGTTTTCAATGTTGCGAACAGAGGGAACAAATAAGCTTGACGCCGGAAATGTCTACATTTTCTAGTCTATTGAAAGCTTTGGCGTACTGGGCAGGTGAAAATGAATTTTACCTGTTCCTGCTGATCTGTGTGCTAATTTTTTGACAAATATCGAAGACCATGTATAATATGTCAATTCAATTTTTTTCCTTTTGTCACAGATCGTACTAATGACCCATCGGTGTTAATGATGGCTGCAAGCATCTGCTCTCTGATCTTTGATTTCACATCAGAAGATGCATTACTCAAGCAACCTAATTTCGACGGTAGCTCCTTGGATAGTTTGGCCCGGCTCATTGCAAGAAGCTTGTCTTCAGGGGCCCAGGTATATAATCCTGCAACTTGTATATAATTTGTTTGTCAGAGAGTAGTGTCTTGTCCTCAATTTAGTCAGTTCTTGTTCATATTTCATTTTTCTTGGTAGAGAATTACTTAGATAACTGTCGACATCATTGCAGGATATGTCTGATGCCGTGGATCTTCTTGAAATCATAACAGCAGGTTTGGTTTCAAGAACTTCTCTCACTTTACATCACTTTTTCCCCTCAGCTTCTCTGTCTTCTAAATCTTTGTCCTCTGATTGTGCTGTATGATTTTTGGAACAGGATACTCTCGATGGACAGGTCGATTCCCCAGCATTGTGAAACATTGCCGTTGAGCAATGACTCGAAGTAATCTTCATCTACAAGGGGTCCAAATATGAAATGTTATTTTGATCAGCTGAAGCTGTTACGTTTTGCTCAGGCTGCTTTCTAGGGGAGAGAAGAGAATAGTATTAGGCAAAGGAAAATATTATTTTTGATCAGCTTCACGTTGTTATAATATTATTTATTTATATAACCTTGTAGATTATAATATCATGTTTCGTCTTGCAGAGAATTTAATCTTTGCTTTATCTCTTTTTAAGATTCTCAACAACCATTTCATAAAAAAGAAAACCATTTTTAAATACAAGAGAATAAGATTCGAAATTTGAATTACAAAAGCTTCCAACTTTTTATAGGATCTTATTTTATTATCAGTCTAAAACACCCAATAACGCGTTTGTTTCTGTTTAATATTGCCTTATTCTTTAGAATTACATGGCAATCAAAAAAAAAAAAAAAAAAAGATCCAAATATAAAGGATTCACAATATTGAAAAAACGACGTCGTGTTTTGCATACAACAGTAAACAGAAACAAACACGTTATTGGGTGTTTGGATAAATCCTTTATAAATAAACCATTAAGGAAGGTTAGTTGGCAAAAGAATCTGCGAAAAAAAAGAAGAGAAAGGATTCATTATGCCCGCCTTATCTAACTACAGATCAGTATCATCTCTACCGTCCGTTGACCGATCTTTCCCTCTCATCCAACGACTCAGTATCCACGGCAGCTCATCTTCTCTCCCGGAATCTTCCTCTCCTTCCTCGTCTCTTCTTCCCCGCGCCGATCCGTTGAAGCGCACCGTATCTGGCGGATCTCTTGCTAAATGGATCTCCGGGATTACAGCTGGCTCCGGCTTAGGGTTTCTGTATTGGTTCTCTGATTCGGACTCGATCTCTGGTTTTTTCGGTGGGAGTAATTTATTGTCATTCGCTGATAGTTCATCGCCTTCTGTTTGTGGCGTAAAAGTCGGCGATCTGAAACCGAGATCGTTTATACCGAAGTTGTCGTTGCCTGGTTACAGCTCTGGATTCATCTTCGGAGGTTCGGTGATCCTTCTTCGTTTTGATTTCATTGATTTTATTTCTCTCTCTCTCGATGAGCTAATCTTGGTTGGTGTTTGAAAACAGATGCGTATAGAAGGAAGATCTTCTTCAATTACGAGAAGCGTTTGAGATTACAAAGTCCTCCTGAAAAGGTGCATTTGAAATTCCTTAAGCTTTCTATGTCGATGATTGTTTTCTTTTGTTCTTGTTTGGGAATAGAACCAAACAAGATTTGAAAGTTTTCTCATAAGTAAAATTGACTGATCGTAGATGTTAGTATATATTCATAAGATTTGTTTTTGTTCATTTCACCTGGTTGATCATCCGAACAGTTGATATTATATGACTGGAAGATTTGATTATGTTGGTACTAATAATCGTCTGGAGGATTATATAATAGAGGCAAATGGTATCAGTTTTTTTGGATGATGTAAATTGATTAACATTGCTTTGTTTAAAATGGTATTAGGTTTTCGAGTACTTTGCATCGGTTCGAACGGAAAACGGAGAATTATTAATGAAACCAGCAGATTTGATGAGAGCAATTGTCCCGGTGTTTCCTCCATCAGAATCTCATCTAGTAAGAGAAGGTTATCTGACTGGGGAAAGAAATCCCGGTGAACTTAGATGCTCTCCTTCTGAGTTCTTCATGCTGTTTGATGTTGATAATGATGGTCTTATATCCTTCAAAGAGTGAGTTACTGAAACCTAATCATTACTTATATCCAGCTTTCTTTTTCCTTCTTGTTGATAATTGAAGTACTTGGTATGTTCGTTTGGGAACAGGTATATATTCTTTGTGACATTACTCAGCATTCCTGAATCAAGCTTTGCCGTGGCTTTCAAAATGTTTGATACTGACAATAACGGGTGAGTAGTCGTTTGAATCCGTAAATAGATAAATCATGCTTTTGGTAACTATCATTTTTTCTGGTCCGTATTCCCATATTGTGATCCTCCAAACGGACGGGTTGTGGGAATCACTGGAGTCTTTTGAGTTTACACTGAATCATGTAAAATCTGGTCAGTGCTTCTATCCTTTGTAACTTTTATTTCCTCGAGATGGTTCTGATGAAAGATTGTTTTAGGGAGATTGACAAAGAAGAGTTTAAGACAGTGATGAGTCTGATGCGATCTCAGCATAGACAAGGCATTGGCCACAGAGATGGCCTTCGAACAGGATTACATATGAGCGGCTCTGTCGAGGATGGAGGGTTGGTAGAATACTTCTTTGGAACAGATGGCAGTAAAAAACTGAAACACGATAAATTCACTAAGTTTATGAAGGATCTAACTGAAGAAGTAAGTAACTCTTAACCCTTAAATTCATCTCCTTACTCGTGTGACTACTAGATGCTCAGGCTGAAAGAGAATTATCTTATGTTGTATATAGATGCTAAGGCTGGAGTTTGCACATTATGACTATAAACAAAGAGGGAGTATATCAGCGAAAGATTTTGCATTGTCGATGGTGGCTGCTGCTGAAGCAAGCCATTTGAGCAAGCTGCTTGATCGAGTGGATGGTCTGAGCGAACACCCGCATCTCAGGGACATGCGTATCTCACTAAAGGAATTCAAACAGTTTGATGAGCTACGCAGTAAACTTGGACCATTTTCTCTAGCGCTTTTTGCTTATGGCAAAGCTAATGGTTTACTTACAATGAGAGATTTCAAACGAGCCGCCTCTCAGGTATGTGGAATAACACTGTCAGACAATGTGATAGAGATTGCGTTTCATGTGTTTGATTCGAATCGAGATGGGAGCTTGAGTGTGGAAGAGTTTTTGCGGGTTCTGCATCGAAGAGAGAGGGACGTCTCACAGCCAATTGTCAAGGGACTGTCGCGGTACTTCTCAGATGGATGGAATGGTTCTAAGAACTGTTCCTCATCGTGAAGACTCTTCTTCCTCTTTGGGGCTTACCGATGAAACTCGAAGGCTATTTTTTGGGCTCTTGGGTTCATACGGGTGAGCCCAGAGATTGATGATTACTCCACGCTTGCATTGTAAGAAAGAAATCTGAATAAATCTGTGTATAGTTGATGGACCTATGAACTATTTTTTGGTTATCTAGTGATAAATGGTATTCGCATGACAAACAGAATCCCATAAATGTTTAGGAATCGATCTTGTGTGTTATCTTAAGAATTTAAAATCAATTTTTTCTTATCACACAATTTTCTCTTCTTGCACAATGAAACAATATCGTATCCAGCCTGCTGGCTTAGAGGCGCTACTGGTATAAGTGTAACAACCTGTGTCTTGCCCAGACGACATTCTAAGTCTACATGATAATCTCTATGCTTCAAAGGAGCACTTTACTCAGGATGACCTTTGGACCGAGATTTAGACCGATCTGACCCTCCTTCTTTTCGCGTTCACGAGCACGCTCCCGATACCCTTTCGTATCGAACTTCTTTCTGAACGTATTATCAACCCCGTAGTGTTGTTGCTAGAAGCCATTGGAGAAACAAAAAGCTGAAAGGGCTCAGCAAAAAGAGGGAACACTGATGATTCGAATTTTCTCAAGCTTTTTAAATCAGTTTTTCTCAAGCTTTTTGAATCAGTTTAAATGTCGTACATTGTATATATAATAACAATAATAATCTAATAATTTTAGGGAATTACATGAGTAAGGAAAGTTATGAATGGAGGAAAAGGAAACCCTTGGAAGTTATTATAATTAACGAGGGAAACAAAGAAAAACAGAACATTTTTTTAATCTGATATTAATCCCTGACTAGAGCAAACTCCTAAACCTAATAAGCGACACCAGAGAAATATGGAAGAGACGAAACCCTCGACGTTGCCGTTGATGGCAAGTTTTGATCCTGCAAACCCATTAGGGTTTTTGGAGAAAGTCCTTGATTTGATTAGGAACGAGGAAAAAGATACGGCTGAGAAGGAGATCGCGCCACTGCTGTTACGACCGTGAAAGAGATGCTGAAGGAGAAGAAGCAGAGCTTGAAGCCAATGGAGGAAGAATCTGGTGAAAAGATGAGCAAGAAAGCGTCGAAGAAAGAAGCCGCTTAGCAGGAGAAGTTGCGTCGCCGGCAGGAACAAGAAGAACAAGAAGCTGCCCGCAAGACAGCTTCTCTTTCTCTTGAGGATGACGAGATTCCAGAAACTACGGCGACATTACTTTCAAAGAGTTTCAGACGGCCGATCCCAAAGCCGGAAAGTGGAGAGAAGCTGTTAAGGGAAATAAGTTGACTGATGTGAGTGACTTGATGGAAGAGATGGTTGACTCAGAGGTACGGATTAGAGGGAGAGTGCACAAGATTCGTTTTAAATCTAACAAATTTGGTTTCATGATCTTGAGAAAAAGTGAATGCTTGGTCCAATGCGTGGCTAACCAATCGGAGGAGAACAATGTAGGCGTCAACATGATTAAATTTCTCAAGCAGCTGAGTCTTGAATCTTTAGTTGAGGTTATCGGTGTAGTCTCTCTCCCCAAGGAGCCTATCACAGGAACCACACAGCAGGTTGGTTTTCTTTTCACCTCCAAGACCTTCGTGTTCTATTTCATAGTGGCATGCAAAGACATTATTAACTCGTCGATGGAATTGCAGGTTGAGATTCAAGTGAGAAAAGTGTACTGCCTCCACAGAGTCTCGACAGTATTATCACTTCATGTGAAGGATGCTGCCCGAAGTGAAGCAGATATCCAAAAATCTCTTATGGTAGTATCATGTTTTAAGACATGGAGATTAGTTGGTGTTATGAATTCTGATAGTTTGTGTTCATAAAAAACTGTGCTTTGTAAGCTCTTGTATCTTTAAAGCATTTTATATGCAATATATATGGAGATTAGGGATATATCATTTGTGTTTCTTTCTTCGTATATGTTTAATAATATTGGTGCTAGGATGTGATAGTCATTAGAGAAATGTGTTATTAGAACTATCCTGATAGTAAGTTTCATCTTTTTATGATTTGGTTGGTATAAAGTTGCTTTCTTTTATGTTGTTTTTGCTGAACATAGCTAACAATTGTGCACGCATACATAGAGTGCTTAGTATCCAAGGGTTTTATTGGAATCAACACACCAAGGTTTTTGGCTGGTAGTAGTGAAGGAGGTGCTGATGTATTTAGGCTGGACTACAATGGGCAGCCTGCTTGTCTGGCTCAGTCTCCTCAGCTTCATAAGCAAATGGCAATATGCGCTGACTTCCGGCGAGTCTTTGTGGTAGGTCCTGTTTTCAGGGCAGAAAACTCATTCACTCATTGACACCTCAATGAATTCACTGGTCTTGATGTGGAGATGGAGATTGACGAGTATTCTGAGGTAAGATTGAGCTGTGAAATATGTTATTTCATCTCAAGTACGTCTATTCTGCCAGTGGTGCTAATATTTCTCGTCTCTGCAGTTAATGGATCTTGTGGACTAGTTGTTTGTGTTCATATTCACTCGTTTGAATGAGAAGTGCAAAAAGGAATTGGAAGCTGTTAGAAAGCAATACCCATTTGAACCTTTGAAGGTAACAATGCAATATGAGCTAGGAATATTATGAAACTGAGTTTTTGTATCTTGTTGGATTCTGATAATTGGCACTAAACTGCAGTTTCTTGCAAAAACGTTGAGGCTAACCTTTGCAGAAGCAGTTCAAATGCTTAAGGTATGACTTGTCTTTTTTGCCTTTTACCTAAGTTATTCGAATGTACCATCAATAATAGTTGGTAATAATATTTGTGTTGACAGGAAGCTGGTGTGGAGATTAACCCTCTTGGAGATCTAAATACAGAATCTGAGAGAAAACTTGGTCAGCTCGTCCTGGAAAAGTAATCCAACACTTTTCTCTTCTTACGTTTGATATCATTTTCATTCACAAAATACTTGAGTTTTGTATCTCGCAGTTACGAAGTTGTTCTAACACTATGGTCCTCTTGATTTCGATAATGGAAACAGGTACAACACTGAGTTTTTCATATTGCATCGCTTTCCTATGGCAGTTAGGCCATTCTACACCATGCCTTGTGCAGATGATTCTCGTTACAGCAACTCCTTTGATGTCCTTCATCAGAGGTTCGTCTTTGAGTTATTTTATTTTTACGTTATGGCCTTCCCACCAATTTATGTTTACTAACACATTTGATACTAAACTTGCACGTTTTGTCCTAGGCGAGGAGATCATATCAGGAGCTCAACGTATCCATATCCCAGAAGTCTTGGAGAAACGCGCAGGGGAATGCGGCATTGATATCAAGACAATATCCACATACATTGATTCATTCAGGTAAATTACAAACTGGACCAGATTTCAGTTTCTACTAATCTATTGTCTTAGTTTTTCTAAGCGACCATGGGTACAATAATGTTTACAGGTGCGGTGCACCTCCACACGGTGGATTCGGAGTGGGGTTGGAGCGAGTGGTCATGCTCTTCTGCGGACTGGACAACATCCGCAAAACATCGCTCTTCCCTCGTGACCCTCAAAGGCTTGCGCACCCTAATATATAAATCTTTTCAACTCGAATCTAAAGCATGAATAGTAGTCTAATTTTTCTCATAAAGTTTTTTATAATTTTAGGACATTTTTACTTCTTATTGCCTAATTCTTGTCCTTTTGTACAAGTGAATCTTGATTTAGTTGTTTTGATTCAGATGTTACATTCACATATTGTCGAGTAAAATAAGCCTTTCTACCGTTATTTGACTCTTTAACCTACATTTACGTCTTATAAATTGTTTGGTAATACAAAATATGAAATAACTGTGACCGAAGAAAAGGAGGTGCGACTAAGTCACGAAGTCAAAGAAATGCTCTTTAACCTATAAAGGGAATCAAGAGAGAGATGAATGCTGATGAAATAGTTGGTCTATTGGGTTTTTAGATGAGGTCTAAGTATGTTGTATGTCATAAAAAAATGTAAAAGAGTCTGAATTCCTTTCAAGCGACGCAGATATTCACACAACAATCACGAATTTAATAGAAACTAATCCAACTTAACAATAAATAACAAAGAATACAGAGCTATGGTATAAAACAAAACAAAACAAAACAAAACGAAGAACAACAAATAACCAATATTTTGTATCAATCTGATGAGAAGAGAATTAGCACCATCTAACCTTCTTCTCTGAACTGAATCCCAATCAGTCTCAGCCACTACATCAAAACCGCAGAGGCCAAGAGTATATCCCGTGGAAATCCCAAAATAATATTGCTTTGGAAAAATGACAAAACCATACCAATAGAGAGGAGAAAAAATGCACACCATTCCCAAATAAACAAAGTGCCTGCAATAGTAATAAATTGTTGAGCAGATCAAAAGATTAGCTTCCCATCAAACAAGAGCCAGGAAAAACTGGACAAATACAGAATTGTAAAGGATAAAATAACTTATTGAGACAGGCAAGCAATCTCATCAAATGGTTTTACCATTGTTCAATGGCAATAAATCTAACTATTATCACCTAATTCATGCTCCATAACAAGAATGATTTATCGACTGCCATGACAAACTAATAACCCAAGATTATTATAGACTGCCATAAGTGAAGCGGAATTGAGTTACTACCTACCTAGTGATACACAAAATCTGATGGCCGCTGATATTTTTGTGTGTATATGAGAAGAATATTTCGTCAAGCAGGCCCTGAAAATACATTTTCTAAGATATCATGCAGTTTCAGGGCTCGTCTCCGGAACATCGGTTCTAGCCGGAAAGATGGGACACCCATCTGCCATCTCTTGGCATCATACATCTCATTCCATGCCTGTACTATTTCATCAATCTTGAATCCCATACCTGCGGTTGTTACAAGATTGTTATTTCACACCCCATACCAGCGTAGCAATAAAGAAAATTAACAGAAAAAAACGTTGTATTGTAACTTCTCCAGAGTTTGGTATTCTTGCCAAGAGTTGATTACCTTCAAGTGCACTCTCGCTTGAACAATGATTCTTTACCATCACAGCTATATCCGTTGCAGAAGCTCCAGCTAGTTCAAATTTCTCCACTGCAACCTCTAAACATTCATCCCAAGTTGGTAGTCCGAGCTTGTACTCCACAATCGACCGTTCATATAGCAACGAACCCCACAAGAGGTTAATCTGAGAACTCATATTAGCTGTCTGCTCCACAGTCTCTTCTTCTGAAGCTTCGCTAAACAATTCATCCAACTCCAACTTCCGCAACATAGTTTTATGTTTATCGAACTTGGAGATTCCATTTAGACGACTTTCTTCTATCTCTTCCCAAATCTGCATACCCCTCTCCATACTATCTTCAGCTTTGTTATAGAGCTTCAGGACCTCCTGGGAAGCCTCACTTTCTAGGTCTACCTTGCTTTTGAGTGCATGATACCAGCAGAGCTTTGCCTGTTCAAACTGCTCTTGCCCAAGTGCTAGAAGAGCTTCGTAAAAATCAGGTTTAACCTTAATCGCTTCTTCATATTTCTCTGCAGCTTTGTTGTACTCGTTCCGTGTCCACACAAATGCAGCCTCAACTGCTTCTATTATACCTTCTCTCGAGGCATCCTCAGGTAAACAGACCTGCTTCCTTGCCTTGGACATGTGCACGTTACCCCAGTTGAACAAAGCTAGTGCACCCATTTCTTGGAACTTATCAGCAGCGATTTCAAAGAGTTCTTGTGCATCTTCACCAGTGACAGCATCCTCCATGGCTTCCGTATACAGCCTCATCCCAAGGTCATGAAGGTCCAAGTACGAATCAGAATCAAACCCAACATGGTTCTTGAACAATTGTGCAAACTGGAAAATCCAGTTCTCAAAGCACGTAGATGCTTTGTCAGATTCCACGTATTCTCCGACACTTCCATTGTCCGCAAGGCTGCTCAATCTCTTGGCAACCTTGTCAGTTGATTCAGCATTGTTCACGCCATCATAGATTGGTTCTTGGTCGGGGTTAACTTCTGCTATATATAATCTAAGAGAGCCAAGTTTATCATGAGTAGAAGCAGCTAGCCTCAGCTCATCTGTTGTGGTAATGGTTACCAGATCACCTTCTGTATCCCTATATTTAATGAGGAAACCCCTTAGAGCAGGAAAGCGATCCCTGATTACATCTCTTACAAGCCTAACACTAGAATCCAGCGGCAATTGTGCCCACCTTATATCATCTCCATGTACCAGCTTGACAGTCCTAGTAACCGTTGCCTCTTCTTTTGTGTTTCCTCCTCCCTCAAGAATCTTGGAGGCAATGACCTCTTTGTCCATGACAACAACCTTATCCTCCACCCTCCTCTCTTCTCCTGCCTTATTACCACCACTTTTCTTTTTCTGTCCTTTATCACCCTTGAAACTTGTTTTCTTATCTTCTCTACTGCCACCAATCTTTCCATCACTCTCAGGCTTATCGCTCTTTTCCTCCTTTGGCTTATTTCTGCTCTCCGCTTCATCGCCCTTGTCAACAACCTTGGGACTCTCAACCACACCTCTGTTGCTCTTCAGTTCCTCATCCTTCCCACCACTCTTCTTCTTCTTCTTCTTATTCCTCAACCTCTCCTTAACAATCTTCTTCAAACGTGCTGCGCCAAGAGGCTGCACATTAACAAAGTTCTTCTCCATTTCATCCACATCGATACCTTTATCCACCAACACCTTCTTCACCCTATCAAAGATTTCATTTGCAGACACATTTTCGGGCTCCATATTCAAAACAATACGAGCATCCCTAAACGCGTAATCTAACTTATTCAAAGCCTCGTAACAACGAGAACGTCTCACTAAAGCCTTACTGTACCTAGGAGAAGCTTCCAATGCCAAATTGCACTCGCTAATAGCATTCGGATACTCACCTAATCCCATTTGCATATAACAAGAAGCCATGCTCGTTCTCAGATAAGCTACATCGATATGATCCTTAGGCAAGAGCTTCAAGGCTTTGTCGAAACTCAACATCGCTCCTTCGTGGTCGCGTTTCTGGAACAGCTTGTTACCTTCTTCTTTGAGCTCAAGTGCTCTGCTAATGAAAATCTCCATATCTTCGTCGAATGCCCTCGAAGTAGAACGATGGTAAGTTTTCCCTGACTTGCCTCCGCCGCCGCCGGAAGCATCTTTTGGCGTCTCTGGATTTTTCTTCTTGGCCGTTGGCTTTCCCATTTGAAAGGTGAGATTTTTATCCGAGAATTCAATAAACCCTTAAAAAATCGAAGTTCAAATGATGATGGAGCAGAGGATTCGAAACTGTTGTAAGCAAAGCTATTTGACCGATCGTGAGAAGGAGAAGGAAGAAATGTTTTCGTACAAATAAAATGGTCTGGTGAAATGCCAGAGAAGCACGACACGACTCTATCTGTAGGTGGAGTGAACCCTAATCCACAAAATTAAATTAGTGTTTATAGTATAAAAACACACACACACACAGATTGTTTGTTCAAATTAGCAAACAATATTGTATTCGGAAAGACGAAAAGTCTTTGGTTTTGTTTTGCTGGAAAGATGGAATTTTTTTTTCTAACTTTTTAATCAATTAAAGAGTTGCTTAGCTTGCTTCATAAATTATTAGAGTTTTTTCCCCACAAACAAAATAATTTAAGTTTTTTTTTTCTAATAGGGGTGATTACGAAATGTAAAGTTCAAATTAATTATTGTTCTTTTGGTTAAAATGGTATTTTTTGACATCTGAAAAACAAAAATCGACTTGAATCAATCAAAACTAAAGACAAAACAATCTGCAGTTGATCCATAGTTGAAAACCATAACTAGAGCAAGAAAACAAATTTTGGCTGACTTTTTTGTTCGAAAAAAAAAAAACAAAAATATCTCTTATGTGGTTCAAATCTGTGATTCTTTCTCTAAGTTAGTAGTATGTTTCCAGCAGAACTAATGATTTTTTCAATAAAAAATGCTGATTAAAAACATATTATTATGGCGGTCGCAAACATCAGTTTAGCCGGCTTGTACCAATGGCCGACTCTGACCATAACACTGTTATGTTATTCACTTATTTTGAAAATTCTGTCTTTTAGTATAAAACTTGATATGAATGTCAAGGATTTCTTTACTACTAATAAAACACATACCACTTTATCTTTCATAATTACATTTTATCTTCTCGATTTGCATATGTTCACCAATCACCGTTAACAAGATTTACCAGCCAATGCACGACTCTCAACCAATTACTGGTCATTATGACATATGGGCTTATAAGGCGTAAATTACCGCAGGCCCAATACGGTTCTGGTAACGTATGCCACTCAAGAACTAACCAGAAAGGGCCCCTTATTGCCTGTCACTGAAAACACAAATGTTTTTTCGGGCCTATAAGGCCTAATTGCATCAAATTCTGTAGAATATTTGTACTGATTTCAACTAGAATGTGCATGTGAAGGAGATTATATATTGACCTATTTAGGCATCCTGATGTTGCTTTGCTCATTGAAATGTGCTCTGTTTTCATCTCATTGATCTCAACATGGCTTTTGAATTATTTGCAGAGAGGTACTTCGCATGAGAGGTTCTCTAGAGTCTAGTGAACTTTACACAAACGGAAGGTTAGTTCGTTTTTTCGTCTTTTTTAGGTTCACAATCCCTCTAGTCCATGCTTTTTTTTTTGTAAATAAAAACTTTATTAAATAACCCACGACAGTGAGTGATCGGGAAGTTATGTTACAGACATCGGACTTGGTACAAAAATGAACGGAAAATTACAACTAGAGCAGATTGAAGAAGATAAAGATGAAAATAAAGACGCAAGTGGATGGGAGGACGATGAGGAAGATGATGAAGGCAATGAAGAATGCGAGGGTGCAAACAACGAAGATGATGAGAAGGTGAGGAAGAACAAGAGGGTGCAGAAGATGAAGTTGACGCCAGTGGAGATGGTGCAAGTGGAGATGATATGATGATAAGGATGATGATGATGATGATGATAATGCAGGCGTATAGGAAGAAGAAATTACTCAGCCACCGACAAAGAAAAGGAAATGGTATCAAACATTATTCTATGAGTATGCTTAATCTTATAACATTTATGTATGTAACTCAAGTTTCACAAAAAGGAAACATAACTCAGTTTCTTGGACAATAAGAAAACTTTTGTTTACTTGAGACACAATAAACCAGATAATCTGAGTTTTAGAAGTTTTTTTAATAAAAGAATGTGTTTAGAAGCTTATCACAGCGAATTCTTGCAACTTGGGTCGACGGCGGAACCAACGGGTCTAAAGATGTAAGGCTCGCCGGCGTAACTGAACTGAGCGGAGGCGCCAGCTGGCAAAGCCTCCCCTTTGATCAGAAGACAGGTCTTTCCTTGTGGGAGCAGTAGCCATGGCTCGACACGCTTCACAGGTGCAAACCCTCCGCAAGTCAGAGTCATGTGCTTCTGAAGACACTTGCACGTGTTGATTACCGTCACTTTCCACTCCGGTTGTCCGGCGATTACTCTCCCGGTCCTTACCGTCCCGATCTGGATCGCACCGAAAGTGCAGCGGCACAGTCCTGTGGGTTATAGTTTAATCCATGCTCCTTTCATTAGTTTTTTAAAAAGAATAATTGATACATGGTTACATATTCTAATATAAGAACACGAAAATATTAAATATAAGAGGTTTCATTTAACTCAGATTAATTATATGTTTCATAAATAATCCAAAAATCGAAAACTCAAACCGAATCCTAATAAAATTCAATTAGACACTCCAAGATGATGGTTGACAACTGAGATTTTATATAACCAAAAGGCATGACACTTCTGGCTTCTGGGATACATACAAAACGCTGTTATTAGAGATTCGATTACATTACCTTGAGAGACCATAGAGAGAAGAAGAAAAACAACAAAATATTTAAGAGCAAGCGCCATTGTTAAATGTATGTGTTTTTAGAGGTGGAGGATGAGAAATGAACCGGTCTAATTTTTATTCATTGCATATGTTTAATTCTCTCTTACTGCCTTAATTAATATACAGATACGATTCTTGATTTCATAAGAACATATATATAAACAAAATATACTACTTGACAAAAGAAGAAACAATATATACTATACTACAGTTTAAGAGAGGCATATTGAATCTATCATTTATATATATTTGTATATATTCCAAATTTTAGGAATTTTGAAAGGATTTCAAAGATTTAAATGAATTAAAAGTAAATTTTGGAGAATTAAGGTATCAAATATAGTTGGTATTATCCAAAATTTCATATTATTTAAGAAAAAATCATATTCAAAAATGTATAAATATTAAATTACATTTCTAAGAATAGCATATCTTCTTCCTTAACGAGATCCTAAATTGAATTCAATCAAGATATTAGTTTACACAAGATCCTGAACAAGCATAATATAATTTTAATCATAGTACATCGACCAACTGGTTTCGAAAGTATCTCCACCACAAGTATGAATTTGGACTTTTCGTACATACAAAATTTTGGTAAAAATTAACCAAAAAACTGAATTTTTAATGTGGCAATGGATCAAACCTTTGAGAAATGAGTGTTTAATCTCAAAGTTGAAGAATCATTCGAATAGATAATTAAAAAATCTATATGTAAGAAAAGTCTAAATTAGTTGGAAGGTTTAAGCGGACACTCACGAAGTAACCTTTTGAATTAATCTTTTTCTTTTTCATGTCAAAGAATACACATTCAATATTTTGGAAAAAGGAAGAAAAATGCAAAGTTGGAAACGGGTGGAAGAAAACATTCATTATGGGAAATTAATGAGAAATGTTGTCATTAGTGCAAAATTTGATAAGTTTGACTTGGACGTTAGTCCGCCACTGTTCACAATCCCTACAGTCCATTCTTTGAAGAAAGTGAAAGACGAGAATATATAAAGACGCAAGTGAAAGCGAGTAATATGATAAAGACAATGAAGAAGGCGAGGGCGCATACAAAGAAGATGATCAAAGAGGTGAGGGAGAACAAGAGGACGCAGAAGATGAAGATGAAGTCGAAGCCAATGTGCATCTGGAGATGATGATGAAGGCGTAGAGGAAGAAGATGAAGACGAAGAGGAAATAATATCAGATGTTATATATTTCCTATGTAGATCATGCTTAATCTTCTAACATTTTTGTATGTAACTCAAGTTTCACACAAGGAGTCGTAATCCAGTTTCTTGGACAGTAAGAAAACATCTTCGTCCTTGAACGAGTCGCAAGAAATATGATAACCTTTTCTACCGACAAATGTTTTTAAGAAGTTGTAAATTAAGAAATCAATTCTTGCACTTTGGGTCGACTGTGGAACCAACGGGTCTGAAGATGTAAGGCTGGCCGGCGTAAGTGAAGTGAGCGGTGGCGTCAGCTGGTAAAGCTGCTCCTTTAATCAGAAGACACGTGTTTCCTTGTGGGTGAAGCAGCGATGGCTTGACAGGCTTCGCAGGAGCAAACCCTCCACAAGACAGAGTCACGCGCTTCTGAAGACACTTGCACGTATTGATTACCGTCACTTTCCACTCCGGCTGTCCGGCGATTTCCCTCCCTGTCCTCACCGTTCCGATCTGGAGCTTACCGAAAGTGCAACGGCACAGTCCTGTCGGTTATTGTTTCATGCTCCTTCTATTAGTTTTGTAGGATAATCAAGGAGTCAGACTAAAAAAAATATCAATGGATGCATGGATATATATAATCATAATGGTATATTTTGACAGCGCACACTTTTTTTGGGTATTCCTTTTTATAACTAGAAATCTGATTTAACACGATTTTAAGACTATTGATTCCTATTTAAGCTATATTTTCCTGAACAAAAAAAAAAAAAAACGATCTGAAGACCAAACATAAAATAAACTAATTCAGTTTATTTTTACACCAAAATAAAACGTAACTGAAAGAAAAATAAATCGATCAAAAGTTGAAAACCTCATTTTAAGATAAATTTTGCTTTAAAAAAATGAATCTGAGCGGACGGCCGAGACCATAAATGCTTTACAACGAACCAAGTGAGATTCGATTTTAGTTCAGATTATATATCTCTATATCATCCAAAAATCGAAAGATCAAAACGATCAGTCCTAATTGAAACTGGATTAGACATTCCAGGATGATGATTGCAAATTGAGATTATTCACCGAAAAGCATGAAACTACATACAAAAGGTTGTTCGAGATTCGATTAAATTACCTTGAGAGACCACAGAGAGAACGAGAAAAACAACAAAACATTTGAGAGCAAACGCCATTGTTATTGTTATTGTTATCTGTGTTTTTAGAGCTGGATAACGAGAGATGAATCAGTCCAAATTTATATTCATTGGCTCATTGCATATGTTTAATTCTCTCTTGCTGCCTTCAATTATATAGATACGATTCTTGATTTCACAAAAATAAAGAAACATAATTTAGACGAAAAAAAGAAAATAAAAAGAAGAAAAATAAAAAACGGGAAAAAGGAAATAAATTAATAACACCATTTGGCAGCGTAGTTACTTCATTACTTAATATATGAGACTAAGATATTAATATATACTTTAATAAGTCCCTTAATAATATAGTCTAAATTTCAATCCCAAATATATATTTAAATCCCAAATCTAAAAAAGTAATTTTTAAAAGCCGAAATAATAAACTCCAACTCCAAAACATTACTAACACTTAATATAAACATTAAACCCAAAAATAGTGTATTTATTATATTTAAACCGTTTTAAAGATTTATTTTCTTAATATTAACTCATTAATCTTTTATCTAAGAATTCATTCTCCACGATTGCGTAACGTTCGTGTTTGCGTTACTACAGCATTATTTTAATTAAGACTTGTAATTAAACTTGTGAATTCTATCTTTCATAGCATGGCAAACGACCATTTAAACTGTACTTCGTGAGAAGCCAGTTGATCTTATTGCCTCTCTGAATCTCTGTGCTTTCCTCATTTTAAAGTTGACTATTTTAGATCTTTGTGCTTTCCTCATTTAAGTAAATAATTAACATCACATTATTGTTAAATTAATTTATGACTAAAGGTGTGTAAATTGTATTTTTTTAAAAGTTGAATCAATGGTAAGTCCTATATTTTCAGCTGCTATTCTTGGACTGGTCTGTTTGGACCGGTTTCTTCTCTTTTTCGACCAAGCTTCATGTTTTTCACCGTTAGAATCCATTTTTCATTAATTCGCATGTTTCATCTGAAAAAATTCTCTAGACACAAAAATTATTCAAATACTATCATTTAGAGTCATAGAACCGAGTAAAAGCACTAAAAAATGGATTAAAAAACGTAAAAGCTGGATTTTGAGTCGATCGCATGCTTTTGAGAGGTTGAGATTGATCATGAGTGTGATTCACTTTTTAACCTCTCATTTTTTTGATAACGTTGCATAATTTCAAATGCGAGTAAAAAGTTAGACGATCATTAAGCGTATCAGATGTTATTAATCTCTGCTAATCCGATTATTCCTTTATGGTGATGTTTTTGTTTTTTTTTCGTTTTTGTAGGTTTTTTTTTCTAATTGTTTATTCTTCTGAGGAAAAAAATGTCTGGTAACAGTGTGGGCTTAGGGAGAACGTCAATCACTTACTTAATGTCCTGTCTTTGTTTTTTGGTCAACAGAATGTGAACTTATAAATAACAGAAAAAGTAACCAATACTGAAGTAAATATATTAATTAATCCTTAAGCTAATGATTGGGAGAACATTTAAGTAAATATCATCAGTTTCATGTGCTGAAGTAACAAAACAAACATGAACCAAAACCGATTTAATACGGGTGGAAATTTAAGGGCAAACGATTACGCCGTCGATGACCTTGAGGTCGAAGCTCGTGTCCCATACGTATCTGAAAACGAAGTCCACGTGGGGAAAGATGAAATTACCGGCGTTGAGGAGACAAATGTCACCGGATTTCGACAACAACGAGGTAGCGACTGGTGTGACCGATTTGAAACCTACACATGACAACTTTGTGTACTGGAATTTGCACTTACAAGGGTTCGTCACTCTCACTTCCCACTCCGGTTTGTTCTGAACCAATCTTCCGGTCTTCGATTGTTTCACAGATAGGTAATTTAGATGACACTCTCCATACCCTTCCAAATTTCCAAGGAAAAACAAATTATTATTTTCCGTTATGTTATAACAAGAAAATAAAATATTAATTAAATATTAGTACGTATTCATATGTTCTAAATATAACGTTAAGCTTTAATCCAATATTTAGATCTGGTCTATTGGATATATATAGAGACTATAGGGTTATAGTGATCACTGATCTTACAGATACTTTGGGAATACAAATTTGATAGTAAGACAAATAATATATACGAAAACTGAAAACTGTAATATAATTGTATTGTTTTATATGAATGTATATAAATATACCTTGGTTGACGAATGCGAAGAAGAGAACGAGGCAAAGGAGTTTGCAAGCGTTTGATGCCATTGTCTAATCTTTGGAGTTTTATCAAAAAGAATTTTGGAAAACGTAGTAACTATGAGTATGGGTGCTCAAATGTGATGTTGGGTAATTTATAGGGCGGCGTTGGGGTTGCTGTATATAATTGAAAAGTTTTGGGATAGCTATGATATTTCTTTTTCTTTCTAAGTTATGGGGAAGTTAATTAAAAGAGAGAATCTGCTAATTTTATTTTACTTTTCTCATTTTGGTCATCACGTTAAGCTAGGTATTAAAATAGAAAACCTATAGTATGGAAAATAATAAAAAGTTTAAGGTTTATTCAATTATTAAATTAAAGTTATTTCCTTTGTTTTGTTAGAAGGTTGAAGCTCCTTGACCGCAATGTTATAAATTTGGTCATGATTTATTGATCATCGAATCATTTATTTGAGTCAAAACTATTTTGGTAGGATAAATCTGAAAATGAAAACAAAATGAATTTACTGGGGTCAACGAAAAAGAATTTGTTATATAGTGGAGACAGATAAGATGTACTTTAAGGCGTTCAACACATATAAATATGTACTTCAATAACTTGTAAAATTTATCAAAATTCTTATCAAATGTATTTAACCATGTTAATTATTTTCTTTCTAGTTTCCTTACCTTCTTACGGTAAGACTAATTTAAGAACTTGTAAAATACGTCAAAGTCAAAAACCCAATCTCAAAACTCTTAATATTCAAAGCTAATTAAACATAATGTTTTTTCATGTACCAGTCCGCAGTGTTTATGGGCTTCAAGCAAACAGTTTTCTTCTGTCCCACTAGCCAACACATTTTTCAGAAACATCATATCGAACATGAAACCTCGAAGGCGTATAAAACTTGCTCAACTACTATACGTCTATACCACAAGTCCAGAACCGTTTACTTCCAAAATAATGCCTGTAAACTTGTCAATATATTTGGACGTCTAAAGCCTAGTTTGTTGGGTTTTGGTCCAAGACCGACCTGATCATATCTTCATGTGTTCTCTGTGACTTTAATAATCTATGTTATATAATTGAAAAAACCATGACATAGTTTCTTTTTCTAAAATGTTAATAAATTCAATTTTAATAGTCACTTTCGCATGAATAACATTCGTTGCATGACGTAAAAAAATAGCATTTAATTCCAACAACAATATAGTTATAGAATAATTTGGAGTAGTATATAGTTATTTTATCAACATGTATACGTCTAGTTTTTGAAATTTGATCAGCATATTGTATATTTTGTTTTAGTAAGATGTATTAGATATCACTTAAACACAAATTGCGCCTAATCTTTGAAAAATTCCATCTAAACTAACGTTATTGGTTTGGTAATATTACCAGAAAATAACAAAAAAAAAAGCCTTGCCAGAGATTGAGCTAATATGGACGGACAAATGATGGTGAGATGTAACAGAGGAAATATTATACTTCATTCACAATTATACCATTTCCCCATTTTCTTACTCCAACGCTCAAGGGATATGCCCTAATCACAAACTGTAATGAATGGCCTAATCATACTCTCATTCTAACAAAACGAATTATAAATTTGGTATCGGATCCAAGAATTTGCCTCAAAGAGTATCGAAGCACCATGAATGCGATGAGAAACCGCCATCTTTGCTTGAGGACAACAGGATCAGCTATGCATCGATCATGCCATGGAACATACTTTTTCTGCAAAATGAACAGATTTACATCGGTTGTAAATTTAACAAGCAGCTGCTAAGACAAGATGATTCGTGTTCTAATATCGCAAAACCTAAGCATTCTTCAGTTAACCATGAGAACAGTTTTTGTGAGAAAGTAGTATTCACACCTTGTCTTGTGCTGCTGCAGCAAAGGCGATTGTCATCTATATATGTTGCCTGGACGCCAATCATCCATGATCCAATGGTGGTATCATCAAACGCATATGTCTTCAACAATCCACTGCATTTATATATATACCGGGGCAGAAAATAAACCATGATTATGAACCTAGCTTTATGTGACATATATACTCTTCGTGAGACTTAATCTTCTGCCAAATTGTGAAACCTAACCTGTTTATATTGATATACTGAGCCAGATTTTTGGAGAGTATTACAAGCGAACCAGTTGCATGACGGAAGTACCTAAATAGATAGAACAAAGAAACTGAGTTCACACGACATAGGTCACGAGGGCTTAACATAAACTAGAATACCTCTGAGGTAACACTTACGATTTGTCGTCCCCAAATTTCCACCACTCAGGCTCATACCATTGACTTCCCCTGAATACCAAAAAACAACCCATGGAATATGAGAATGAGAATGTGTGTTATGAAAAGTTTGAGCAATTGTCACAGCTCGGAAGTCTCAATTATGCGAACTGATGATAGTTGAGAATATACGAACTCTTCAGTAATCACATCTCCAGACTTCATGCACCCAATGTAAGCACCATCTTGACCACGACGGCTTTCCAGAAGCCCAATCATCCCCTCTGTTAGATCGAAAACATTTGTCACTCAAAGACATCGTTGATACCCTGATTGGACCAAACATAGCTTTGCAAGACAAGGGCATGAAAGAGGAAGGATTACCAAGATCTAGGTCAACGTTGTCATCAACTTTGACATAAAACTCTGCATCCCAATTCTGAACAGCAGCACTGTAGAAGAACTTCACTTTCTTGGGTAACTCTTCTTGGGCTTCCTCGTGATTCTCCTAATAATACATCATATTTCGAAAGAAAAAAGTAGATTGGAAGCCACATCAGTGAGCAGAAATTCAAATAAGCAGGCAACGAAAAGAAGCAAAAGTGTTATCCTTACTTACAAGAATCAAAAAATCTTTAGTTGCACGATTTTCTTCGTCAATTTTCCTATCTAGGCTATCACCTCGGTTAGCACTGGAAATTTATAAAGCATTAACATTACTATCATCGCCCATATGATGAGACAAACTGTGAAAAACGTTGCAACTGAGAAAAAAATCTAAAGAAACGAAGACTAAAGTGAGTGGGAAAACCTCCGACCAATCACAAAGCGTATAATAACTCCTCTTTCCTCAAGTTTTTTCAGAGCTTCATCTAAAGAGAAGAAAAATTCGTAAGAGAAAACTTATTTCTTGTACCAAAATTTTCTAATGAAACTTATTCTACCTCGTGGCATCCAAGAGCCTCTAAATTTATTGCGCTTCAAGTGACTGCCAAAGCCTGTGTAAACTCCAATAACAGCAAGTATCGTCTTCCCTGAAGAAGAGACACTTTTCTGGTTTTTAAGATAGCCTTGACTCTTTGCCTGTGCCAACTCCATTTCAGTTTCAACAATTCTCCTCTCAAGATCTCTATTAAACAGTTACATTGTGTGTTAGTACATGCAGAAGAGAAAAACATACTATCAGAAAAAAATCAGCTTACTTGCATCCAAGGACCACAAGCTTGTCTTCCACCGTAAGAACCTTAGGCCTCTACACTCCACAAGAACATGATCAACATTGAAGACAAAACATTTTACTAGTGAAATACTCCTCTAAAGGGATACTAGTTATTAACTTTCTATTCAAAAGAGGCACAAGAAAGACCAACCTGATCATAATTATTCTTAAGCACAGCATTGAGTGCTGCTCTGTACTGCGCATCTTGCCATAACCTAAACGTACGAAACAAACACCATAATAGAGATCAGAATCAATTGATACCGATCCAGGGATCGGAGTGCTGCTCTGTGCTCGCAAATTCACCGGACTCAAACCCGAAAAACACATTGCAGTACACTTATATCTGAAATTATAGAAATCTAGACGGGTAACAAAAAAAATGTAGAGAAACGAAAGAATCTAGCATCTGCGAGATCGATGAATCTATAAACAACAATGAA